>CM028379.1:118979032-119002009 GCA_013146195.2 Codonopsis lanceolata | reverse complement strand
GGATTTTTGAACCAATGGAATAGGGCGGAAACCTAGTTTGGTAGCTATGGTTCACTTTGGCCGGAGAGTTTTAGTGTTTGGGAGAGATTTGGCAGAGCTTCGGGGCTGGAAAGGAAATAACCTCGGCGTTCTCTCGGGAGAACTTTCTCAAACTGCTGTGTGAAGTATGTGAAACTCTGAAGCTGGGAGGCTTTATTTATAGCTAAGGATTTGGGATTCCTTCGTCCTTAAGTTTTATCAATCGTGCTTGAGCAGCTTGTACTGTGTGCTAAGAGAATTGAACCAAAAGGCAAAAGATACAGTGCAGGGGGTAAAGTGGGCGCGACCCATAATCTTGGTGGGCGTGGCGCCCAAATGGGCTTGGGGCAGCGCCCAACACTTTTTCATTTCCAATTTTGGCACTTTGACCTCCTGCAATTCACTGTTTATGCATCCTTCTTTTCTTTTGCATCTTTTGAATTTTAAACTCTGTAACTTGATATCTGTTAGTTCTTTTAATATGTCTTAATATTTTATGTCATGTTACATACAAGGGGTACGAAATTGGGGTGTTTACACACAGATATATTTATTTTTGAATTGAATTATAATCAAGCAAAACGAAGACAGAAAAACATTAAAAGAATAACATATCACTTCAATAAATAACCGAATATAATTTGATTAAAATTAAAAAGTCCAATTTCAACCATTAGAATTACATCAATTGTTTACAAATTTATTATATAAAAAAATACATGGCAATTGAATGACATTAATATCAAAGATACAATTATTAAGGGTAGGAAATTGAAGGGTTTTGTTTGTGAAAAGAGGGGAAATTAAAGAATTCATCATTCTTTAATTTGTTTGAGTTAATGTTGTCATGTTGATATATTCCAAGCCAATTTGTTGATATATTTGATCTTCAATTTAATATTGCATTAAATGAGATATGGTTAATGTTGTCTTATTTTTGGAAAGTTGTTTTAGGCGGAAAACTGACTAAAATTATATATAGATTAAGGGCATTTATGGCAAAGTTCAACAAACAACAACAACAAAAGACCAATTTGAAAGAAAAATAAATAAAAAACACAGCCCATTTAGAAACCCTAAAAAAATAAAATAGTTGCCCATTGAGAAACCCTAAAAGATCTAGTACATAATTTATCTTGGTCCTGTTTGAATAATTTTCAACCGCTTTACACCCCTACATTTTTTCATAAGCAAAAAAAGATACATTATGCATTGCGGTGCACGAAATTATGCATCAATGCACAAAATAAGGTACTTCCATGAATCGCGTGTACAAATGATGTATTGCGATGCATAAAGTGTATTTTTTCAGTTATGAAAAAAATATAAAGTTAAAATCTTTGAAAAGAGGATCGACTCGTAATTTTTCCTATATATAATAACTGATGCGACCATTTATACTTATTCCCAAATCATCGATTTTCCAATCCCTCATAATATCTACTTCTCCAAAGTATTCAAGAGTTACATTCTTTCTTTCCCGTTTTTGTTCTATAATAATGAGTCATCGTTTTTAGGTCGATTTTTGTTTTACATAAATGATTGATTTTGAGGAATGGAGTATAAAAAATTGTTGATCCTCATAGGTTCTAGATTTGATTAAGTCATCCTTTCGATTCTAGTGTACAGTGGCTAAAAGGTCTGCGTACTGGTTAGCGTGACAACTGTCTTAGAATTAAAGTTTGTAATGATAATTAGTTAAAGTGTTAGTTTCCTCCAAGGCGCACGGACCAGCAGGCTTCAACAACAAATCTCAGGATCTCTCTTCACCAGCAAACTTCCAAGCCTGCTCTGATGTGTTACGAAGACTGGTCAAACACGTGGAGTCCAGATCACATATTATTGATCTAGATATTTTTAATATCTAATTAATAAATATTCAAAATATCTCTTTATCATATTTCCCTCCAAAAGGAAGTCAAGGATACATTGGCGAATCAACACAACTTTATCGTACAAGCCCTTCCCTTTGTTATCAAGTCTGAAGACATTACCTCTTTTGGCTACGAAGACTTTCAGGCTGGACACTCCTGCAAATTGGAAGTTACTCTGTTGGGTATGTCTGCTCCTGCACCTCTGCACCTATGCACCTCTGCACCTCTGCACCTCTGTACCTCTGCACCTTTGCACCTCTGATGGTTGTTTGCTGGACAAAGCCTATATAGCGCCGAATGCATTTAATGCATATTCGTTGTAGACATCTTCCCCAATTTGGCACCGAATGAATTTAATGCATATTGATGTTGGAGACATCTTCCCCAATTTGAATTCCAACGACCTTCAAGATCTCCCTTGGTATAAATTCTAGCATTGAAAACTTGAAGAAAATACTCTTGAACATTCAATACTTAGGCCTTTATTTCTTCAATCTTCAATCATTCAAGAGATCAACAAGGACAAGAACTAGCAATCTACCAAACTCACTGGAGTTGCAGCTCTACTTTGAAGTATTCATTACAGCCTCTTTTAGTTTGCATTTACTGTTATGTTACTTAAGCACTTGAGAGAATATATCATTCATTGATTATTCTTCTGATCAAATATACACTCGGTTAAAACCATTTTGTACATGATCCATTAGTGATCTCATCTTACTCACCCTAGTGGATAAACAAGTGCGTCTTTCAAAATCCAAAGCTAACCACTTTGGTAGTGGATGTAGTACTTTATAGTACGAACCACTTATACATCCTACGTACTGTCTTGATTTTCTGTTCCTTACTTTATCTTAATAACTGATCTGTCCATTACGTACAACATCACTTTAAGAAGACTGCTGATATACTTCATTATATCCAGCAGTCCTTTTATCTATTTTCTTCATTTTCTATCTATTTCACTGCCTTAACTTAATTCTTAAGTAACTATTTTTAAAGGAAAGAAATTCTTGAGATTATTTTTAAATTATAATTAGGCTATTCAACCCCGCCCCCCTTTCTAGCCTATTTTGAGTCCCTTCGGGACCAACAATTGGTATCAGAACTTAATTCTTTGAAAACTAGTTTTTCTGAGATTAACCTCTTGAAAATAGATCTTATGACTCATTATATGGTGCCTACTTTGAATACCAGCCACGTCCTAACATTGGACGAAGGTCATTTCGACGTATGGAATGACAAGATCATGAGATACATGAACTCTATTGATAATCGTTTGTGGCAATGTGTTCAAACATGTGCTCATGTTCCAATGAAACTAAACCTCCTTGCTGAAGTAGGAGGTGGACCTCCAGAAGTGCCCAAATCAATAAATAAATGGACTGATGAGGAACGGAAGCTAGTAGAACTCGACAGGAAAGCCATTCACATAATATCCAGCTCTATCGACACAAGCGCCTACCACCAAATTATTAGATGCATATCTGCTAAGGAAATGTGGGAAGCACTCGTGGAATACCTGGAAGGAGACCTGTCCACAAGAGACAACAGAAAGTACAACTACATCCAACAGTTTGATTCTTTCAGAAAAGATTCCAAGGAAACATTACGACAAGCCTACGACATATCTTATGAGGTAGTTAATAGTTGTTATTCCATAGGAAAAAATATAGTGTTAAAGAAGTCAACTTGAGATTTCTAACTTCTTTAGGAAGTCTATGGCATGTGGAAACCATTACAATGAAAGAGTCCAAAGACTTAAACTCCATACACCTACGGAGTTTGTATGTGTAAGGGTAAAATAGGCCATGCCTATTTTTAATTGTTTCCCCTTTCATGGTCAAAATATTATTTTTGTTAAGTTTGTGGTTTTTAGGATTTAGTATCTTTTATTAGATTTAGTTGTGGTATATTTGGAACCAAAATCTTTTATTAGATTATGGTACATCTTTTTGGTAACTAAATCTTTGTATAAATCCTAGGAAATCTGTGATTCTTGAAGCACTTAGATATTTGGAAATAAAGTCTCCAAGGAATTGGTAAGTTGTTAATCCTTCCTTATTGCTAATCATTTTCCTTGTATTAGAAGGACTGTTTGCGTGTGTGTAGGACATCGCATAGCTATAAATAAAGGAGCAAGGATACGGGCTGTTGGCAGAGCTTGAGAGAGAGAATAAAAAGCCATAAAACTATGTGCAGAAGCAAAGAGATTCATAAGCTGTTTTCAGACCAGAAGTTCAGCTGTTCGCCTGTTGCTGTTGATGTTATAACATCGGCAGTAACATTGAATATCTGAAAAACTATTTTGTCTTCCTGTTCAGTTTTTAGGAAGCTGTTTTTATTTCTTCCCACGTTTTGTCTAATCTGTTTATGTGGTGTTTTTGTTCTCCAAGATTCATTGTCTTGTGAGAATATTTTGTGAGTGATTTCACAATTGTTTTTTGTAAAAACGATTATTATTTTTAGTGAAATCTTTGTGGCCTTGAGGCTAGGTCTACAAGTATTATCTTGTAGATTGATTTTGGTAAACCTGTGCATTCAGTTCACTGTTTTGATATTATTCTTCCGCTGCTATAATCTTCTTTGACCATTGTGATTCCCATTGTAGCTACATTCACAGCTACATTGGAAATTACTTTGGTTTCTCTTGAGAATCCTAGCTATTGTGTTCTTTCAATTGGTATCAGAGCCTTCTCTTGACATCACTAAGAGTTGATTCTGGTCATAGCCGTGATGGATTCTCAATATGAGAATGTTGTTCGTCCTCCTACTCTTACTAATGCAAACTACTCTATTTGGAAAGTCAAGATGCGCATCTTCATCAAATCGATTGATGAAAGAGCGTGGCTTGCTGTCTTGAATGGATGGAGTCCTCCAAAAACAACAGATTCTGATGGTGATATCAAGGTCACCAAAGAATCTGAATGGACCAATGAAGATAGGAATATTGCGTCCTTTAATTCAAAAGCCTTGTCTGCTATTTATAAAGCTTTAGATGCTAATACTTTTAGGGTGATTGCCAACTATGAATCTGCTAAAGATGTTTGGGAGGCCCTTCAAACCTTGTGTGAAGGACCTGCCAGTGTTCGCGCCTCTAAGTTAAGACTGCTCACCACACAATTTGAAAATACAAGGATGAATGAGTCTGAAGACATTATGTCTTATTATGGTAGACTTCTTGACATGTCAAATTCTGCTCTTGCTTTAGGAGATCCCATCACTAATGAACGTCTTGTTAGCAAGATGATGAGAACTTTGCCTGAAAGGTTCAATGTCAAAATATGTGCTATAGAGGAAGCACATGATATTGACAAGATGAGTTTTGAACGATTAGCTGGTATTCTTCAAAACTTTGAATTGAACCTAAATGATCAAATCAAACAAAAAGGCAAAGGGGCTTCATCATCTTCTACACCTATTGTGAAAAATATTGCTATGCCTGCTCCTATTGATATCTCATCTGACTTGCTTGAAATTCAAAAGGATATTGATGAGTCTGATTTTGGAGAAGAATCTATAGCTCTTTTGACTACCAAATTTAGAAATTTTTTGAAAAATAAGAGTCAAAATAGAACTCCATCATCAAACTCCAAAAACAATTTTAAACCTGATTCTGGAAAATTTGTTCCCAAGGAAAATTCTTTCCAAACTCCAGAAAAGCCTTTCACAAACCCCTTTGCTTCAAAGTCTTCCTACAATGGTAAGAACATTGATTCAATTCAATGTAGAGAGTGTCAAGGGTATGGTCATTATGCTAACCAATGTGCAAATACTCTAAGGAAAAAGGGTTTGAATTTTTCAGCAACTCTGAGTGATAGTGATGGAGAAGATCCAGGTGATCTTATCACTCACCGCCTTGTTTATGACTCAAACCGAAAGTGCAAGTTCTCCACCAATGTGACATCCAATTGTAGCTACATCCGAGTCACATCGAAGATGCAATGAGCGAGCAGGATGATCTCTATCGCTTTTAACTCCAGCCCTGATGATGGTGGAGATTCGTAGTCCGACTTCGGAAGGGTACAAGGAACTGCACAAAGATTGGGAGAAACGAGCTCACCAAGTTACTTTGCTTGGTAAGGCAAATGAGCTGTTAGAAAAGGCCAATGAAGATCAAAAAGATTGCATAGTAAGGCTGGAAAGCTTGCTAAGCAAAAAGGATGTTGAGATCGAAGGGTTGAAGGAGCAACTCATTCAAGCAAAAGAAACCATCGCCAAATGGAATTCAAGTCAACATAAAATGGATGAGATGCTTAATTCAGGTAACTCATCCAAGGCAGGTATTGGTTTTGTTCCAAAAGTGTTTGTAAGAGAAGGAGAAGGCACATCTGAACCCAAACAGATTGCTCAGAATTTTCAGAAACCTGATTTCTTCGAAAAGCCAAAAACAAGAAAGAAAAACTTTGTTTGTCACTTCTGCCATAAGCCTAGACATATACAACCTTTTTGTTTTCTGAAAAAGGCTATATATGAGGATGAAGTTAGGCAGCCTTCTTGGCAAAAAAATCGATGCAACATCGAATGAAATGCAAACCAATGCAAAGAACATTGAAGTCACATTGGAAGTCTCATTCAAGTCACATCGAAATCTCATTCTCAAAAATCAACCTAAAATTTTTAAACAGATGTGGGTTCCTAAGGGTAGTAATGACAAAGGCAAGTCCAAATACTGTGAACCTTTTGACATATGTCCTGGTGCTAGAATGTCTGATGATGAGATGTGCAATGTTACCTTCACTTCTTTGAAATCTCATATAGCTGGGTCATGGTACTTTGACAGTGGTTGCTCTAGACATATGACAGGTTCAATTGAGAATTTGAAAGATTATGTGAGCATCAATGGTGGTTCAGTGACCTATGGAGGTGGTGCCAAAGGCAAGATAATTGGCAAAGGAACATTGAATGTTGAAGGTCTTCCAAATCTCACCAATGTTTATCATGTGGAAGGACTTAAAACAAATTTGATCAAGATAAGTCAATTGTGTGATGATGACCTTCGTAAGGTTTGATAAAAATTCTTGTGAAGTTTTTGATCAAACTAACAAATGTCTTTCGACAGTACAAGGTCATCTCGACAATTGTTATATGTTCAACAATAGCCAATCATGCCAAAAGCTAGTCTTGATATTACGCATCTTTGGCATCAAAAACTTGGACATATGAGTTTTCGTAAGCTCTATGAGCTTGTGAAACATGATGCAGTAAAAGGGTTGCCAAACTTGGAAAAGAATTATACAAAGGTATGTGGTCCCTGCAAAAAAGGTAAGCAAACCAAGACATCTCATCTTCCCATATCACAATGTTCCACATCTAGGTGTCTAGAGATGATTCATACTGATCTCATGGGTCCCATTGAGGTAGAAAGTTTAGGAAGAAAAAAATACACTTTGTATGTGTGGATGACTTTTCTAGATACACTTGGGTGATTTTCTTGAGAGAGAAATCAAACCTTTGAGGCATTTAAAATTTGGTACACCCGTGTGATGAACTTGTATGATCTAAAGCTTATTAGAATTAGATCGATCATGGCACGGAATATGAAAACTCATCCTTTTCTAACTATTGTGCCTCTAATGGCATCTCTCATGAATTTTCGCTCCCAAAACTCCACAACAAAATGGAGTGGCGGAAAGAAAGAATAGGACATTACAAGAGATGGCAAGGGTTATGTTGACCTCAAAAAATTTGGCTAAAAGATTTTGGGTCAAGCCTTAAATACAGCTTGTCACATTGGAAATAGGGTTTTCTTAAGACCAGGTAGTACAATGACTCCTTATGAAATTTTTCTTGGAAAGAAACCAACCTTAAAATATTTTCATGTTTTTGGTTGTGTGTGCTACCTTCTCAATGATAGAGACCAACTTTCTAAGTTTGATTCTAAAAGTGACAAGTGTGTCTTCATGGGTTATTCTACTAATAGTCGGGCTTACAGAGTTTTTAATCTCAGGACTAAGACTATTATGGAATCTATGAACATTGTTTTTGATGATCTAACGGATCTTGGCCATAAAACCTGTTGAAGAAGATGTTTCAGAATCCTTGATTTTGGAGATATTGATCCGTAACCAAAGATCCGAATCCGGTGAACCAGCGGTGATCAAGCGGGATCTGGAGATTCATGCATTGATGTGATTCGAATGTGACACCCAATGTGATTCGAATGTAGCTACATCGGAAGTCACATTGGACGTAACTTGGCGAAGCCGATCGAAACGGCGGATAATCAGTCGGTTTGACCGATCGTGATATGACATACCAAGCAAAATTAAAAATACATCCCTCTCTCGGATCATAGGTAATGTTCAGATGGTGTATCAACTAGAAGGAAAGGTAAGGTGGATTACAAAAAACTTGCTTGCATGTCCACACTAGAATTTGATGAAATCCATGCATCTTGTTTTGTTTCCACCATTGAACCCAAAAATGTGCATGAGGCTCTTAAATATGAATGTTGGATAAATGCCATGCAAGAAGAACTAGACCAATTTACTAAAAACGATGTTTGGTATCTTGTTCCTAGACCCACTTCTATAAATGTTATTGGAACAAAATGGATTTTCAAAAACAAAACAAATGAAGTGGGAGAGATAATAAGAAACAAAGCTAGACTTGTGGCTCAAGGGTATATACACAGTTGAGGGTGGATTTTGATGAAACCTTTGCTCCTATAGCCCGTATTGAGTCCATTTCGCCCGCCGCTTGCCATTGCATGTTTTCTTGATATAACTCTTCAACAAATGGATGTGAAGAGTGCTTTCTTAAATGGCATCCTAGAAGAAGAAGTTTTTGTTGAGCAACCAAAAGGTTTTGAGGACCCCTATAAACCCAGTCATGTGTTCAAACTAAAAAAGGCCTTGTATGGTCTCAAACAAGCTCCTAGAGCTTGGTATGGGAGACTTACAGACCATCTTTTAAAAAGTGGGTTTAGAAGGGGAGAGGTGGATAAAACTCTTTTTATTCAAAATCAAGACAAACACATTTTGATAGCACAAATTTATGTTGATGACATTGTGTTTGGATCCACCTCCAAGTCCTTAGAAAAGGAATTTGTTAATTGCATGACCTCCACTTTTGAGATGAGCATGGTAGGAGAGTGGACCTATTTTTTAGGAATTCAGATAAAACAATCACATGAAGGGATGCTCATATCTCAAGCCAAGTATGCTCTTAACTTGGTGAAAAAATTCAATCTTGAGAATGGAAAACAAAAGAAAACCCCTATGGGTACATCCAATAAACTCAATAAGGATGAAAAATCAGAAAGTGTTGACCATACACTATATAGGAGTATGATTGGAAGTCTGTTGTATTTGACTGCCACCCGTCCAGACATCATGTACAGTGTGTGCTTATGTGCTAGGTATCAAGCAAACCCTAAAGTCTCCCACTTGAAAGCTGTGAAAAGAATAATCAGGTATGTTGGTGAGACGTGTGCCATGGGTTTGTGGTATACTAAACACACAAACACCAATCTTGTTGGGTTTAGTGATGCTGATTGGGCTGGTAGTGTAGATGATATGAGAAGTACCTCAGGTGGGTGTTTTTATTTGGGAAACAACTTGATTTCATGGTTTAGTAAGAAACAAAATTGTGTTGCCCTATCAACAGCCGAATCTGAGTATATAGCTGCTGGTAGTGGATGTACACAACTCTTATGGATGAATCAAATGATCTAGGATTATGGTTTACACATCAATGTATTAACCATGTATTATGACAACACTAGTGCCATAAGTATAGCCAAAAATCTTGTTCAACACTCTCGAACTAAGCACATTGATATAAGACACCACTTTATTAGAGATTTGGTTGAACAGGGTATTGTTTGCATTGAACATGTGGGAACAGAAAATCAACTGGCTGATATTTTCACTAAGAGTATAGATTTTGAGAGATTTATAAATCTTAGGAAATCTCTCGGTATGTGTTTCATGTGACCCCTCACTTCTTTTTATATAAAAAAAAAATAGGCATCTTGCATTGTATCTTAGGGGGGCACACTAGCTTCATTCTTTATGGTTTAGTACCTTTGGTTGTTGACTTGGATATGCATTCAATATCTGTTGTGATTCTCTTGTTCTGATTCTCCTCACCATCTCCCTAAAAGGTTATTGAAATTGAAAAATCTTAAGACCACAAAGGAAAGAGCTACCTTTTGAAATTTTTGGGATGCTGCAATTTGTCAAAGTACTATGGAGCTTAGACTTTCATGGGTCGATCTTGAGAAAATTGACTCCCTTTAATTGAAAAAGTGTGAAAGCTACTTAACGGAAAAGAGCTACCTATGGACAAGGTTGTGGCATCTACTCTCCTTCTGCTACAACTAGACTCTCTCCAATTCTTGAACCTCTACATATCTCAGCCAAACTGTTGAGAGGAGATAGAATTGTGAATCTTCCTCTTGTCCATCCATATGTTCCAGTTTCTTCTACTCCTGGTTCTTCACAACCATCTATTCCTTTTTCTGTCTATGCTCCTTCTAATGTAGCTACATCAGCTCTCTGCACACCCTTCTGCACCAATTTCTATAGCCTTTATATCTGACCAGTTGGCTATGGTGAACTCTCAATTGGAAATTATGGATACTCAAACTACACTTCTTAAATCATTAGCTGCTCAATACACTGCCTGGTTGGCCTTGCATTCTGGCCAAATAGGGGGTGTACATGTTAGTGTAAGTGTTCCTACTGGCTGGCATTGCTACGAAGTTGATCTTTGAAGTTGATCCTTCTTCGCTGAAGTTGACCTCGCCGCTTCTAGCTGCAAGATTGATCTTCGAAACTATGGTTCTTGTGGTTGCTCTGATATTCTGTGTGGTTATAAATTTGGGAAATTTGTGGTTGATGTTATCTAAACAATGTTTCACATTTGGGTCTGTAATATGTTCTTAAACTGCTTTGATTGGTGATTTGGTCTGTAACTCCTGTAACTCCTTCAAACTGATGGGTTGGTTATGGTTGTTGGTTATGGCTTTCACAGCATTTCCATTATTTCTGATTAGTGCTTATGTTTAGGAGGTGAATTGTTTGGAGTTTTTCTCTCTAACATTTGCAGGATGAAGTTTGGATTGTTGTTGGAACACTTGCTTTGGATTTCACCAGAAATGCTCAACAAAGGGGGTGATTGTAAGGGTAAAATAGGCCATGCCTATTTTTAATTGTTTCCCTTTTCATGGTCAAAATATTATTTTTGTTAAGGTTTGTGGTTTTTAGGATTTAGTATCTTTTATTAGATTTAGTTGTGGTATATTTGGTACCAAAATCTTTTATTAGATTATGGTACATCTTTTTGGTAACTAAATCTTTGTATAAATCCTAGGAAATCCGTGATTCTTGAAGCACTTAGATATTTGGAAATAAAGTCTCACAGAATTGGTAAGTTGTTAATCCTTCCTTATTGCTAATCCTTTTCCTTGTAGTAGAAGGACTGTTTGCGTGTGTGTAGGACATCGCATAGCTATAAATAAAGGAGCAAGGATACGGGCTGTTGGCAGAGCTTGAGAGAGAGAATAAAAAGGCATAAAACTGTGTGCATAAGCAAAGAGATTCAGAAGCTGTTTTCAAACCAGAAGTTCGGTTGTTCGCCTGTTGTTGTTGATGTTATAACATCGGCAGTAACATCGAAGATCTGAAAAACTGTTTTGTCTTCCTGTTCAGTTTTTAGGAAGCTGTTTTTATTTCTTCTCACGTTTTGTCTAATCTGTTTATGTGGGGTTTTTGTTCTCCAAGATTCATTGTCTTGTGAGAATATTTTGTGAGTGATTTCACAATTGTATTTTGTAAAAACGATTATTATTTTTAGTGAAATCTTTGTGGTCTTGAGACTAGGTCTACAAGTATTATCTTGTAGATTGATTTTGGTAAACCTGTGCATTCAGTTCACTGTTTTGATATTATTCTTCCGCTGCTATAATCTTCTTTGACCATTGTGATTCACATAGTAGCTACATTCACATCTACATTGGAAATTGCTTTGGTTTCTTTTGAGAATCCTAGCTATTGTGTCCTTTCAGTAGGCTAGTTTAACTGTTTATGAGCAACAAGTTATTCAAGCTCAAGAACATGACAAACATTTTAAATTTCCTTCTTTTTCTGCTATATCTCCAGAACCTCCTCTGTTTGAATCAAAATCATCTACTTCTTCAAATGAAAATGAAATCTTATCTGACGAACAATTTGCCACATTCATTAAAAAAATTCAACGTTTCTCAAAGAACAAGAAAAAGGATACAAACCAGCAATCTTTCGGAAAGAATGCTGATAGCTCACAAAATAATGAGCTAGTCTGTTACAATTGTAGAAATCTTGGTCATTTTGCTTCTAAATGTCCTAAGCCCAATTTTGAAGCTTACAAGAAGCGACCCTCTAAAACTTTTTCAAAACATATGAGTCTGCTGGCTGAGGACTTAGAAGAAAATCAAATATCTACATGGTTTGAAACTGATTATGATGATGATGATGACGACTCTTCTAAGCAGGCTCATATTTGCCTTGTTGCTCTAGAGTCATCTCCCACCTATAATTCAGAAAATGAAGTTAAATATTCACCTATTCAAGCTAACATAGATTTCTGTGAAGAGCCCTCTAAAGAGGAATTACTTAAGGATGCTTAAGACATGCTTCAGGAATTCAATGAGTTTAGAAAGGCCTATGTCAAGTTAGCTAAAAGTCATGAGAAGCTGGGTACTAAATTAGAATTCGAGCTGAAAGCTCTTAATTGAGTCCAGTAGGAAAATATCAAGGTAAAAGAAGAAAACAAGTTTCGTAATAAAAAGTTGCCTGCCTGATTGATCATGCCAAAGGGCTTTCTACTGAGAAAGATGAGTTACTAAAGACCATCGACTCATGGAACAATTCTAAGGATGTTTTTGATCAAATTCTTGGTGACCAAAAGCCCATGGTGACCAGAAGCCCACTGCAGATAAAACTGGGTTGGGTTTCACTGAGAAAACTTCTGGCACTACCACTGAAAAAAGGAAAGAAAACTCTTCGATACAAGCTGATGATATTCCAATGATTCATCAGTAGGCCAAGAATAAGGGTAGACAAGGAATTGGATATGCTTCAGTTCCTTATAAATACCCTTAGATTCAAGTGGTAAAGGCCAGTGATGCTTCTAAGCTAAGCACTCATATGCCGGAAAAAAGCCTACTAAAGGTTGTACAAATTCTCACAGACCTTCTTCCAGCATTTCTGCTAAAGCCAAGCTGCTGTTTCTAGGCTCGCGAAGGCTCTGCTAAAACCAATCAAGTTTATCAAAAGCACAACTGATGGTGCTGCTATTCCCAAGCCTATTGATACTAAGCTTAAAGGTAAACTATCTGAGGTTTCCAAATCTTTTGCCAGCAAAACTGCTAAGGCGAAGACTACTGACAGCAGATTTGAAAAACCTCACAAAGGGTCCTCTAAGCTTACTACCAACAAGTCTGCTGAATCAAAGGTTGATGTTAAAAAGATAAATATTCAAAAGCATGTTAAAAACGAGTATGATCAAGATGATACCTGTAATTTCCATCGCTATTACTTTTGCAAATGTTTACGCTATTTGGTCCATGAATGTCTGCAGAATACCATACTAAAGCCCGTTGGATTCTCCCTCCCAAGCTACCCAAACACTTTTGGGCAGAAGCCGTCAATACATCCTGCTTCACTTAGAATAGGTCATTGATCAACAAATTTCACGATAAAACACCATATGAACTTTGAAGAGGTAAAGCCTCAAATATAGGATTTTTCAAAATCTTTGGCCGTAAAGGTTTTGCAGTCTACAATGGTAGTGACTACCGAAGTAAATTTGACACAAAAGCTGATGAAGGTGTTTTTCTGGGCTATGCTCTTCACTACAAAGCTTATAGGGTTTTCAATAAAAGATATTTAAAAATTGTTGAATCTACGCGAATGTTTCATTTGATGAACTTGATTTATTAGAGCCACATGTGGCTCCAAATGTTGATAATGATTTTATTCATGTTGAGACAGATACCTCTCAGACCTCAACTTCATATACTCCTTTTACCTAACCAGTAACTTACTCCAACATACCTGATCCTATATTCCTATTCACTCAAATGAATAACCATCAGACTATATTCAAACTAATCGGTTAAGATTTATTGTTTAAAATAATCTTGGCTTCGTCGATGACTCGCTAACATCAATGAGAATAAAAATGAAAAATACTAAAAAAAGGAAGGCCACAAGAATAGCTTCAGCTCTTTAAAATGGAATCTCACCGTGTGTAATGGATACAAATTGATGATCCATCCCACATGCACTTAGTTTGACCATAAGTGTGGCCTACATCTTAACATTTGTGCACTTGTCCAAGGATTGCTATCATTTGGTATACAATTAAATTTTGAAAATTTACCTGCGTATATTTCTCTCAGAGTTGTGCACACTGCACACATCGATTAAATTGGTAGTAAAAGTATTATCATTTAAAAACGGGTTAATTGCATTAAAAAAAAACCCTGACCTATTTTAGTTTTTTCGTTTTAAACCATGTGTTCTTGTTTTTGTTTTGTTTTTTTTTTTTTGTATGTAAAACCTCAACCCGACTTTTTTTCCAATTAATACCTTCCATCAAAAATTGGTTAGTTTTTGTAACGGGAAGGTGACTGGACATCCCAGTGGCAGCCTATGGGAACTGGGCAGGAGAGCTCATGTTCACATCATTCTTCCTACCAAAAATATTTTTGTCATAAACCTTGTCCTATTTTGAAATTTCAAAAACAACTCAATCTTTTACCAGATTTTCACAAATTTGAAAGCAATATATATATATATATATATATATATATATATATATATATATATATATATATATATATATATATATACATAATGACTTGGTTTTGACATTTGTTTTCATGTAATGATTTAAAAAATTAAGAGAGGGAAAAGAAAAAGAGTTGTGCTAAATGGCTCTTATTGATCCGGATCAAAACGTTTTAATCTCCCTATATCATTTGACAAAGACATATTCTGGCTCAAATTGATTATTAGTAATTGTTAGTAACTTTTCATCTTCTCCTAATGATTTTTTGCATTAATAGAAAAGGGTAATTTATGTCAAATACTTATTTATTATTTTAAATTTTACAATAATGTTCAATTGAGTCGGATCACTAATCGGTTCAGATTTATTTTTTAAAATTATCTTGGCTTCGTCGATGACTTGCTAACATTAATGGGAATAAAAATGAAAAATACTAAAAAAAGGAAGGCCACATGAATAGTTCAGCTCTTTAAAAATGGAATTTCACCGTGTGTAATAGATACAAATTGATGATCCACCCCACATGCACTTAGTTTGACCATATGTGTGGCCCACATCTTAACATTTTTGCACTTGTCCAAAGATTGCTATCATTTGGCAAAACAATTAAATTTTGGAAATTTTCCTACTTAGATTTCTCTCAGAGTTGTACACACCGCAAACATCGATGTGTATAAATATGAAATATTATAGAAATTATATATATATATATATATATATATACAATTTTAGAAAGTGGTCACTTAACGTGAAACATTTCAAATAGTATAATATATTATTTGTTTGGAACGGAGGGAGAAATTGTCTTGAACACACGAATTAAGAAAAAATAATTGAATCTATTATAAATATTTATATAATAAGTCATTTTCTTTAAAACCAAGTGTAGACACCCTAATTTCGTACCCCTGGTATGTGACTGACATAAAATATCAAGAACTGTTAAAACTTAACGAATGTCAAGTTGCAGGAGTCAAAAATGCGAAAGGAAAAGCGAGGATCGCGAAAGTGAAGCTGCGGGGAAAGTGACAAATTTTGAAACTCCAAAAGGAGCTTGGTGCCGCACCAAGGTATACCTTGGCCGCACCATGGGGTTTCCTGTGCGTCTCTCTCAGATCAAATAAGTACAAGTCTTAAAGCGCAAGGTACAACTCACCAATGCACGGAGAACAAACGAAGAAATCCCTGCCGTGTCCTCAGTCTCTACTATAAATAGAGACCCCCGGCCTCTCATTTCAGTTGTTCAGTTACGCGATAAAAAAATCGCAGCGAAGCTCGCCTGCGATCTTTCGTCTGATTAAGTGCGAGAGGTGCGAGATAGGTGAGTGGAAGCCCCTATAATCTCAAACCCCGTCCAAACTACTGCCAAAATCAAAACCCGGAGGTTATAAGTGATCCCTAGCCTAGTTGTTAGGTATCCACCTCAAATCCCCATCCAAAATCCCAAAGTAAGCCGTTATTACGCAGAGTAAGTGAAAAGTCAATAAATTAAGTCTAGGTTCCGCCCAACCAAAAGGCCAAAACCTACCCAAATAAAGGCTGTCACTACTGCGAGTTGATAAGCCCACACTTCAAAAAAACAACACAACAACACACACACACACACACACACAACAAAAAGACTCCTCTCAGGAGGAGGCGAGCACACCACCACTCTAAAAGGTAAAACCTTTAAGGCGTTGTTATTTTTATTTATTTACATTTTACGTCTTTTTATTTATTTTCAAAATTGTTATTTAAATCCGGCGCAATGTAGCCAATATAAGCGTTGTCTTTGCCGGATTAGATTAGGAAATATTATGTAAAGAGTCGTTATAATGGCCAAATATTCTTAAATATGTTTGTAATTATTGGAAGGAGGCGGCTGCGAGTCCGTAGTAAATAATGTAGCCACCAATGTATCTGTTTAAATTTCCCTTGTCAAAATAAGACCTTATTTATTTGCTAGATAAATATAACAATGAGCATACTTCACCAAAAACGTTTTGAGACGAAAGAGGCGAGTTGGGTGCCTAGTACCTTCGACTCGTAACTTAGCCTCGAACCCGCTTTTCTAAAATCTACGGTTTTCTTTTACGGTTTTCCTTTATTTTTGCCTTAAAATAAAGGTGGCGACTCTAAAACTTTCGGATCCGGTGGGGCCTCGCAACATTCCCTCTTTGCACTTTCTGTTCTCCCTAAAAAGGGAGATACGGGGAATGGAGGGGTGATGTATTCCCATATCTGGTATCCCTAAACAAGGGATAACTTGATGCGGGAAACCCATAGCTCCATAGCGATCGATTGGGCCATAAGGCTATTTTAATAAATCCATAAGTGGGGCGTCGCAATATCTTTTCTTGCACTTCTCTATTTTCCCTCCCCGAAAGATAAAAGGAGAGAATGAGAATGGAAAGGTATGCATTCTCATATCTGTTATCCCGAAATAAGGGATAACGACATGAGAAACCTTTAGTTCCCATTTTGGATACAAAATCCACTCAAGGCAAGCAGAGGCACATTCCAACGTGCTAACATAGACGGCACTCCTCTCGCACTGGATTTCGTCTTCCCCTAAACAAGGGAGGGTGGAGCGAGGCGTGGTGTCCCGCATCCTGCGTCGCACCCTATCCAGGGCGCGGGCGCGAATCGCCAGGGAACCTCACGGTGGCGACTTCTGTTGGGGAGTTGTTTTATTTTAAATAAAATGGAGGCTAGACTCATAAAATAAAACTTTTTTTTTTTCTTTGTTTTTGGCTGATATGCTCGTTATATTAATTCACGCATTTCAATAAAGTGTTCCCATTACGGTAGTGGCTATATTTGTGGATATGATCCTCCATCGCGGCGATCTCGTTCAGATACATTCGGACATGTTCGAGAATATAAAAAAAAATCAAAAATCAAAAAAATATATATGTATAAAAAAAAATTTCGAAAAATCAAAAAATATATATATAAATATATATATATTATATATTACAATAAATTCGAGGCGACACAACAAAAGATTTGGGGCTTTACTTAGGCTCTATTTTCTTTCATTTATTTCTTTGTTCATTTTTCTTTTTCACTTTATTACGTATATTTACATATACGCATTCATCTTTGTCATTTTATTTTGGGGACATAGGACCAAAATTTGTAATTAATAGGGATAGATAGTTTCCCCACTTTTCTTTCTATTTCTTAAAATGGTGTGCTTGCTTGCTTGCGCTCAAACATAAAAAGCCGAGAAAATCCACATATAACAGCAAGACAAGCCATATTTGCTTTATTTTTCTGTTCATATATTTGTAAAATAAATAAAGGCTTTACTGCTTTCTAGATACCGCACACACGTGCACGCATGTAAAATATATATTACTACCTACACCATACCTACCCCCGCATAAGCCAACGTTAGAATGCATATAGTTTTCGGGACACTTCCGACCGGCCAGGTTTTGTTTTGCATCTTTGAATTGTGGGTCAAAAAAAAATCAAATCAAAAAAATATATATATAAATATATGTCAAAAAAAATGCGCAAGTTCAAAAAAAATACATAGTAAGTGCGCACTAAAAATATATATATATATACAATAAATAATAAACAGGGGCTGACTTATAATTCTCAAATGCTCGACCTAGACCATTTCGGATGGTGGATCTGGAAAGAGTATAGGCCCTTCGCTGGGACGATCGATCTAGGGAGTCGAAAGGCGAGGTGGAATCGTTGGTCCTATACTGCGGAGAAAGAATCCACTATTCGAGGAAAAGTCACGAGGCTGTCAAAATAAAAGCGAGTGCTTATCAGGTCAATTGTAGGGAACATGAAAATAATAATAATAAAATATTAATAAAAAGGCACGTACTCCAAGCCCGAATAGCCTCCATCCGGCCTTACGATACCTACCAAACCCCATTTTCCTCGAGAGACTGGCGAATTTGGAAAGCGAGATAATCTTGGCCAGGTTGATTCGGGAAACCAGTAGATCGGAGGGTATCGGTTCGAGATCGACAGAGGCGAATCGATTCGGTGAAGCGCAGATCCAGAAGCGGTATGGCGCAAAGAACAAACAAGCTATAACGGAAATAGCGACAAGCTGGGCAATTTGGGAACTAGAAGAAACTCTACGTATGCACCTCCTCACGGGCTTGAGGCTTGGTTAAGGAAGGAATTAGATGACCATGCAAAAGAATAATGGATCGGTGGTAAGTGACCTTTTGGCGGTTTTTGAAGCTTTTGCCATTTTTCGCAAAGGTCAAAATTCGAGAATATGCTCCTAATACTTCCCACTCTCCTAAAATAAACTCCCCCGATACCGCCACCGAAAATATCCTTTTCAAGCTTCCAAAAACCCTCAAATGCCGGTTACCAACCCGGTGATGACCTCCTTGATCAAGGAAACATGATTTCCAATACCCGACTCTAACCCAAATTCTCGAAATCGGCCTTGATCCTCCCCACGAATGCCTATTACCACGACCAGAAAATCATCCCCTTTTGATCCGGATGCCTATTTCCACATGATCAGGGAACTTAAAAAATCATTTGCATACGAGAAAAAGAATCCTGCTAGGCCCGGTCGGGTGCAAGCCAATCTCGCTCAACTTTATCAAAAAAAAACCAGCTCATTTGCGACCAAAACCCGACCTAGCCATGTAGCAAAGCCAAGAAATCGAAAAGAAAGACATTATGATGACTTGCGCGATCATGATGAAATACTCCAAACACGTGTGCCCATGGGATCTTGAAACCCATGGATAATTACGAATCCACCCAAACCATTGCCCATCACGGAACCATGCCCGGTTTTGTGAGTATCATAAATGCGGTCATCTTACCGATCAATGCTATATGCTCGAAACGCCATTCGGGACCTCATCGACAACAAAGAAATTACGGTGGCGACACGAAAATCTTTGAAACCAAGCCAAGCCAGGAGGAGGTTTAAGGGAGGCAAGTTAGCTATTTAAGTATGAATAAAGTACCTGTAAAATCGTTGATCAATAAAGGAGTTTCCCGATAAGTGTTCGGTTAGAGGAGCGACTTTACGGGTATGATAGGCGGAGGCACTAATTATGAAAGGCTCCTGTTTGAGTTCGAGTCTATTTCTAATAAGCCTCTGCGAGGTGGTACACCACGGCCAGGTCGCTCACGACACCCTTGAGACACAGTAGGTCGTTTCGGATATACTATCCCAGATCCTTTCCACTAGCTGCAGTTGGTCATCTACCAATCCGCTACCATAATTGAGGATCTCAAACCCCGGTCCTCAACAATGTAATAACCCGTACAATGTGCTTTTAATAATAATATGGATGTCTTTGCTTATTCCTTAGTTGCACCTAATTTAAAAGAGCGCATTAAATAATAATAATTATGATAATGAGTCATTTAATAAAATGGACCCAAAAGATAAAAATTATCTACTTGAGCTTGAAAGTCGATCGAGTACCGGGAGCAGAGCCATTCATCGGCAAATCTTGAAGAGACATCCACCATCAACTTTGAAATTTGGACAATGAAATCAAAAGAAATCGAGAATCGGCGATTACCTCCAAGGTCCGAGAAAGAAAGGCACTCATTGATCTCCTCAAAGAATTCGTAGACATCTTTGCTGGTCTATGAAGATATGCTAGGCCTAGATCCGGCTATAGTCGAGCACCGGATTCCCATATCAGGATGCTCGCCCGATCAAACAAAAGCTCCATAGCATCAAGTCGAGAATGGTTACTACAAGTCAAGAAGAAATCATGAAAGCATTTGGCGTCAACTTCATCCGGAGTAGTTGAATACAGGCACAGGCTGTTGTCAATATAGTGACCGTTCCCAAGCCCAGCGGGAAAGTCGAGAATCTGTGTAGACTTAGCGACCTCAACAAGCGTCGCCCAGATGACTTCCCCACCCAACATTGATATTGTGGTAGATGCGTCGCGACTCACAAAGTCAGATCCTTAAATCGGCGGCATCTTTGGGCTACAACCAAATCAAAATGGCGGCGAAGACCGGGGAGAAGACCTTCATTCACTACTCACACTGGGGGAACTTGCTATTCCGTCATGCCATTCGGATTAAAAATGTCGAACCACTTACCGGAGGGCTGCCACCACCCTCTTCCACGACATGATCCTGAAAGAGATGGAGGTCTATGTCGATGATATGATCGTGCATTCAGCGGCTCTGGTGCTCACATTAAAGATCTCGAAGTTCTTGAAAGACTCGAGAAAGCACCGAGATGAAGCTTAACCCACCAAATGTACATTCGGGGTTACGGAGGCAAGGTCACGGGATTCTTAATGTAAGCGAGCAAGGCATCGAGATCGAGCCGGCAAAGATCAAAGCCATCTTGAAATGCCGCGAAAACTCCCAGTAAAAGGCTTCCTAGGGGTTGCGATTACATCGGCCGTTTCATCAGACGGTGACTACCACTGTGAGCCCTCTTTAAACTCCTCGAAAAAGAATACTGACCAAGTGCGGGGCGCGAAGTGCCGGCTAGCCTTCGAAAATAAAAGCCTACCTTACCAATCCCCTGTGCTAGCTCCACCTCATACACGTAAACCTCTCCTCATATACTTAACCGTCACAGACACCTCGGTAGGGGCTATGCTGCGCCCAAGAGAAAGAAAATTCCTACATTGAAAATGCCATATACTTCATAAGTAGGAAGCTACAAGGAAGCGAGCTAAACTATTCGGCACTAGAAAAAAGGCTGCCCAGGCCTAGTATGGGCCTCGAGAGGCTCAAAACCTATCTCGAGGAAGGTCCATCAAGCTCGTATCCGAGGATGGACCACATCAAATACATCTTCGGTAAGCCATCAGCATCCGGCCAGACTAGCCAAGTGGTCTTTTTCTTCTAAATGAGTTTGACATAACCTATGTCACTCTCAAGTCTATCGAAAGGGCGTCATTGCAGACCACTTAGGCGATCTACCTCGAAGGCAGAAGATGCAGCGAGCCGGTTTCCCGGACGAAGGTATCACGGAAATCAACGGCGGGACACTGTTGGCAAATGTTCTTTGCCGGGCGCAAACAAAAGGCTTTGGCATAGGAATCTTGTCGATCCGGTGATTCTCATACTCCGGCCGTAAGGTTGGAGTTTGAATGTTCAAACAATGCACGGAGTATGAAGCTTTGTATTCTTGGCCTAGAAGAAGCTCTCAAAAGGGAGCTAAAGATCTCGAAGTCTCACGGAGACTCGGCCACGATTATAAATCAAGTCGAAGGAAGGTGGAAGACCCGGGATCTCTTCGGCTGCAACTCTATCATGCCAAAGCTAATAACGATGCGTTGCTTAGATTTGGTTCTATCTACGTTCCATTACACCTTGCGAGATAGGAATCAATTCGGCGATGCTCACAGCCTTTCTGGCATCAGCTGGTCGAATTCCGTGAAACTAAAGTCCACGACCATTCATTAGTCGGGAAGAAGTCGCTCGTCTTGTTTTCAAAATCACGCGGCCCTGAGCGGATACTGGTATCTTGACATCTTAAATACCTTGAGAAGAATCTTTATCCCCAGGTTGAAAAAAGTCTCCACGAGAAGATGGGCCTCCGTTCGTACTCGGCGGTGGCGGCTTTATAAGCACTCGAGGCCTCGACTTTACTGTGTGTCGATCGGGCTGAGCAAATTATGGATCAACTGCATGGTGGTACTGTGGGCCCCATGGTGGCCATATGCTATCAAAGAAAATCATCAAACGAGGGGACTATTGAGTGCGCTCGGCGGCGTGACCGGTGGAGTGCGACAACTGCGATAAATGTCAGCGCTTTGCCAATCTACGGCATGTGCTTGCATGTCTTATCTGACTCAGCGGCCCCGGCCCTTCGGCATAGGTATCGGCGTCATAGGCCAAATTCAAGCAGAAAGGATCAGTGGCCACGAATAAATCTGGGTAGAGTCGATTACTTCACAAAGTGGGTAGAAGCTTCTTCCTACCAGTACTAAACGCAGAAAGGTATCAAATTCATTCGGGCCAATAATATCTACGCTACGGGTACCTTTAGAGATCATCTCGACAGCGGCTCTCATTTTGAAGGGGCGTGGGCAGATGCAACTGTGGGCGAGGTTCAAATCGAAACACAAATCCTCCCCTCACAGGCCCAAGCCAATGGTGCGTTGAGCGACCAATAAAACTCTCGAGAACATCATTAGAAAAATGGCCGATATAGGAAGAGGCGGCGGAAAAATTGCCGCTTCCTGCAAGACTCTGGTAAATCGATCCTTTTATTTGAGGGCTACCCCTATCTCTAGCATATGGCATGGGCGGTACTACCAATAGAGGTGGAAATTCCATCGTGAGAGTAATGATAGGCGATATAGCGGTTGGTGGGTGA
>CM028379.1:118928484-118978932 GCA_013146195.2 Codonopsis lanceolata | reverse complement strand
AGCCGAAAGAAAACATAGACATTTATTATAACTTTCTGTGAGCCTTAAAGTTTCTGCCAATCTCCCTATACAATTGGGAGATCTGTCCTCTTATCGCAACTTATCCGATCAATAGGCCGCCTAATTATGTGCTTAATTTTAAGACACCTCAAGCCCCTATGGATCATCTCCTTCCTATAAACATCTCA
This sequence comes from Codonopsis lanceolata, assembly GCA_013146195.2. Taxonomy (NCBI): domain Eukaryota; kingdom Viridiplantae; phylum Streptophyta; class Magnoliopsida; order Asterales; family Campanulaceae; genus Codonopsis; species Codonopsis lanceolata. Next base: position 118,978,744 of record CM028379.1, on the reverse strand, counting down.
AAACTATGGGTCGCTGTGTTATGTGTCTACCCTTGCACATAATAGAGATAAATTTATGCCCAGATCTCAAAAATGTGTTTTCCTAGGCTATGCTTCTAAAAAGGCCTACAAGTGCTACAATATAATCACACATAAAATTCTTTTTAGTAGAGATGTAGAGTTCTATGAAAATATTTTTCCTTTCCAAGAAAACAATGAATCGACTCTAGAATAGCTTGTTATTTCCTCAATACCGATTCTCGACATCTTTGTTGATGATCATAATGATCAAAACACTAATGTTCAGAATAATACCCTACTCAATCATCAAGTACCTAATGTTGAGCAAACTACGACATACCTCGAAAACATGCAGATGTGCTAATAACAACCAGACCTGTAAGAAATAAAAGCATTCCTACAAAATTTAAAGATTATACAAATCTGCCAACTCATCTTCAAGACCATACTGCTGGATTTGTAAAAGGTACATCTCCCTATACTTTTAAAAACTTTTGTAACTTCAGTCAAGTTTCTGAAGATTACAAGATTTATTCTACTAAAATTTCAAAACTATGAACCTCAAAGTTTTCGAGCAGTCGCAAAGGATCCTTTCAGTGGTGCCAAGCTATGGAAGAAGAATTAAGAGCATTGAGATTAACAAAACCCGGACACCCAACACTTACCGCTAATCATCACAAAGTAGGGTCAAAATGGATATACATAATCAAGTATAATGTCGATGGGAGTATTGATAAATACAAGGCCGATTAGTAGCAAAAAGGATTCACTCAAGTAGAAGGATTTGATTATTTTGAGACCTTTGCTCCAAAGAGCAAAGATGACATCAATCGAATTTTATCTCAGATTGCTGCTTCAAAGAATTGGGAAATAAATCATATGGATGTTTCAAATGCTTTCCTTCATGGAGATTTGAAAGAAGAAGTCTTCATGGATCTACCTCCAGGCTACAATCCCAACTTATCTTTTAACAATGGTCCAGTTATATGCAAACTCCATAAGTCTATATATGGCCTGAAACAAGCCCCAAGAGAGTGGTATGAAAAGCTTTCAAATACTCTTATTCAATTTGGTTTCAGTTCATCTCAAAATGACCATTCTTTGTTCACTCTCAAATCGAAAGATATGGTCATCATCCTCGGTATATGTGGATGATCTCATTATAACCGGAATGCATAAAGAGTTAATTTCACTGTCAAGAAATATCTTCAAAGCCGATTTCCTTAAGGACCTAGGAGAGCTTAAGTATTTTCTTGGGATTGAAATAGCAAGAAATGCATCTGGAGTGTGTTTTCATCAAAGAAAATATACAGTTGATATCATTTCAGACTATGGCCTTTTAGATGCCAAACCTAAGTCTACTCCTATTAAACAAAGATCATAAGTCGGCCTCTTCTCGATGAATCATTTCTTCCTAATCCGCTCCCTACGTAAGACTAAGAGGAAGATTAATCTATCTAACTATTACAAGGCCTGACATATCTTATGCAGTTCATATTCTTAGTCAGTTCATGGCCAAACCTACTACTGAACAATGGAAGGCAGGCTTAAGGCTTGTAAAATATCTCAAGGGAAGCACAGTCGTATATTCTATCCTTCAAATAATCATCTACATCTCTCACCTCTACCGTGACTCGATTGGGCTTCTTCGTCCTATCACCGTAAAATCGCTGATCGGTTTCGTGTCTTTCTGGGAGATTCTCTTATATCCTGGAAAAGTAAGAAACAAAACACAGTGAGCAGATCCTCTTCAGAAGCAGAATACAGGAGTATGGCAGACACTTGCTGTGAATTAACTTGGCTCATGGCTGTTCTTAAAGACTTTCAGATCCTTGAAGACAGACCTATTCCTCTACACTGTGACAACAAATCAGCCTTATACATTGCGCCAATCCAAGATTCCATGAAAGAACCAAGCACATAGACATAGACTGCCACATTGTAAGAAACATGCTACTGAATAACTTGATTTCAACTGAGTATGTACCATCTCAGTTACAGCTTGCAGACCTCTTCACTAAAGCCCTTCCAAATCATCAATTTTCTGAGCTACTTAGCAAGTTGCAAGTGAAAATTTTATTCTTCCCATCCAACTTGAGAGGGGATGTTAAAATGAAGGAGAAATCGCTATATAGCATTTTCGTGGTCTTATGTGTAATAGATTAGAAGTTATAGAACTCGAGGGTGTCAGTGTTCATTCTCATAGTTTGTTAGTTAAGTTGGTTATCATTAAGGGTAATGTTGTATTTTCCCTTTTGATTTGTTGATTACGGGCTTATTCCAGAAAGCTGCTTCAAAGGGATATAAATATCCCTTCCTTTGTATTAGATTGAACTTGAATAATATCATTGATTCCTCCATAATCAAGAAATACAAAAATTCTCTTTCCTTTTCTCTTCAATTGTTAACACCTGTTCTTGGTCCAAAAGCTATGGTAAATAGTTACCATATTTAATACTCCCTCAATCCCTAAATTATCGTCTTAGTTGACTCGGCGCACGGTTTAAGAAAAAAAAAACAATTGACTTGATTATTTATATTGGTTTAATGTGTAATTTCTTTTAAAGTCCATGTGTATTTGACCCATAATTAAATTAGGATGAAAAAGTAAGGGTAAAGTGGTAAAAGTGATGTTCTAAAAAGATAAGTTTCAAACTGGACAATTATTTTGGGACAGACGAAAAAGGAAAGGAGGACGATAATTTAGAGACGGAGCGAGTACCTTTCTTGGTTCTAAAACAATGGTAAGTTGTTACCATATTTAAATACTTCCGTAAGCTTTTAAGATTCCATAATTAAGTTGGACAAAATCTTTGGTAAGATTCTTCAATTTAATTAGGAAACCTTTTTTGGAAATTAATATTTTATTTCCTAAGCTTCTATATTTTCTTGTAGTTGTTGGATTTCTTATTTGTGTAGGACTGTTCCTCAAGTATAAATACAAGGACTTCGTGCAGACAAGGACACACGCTGATACACGAAGACACAGAGCTGTCAAGGTGTGTTGGCGGGGCACGTCAACCCAAACTCCGCTATAACCCGCCACCGCCGGGGAACCCATGAATGTTGTGGGTCGGGAAATTGTCAACCCAACCCAACCAATCTTGGTTTGTGGGTTAGGCGGACCAACTCACCAACTTTTCTTTCAATTAATCAAAATAATAAAAATAATTATAAATAACACAGTCACAATTCATTAAAAAATTATATCTTCTACTATTATATTTTTAATCGTGTTTTCTAGCAATTTTCTCTAATATTAATAGAATAAAATGAGAAAAAAAAATAGAAGTAAGAAACTATTTTATCATTACTCGTTTTGTGTGTTCTTATAATTATTTTTCTGTAAATATTACGATTAATATACCTTATTCTGACATCTTTAGTTGCTATAAGTGCCACTTTTTGAACGAATTCAAATTCATTTACTAATATTTCAGATATAAAAAATAATCTTACATTTTGAGCGAAAATGATTGAAACTAATTATTTCAAACTTATGACTTGTTTATTTGAAACTATGGCGGGTCAACCCACCCCGACGCGCTACAACCCACACTTAACCCGCAACCCGTCGCGGGCTCAACCCGTTTGACCCACTTCCTAATGGGTTCATATTTTCCTAACCAAACCCACTTTTTTTATGTGGCGGGGCGGGCCATCCCAATGGGCCCAACCCATTTTGACAGCTGTACGAAAACACATAAAGATATACATGCTTAAGAGAGAAGTTGAGAAGCATTTCTTGAAGTATTTTTGTAGCGTTATATGCAGCTATATCAGCAGTTGCATCTACTATTTTGTTGTTTGTTTTCCTAATTGATAGGAAACTTATTTTTTAATCTTATGTTTGCTTTATTCATTGTTTTTGTGGGTATTCCTCTCCGGACTTGTTGTCTTGTGAGAGACTGTTTGATATTTTGTTGATTTTACAATTTATGTTGTTAAACTCGTAATCTTTTTAGTGCAGTTCTTTTTAGCCATAAGGCTGAATCTACAAGCATAACTTGTAGATTGTTTGATAAACTTTTGTATTTATTACTACTTTAATTGTTTAAAGTCTTCTATTGTTTACTTGTTTTATTTTCTGGTCAATGCACCTGCTGATGGAGCCACTTTACCTGCTGTATTGATAGTTTTTGTTGAATCCTAGCTACTGTTGATCTTTCACACCTTAAAAGTAGTGTAAGGCAAGGTCTCGCGAAACTACTCTGTCGTGAGAGTGAAGTTTCAAAAATAATTTGGCAAAGTTTCGGTGTATGTAAGTGAGCATACCTTTTTAGGATTGGTGTAGGGAGTATTTATAGCCCTAATGGAGCTAAATCCAAATGGATTGGTATGAGAGGCGAGATTGTAGGGATTTTTGTCTGTCTATCCAGTTGAATGCGTAACTGTCGAAGTGATCGTTTAGATTTTGGGTGAGCACACAACTCTACGAGTCTACTGTGGCAGCTGTGTATATTTGGTCAGGTGGGCTTGGCCCGACCCGATCGAACACTTATATGCTCACATCTGCCTGTCAATTATTCTCGATTACATCCTTTGGTCAGGGAGGCGTGACCATCTCAAACGTAGGCAGACAAGGAGGGATAAATCTGATCAATTATGTTCACTACTCAGGACTCAGCCATGCACTGAGCTTACTGTATATTTCCTTTCCTGCTCGATATTTAAGCTCGTAATCAACAAGTGGAGTCTCGCGTTATTTACTCGTGACCAGTTTTTGGTCGCGCGCATCAACACCATAATTATATGAAGGTTACTAGGGAGACAAAAACTTATATAAAACAATTTTATAGATATTTTTTGTAAAATGAGTTTTTTGATCCGACACATCGCACGAGACTTAGAGCAGGTACAATGGGGGTTTTCCCCCTAATCTTCAAGAAATCAAGGGCCACAATGGAAGTTTTAAAAGAATCACAAAATGTGCTTAAGTTGATTTCAAACCAAAAGAATCACCGGTTGAACCTCCGTAATTTATGGCTTCTTCAGAATATTCCACGGGCAACGCCAGCGTTTTGAGCCTCAAGCCATCAAAACGATGCCGTTTTGATGGACGATTTTCATTTAAAAAAAGGGCCGCCAGCAGGACTGACAGTGCCTTTATACGTGTCATGTCCTGGGCGGTTGGCCGAGATTTTGATTTATCTTCTGTTCAAGGACAATTTTGGTAATAAAAAAACATTTTTAAAAAAAAACAACACATATTTTTATCTATAAATATAGAATTGGTTGGCCTCATTTGGATACCAAATGTATTTTTTGCAAAATTTGAATTTATTTGTAAGTTTCTATCCCTTCTCTTTCTCTCCATATTTCAATTTTTTAATTAATCCATTTTTAAGTTGTGTATTATTTATTATTAATATTATTATTTACTACTTAAATATTTTAATTAGCATTGGAGATTATTAAATAAAATTGTTAAATTTCGTATTTAATTGATTATTATTACCATTATTATTGTTAAATTTCACATTATTATTGTTATTAGTTGGTATTATTATTGTTAATATCATCATTAATTAATATTAGTAATATTAAGTAATATTATAGTTATTGTATTATTTTTAGATATTGTTGTGATTTTTTAAATTTATTAATGAATATTAATATAAATATTATTCGACTTATAATAAATTGATAATATTATTATATTATTTAAGTATGATAATATTATATTATAAATAATATTGTATTATTCTGGTTATACTAAATTAATAATATTATAAATAAATAATATCAAATTATAATAAATAAATGTTATTTTAATAATGACTATTTATATAATTTTGAAATTAATTATTTATGCAATATCAAATTTATTTGTTAGTACAAATTGAAAGAATATATTAAATTAATAGAGATGAAAATGGTGAGGTAGGTAAAGTTGTTGGAGATAAAGATGGTTGTTTATGTAAATGTGTTGAATTTTGTGCTACCATTAAGAGAGTTTTTTTTTAAAAAAATTTAAATCAAATAACTATCTAATAAATTAATTTATTGATTTTTAATAGTCGAGTTTAATTTTGAGTTTGATTTTTCCAACGCGATGGCCCTTACTCCACTAGGGATTAGACTTTGTTATGGAAGGTTACTTCATACTTGAGCCTGTAGATCAGCCGGCTGCCACTCTTACTAATAAAGCTAAAGCATATGATATGATTGCGTAAACTCAAATGGGAAGACATCAGATATGGCTATTGATGACTTTAGCATACGGGGCCTAAGAGTAAGGCTAATCATTAATGCAACTCAACGCGTCGAGCGGCTCATGCTACGCCCACATTACTTGGCTTCATCCCCATGTTCTCTACCCAAATTATAATGGATAAGCCCTCACAGTCGAGCTTGGGGCTAGTTAAAAGCTGGTAGATTTGGATCTGAATCGAGGATCGAGATCAGTATGGGGTTTCATTCTCTTGTGGAGTGGCTCGCTCATAGGTCTTAAGGCCCCTTTTTAATCGTTGAGTTACCGTGATTTTTCCTCTCATATTCTCATGGAGTTGAGGTGTGGGAGCTCTCGGAAGAAGAGTTTCCTCTTTTTGGATACAAATTATAATGGATAATTGTTTAAAAAATAATACTATTATAATAATTATTTTATTATAACTTTTACTTTCACAAAAAAATAATACTCTTTGTGTTCCGGATAAATGTGTTTTGTTGACAATGACGTTAAAGATTTAAGTGAACGAAATTATAATACTCTCAAATTCATATCTAAGTAGATGTAAGACTTGAATGTAATTAAAAAAAAATCCCCACTTCCACTGAACACCTACATGAACTTTAGAGCGGCTAGTGGTAGATCTGGATGATCCAAATGACGATGCTTAATGGGTTAGTGTTTTTCTTACCGTTACAAAAATAGTAAAAGTTTACATACGAAAAGGAAAACATATCAATAATTAAAGGACGAATGAAGCATAAATTTAATAGTTTTACCTTTAGCAAAGATTTATGTTTTTGTAAAACAGATCCCAAGATATGATACATTATATGTTAATGGATTGATGTATAAAATACTAACTCTATTTTACGAATTAAAAATATAAACAAGTTTCCAATTAAATCGTCTAATTAATCTTAATAGTTAAAATTTCCAAAGTTCTTACCTAAAAATATTGTACACTTCGAGACGGAACAAATTTGGTGGCGGTTGACATTGTTAATTGGGAATCGCAATTTGAGATCATTAAATATTTTTGTCCGATAAATTGCGTTACTTTCAGGTAATTCCAACTAGCCTGACCAGTTATATGTGGACGCGTGGCACCATAAGTTCACGCCACGCGGTGAAAAGAATCTGTCAAATATTCTCTACTTCGGTGCCACGTTGCCCATAACGGCTGTTTACGTGTAATAGAAGAAAGTCATCCTTTGTTGTTCTTGTGGATAAGCCTCTATTATAAGCTACTCGTATTAACAAAATACGTTGCTTATTAAAATTCTTAAAATAAAATTATTTATATTAAATTAAAGCAAGTAGTTTATTTTTTAAATAATTATAGATCAGGATTTATTTTTTGTACACAACCTTTTGCAAAATTAAGATCCTAAATCAATCCCTAGATATACTAAACATGCATACAATAATTTGAGATTCATGATACAAAATTCAAAATTACTTTCCCTTTTTATATTAAAATATAAGTGACAATTAGGGGTGGCTATTAAAGGCGTGGCACGATTGACCGACATGAACATGACACGAAATTATAGGGTTTGGGCCGGGGCTTATCGGGTTCGGGCCGTTATAGGGCCAACACGATAAGACACGATAAAAAATGAGTTGTTATCGGGCTGGCTTGATAAGCACGATAAGACACGATAACTAAAATATATATGTTTTAAAAATATATTTTTAAAAATTTACTAGGAGTTATTCATTTCTTTCGAACTATTTTCATGATTATTTCATAATTTTATAATTTGAAAATTTATGACTTTTAAACTTTCGACTATTTATATTGATAAATTTTCAAAATATGTATTAAAAAATCAAAATTATATATTATATAATGTTTATTGGGCTTAACGGGCTTAACTGGTCTGACTAAATAAATCGTGTTTTTTTGCTTATCGTGCCTATCGTGTCTGCCGTGCTTTTCGTGTTTTTATCGTGTCGTGTTCGAGTTTTAATATTAGGCACGATAATCTTATCGTGCCGTGTTCGTGTTCGTGCTGTTATCGTGCCGGCCCGATAACAGCCCAACACGACCGATTTGCCACCCCTAGTGACAATTATGGTAAAAACTTATGAAATATTGTCTTACAGATAATTTTTTGTAATACGGATCCTTTAACTCGACAATATGTGTGTTGGTGAGATAAAATGCAAGAGAGTTATATTCCATTTTACGAATTTAAATTCGTTAAACGATCTTACATGAAACTTGCTATACAATAAATGACTCGTTATAAATATGGAGTAATATGTTATGTATTTTTTTCTTTAAAGCTTGCGTTTCCGTGCAAGTGAGTCCTATCAATAAAGTAGAAAACTAAGAAACTCGGGGTAAAATGCTAAAGATAACTTCCTAAAAGGTAAAACTTAGAATGTAAATACTAATTTTTGGACAAAAGAAAAATGAAAGATTGACTCTTTTTAAAAAATGGAGGGAGTATATATTATGTTTAGGTACTCAATTTTAAATAATAAAATAGTACTTCATTCGTTTCTAAAAAATTATCATGTTTCTCTTTTTTTTCTGTTCTAAAATACTTGTTATGTTTACTAAATTTTCATTTTTAAGATAATATTTTTAGCACTTTACCTTTATTTTTTACTTACTACTTTAATTGTAAAATTTACATGCCAAAGGGATTTAACATAACTATATAATATACCAATATTTATATTAGAATCAATTAATTTTCGTTAATCTACATGCCCAATCAAATATGACGATTATTTAAAAATGAGAGAGTATTAAGTTTTATTAGTAGTAACTATTAAAATTTCGTAAAAATAATTGAATTCTATTAAATATTTAATCAATGTTTAGTTTAGGTGACAAATTTCAAACTTAAGTTCCAAAATAATTGTTTTTTTTTCATAATATTTTTTTTTATGAAAACACTTTTACCACTTTATATTTATTTTTTTCATTTACTTTAATTATAACTACATAAAAAAAGACATTAAGGAAAATCACACATTACACTAATATTTATAATATAATAATAATTTTTTTATTAAACGGTGTGTCAAATCAAATAAAAAAATAATTTAAAAATAGAGGGAGTATCTCTTTTACATACTCGGATATTTTCAAAGGAACAACGAGTTTGGATGTGGGTCGGGTCATTTTCACATCGAGTTAGTCCACATGGAGAGATAAAGATGGAAGGGGGTTTATGCTAATTGGGAACTTCTTGATTATGACTTTGACAAAGAGGTTTTTGTTTTATCCAGCTCCATTAGCTTTCCAAGATAGTACCAAAAAGAGTCTCCTAGTTAGTTGAAATTCGTATATTAAACGATAAAAAAGTATATTCTTCGTTTCAATTGGAGTAGTGTTCTTTTGGGACAAAAATACATAAGGGGTGGTGTTATATTCCGAGCTCGAGTTTATAATATCTTTACAAGATTTAGTGTTAGTGTTAGTGTTAGTGTTAGTGTTAGTGTTAATATCGTTTTAAGTCAACACTGTTCGATTAAATTTATTGTTTTTTAAAAGATGACATGAACTTTTCAAATCATTATACTAATGTAACAATCCAACTGTTGTAATGTAACGATCCGGACTCGAGAGTCTAGTCCGCTACGTGTAGCTCACATACTGGACCACTGAGGACGCAGCACCTTGGGTCATCAGGCCCAGTAGTAGCGCATGACTACCTTATAAATCACACACAAGTCCTACATCTGCCCGATGTGTGATTGAGGTATTACATGTAATACTAAAGGTCGAGCTTATAATATCATTTATTTTTCATTTTTTACTAAATATCATCTCTCTTTATGACAAATTTCTAAACTACCCTTTCCTAATGTTTTTTTTTTCCAAAAGAGAAAAAAAAGAAAAAAACCATCTCGTCTCTCTTTACGACACATTAAAGTTTACTCTCTCTACTATATGTCTCCTCTTTCCCTCTTTGAAAATCTAATTCTTTTGTATTTTGGTCTTGGATCAATTTCACGATAACGAGGTTGAAGGATATGACTATTTTGCGGTAATTCATAGGAATACGTGTGGAGAGGTATCTTTTGTAGAAATTATAATATTTTCGGTTCATTTTTTTTATTCAACCAATAAAGTGATTTTTTCTTCTTCATAAATTTGTTCCAAAACTGCTCGCGACCTTCTGCTACTTCTTTCTTTTTCGTCCATCTTCTCATTTTCTTCTGTCTTCTTCCTCCTGCTATTTCTTTCTCTTCATTCTGTCACACACCCTCTCTCTACTTCTCTCTAATCTTCTTTTTAGATTTACTCGCCATCCAGTTTCTTCTCCATTTCTCTTTTCTCTATTGCCGACAATTTTCTTCATAACTTCTGATCTCGGAGGAACCATAGGACCCACCGAATATCAAATCGAAACTCTCGACGAGATCTACAAAACTTATTAGGTATACCCTGTGAGGTTTAATTCGTTTTAAGGCAAAAAAACACTGTTTAAGCACTATTTTGGGTTTCAAAAAATTTTTCGATGCCCAATTTTTTAGCTACAGAACCATTGCAATGCCTAGATTAGCTGGGATTTTTGCATAGCGATGCCTACATTTTGACAGATTTCAATTGTGCATTGCGATGCCCAATGTTTTCATTGCGATGCCAAGATTTGAGCTAAATTTTAACAGATTTCAATTGTCTATTGCGAAGACCAGATTAGCTGGGATTTTTGCATAGCGATGCTCACATTTTGACAGATTTCAATTGTGTATTGCGATATGCCCAATGTTTTCAATGCGATACCTAGATTTGTGCCGAGATTTTTGTATAGCGATGCTCAAAATTTTGACAGATTTCAATTGTGCATTGCGATGCCCAGATTTAAGTTGTGATGTGATTTTTGCATAACGATGCCCAAAATTTTGACAGATTTCAATTGTGCATTTCGATGCCTAGATTTGAGTTGACATTTTTGCATATCGATGCCCAAAATTTTGACAGATTTCAATTGTGAATTGTGATGTCCAGATTGGGGCAGTGGCTTTGTTCGCGTGTTTTTTCTACATTAAGAGTACCTTCGTCATTTTATCCCTAAAAGTGCACTTTAGTGGTTGGAAACAAATATCATTGACTATTCTGTTTATAATTTCAACACAGTGGACCGATCAGAATTTCTACATAATTCATAATCTTCCTTTTTTTTTCGTTAGGGAAAAACGAATTTTGGGCCACCACTTTTTCAAAATATTCATATAGGTCACCATACTCATAAATTATTCACCCTGGTTACCGAATTATAATTTCGTCCCTCATTTTAATTTTTCGTTAATATTTGTTGCTAAGTGGGTATGAAATAGCCGTTGTACCACTTCAGTCAATTAATTGTGTGAACAACTATGACAGAAAAAATCTTTCGAACCACCCTACTTTAAAAAAATATTGGTATAGGCTACCCTACTAGTATATATTTGTATTGAACAACACTCATTTCATTACTAAAAGAAAGACTGAAAAATTAAACACATGATTTGTAATTTTGTATTTGATAATTTTACCAAAACATTAATAAAAGAAGTGTCACTTTTAGTTTGTTTTTTTTTATTTTTATCTAAGCTTACTGAACTTCATAAGGATTACCGTACCGGAATAAACTATTAGGAAAACACTAATTTTCCTTAGGTTTACCGTAGCGTGAGAAACTATTAAATTAAAACTACATTTATTTTCTTAATATTAGTGGTAAAATAATCAAATACAAATCATGCGTTTAACTTTCTATTGTTATATATATATATACACACACACATGAATGTTCACAGTAATTGTTCGAAAAAGTAGGATGACTTGAAAGATCCATTTTTTACAATAATTGTTCACATCAATTAGTTTCTTGAAGGGGTGAAATGAGTGTTTAAAACTCATTCAACAGAAAAAATTAATAGAAATTTAAAAATGGAGTAATTGGTTGACGAAATCATAATTTAGTAACCTATATGAATATTTTTTAAAAGTTGGGTGGGCTGAATAGACCTGTCAATTGGGTAGATTGAGTTGGGTTGTAATGAGTAATGAGGTGAAACGAAGTTGTAATTTGTTAGAACCCAAATGTCAAAAATGTTGGATCGAAACGGGTCAGATTAAAATATGTAACAGGTTAAAGTTGGTTGACCCATCTCAACCCAACTTCCCCCAAAAAACATAAATTTATAGTATAAAAAGGCACGAGTTGAAATGAATAACGGGTCCGATCCACTTTAATCCGACACAATCCTTTAATATTATTGAAACGAAACAGGTTACTCGCTTTAACCCTAAAATATTAATAAATTAGATTGAGTTAAATTGAATGAATTAATGTGTAATGAGTTATAATTGTGAATATGACTGAACAACCTTTTTCCCTTAAATAGATTACCGTTGATTGATTTAGAGTGGTTAAATTATTATTATTTTTTAAAAGTGGCTGGTGGTTGATACGGCCGCCCCTTTAACAGGATACCCCTAAAGAATTTGAGTATATAGAAGTACACTTCACCACTTTGAGTTTGCTTTAACAAACTTTTTTTGCTTACTTACAAATACAGATTACTAAATAATGAATCAGAAGTCAGAACCAATATTGCAGTCGAAACCGGAACTAACAAAACAATTCGGTTTGACTTGATTTGGTTTTGTTTCGCTTTGTGATTTTAATTAGAGAAATCGGTCATAATGATTTGACACGAATAAGGTAGTCATGCGTTATTACTGGACACTAATAAACACCGAGTAATATCAAAATCAATCAAAGAAAAAAGAAATAGATTCAGGTCAACGAACTATAAAAATTTTATTAAGCCGACCTTAAAACCGTTATAGGATTGTAACTATATATAAAAATAAAATATCAAACCCTAAAAGCCCAATTAAGAAAATCGGACAAAGCAACTCGCCGCTACAACGCGGTCGCCTAACCCATTCCTACGCAACTGCGTCCGTCAATGACGTGGTCGCCTTCCGTGTTTTACGTGATTGCCTATTTGATAGTAGAACGGTCTGTAATTCATCCTTGGGCGCAGTCAATCATCTTGCACCGTAATGGCGCGACTGCCATATCCAAAACCCGCCAGTTCGTTTGATAGGATAGTCGAGCCATTCCATTTTCAGTACGGTTTTTAGCTCAAAATGGGTCAAACCAACACAAAACTGATCACCCCTATGTGCAAACATGATCAAATTGAACGATTCTCCTTGGCATAAAAGTCTCAAATTTACGTGATGATTAATAGAGGAACACGGTTGAGAAGAATAACCAAGTTAATTTTTTATTAGGAATAGTTACAGAATATATATATTGACTTACAATGATATCTATTCTAGGTAGGATATACATAACATATTTGACTCTATCAATTACATAAAATAAGGAACCCAAACTTAGCCTCCAAGTCTGCTAGGCGCTGAGCGAGAGTCACGGAGGACCGTTGGTGTCGGTGAGGGTTCTATCATGCCCTCGCAAGATGGACGGCCGACGGGTAAGACCAATCTTGGACTGGAGAAGTAGGAACAGTTGATGAGATAATGGTTTGGTGAGAGCGTCCGCCAGTTGATCGGTGGAGGAGACATGAGCAACACGTAACAGATTGTTTTGGACTTGTTCTCGAATGAAATGGTAGTCAAGAGCGACGTGTTTCATTCGAGAGTGAAAGATGGGGTTGGAGCAAAGGTTGGTGGCACCAATGTTGTCGCAGTAGATGACGGGCTGGGATGGGATGGATACATTGAGTTCGGTGAGCAAGGAACAAAGCCACCTGAGTTCAGCTGCAGTTGTTGCCACGGACCGATATTCGGCCTCGGTTGAAGAACGATCAACAATACTTTGCTTTTTCGAACTCCAGGAGACTAGATTGCGACCGAGATAAATAAGATACGGGTTGGTGTTGGGAAAAGAGGATGAGGTACGGGTTTGGTGAGATTAAGGGTTATGTTTAAAGGGGCGGGCATGGGTAGGGTTAGCAGTGGCAGGGAGGGTAGAGGAGGGAGCCTTGGAGCGAAGGGCAAGTTCCTTGTTGATGAGCTTTTCATGGAGCTCATCAAAGGAAATAGGTAAATCTCGGCCATTAACATAATCAATGATGGGTTGGTAATCATCACCTAGATCATCAAGAACTAGTTCAATAAGATCTTCATGATCAAGAGGTTTGCCAAGGATAGCCAGTTCATCGGAACGAGCTTTTATGGATTGCATATAATCTGAGATGGATTGAGAGCCTTTTGTGAGTACTGCTTTAGTTGGTCCTTGAGTTGTTTAATGTGACCGCGGGAAGGACGAGCATAGGTGCTGGTCAAGATGTCCCATAACTCGTGACTGGTTTTAGCCTGGGAACTAAGGGGAGCAGCCGTGGGGGAGAGGGTGCCAAAAAGAGTACCGAGGATTAGTTTGTCCTGTCGAAACCAAGTCATGTACTCAGGGTTGGGTTCGGCAAGATTATTTTTGGTGATGGTTACGGGTGGGACTGGGTGAGAGCTATCAATAAATTTATGAAGATCATAGCCGAGGAGGATGGCTTGAATTTGAGTCTTCCAAGAGAGGTAATTGAGAGAGGTGAGTTTGACAGAATTATGGAAGGCAACCATAATGAGAGGTTTGGTGGGTTCTTGGGAGTTAGGGATGAGAACTTAAGAACCGAATGTGGCCATAGGAGAGAGCAGATGAGAGAAAAAAATTTTGCTTATGGAATCAAAGCTCTGATACCACAACAGAGGAACACGGTTGAGAAGAATAACCAAGTTAATTTTTTATTAGGAATAGTTACAGAATATATATATATATATATATATATATATATATATATATAGACTTACAATGATATCTATTCTAGGTAGGATATAGATAACATATTTGACTCTATCAATTACATAAAATAAGGAACGCTAACTTAGCCTCCAAGTTTGCTAGGCGCTGAGCGAGAGTCACGAGAGGACCGTTGGTGTCGGTGAGGGTTCTATCAATGATGTCATGTGACTATATTATACATGACTAAGGCTTTATTTTCCCCACGAAAAATTAATTTTGAAAAACATTTTCCACATATCCAGTGTTTAGTAACGATTGGAAAATATAGTCAAATGTAATCCATCGCGAATTATAGTGAAGAAGGATTATCTATAATTTACCCAATTCTTATTTGCGTAAAATGAAGTTTACACCTTAAATGACATTGAAATTTGACATTTATCATAATATCAATAGACCGTTAAAGTAACGAAGCAAACTAGTTAATTCTTATTTGAGTAAGTTTTTTGTAAGATGGTCTTACGGATCTTAATTTTTAAGACAAAATTACATTCTCCCATAACTCAACCCACTAATACATAATGGATTGAATAAAAAAGATCAATGTTACAAAAAATATCTGTAAATAAAATCGATATTCATAAGTTTTTCCTACCTATTTTATATTGTCCTTATAGTATAGTTGCTTGTTTTACAATTCACTAAAGAAACCACCATACTTGACCACTTTATGATTTGGTGTTATAAAATTAATTATATTAGAATATGTGCAATCTTGTTTATTAGTCAAGGTTCTAAAAATTGTTAGGCGGCCGTTAGGAGGTACATTAGTACCTAGTGTCTAGAGGATTAGTCGGGGCGTAATCAGGGTTTAGATGAGGCCTAGAATTAAGACATAACTACCTTTTTTTTTTTGATAATATACATCAAAGATCAAACACGTTGACTACAAATTTAAATTTTTTTATGTCTGTCATTTTATCAAACACTTGCCTATATTTGTAAAATGAACAAAATATACAAACCTAACATTAATCCCAATTCCCAACAATCCCAAAGCAATAAACCAGCCAAGTTTAGAACTAAAAACAAAAAAAATATTACTCCACCTATCTTCTGCACCTACAACCCACAGTTTAACCTATCCTCCATAGTCCCTCCTCATTCTAAATTTTGAGTCCTGAGACAACCTCATTCTTCTTCATCTTTTTTTCTTCTTCTTCCTTTTCTCTATCTGGCAGACTGGCAACCCCTTTTTCTTCATTTCTTTTTTTTCTTCTCTTTCTCTTCGGTAGACTGACTCTCCTTATTTTTTCATCCTCCAATCTCTTTCCTCCTAGTTCCAACCCTTTAATCTATCCCCTCTCTCAGGCTACCGAATATCCACAAAATCAAATTTTTCTTCTTCACCTCCTCTACCACTCCCCCTTCCTTCTCCGGTCATTGCATGCCACAAAATAAAAGCTACAAAAATAAATTAAGGTCAGTGGGGTTTGACGTAGGTGCCGATTTCGTCGATTAGGCGGCGACTAAGAAAATCGTAGCGGTGAAGAGGCGCCTAGCGCCTAGGCGGAGCTAGGTAGGGAGTTTTAGAACCCTGCTATTAGTGTCTCCTGAATCTAATTTGTAATATCTGATACTCTGAATGTAAAGCAACCTGCTACATGTGCTTCAAAACAAGTGTCGTTATATAGTAATATCTCATACTTTAATTGCGAGAAACATAAATTATAAGAATATAATTATTAGAAGAATATAAAATATTTAAAAGTATGATAATTGTTTGATGGGATTAGAATAAGTAAGGAGTAGTTAAAATTAGGAAAAATCATACAATAAAAAACCTGAAACGACACTTCATTTTAATCGGAAGTAAGTACTAATTTTCAAATTTTCAATAAATTTGTTTCACAGTCCATTGTAGTTATTTTAGAATTTCCTTTCCTGCAAACCCTTAATCTGCCTATTCGAGAAACACACCCTAGCCTACTTAGCAAGCCTCTCTCGATTAACAATTTAACATGACCTAAGATATCCTGCTCATTCAGGTCTTGCAAGGATTAGGATATGGATTATGGAGATTGATCTCTATAATCACATTTCATGTAGGGGTGTCAATCTAAACTGTCGAATCACGGTTCCAATCCGAACCCAATCGATTTTGGTGGTATGGTTTGGTTGGTTTCATGAATTATGTAGCTTGGTTCGGTTCGCGGTTTCACCTCATGAACCTCAGTTCCGAATAGCCAAATCGAACCATATATATATTAAGTCGGTCAATGGACCGGATTTTGATCTGAATCCAATAATGAAAGTTCAAAAAATTAGATTTGATTAAGATGTTTCGATCCGTTAACAATCTGACCCGATCAGATATAAAAAATATATTAATATTATACATACAAAAGTTAATTATGTTGAGTTTTTAGTCATTAATCATTAATATTTCTACTAAATATAAATTTTTGTGCACACGATAATATCTTACTAATATTATTCATGTTTGTGTAAGCAGAAAACAATAATTTTTAATTTTATTCGACCTTTGATTAAGCAAAAAAAAAATCTCAATATTAATTTTATTCAGTACTTTAATAAGCGACAAATAAAATCCAAATTCCAAAATTTAGGATATGTATTGAGTTTTGAAATATCTGAAAAGATAAACTGATTCGATACAAGTCAGATAATTTATTAACAAATCGAATATTGATTTGATTGATATGATCCAAATTCGGTTCATTGACAGGCCTAATATATATCATTTTAATTTTATTTTAATTGTTGCATGAGAAAACCGACATTGCATCCCGATTAAGTACTTTAGTTTTTATTCTGATATGTTTGGGTTTTATTGGGTTTGTTTAGTTAATTTATTAAATATTAATTTCTGAAGCAATATCGGTGATCTAGTCCCATGAATCAGCTCCAAAAGGTAGGGGTGTGCACGGGCCCTAAGCCCGCGGGCATTAACAATGCCCAGTATGGGCCCATCAAGCAGCGGACATTAGATTTAAAAGCCCAAGATACTATTGACCCCACGCACATTAGTGGGCGGGCTTGACTCGAGCATTGACTTGCACGGGCGAGCACGGGCTTTCCACCTTTGTTTATGTTTTTAAATAATTTTACTTGTTTTCTCATTCAAACTTTGGGTCTCGACTTTTCTATCTATCAATTCATTGCCATGAACTTTTTTTTCAAACTATTATACTTGCAAATTTGAAATAAAACACGCTTGAAGTGAAAGAAAGAAAGAGAAGCAACTAAGTTAAAATATAAATTCAGTATGTAGAAAACGAATTCATATAACTCGACATTACCGATGTCAAATTTTAATTTTGCATGTGATGAGATTGAGAATAGAATATCAATAGATGTATAGATGATTGAGTAATTAATTATTAAAATAATAGGGTTTGACTTTTAGGTTTTTATTTTTAGCAATAGCTTTATTAGTTGAAGTGTATTATACTATTACTATATTTATAGATTATAATTTATAACTTATAATATATAAATATGGTAATAGTATAATACACATAAATTAAATATATAGGATTTGGTCAAAGATCTATAATTAAAAAAATTAAAAAAGTTATCATAGAAAAGGACTGCCGGGCCTGCATAAGCAGGAGCAGCTTGAAGGCCAGAGAGCCCGAGACCACGGGCATTTGACTCATCTAAAGCCCAGTACTATGTAGTGCCCATGGGCACGGGCTCCATGGGCCGGGCACTGACGGGCTTTAACGGGCTTGATGGGCATTGACGGGCCCTGCTCACCCCTACCAAAAGGAAAGAAAAAGATATATATATATTTTTTAAAGAATATATGTGACGACTTGTTTTTGCTTCTTCAACAAAGTTTTCTTTTACTTTTTTCATTGGCATGCCCTGCAAAGTTTGTCTTTCTTAAAAACTACTTTGGTTAGTCCAACAAGGCCTAATGTGGATTATGTTGGGGGCGATATTCACTTCATGTAGAAGATTGGTTAGAAAACGGATTTGTTTAAGTTCCACCGAGATCAATGATCTCTTTCTTTAAGACAAAATTGGCGCCGTCACTGGAATGGACGGACAATGCCAAGAGTCTCCTAGGATCGTGGATCTTACGTAATTGAAGAGACCAATTCCTTCCAACTTCAATTGCCGGCGAATCGAAACTGCTGCTGTATCTCTGTTACAGGTTTTAGGGCAGAAAGAATTTCGAGAGAGAGAGAAGGGAATTAATGGTGTAGAATTATGAAATTCCTAGTTTGTTTAAATAGGAGGGAGGCGCGTTATTAGTGAACGGACACAACATTTGAGTTTAAACCACGGACACACGTCTTAGATGCGGTTTGAATTCTGGAGGGAAGCACTTCAGTAGGTAGGACCTTCTGATACATCTGCTTGGATTTGACATGCTGTTTTAATCATCTGTTGATTTAAATCAGTAGGTGGACCAGCTGTTTTGAACCAGTAGGTGGACCTGCTGTTTTTATTCAAGTTGAACAATAGCAGGATGGTCCTGTTTTTTTTTTTCAGCAGATGGACAACAGAAGGTTGGTCCTACTTCTCTACAGTAGATGAACATCAGTAGATGTATCCGCTGTTTTAATGTGGACCAGCAGCAAAAAGAAAGAGACCCAGCCAGCCAGTTAACCAACTAACCAATCCGAGCTGGACTGGGCGGCTAAATTATTATTTACTTGATAGGCTTAAGGCCCATTCCCTTCGATGAATTTCATGCCTACTCTCTCGACAAACCTAGACCATGGGATCTCCAATCAGCTAGGTGGGGTTTTTCGCTAAATTATTATTTACTTCATAGGCTTAAAGCCCATTCCCTTCGATGAATTTCATGCCTGCTCTCTCGACAAACTTTTAGTTAATGGATCCACTAAGTTGTCTTTTGATCGAATATAATCGATGGTGATTACTCCATTTGAGAGAAGTTGCCTAACGGTATTGTGACGCCTTCATATGTGTGGTGATTTACCGTTATACATATTGCTTTGTGCCCTTCCAATTGCGGCTTGACTATCGCAATGGATGCATATGGCTGGTACTGGTTGTGGCTAAGCTAGAATATTTTCTAGGAAGTTTCATAACCATTCGGCTTCCTCCGTT
Organism: Codonopsis lanceolata; assembly: GCA_013146195.2. NCBI lineage: Eukaryota > Viridiplantae > Streptophyta > Magnoliopsida > Asterales > Campanulaceae > Codonopsis > Codonopsis lanceolata. Next base: position 118,958,734 of record CM028379.1, on the reverse strand, counting down.
GTTTTATCCAGAGCGATAAATTCTGATTCCATTGTAAACCTTGCAATGCAGGTCTGTTTGGAGGATTTCCATGCGATAGCACCACCACTAAGTGTAAATACAAACCAACTTGTGGATTTTGAGTCGTTTGTATCAGATATCCAATTAGCGTCACTCTAACCTTCAATTACAGCTGGATACTTTGAATAGTGCAATCCACAGTCCTTAGTATATCGTAGATATCTAAGAACTCTTACAATAGCCTTCTAGTGATCATGTCCTAGATTACTAGTAAATCTGCTTAATCGATTGACTGTTTGAGCAATATCTTGTCGTGTACAATTCGTAAGATACATAAGATTTCCAATGTCACGAGAGTATTCAATCTGAGATATACCTTCGTGTAGGTTCTTTTTGAGATGAAAGTTTGGATCTTTTGGAATCTTTGTAATACTATCATCACCATTGCTGAATTTCTCCAGTAATTTCTCAATGTAATGAAATTGTGATAGTATGATCTCCTCGGATGTTCTAGAAATTTTAATACCTAGGATGACATCAGCTACCCCAAGATCTTTCATGTCAAGCCTGTTGGCCAAAATTTTCTTGGTGTTTTTGATCATGTTATTATTGCTGCCAATGATGAGCATATCATCCACATAGAGGCAGATAATAACGTAACCATGTTGTGTATTTTTGGCGTGCAAACATTTGTCACATTCGTTGATCTTGAACCCATTTGCAAGTACCACATCATCAAAGCGTTTATGCCATTGTTTTGGTGCTTGCTTTAAACCATATAATGATTTGACCAACCGACATACTTTCTTTTCGTTGTCTGGAGATATGAACCCTTCTGGTTGATTCATATAAATTTCTTCTTCGAGTTCCCCATTTAGGAATGCGGTCTTAACATCCATTTGATATATTTCAAGACCATGCAAAGCTACAAATGCAATTAATAATCGAATCGACGTAATTCGAGTTACCGGGGCATAAGTGTCAAAATAATCAACACCTTCTGATTGAACCCCTTTGCGACCAGCCGTGCTTTATACTTCTCAATGGAACCATCGGGTTTTAATTTCCGTTTGAAAATCCATTTATAGCCCAATGGTTTGCACCCCTTTAGAAGGTTAACTAATTCCCAAGTGAGATTTTGCATAATGGAAGATATTTCACCATTAATGGCTTCTTTCCATTGAGGAGTTTTTGGAGTAGACATTACTTCTTTGAACGTTCGTGGTTCATTATCCACTAGAAACGTGGTCACAAAGTCAGGTCAAAAGTTTTAGTTATTTTTGCCTCGTTTGCTCCCTTTAGGTTCATCATCCTGATCATCTTGATGATTATTTTGGATGATGTCCATGGGGACAATGTTCGTGGAGACCTCGTTCTCATCTTCGCTTGTGGTCTAAGGAAATGAGTGTTTTCCATTAGCATTAGTCTTTAATGGAAAGATGTTTTCGAAAAAAGTGACATTTTTTGATTCCATGATTGTATTTACTTCAATATCTGGATTTTGAGACTTGTGCACTAAGAACTTGTAGGCTCTACTACGAGCTGCATATCCTATGAAGATACAATCCACGGTTTTTTGATCGATTTTTACCTTTTTAGGTAATGGTACGGCTACCTTTGCTAGGCACCCCCACACTTTAATGAATTTGTAGGAAGGTTTTCGACCATTCCATAATTCATAAGGAGTTTGCTCCAATTTCTTGTGTGGTAGTTTATTTAACAAGTAATTGGCTGTGAGCACTGCTCCCCCCCCCCCACATTTCGTCGGGTAGGTTAGATTGAATTAATAATGAATTCATCATTTCTTTGAGAGTGCGATTCTTCCTCTCAGCAATCCCATTGGATTGTGGAGTGTAAGGTGGAGTGACTTGGTGAAGAATTATATGTTCTGCACATAAGTCTTTAAAGGGAAATACATATTCGCCTCCTCGATCAGACTTAATTTTTTTAAAAATCTTTTTCTCAAGTTGATTCTGAACTTCGTTTTTATATAGCTTGAATGCTTCAAAGGCTTCATCTTTACTGTTTAACAGGTAGAGATGACAAAAACGAGTATTGTCATCGATGAAAGTGATGAACTATTTTTTTCCTGCCATAGGACACTATGGATTTTAAATCGCATATGTCACTATGAACTTAGATCTAATGGTCTAGTGTCACGTTTTATTGATTTAAACAAAGTTCTTGTTTGTTTAGCTTCAATGCAGATTTGACATTTTTCGTGTTTATTAATACGTATTGTAGGAATTAAATTTATTTGCATTAGTTTGCACATAGAGTCATGATTAATATGACCAAGTCTATAGTGCCAAATATCAGAATGCTTAAACAAGTAAGAAGAAGGTGCATCAGCCGTATTATTATCAACCTTGTTCGAGGTGCTCACCACCATCACATTACCTTTGGACAAGCCCTCAGGGAGGTAATCCTTACCCAAAAGACTCCACTCTTACTGATATGATATTGACAAGCCATAAAAGTGTTTCTAAGATTTCAGGGATCTATTTGTTAAGTTTGGCAACTTGTACGCAAGTTTGGAAGCTTGGAAACTGTTTGGATACTTCAGGGGGTCAAAGTGGCAAGTCAGCAAATTCAGAGAAGCTGTGAAGCTTGCGGCCGCAAGGGGTCCACAGCCTTGCGACCACAAGGTCTCCAGAAAGCTGCCGTTTTTGTTTTATTTTCCTGTTTTAATGTTTGGGTAAGTTTAGTTTCCTTTTTTATTTAGTGTTTCCTTTTATTTAGGTTTCTTGTTCCTAAAGTTTAGGGTTAAGAGTTTCCTTTTATTTAGAGTTTCATTTTATTTAGTTTTCTTGTTCTACAAGAATTATGATTTATTTTGTAAGCCTATAAAAAGGCATTCTTAAACATTGTTTTAGGTAGAGAGTTTTGATTAATAAAAGTGAGTTGATTTTCTGGTTAGAAAATTGTCTCATTATTTGAGTGTCTTGGATTGGAAGCTCGGATTATAAACATCGTGGATTCGTTGTTTATAATTGAATTCGACTTATCAGTTGGAGAGTCATCCCAATTGTGGCATCATTCACAATTCCAAGGTTCGCGTCATCTCGAAGGCGTTGGGTCGCGGAGTCATTCATCCTAATACCTTTCTAGGAGATCTTTGGGTCCGTTCCGTATCACTTACTAAGAATAAATTTGTTTGATTCAAACACTAATATAATACCATGTTTAATCAACAATGAACCAAGAATTAAATTCTTCCTAAAATCTGGTACATGAAGGACATTGGTCAGCATCAATTCCCTCCCACTCATCATTTTCAAAGTCACTTGCCCTTTGCCTTCCACTCCAGAGGTGGATGATCTGCCCATGATAATCTTCTCCCTTGACGTCTCTTTTTTATAGGAAGATAACATCTTTGCATCGCCCCATATGTGACGTGTAGCACCGGTGTCCACGAACCATTCACGACTAGTACCGACCATATTGGTCTCGGAGACCATACAGACCATGCTGATATCATCACTGACAAGGTTGGCTTCGCGCTGGACCCGTTTCTTTCCATGGCAGTCAGCAGCTTTGTGGCCTATCTTGTCGCAGCTAAGACATTTACCTTTGAACTTGTACTGCTTGTGCTGTTTGGACGTCCCTTCTCCGGAGCATTTACGCTTCCTGTTCTTGGAGTCCTGTTCAACAATGTTGGCCCCTTCAATGGTACGGGTGTTCTTCTTGTCAGCCATCCGCTTGTCCTACTCAATCTGCAGCCTCATGATCAAGTCTTCGAGAGACATACCCTTGCGTTTGTGCTTGAGGTAATTTTTGAAGTCCTTCCAACTGGGAGGTAGCTTCTCGATCGCTGCAGCAGCCTGGAATGGCTAAAAAATTGTCATTTCCTCAGCCTCAATTTCATGGATGAGCAACTGGAGTTGCTGAACCTGTGAGACAACCAGTTTGGAATCTACCATAGAAAAATCTAGGAACCAGTCTACCATAAAATTTTATGGCCAGCATCCTCAGTTTTATATTTTTTCTCAAGTGATTCTCACAATTCTTTAGTAGTTTTAAATTGGCTGTAGACATCATAAAGAGAATCATGGAGACCATTAAGAATATAATTTCTACACAAGAAATCTGAGTGCTTCCACGATTCGATTGCATCCATAGTTGTTTTTTCTGTCTCGACAGGATTAAGAACAAGGGCCGTCTCTTTTTGGAATTTAGACAGGTTCAATGTGGTCAGATAGAACAACATCTTTTTGTTGCCAGCATTTGAACTCAGTGCCGTTGAACTTGTCAGGGCGTTCTCCATGGTGAACATGGACGGCTGGTGGTAGGCCAGGATTTGCAGTTGCAGGTTATTCGACAACAGTTGCTGTCTCGGTTCCTTTTCCAGAATCGGGAGCCATACTGCACAAATGCAGCTGTGATTAGTAACACAGAAAATAAAAAAAAAGGTTCTATAACCAGTTTTTGTAAAGCAGAATAATCCTGAAACTATTATGTAAAACAAATTATGGTAGTTTTATTTCTTTTCTGTTTGCACAGAGTGAAATGCTTATGTAATTGAAAGTTACTGTGGGTTCCCGGCACTGTGCTCCCGCGCCCCGCGCGCCCTTGGATAAGGGTGCGCGTACGTGTGGATGCGGGACATCCACTGCTCTCGTTCCACCCTCCCTTGTTTAGGGGATGACGAAATCAAAAGTGCGAGAGGAGTGCTGTCTATGATAACGCGTTTGAATGCGCCTCGATTGCCTTTAGTGGATTTTTGATCCAATATGGGAACTTTGGGTTTCCCGCATCAAGTTATCCCTCTTTTAGGGGATACCAGGATATGAGAATGTATCACCATTTCATTCCCATTTTCCTTTTTTTCGGGGAAAACGGAAAAGTGCAAAAAAAGATGTTGCGACGCCCCCACTATGGATTTTATGAAAATAGCCTTATAGCCTATTTCGGATCACTGTGGGTGCTTTGGGTTTTCTACGTCAAGTTATCCCTTTTTTAGGGGATACTAGGACATAGGAATACATCACCTTTCCATTCTCATTTTCCCTTTTTTAGGGGAAAATGGAAAAGTGCAGGGAAAGATGTTGCGAGGCCCCACTGGATCCAAAATGTTTTAGAGTCGCCATCTTTATTTTGAGGAAGAAATAAAGCAAAACCAAAAAAAAGAAAACCAGAGATAATAAAAACGGGTCCGGAGGCTAAGTTACGAGTTGGGAAGGTGCTAGGCACCCAACTCGCCCTTTCGGTCTCAAAACGGTTTTTGGCTAAAGTATGTTTTTTGTTATATTTATTTAACAGATAAATAAAGCATTAACTGCCTACAAATACATCAATTTGTCTACATTATTTACAAACTTGCAACTGTCCCTTTACAAATAATTACAAATATACTTGAAAATATTTGACCAAAATAACGGCTCTTTTTAGTGTTATTTCCTAACTAAATCCGGACAGCACAACTGCTTATATATTTACATTGGGCCGGATTGAAAATAACACTTTTACAAATAAAAACTTAAAACTTGCCTACTGATGGCCTAGGGTGTGCTCTATCTGTCCTTCAGGGAGAGGGAGTCTTTTTGTTGTTGTGTGTGTTGTGAAGATTCAGGCAGAGTGACTGCTTCCGAAAGTTACTTTCGGCCTCGGGATTTGGGCAGAGTAACTGCTTGTGTTTGTTTGTTTGTAGGCTTGAGGGAGGCGGAAATCGGGCAGAATAAAGGCTTATTTCTGACTGATTTGGCCTTTTAAATCGGGCAGAGCAACTGCTCTTTCCACGATTTTTGGACCGGGGAAATAGGGTGGATACCTAGCTAGGGGGCTAAGGCTCACTTCTATTGGTTGGTTTTGTGTTTGGAGGAGGTTTGGCAGGGTTTCGAGGCTTTGAGGATATCGCTCACTATCTCACTTCGCTCTTTATTTCTTCAGCGTAACGAGTACGCGGAGAGTTTTACGGATGAATTGTTGTGTTGAAGGTCGATCCTGAAGCCTCTATTTATAGGCTGGAGAAGGGACATCGAAGGAATTTAATTTTCTTCTTTATGCATTGATCGATTGTACCAGCCGCTCACGAATTTGCATTTTACGGCGAAGGAATAGTGATTCATCAACAAACTGGGCGCCACTCCCAAACTTCATGTGGGTGGCGCCAGCACTATTCACATTTTCCATTTTTGACGCTTTAAACCCTGCATTTCACTCTTTTGCGCATCCTGCTTTGTTCTTTTGCATTTTTGACTCTGTAACTTGACATTTGTTAATGTTTTAATAGGTCTTGATATTTTATGTCATGTCACATACCAAGGGTACGAAATTGGGGTGTTTACAGAGCCCCTCAACGATGGAGTCTACGGGTAACCCGCAGCTTACAGAGTAGACTAACATCGTTGATTAGAAATAGACTCTCCAATTTCGCGCAATTAATACGAGGGAGAAATACAACAGGTAGCAGTTATAATGCAACAATTTATAATGTGAAACAAACCTCCATATCCTAGACATTTTTAGTCAGTTATAGCAGGTTATCGCAGTTTTTAAGCAGATATGCAAATTAAGTGCTCTAATGGTCGGACCTACTAATGTAGGCTGCCTACGTATCCCTTAATAAAAGGAATCAGACCAAACATAGTTCGGTCTCTGCCGGGGATCAAGTGCTGTAAAGCAGGCAAGTGTTATGCGGAAAGATAGTCGTAATATCCATTACAACCTAGTGAAAATAGTGCATATCAAAATGCAATACCCATTGTATCGCAACACTAAACCCAATATCCATTGCGTCGCCATGAAAGAAAATGCAATATCAATTGCATTAACACAGAAAACTGATGCAATATCCATTGCATCGCAACACAAAACGCAATATCCATTGCGTCGACACAAAACTTAATGCAATATCCATTGCATTAACACGGAAAACGGATGCAATATCCATTGCATCGCAACACAAAACGCAATATCCATTGCATCGACACAAAACTTAATGCAATATCCATTGCATTGACGCGGAAAACGGATGCAATATCCATTACATCGCAACGCTAGATGCGATATCCATCGCATTACCTGAAAGACGGATGCAATATCCATTGCATTGCAACGCTAGATGCGATATCCATCGCATCAACACGGGAAACGGATGCAATATCCATTGCATCGCAACACAAAACGCAATATCCATTGCGTCGACACGAAACTTAATGCAATATCCATTGCATTAACGCAGAAAACAAATGCAATATCCATTGAATCGCAACGCTAGATGCGATATCCATCGCATTACCCGAAAGACGGATGCAATATCCATTGCATCGCAATGCTAGATGCGATAGCCATCACATCAACACGGGAAACGGATGCAATATCCATTGCATCACAACACAAAACGCAATATCCATTGCATCGACATGAAACTTAATGCAATATCCATTGCATTAACGCATAAAACAAATGAAATATCCATTGAATCGCAACACTAGATGCGATATCCATCGCATTACCTGAAAGACGGATGCAATATCCATTGCATCGCAACGCTAGATGTGATATCCATCTCATCAACACGGAAAGACAGATGCAATATCCATTGCATCGCAACATTGAATGCGATATCCATCGCATTACTAAAAGACGGATGCAATATTCATTGCATTGCAACGCTGAATGCGATATCCATCGCATTACTCGAAAGACGGATGCAATATCCATTGCATCGCAACGTTGAATGCGATATCCATCGCATTACTAAAAGACGGAATGCCGTGATGTATGTGATGTAATGCTAGTGCTGCAAGGCTTATCGAACAAGTGCTGCAAAGGTAATTATCAAGTGTTGCAATGCATGTGTTGCGGTATGAAATGTCTCCTTAGGAACGCTGCCTTCGCCGGAGAACAAAACCTTTCCCTCTGATCTAAGGTTGTGTGCCCCTTAAAGGAAAGTTTTCCAACACAACTATTGATGCACAGAAAGGGGGTAAAATACTTACCTTTTCTTACCTTGGCTTTGCCTTTGCAACTTCTCTCGCTGCTGCTGCTTGTGCGACTTCTGTTTTTACTGTACCTGCTGGGGATATGGACTTCACTTTTTGTAACTTTTGATGATGCTGTGGAGGATCTTTGGGAGGTGATCCTTGGCGAGATGCTGGCAGAACATTCATAGGACGATGCGGCGGAAGACCTGATAAGATGCAGTAGAAAGATGCAAGCAAAGAATGCATGCATGCGAATGAAACTTTAAAAAACTTTTGGATGCGCATGTGTACCATCTATTTCTTAAACATGTTAAGACAAGATAATGCAAGGTGATGGAAATGCAATATGAGAGCTTGAGATGTGACTTTTAGTTGGCTTTGGAGGGTTATGTGTATGGGAGTTGATGGTGATATTTGAAATGGAGGCGAATGATGTGTCGGGTCAGTTTTCAGTCTTTTGACTAGTGTATCAAAAAAAGGAATTCAACCGGGACTAGTGAGCCCTACTAATCAATGCCTCGGAGGAACCATTTTTTTTCTCTCTTTTTTTTTCTTTTTTTTTTCTTTTTTTTTTTTTTTTTGTGCTCTAACTTTTGCCTAGGCTGCCTTTTCGGGTTTTCAACCTAGCGAGTTGTTTACCTTGTAGGGAGCCGGTCTGTGAATGCATGCGAAGATAAGCCGCTTATTCTTGAGGGATCACGGTTTTGTAGCTTCTTCGTTCCTTCAGGTAGAAATGGAAACGATAGCTGCTTCTGGATATGATGAGCCTTTATGCATCCAATGAGTTTGGCGAGAGAAGGCCCATGATGACTTGATGAGTCATATTTTGTAAGATGAAACATGCAGGTTTCTGAAGAGATTAATTGGGGACAGCCCCAAAAAGACTCGATTTGGAGTGATTTTTGTGGGAGACAGAAATGAGTATGCTCAGAGAAAGTGAGACGACTCTAATGGACAAAAGAAGAGTCATGATCCAGAGTTCATTGCCAAGTATCATGAGTTTTATGGACCCTACTTAACATTTATCTTTTGATAATTTCATGTGTTTTTAGCAAGGAGTTCTGTCCTGGACCCAGATCACGTTACAACCGATTGAAACAGAGCTATAGGTGGCAACTGGGTTCGGGTATAGTGTTTGAGTATTTGGGATGGATTGATTTTAGAGTTTAGGATCTGATGAGCCTCTTGCTCAAAGGTATTTTGGGCCATGGATTTGGTTATTTTCAGAAAGGCGATCGCAGTTTATCATTATCGGCCTTTTAAACTGTGGATTTTGGATGAGAATTTGGCTTCTAGGCCAGGTTGTAGGTATGGTTGGGAGATTGGCTTTTGGCTTTGGTTGTGGGTTATGGGGTGGTCCAAGAGTGATTGATATTTTTCTTTTGTTGCAAGAGAGAGATTTTGAGGAAATTGCTCAGGAGAGGGTCTCTTTTTTTTCTTTTTTTGTTTTCTTTTGCTTTCTTTTGTTTTCTTTTTTTTGTTTTGTTTTTGTTTTGTTTTTGTTTTGTTTTGTTTTTTTTTTTGCGAGAGGGAAATTTCTTTTTCTTTTCTTTCTTTTCTCTTTTTTTTCTTTTTTTTTTTTTTTTTTTTCCCGAGCCTTATCATAGCAGTCAAGAAATGTCATCTCTCCTTTTTGGGACAACGGGGTAATCATTCTTGGTGGATAGAGAAGCTGACACAACCCCAGTTTTGGGAAGCTAGATCATGGGGGTAGTTTGGTTGGGGATGTTGGAAAGTCTTATTTTCGACAGGGGTTTTTGGCATATAGTGGACTTTTAAAAAGGGTTTCAAGCTTTCGGAGGGATTTTGGTGCACGGTGGAAAGCCCCAGTGTGCTACTAACATCTCGGCCACAATGGGTCGAAGGTGATTCCGGTCAAGACGACTTACCTGCTCTGGATTTCATGTGTTCTTAAATGTTTTCGGGTCCATATCTTCTTGATGACTCATCATCAACTCGTGTAGATTTATCATGTTTTTGCGTGAGTTGATCCATCATTTTCATTCATTTTTTTACAACTACTTTGGCGATATGTGCTTAGAGATCAAGAAGAAAACTTGACAAAACTTATATAGGAGAAGCAAGAATCTACCAAACTTGAATATAGATACCTTTGGAAAGCTCGATCTGAGGGCATGGTTGGATTTTTGAAATAATGGTGAACAAATGAGTTCGTGAGCATACTCCTGCAAGGATGGGTTGTGGACATCAATATGGGCTAAGAAGATACCTCTGGGGTTTGAAAGCCCCTAGTCCTGATTTGTTGCGTATGATCCTTGAGATGCTTGGCTTTTCTGGATTTCCCAGCTTTCCAGACTTTTCTGTTTTCTTGGCTGTCTCAGCTTTCTTTTCTTCTGTGGCTCCCCATCGGTTTTTTCATTTTTTTTATTTTTATTTTTGCTTCATTTTTTTCCTTCACTTTTTTTTTTGAAGTGGTACCCCCTGACATCTCGAAGTAGAATTTACTAGATTTTTTTTTGAATCAAGAATGACTGATGCACTTATCAACTGGTGATGGCAATTGAAAATAATGGTGAGGGGGGAATTTTCTGTCTTTACATGTTTTGGGAAACAAAAGACAACACATAGAAAAACCTTTCTTATCTTTTTTTTTTTGTGTTTTTTTTAGAGAGAACGAAATCCCTTTTTTTTTCTTTTTTTTAAATAATCATTTTTTTTTGAAATGAGACGTAATGATTACGTACCTTTGGATAGTCATCTCAGGAGAGCAAATGATAGTAGTCTAAATTTTTTTATTTTCCAGCTCCTGCAAAATTGTTAGTGGTACCAGAAAACAACAAGGATCCCAAAATTTATGAAAATTGACGCTGGGTTGAAAAGAGTTGTTTCCTAGAGATTTTATTTGACAAAAGGACATTCAAAGGTACAAAGAGTCTTTGGAGGTGTATATACAAGGGTATACTAGGGTATTTTCCACTTTTTACTAGAGACAATCATGGGTGCGGCTTTTCAATGATTTGGCCATCAATAAGATCTTGGATGACACTTCTGAGCTTATAACACTTATCAGTGGGATGGCCACTGCTACGATGATACTCGCAATACTGAGAGTGGTCCCACGTGTCTGATAGCTTTGGCGGAGGTCGATAATTTTCCATTGGTTTCAAAACCCCTTCTGTCATTAAGCCTTGGAAAATCAGGGACATTGGGGCGTTCAGTTCATCGTAATGCCTTCTTTTTGCTCGGTAAGGTCCTATGAGGTTCTTGTTGGCATTACTGCTTCCTTCAACAGAGTTGACAGATTTATTCGTCTCATATGACCATAGCACATTACTGTACTTACCAGGTGAAATTCTTTCGACCACGTTGACTTCTTCCAAAGATTCTTCATCTGATTCAGAGTTACAGAGTGAAATTGGGGGTGTGTGTGCATCAATCTCTAGGGATCCCGTACGTATTTCTTCATCAATAAGCATTCCTATCTCCATTATTTCTTTAAAATTGCTATAAGGGAGATACCACATGCGTTCTAGGTAAATGGGCTAGAGGTTTTTGAAGAACATTCTGCATGATTTAGCCGGATCAGGTCTGTCTAAAGTCTGGGCGACTTTATCCTTCCATTTGGCTGCAAATTCTGCGAATGTTTCATTTTCTTTTTGGGTGCACGCCCCAAGTTCCCTTTTATTTTCAGTGGTGGTATTATCTTTGTACCTTTCTAGGAACCCTTCAGCGATTTGGTCCCAAGTGTCCATGGTGCTATCATCTGCTAGCATTAACCATTGCTTAGCAGCCCCTATCAAGGTAAGGTGAAAATTGGAGGCCATGGCTTCGAAACTAGCCCCTCTTGATTGCATACCCGTAGAGTAAGATTTTAGGTGGAAGATAGGGCATCCAGTCCCGTCGAATTTTTCTATGTCGGGCATTTTGAAATTTGGGGGTAGTATGGCTGAAGGTTTTAGCGTTAATGCCTTCATAGAAAATTTTTCTTTGTCCAGAGCTTCGAGCATCATACTTTTCAGGTTCTCCATATCTGCTTCCATTTTGGTGGGGAGGGAGTTGGATTTTGGTATATGCTAGTAGGACTAGGAAAGGTTGGGTTAGTTTCTGGCTGTGGTATTTGGTAAGGATTTTGAGGAGGTGTTTGGTAAGGGTTCTGGTAAGGATTTTGGTTTTGGGTAGGATTTGGGTTTTGGACAGGATGAGGATTTTGGGTTGAATAGGAATTTTGGGCTGGATATGGATTCTGAGCTGGATAGGGATTTTGGGTTCGATATGGATTTTGGGTTGGATATGAATTTTGGGTTGGATATGGATTTTGAGTTGGATGTGGATTTTGGGTTGGATATGAATTTTGGGTTGGATATGGATTGTGGGTTGAATATGGAGGATAGGATGGGTAAGGGTTGATATTTGGGTAGTAGGGATTTGGTGGAGGATTTGGATTTGGTGGAGGATTTGGATTTGACGGGTTAGTGTTTGGCTGAGGGTTTGGATTTGGAGGCATATGTGAGGTTGATGCTTCTTTGCAGACTGCAGGGGAAGAGATTACCTCACCACTGGATTTCAAGCTTTGTACCAGATTAGCCATTTGGCTCATTATACGATCAGTCTGTGCACCCAAATTTTGGTCTAGCCATTGTTGCATTGCTGGAGTCGGAGCGTACCCTGGAGCCCCTGTATCTGTACCCATAGCGGACTGCTCACTTTTTGCTGCCATACCGCTCGGATCGTACCCTCGAATTTTTCGCCTTTTATCTCGATCTGTTTACGATACCCTCGATCGATTTACGCACTTGTTTCCTCGTATCAATCGGCCGATCGCTCGCCTTTCCAAATTCGGGTCAGATTTCTGAGGAAACTGGGTTATGGAGGTATCAGAAGGCTGGCTAAAGGTTTTCTGGGCTTGGAGTACAGCGTGCCTTTATTAGTATATTTTATTAATTATTTACCCTACAAATTGACCGGATAAGCACCTGCTTAATTTTGACAGTCTCAGGACTTCTCTTGGAACGGTGGATTCTTTCTCCAGAGTATAGGACCAACGTATTCCACCTGCCTATACTCTTTTCAGGATCCACCATTCGAAACGGTCTAGGTCGAGCATCAGAGAATAATAAATCAGCCCCTGTGTATTTACTTTTTTTTTTTTGCGCATTTTTTTTGACTTGCGAACATTTTTTTTCCTGATTTGCGAACACTTTTTTTTATTTGCGCACATTTCTTTTTGACAGGGGCTGACCCACGATTTAAAATACAAAAATCGGTCGGTCTTTGAAGTGTCCTGAGAATCTATATGAAATCTAACGTTGACTCATGCAGGGGTAGGCTGGCCATGGTGTACGGTAGCAATTCGGAATATATTTATATGCATGTGCGCGTGTGTGCGGTATCTAAAAAGCAGTAAAATCTTTTTTTTAGATATAAAAGGAGAAAATAAAACAGATATGGCATGTCTTACTATTATTCGTGGATTTTCTCGGCTTTTTTAGTTTGAGCGTGAGCAAGCAAGCATACCATCAAGAAATAGAAAGAAAAGTGGGAAATCTATCTATTCCTATTAATTAGAAATTTTTCCTATATCTCCAAAATAAAATGATAGAATGAATGCATATATGCATATATTTTGCGAAATAAAAATAAAGCATAATAGAATAATAAAAAAAATAGGGCCGAAAATGAAGCGATATTAAAAATAAAGCCCCGACCCTTTTGTTGTGCTGCCCGAAAATTATTGCACATAGAATATTGCATATATATATATATATATATTTTTTTGCATATATATATATATATATATATATATATATATATATATATATATATATATATATATTTTTTTTTTGCAATATATATATATATATATATATATATTTTTTTTTTGTTTTTGAAAAATACGAATATTTTCAAGTATATCCGTAACAGTGATTGGAATGAAACTGCTACAAGATGGAGGATCATATCCACAAATATAGACACGGATGGCTTCTTTCCCAAGTGAGATTTTGCATAATGGAAGATATTTCACCATTAATGGCTTCTTTCCATTGAGGAGTTTTTGGAGTAGACATTACTTCTTTGAACGTTCGTGGTTCATTATCCACTAGAAACGTGGTCACAAAGTCAGGTCCAAAAGTTTTAGTTATTTTTGCCCGTTTGCTCCTTTTAGGTTCATCATCCTGATCATCTTGATGATTATTTTGGATGATGTCCATGGAGACAATGTTCGTGGAGACCTCGTTCTCATCTTCGCTTGTGGTCCAAGGAAATGAGTGTTTTCCATTAGCATTAGTCTTTAATGGAAAGATGTTTTCGAAAAAAATGACATTTCTTGATTCCATGATTGTACTTACTTCAATATCTGGATTTTGAGACTTGTGCACTAAGAACCTGTAGGCTATACTACGAGCTGCATAACCTATGAAGATACAATCCACGGTTTTTGGATCGATTTTTACCTTTTTAGGTAATGGTACGGCTACCTTTGCTAGGCACCCCCACACTTTGATGAATTTGCAGGAAGGTTTTCGACCATTCCATAATTCATAAGGAGTTTGCTCCAATTTCTTGTGTGGTAGTTTATTTAACAAGTAATTGGCTGTGAGCACTGCTCCTCCCCCACATTTCGTCGGGTAGGTTAGATTGAATTAATAATGAATTCATCATTTCTTTGAGAGTGTGATTCTTCCTCTCAGCAATCCCATTGGATTGTGGAGTGTAAGGTGGAGTGACTTGGTGAAGAATTATATGTTCTGCACATAAGTCTTTAAAGGGAAATACATATTCGCCTCCTCGATCAGACTTAATTTTTTTAAAACGGATCACTATGGGTGCTTTGGGTTTTCTACGTCAAGTTATCCCTTTTTTAGGGGATACTAGGACATAGGAATACATCACCTTTCCATTCCCATTTTCCCTTTTTTAGGGGAAAACGGAAAAGTGCAGGGAAAGATGTTGCGAGGCCCCACTGGATCCAAAATGTTTTAGAGTCGCCATCTTTATTTTGAGGAAGAAATAAAGCAAAACCAAAAAAAGAAAACCAGAGATAATAAAAATGAGTCCGGAGGCTAAGTTACGAGTTGGGAAGGTGCTAGGCACCCAACTCGCCCTTTCGGTCTCAAAACGGTTTTTGGCTAAAGTATGTTTTTTGTTATATTTATTTAACAGATAAATAAAGCATTAACTGCCTACAAATACATCAATTTGTCTACATTATTTACAGATTTGCAACTGTCACTTTACAAATAATTACAAATATACTTGAAAATATTTGGTCATAATAACGGCTCTTTTTAGTGCTATTTCCTAACTAAATCCGGACAGCACAACTGCTTATATATTTACATTGGGCCGGATTGAAAATAACACTTTTACAAATAAAAACTTAAAACTTACCTACTGATGGCCTAGGGTGTGCTCTATCTGTCCTTCAGGGAGAGAGAGTCTTTTTGTTGTTGTGTGTGTTGTGAAGATTCGAGCATAGTGACTGCTTCCGAAAGTTACTTTCGGCCTTGGGATTTGGGCAGAGTAACTGCTTGTGTTTGTTTGTTTGTAGGCTTGAGGGAGGCGGAAATCGGGCAGAATAAAGGCTTATTTCTGACTGATTTGGCCTTTTAAATCGGGTAGAGCAACTGCTCTTTCCACGATTTTTGGACCAGGGAAATAGGGTGGATACCTAGCTGGGGGGCTAAGGCTCACTTCTACCGGTTGGTTTTGTGTTTGGAGGAGGTTTGGCAGGGTTTCGAGGCTTTGAGGAGATCGCTCACTATCTCACTTCGCTCTCTATTTCTTTAGCGTAACGAGTACGCGGAGAGTTTTGCGGATGAATTGTTGTGTTGAAGGTCGATCCTGAAGCCTCTATTTATAGGCTGGAGAAGGGACATCGAAGGAATTTAATTTTCTTCTTTATGCATTGATCGATTGTACCAGCCGCTCACGAATTTGCATTTTACGGCGAAGGAAAAGTGATTCATCAACAAACTGGGCGCCACCCATCAACAAACCGGGCGCCACTCCCAAACTTCATGTGGGTGGGCCAGGGTGGCGCCAGCACTATTCACAGTTTTCATTTTTGATGCTTTAAACCATGCATTTCACTCTTTTGCGCATCCTGCTTTGTCCTTTTGCATTTTTGACCCTGTAACTTGACATTTGTTAATGTATTAATAGGTCTTGATATTTTATGTCATGTCACATACCAGGGGTACGAAATTGGGGTGTCTACAGTTACATATTAAAACTTTGATGTTTCTGTAAAACAGAATACAATGTTTTTATTTTTGTTAAAACAGAATAAAACATTCACAATCCAGTTTTTCTTTTGTTTGCACAGAATAAACAAAAACTTCTGTAAATCGAAATTACAGATGAAGACCTTCTGTTAATGTAAGTCTGTTTGAATTAGACCAAGTTAACAGATAATAGAAATGGGGAAGAAATAGAATCTGCAAATAACAGTAAAAATCAAAACTAGAATGCAAAAGTTGTCAATCTCCCAGGAACATGTATGCCAAAAATTTTGTCTTAAGATTGTTGGGGGCGATATTCAGTTCCTGCAGAAGATCGGTTAGAAAATGGATTTGTTTAAGTTCCACCGAGATCAATGATCTCTTTCATTAAGACAAAATTGGCGCCGTTACTGGAATGGACGGACAATGCCAAGAGTCTCCCAGGATCGTGGATCTTACGCAATTGAAGAGGTCTATTCCTTCCAACTTCAATTACCGGCGAATCGAAACCGCTGCTATATCTCTGTTATAGGTTTTAGGGCAAAAAGAATTTCGAGAGAGAGAGAGAAAGGAATTAACGGTGTAGAATTCTGAAATCCCTAGTTTGCTTAAATAGGAGGGAGGCGTCTTTTGGGAGTGGGTGTGTTCTTTAAAAAACGAATAGACATTGTCCTGATACATCTGTTTTTATTCAAGTTGAACAATAGCAGGGTGGTTCTGGTTTTGTTCAGTAGATGGACAACAACATGTTGGTCTTGCTTCTATACAACAGATGAACATCAATAGATGTAAATCATGTTTTAATATGGACCAGTAGTAAAAAGAAAGGGACCCAGCTAGCCGACCGACCAACCAATCAAATCCAAGCCCCGGCGGGTGACAGTGGTGGCGTGCACGTGTTTAAACCTGCACTTGGCTAGGTCTTCCCTCCTACACAAAAGTGTAGTGGCCCTAAGGGCCATTCATCAGCTTAAACCCTCTTCTATATAAGGTGGAGCTTACTCCCTTATTTTCCCAATGTGGGATTCTCTCTTTGTAAAAAGCCTTACTTCCTACATGACTTCCTTATTCAAGTCTTTACTGGAAACAAGTTTCCAACATATTAGTGTGAAGATGTCCAACTCCATCGCACCAAGATCGTGTTCTCTATTGGACATGGGGGTCAGATTTGGAGGTGCTAATTAAGGTGTTGTGCACTAACCCCGCCTGACTCGCGTCTGTCTTGTTTTATGAGATTCCATTTGGATGAAGCTAATCACACCCCAAATCTTACTTTCTAGACCCCAATTATATCCACAACCCAATCATTTAATAATATTTTTCACCTTACCCTCTACACCCCACCTAAACTAATTTTTCTACCCTTAACCCCTTTTACCATTCTTCCTCTCCACCTCCGTCTCTTCCACGTTCTCTCTTTCTCTCTCTTTGTAGATGGAGGTGCCCTCGTCTGTTTGCTGCCAAGTGAGCCTTACACACTCTTTCATCCTCATCATCCCCCTACCTCTTCATCTCCTCTCTCTCTCCCTCAGCGAATTGCATCCCATCATCCCCCCATTCCTTTTCATCTCCTATCTCTCTCCCTCAACGAATTGCATCCCAGTCATCCCCCCAATACCTCTTTATTTCCTATCTCTCTCCCTTTGCGAATTGGTTGTTGGTTGAGATAGGCTGTGCGGGCATGGTTGATTATACAGGGGGGATGTTCGATGCTGGTTAATTGCACAAAGGGAGGGGTGTGCTGAAGAAAGTTTCCGTACTCACCCAAGTGTGTGTGGCTAGAGTTTTCATACTTGTTCATGTGGGCTATATAGTCATTTAACACAATGACATTTTTGCAATTATTTTGGATGGGTTGGAGAGAGTATTATGTAGTGTGTGGTTAGCCTCATCCATTCCATATTTAACACAAAAGAAATAGAGCCATTATAACCTTTACAAAGAGTATGCTATGCAGTATACACCTATATGTATGGGACGTAGTGTCCGAAGAGCTCAAATTCGGTGTGGCTAGTAAAGGTAACGTGATACTTCAACGCAGTTATGCATGTTGGAAAGAAGGGTTTCGTGATAGGTATAGAAACTTGTGAGGCTAAAAACTTGAACAGGTTGGATACAAGAATTGGTTGCAAGGATAAAGTCCAGTAATGGAAGATTACTCTTAGTAGAATCTTCAATCAAATTACAGAAGCACAAAACACATACCCTTATCTTAAAACAAATCAAAGCAACTATAACAAACAATAGAGAGAATTACCTCTTATTTATTGCATAAACATCACATCTACCAAGCAATCAAATTAAATAACAATGTGTAAAAAATATGATACCACTTATGATGATGAAACTGTTATGGAACTTCTTACCACATGGATACTATCACTCCACATATACCAACCAAACGAATACCCATCCCTCATATTCATCCTGCTGGTGACTGTTATGTTGAAGCTTTTTGTTCCCACAATATAAGAACCTGCAGCGTCCTTGGAGAAATCTCGACAGAGTATCCATCACAACTACTCTCTAACGGCAAGGCTTCTTGTTGGTCTACAATATTGTTCACATAGGCTAGAGAGGGGGGGGGGGCGAATAGCCTATGTTGCCAATTAAAACTTTTCTTTCTTTTTGTATATATATAAAGCATAGTTTTAACGACATAAAGTTAACACGTTGAGCATGTCTGCTGATAGCATGAAACAACAGGCTTGCTCTCAGAAGAGTTATGAACTCTGCTGGTGTACTGCTAATAAATCAAAAGTCTATTTGAAAGAGTTTAAGCAGCGGAAATAGTAAGGCTTAGATGTAGAGAAGTCTTAAGTGGTTGTACACGAATATATGATCAGAACAACAATACACTTAATCCTTTTTCCAAATGCAGATTTAAGAAGTCATGAGAAATTAGCTTTTCTAAGAATAAATACTTTTGTAAAAGCTCATACAGAGTTAAAGACTCAATGATGAAAGATAAATCAATTGAAAGAAATTATGAATTTATTCAAAGATAAATTACAGAATATATCGTCCCAGACTCTCTATGAAAATCTCTGTCCTCGTCCTATCAAGCTTTAATCTTTACTTAATTATTCATAGACAAATTCTTAAGTAAAGAGAACAATAGGAGACAAGAACGAGAAACAAATATGAGAAGAAAATTTTCAATGTCGTTTAGATAAAATTTATCTGAACGAATAAGTGCAGAGCACTCGACCTTCTATGATGATGGATTATTGCACAATCAACATAATTTGTAATGGAATACAAATATGAAGATATGAATGCAATATAAACAGACATCTCTTCATCTTCCTTGAGTAACATCTGTGAATCTATCTTTCAAATATCTCTGTCTATAGAAATTTCTGATCTCTCTCTTCTTCTTCAAGCTTTTCTTCCTAGTAATCTATAGAGAGTGTTTTGCTAAGGTCTGGGTAAGCTCACTGCAATCTTCTGTGAAGATCTGAGATGCGTTGATGAAGACGATCTCATTGTAGATCTCTCTGCTTCTTTGAAGTTCTTGTTGCAGATCTATTGCGCTCTTTTTCTTGTTTGTTTTTACTTGGAGAGAAGGAAGGATTACTTTTATAGGCCGGAGAGATTTGATTGTTGAGATCTATTGATAGATTTTGTATCTGTTGAATGATTTGTCTTGAGAACTGATGGATAAAGATGTGGTTCGATAGATCTTTGTCTGTTGGATAAAAGAATTTGTTATTTAGATCTTCGAACTATTACCCTGTCAGGCTGTATGATAAGTCACTGAAGGATAGGTCTGATTCATTGATGCACTCTCAGGTGGTCTGTCCGATAAAGTAGATTCTTTTGATTCTTCAAAACCATGTGAGAGAGAGAAAGTCTTGCAGTATCAGTAATGTCAGGTTTCATAAAGATTTGAATGACTTTGAGGCTTGAACATTTTTGTCTTGTATTGATATACTACAGTCTTGTCTCTTTGTAGCACGTGCAGATCCAAGTCTGCTGGTGAGATGTTCAATCCAGAGGAGCAATTTTTCAGCAAGAGAGGACTGCTGGTTACTGGTTATGGTATGAACATACAACCCATAGCAAGTCTGCTGGTGGCAAGTCTTCAAGGTATTCTGTTGCGCTCATGACAAGTCTCCTGGTGACGAGTCTTCTGAAAATCTTTGACGCTACAACAAGTCTGCTGGTGCTAGTGCATATGAATTGCTGGTCTGTTAATCATCATTAAGAAGGTAGGACTAGATTAGGACAACCTAACCTAAGACCTATGTGTTGTCAAACAAGTTGCCACACTAACCGGTACGCAGACCTTTTAGCCACTTGTTATGACACACGGTAATAGGAATAAGCAAATCAAAATATTTAGAATATGCAAAGTGATAAATCATTTATCAAGAAGCATATTCTAACAATCTCCTCCTATTTTTTTTGGAACCATTGCAAAATGACATATACAAAGCATTGAAGCATTTATCAAGACATAGAAATAACATGCCTACAATGAACGATCATTTTATCTCTAGGCATGCCTTATGTTAATAATTACAAGAGCGATGGCTTTAGTATAGTCTACTATTGCCATTACGGACTCGATAAATCAAAGTACTGAACAGGTAAAGCAATTGTGAAAAACAGTTTAGATCTCTTATGATATTTGAAAATGTTTAATCAGGATCTAAAAAGTTTTAGGTTCCTTTCTTGCATAAGGATTTTTATATCTAAAAGAATGTTTTGGCAAGAAGGAAAGGCAAGTCCTATTGTAAATTTTTGAAAGTTTTACAATAATGATTGCTTTTGATATCAAGATTTTAGAAAATATTATTTTGTAAAGCAGTCTTGATATCATGATTGATTAGAACAGTATCTTTTAAAAATAGGTTTTAAAATGTTCCAAGTAGAAATTGTTCTGAGAAATGTTTTTGTAAAACATTTATGTTTTGTTGAAATATAGATATATATGTTTTTAAACAAATAGTTTTCAACAAATTGTGCCACAGAGGCAAAAGGTGATTCACAAAGAATCAGTTGTAGGGGTTAATTTTTCAAATTATGTGCTTCTTCCATAGTGATTGAACAAGGGGGAAATTTTGGTAAACCCTTGTTAAGAACTTTCCTCCTTAATTCATGAATTCTCCTCCTAAGGTTGTTATTCTTCTATGTCTTGGACAATTATGCCATAGATTGAATAACTCTCCTCCTTAATTAATGACTCTCTTCCTTAATGAACTCTCCTCTTTTACGGATATGTCATATAACTCAACTCTCCTCATAACTCTCTTCCTTAATGGTTGTAAGTAGGAGATACAAGAGAGAAAAAAAAAAGGAAACAAAAGAGAAAGATAATAGACAAAGAGATGCCAACGAAAAAAGGAATGATACCAATTTAAAAAATGATTTGATTGATAAGGTACCATGTGAAAGAGGAACAACATAACCTAGTTGGAATCCCCAAAGCTACCAGTACTAGAGGCTAATGAATATTCTCTACCTTGGATAGAAAAGCTTCGATATCCAAACAACTCTCAAGCTATCAGCAGGTCTCCGGTAATCGAAAGGCATTCATCCTCGTGGATTGTGGAATGAATGGGTTGATAGGAGCAAAGAAAGTGGCATATGATCCTAGCATACTTGTGAATGCCAGACCCATTCACTCGTCTTCGCAAGATAGACAGGCAGATGAGGGAGAAGACAACTTCAAACCAATTGGTGTTATGAGGGTCGAGAATAGCAATGGTGTAGTTTCGAAGTGTTCTGGTGTCACTTCTTGAGCCTGCTTCATGAAATAGAAGACATCGACTCAGAATTTCACCAACACAATACACGTCTAAGGGATAATTGTTGATTTCCCATCTACTGTAGTCATCTCGAGAATGGTAGCCAGTTTCTTGAATCCATGATTCATTGAAGATAAAATCATCAAGAAGAGTCAGATCCAACAAAAGGAATTCATCAACCAATTGAAGGATGTACCTCGAATGCGACCATTGAGGACGACGTCAGTACCTCAAATGCGACCATTGAAACTCTTACCATCTCTAGCCAGTTGCGTCCTTGAATAAAATTCATCAACTAACTGAAGGCTGTAGAATTCTTCGCGAAAAGTAAGGAAGGAGACGAGTCCAGAACTGTGAAGAAGATCAATAATTGTTCCTCCAACAGTGTTATCGAGGAGAAATTGTTCTCCGTGAATCGTATGTCCTAGAATGTAGGAATGTGAATCTATTATGGTAATGAATGACGATTCAGTAGGAACAAAAGGACTGGAGACACTGTTAGAAGATGAAGCGGCCATGAAGAGATTTCTAAAGGTAGATGAGAAATTTGCTGGTAGTGATATCAATTGTTGAGATAATACCAATTATTGGAATGAGATCAATTGATATCAATTGTTGGGAAATCTCAAAGGTTGGATGATGATTATGGATGGAAATAATTAAAAATTTAGTACTTTCGGAAGACATATTTATTGGAAGAACACACTTATCAAGAACCGTCGTTTTGGTATCCATTGTAGAGCTGCAATGATAGATATACGAAGCGGCGAAGTAATCATGTCAAGACTCGAATTTTAATGGACAGTTAACTTGGAAAGGCGGCGATTCATGATGACAATATTAAGTCACTCTTGGGAATATGTTTCTGGATAGCTCTGTGACTTAATTCGAGTTGTTCCAATACCAAGAAAGATATTAAAACTGAAACGGATTTGGTATTGAAAAGGAGTTGTGTTGATATCAATGACCTTTTAAATAATACTCCATCCGTCCCTAAATTATCGTCCTCCTTTTCTTTTCCGTCCGCCCCAAAATAATTGTCCAGTTTAAAACTTACATTTTTAGAACATCACTTTTACCACTTTACCCTTACTTTTTCACTCTACTTTAATTATGGGCCACATACACATGTATTTTAAAGAAAACTACACATTAAACCAATATAAATAATCAAGTCAATTGTTTTTTCTTAAATTGTGCGCTGGGTCAATTAGGACGATTATTTAGGTATGGAGAGAGTATAAAATTTGAAATTCATACCTTTAGGAAATAAGATAGGTTTTAGAATTCAAACAATTTTGAAAGATAGTTTTATGTCCCGAATTGTTAAGTAGATAATTTACGGGATTTTCTGAATCATCTACACAATCCTAAGCAATCTCCCAAATCTCTTAGAATTTCAAGACAGAGATGGAAGTGTACTGATAAAACACAATGTTGATACCAATTGTTGGATAAAAGAATATCGAATATTGAATTAACGGATGAAGTCTGCTGATAAGACATAGTGACCAGCAGAGTTTGACGTCTCTGCTAACACTAATTAAGAAACACTAAGGTATGCAGCAGAGGTGAAAATCATAACCTACTTTGTGTTCAGTAATGGTTGGAGTTTTACTGAAACCAATTGTGTTGATTCTTATGTTAGATTTATATATGTTCAGTACATTACATTAGTTTTATACTTCAGTGGCTAATCGGGCTGCGTATCGATTAGCGTGGCAACTGTGTATAGAACTTTTCCAAGTATAGTTTTTATTAGGACTTTATAGGTTCAGCGGAAGACCTCTTCACAGCTTCACCGGAAGACCTACTCAAAGCTTACAATCGGCAGACCTGGTGTCCACTTGGTCTATCATGACGTGTCCTATCCTTCAACGATTTCTTAGATCAGTTTGAATTTAACTCATTACTGTTTGAATTCAAACTGAGACATTCCCTGACATATCAAGCCCGCCGAAAGCAGGCTTTCCGAAAAGCGTGGAAGACTTTTGCTCTGAACAATGGAGGGAAAAACAAAGCCTCCCTGGCTATAACAACTCTCAGATCTGACATCTAGATTGCCCTCTTTTCAAAGATCTCAGAAATCATTCCCTGCTCTAGATATCTGTGAAGACGAATTTCTTGACTGACAGCCCCATGCATTTAATGCATACTCAATAGAGTTGTTAAAATCTTCGTCTTCTCCAACGGATCTTTTGAAATGCACCTGCTATAAATACTGCCATTGAAGACTGGAGACATACAACACTGTACAGAATCGATCGAACACTTTAAAAGGATTGCTCTGAAACTCTATAACTCCAAGTCTTACAACTCAGTGCATCAAAGAGATCCTCAACAGATCTAGAAGTCCTCGTCAACAACAAGAAGCCGAGCATCAACTTTTATTTCAATACTTCTTGTTGTTATTCATTCATTAACTATATTACACGAATTAAATATCTTGTATTCTGATATTTAATTCCCTAGACAAACACAAGTCAATATTTTGTACATGATCCATTAGGAATATTCTTTGTAATAAATCTAGTGGAAAACATAGTGCACTATTTAAATCCAAGGTTGACTGCCTTGGTGGTGGACGTAGCACTCTTTATAGTGTGAACCATCCCAAAATACTTGTGTTATTTCCTTACTGTTTGTCTGCAATCTGAACTCTTTAGTACTTTGATTATCTTTATCTGTTTTATAGCAGAACTTAAGTAACTTGTAAAAGGTCTACCGGTAGTCCTTATCGGCAGAATGCAGATACTTTGAAGGTCTTTTATTTACTTCAATCTTTTCAATAGATTGCAGTACCCTTCAAAGAATTTACTAAAAGTTTTAAGTGTATAATAAGCTATTCAACCCCCCCCCCTTCTAGCTTATTATTGTGCCCGTTGGGACCCACAATTGGTATCAGAGCCTTACTCTTTGAAAACAAGTTTTTCCGAGATTAAACTCTTGAGAGATAAGATCAAATGGCACAAACACACTACATGTTGCCTACATCTAATGCTAACCACGTCCCAATATTGGACGAAGGTCATTTTGATGTATGGAAGGATAAAGTAATGAGATTTATGAACTCTATTGACAACAGATTATGGAAATGCGTTACTGCAGGTCAACATGTACCAATGAAGCCAAATCTTCTAGCCTCCATCGCTGGGAATCCTGCAGAAGTACCTAAAGAAGAATCTGAATGGACAGAGGATGATAGAAAACTGGTAGAGCTTGACAGTAAATCAATTAATATAATCACCAGCTCTCTAGACACAAGCACATACCCAAGTGATTCGATGTACAACCGCAAAGAGATGTGGGAAGCTCTTGTGGAATACTTGGAAGGAGACCAAGACACAAGAGATAACAAAATACACATACATCCGCTAGCCGGTTTGATTCCTTCAAAAGGATCTAAGGAAACCTTGAGACAAGCATACGATCGCTTCGGTGAGGTAATAAATAACTACTTTTCTCTTGGTAAAACTTATGACAAAAGGAAATGAACATGAGGTTTCTAGGCTCTCTAGGTAGCTTATGGCATGTTAAGACCACGGACTATGAAAGAATCCAAAAACTTAAGCGAGATGACTCTCTGTAGTCTCTACGCAAGTTTGAAGGTTTATGAGCTTGAAGTAAATCAAGCTCTAGAGCAAGACAAACAGTTCAGAACTGTGTCCTTGCCAGCCATGGTCCAAGAAGAAACCACTGTTGAAAACAAACCTTCCACTTCCTCCTGTGAAAATGATTTTTTATCAGATGAACAATTTGCTATGTTTGTAAAACGGTTTCAAAAATTTGCAAAATATGGGAAGAAGAACACACACCAACAACCTTTTAGGAAGAATGGTGAAAGCTCATCTAAGGAAGAGCTTGTGTGTTACAATTGTAGAAAACCTGGTCATTTTGCCTCTAAATGTCCAAAGCCAAAATTTGAAGCATACCGAAAACCTACTTATAGAAAATTTCAAAAACAAAAGGGTATGTTGGCTGAAGACATAGAAGACAAACAGGTTGCTACATGGTTTGAGACTGATTCAGAAGAGGAGGAAGATGATTGTGAGCAAGCTAACATATGCTTAATAGCTCATGATTCAGGTCCTACCTATGACTCTGAAAATGAAGTCGAAGTGTCACCTAGTCCCTTGGATAAAAGTGAAACCAACAGTGACAGCTTCAGTAAGGAAGAACTTCTCAAGGATAATCAAGATATGCTTGAAGAATTTAATTCCTTTAGAGTAACCTATGTTAAACTTGCCAAGAACTGTGAGAAACTTACTGCTGAGAAATCTATGATGGCAGCTGAGATTCAAACTCTCAATAGTTGTCAACAAGAAAGTATCAAACTCAAAGGAGAAAACAAATTCCTTTGTGATAAAATTGAATGTCTAACTGAGCACATCAAAGGACTTGACCTAGAGAAAATTGTCTTGCAAAAGACAATTGACTCCTGGAATAGCTCCAAAGATGCTTTTGATGAAATCCTTTCAAGCCAAAAATCTAGCAATGATAAATCTGGCATAGGATATTCAGATGTGCCCCTTACGACATTCCCTTCATCCCTTTGAAGAAGGTGAATCTCAGAGGCGATAATGATATGCCTTTCTCTAAGCACAGACATTTGGAAATATAGGGAAACAAGGCCTTGGCTATTCAAGTGTTCCTATGTTTACAAAGTTCGAGAAAGGAAAGCCAAGATGATTGATTCAAATGAGAAACAGGAAAAGGTAACGGTAGAGAGTGAAGTCTGAGGCAACAACTCTGCTAAGGCAAAAGTCTGTGGCGGCACAGGTAGACCTACTAAACCTCTACAGGTAACTATCAAGTTTGTCTATGAAATAGGCAAGGCTCCTTTACTGTTGAAGGTAAACTTAAAGGTATTCTACCAAATCCTCCTGGAAAAGGTAATCAGAGAAAAGCTAAAGCTAAGTCCGATGGTAACCTACCTAGGAAGATTCAAAAGAAACCAATTAAGTCTACCGTCAACAAGCAAGTCGAACCAAGAATGGATGTCAAGAAAAGGAATGATCATAATCACTCTTGACTAAAGTCACTATAGTTCTCTATGGAATTTCCATTTATGTCATTCTTGCAATTGCTGAGGCCATCCGGCCCCGAGAATGCTGCTAAGGTTCACTCCAAGATCTGAGAGACCTAGTTCTCTCAAGGTCAGGCAGGTATGGGTTCCAAAAGGTTGCTAATCCTTAGGACCCAAAAGAAAATAAAGGGGACCTTGTTGCTTTAATTCTTTTCGGAATGCTTCATGACTATAGAATCGGAAAATAAAGACATCAAGTACTGACGGTGGTACTTTCGGAAGTACCAAGACACATGACAGGGAATAGAAGTCTTCTTTCTGACGAATATAAAGCTAAAGGACCCATTTTTATTTTCTGGAGACAATGCAAGAGGAAAAAAAATTGGATATGGCTCAATCACTAGAGGAAGTCTCTCCATCAACAAAGTTTCTCTAGTGGTGGCTTAAAGCACAATA
The DNA here is from genome assembly GCA_013146195.2 of Codonopsis lanceolata. Taxonomy (NCBI): domain Eukaryota; kingdom Viridiplantae; phylum Streptophyta; class Magnoliopsida; order Asterales; family Campanulaceae; genus Codonopsis; species Codonopsis lanceolata. The sequence continues at coordinate 118,931,382 of CM028379.1, read as the reverse complement.
TGTTAAGCATATCCCAATTTTGCGACAAAGGACTATTGTGCCAATTCAACTCCAACCAAGGCCTCATCAAAGACAAAGAATCCCGCCTGCTACAATCTTGATAGGCAATAGACAAGGAAACGTCTATGTCGAGTGGACTTAAATCTTCTAGGGAGATTCTCAAGCCTTTGCCTAGTAGCTAACAACGTTCGTGACAACGGTTGGCTATGGCACAGCGTCTCGATCCTCAACTTCAAGCACCTCCAAGCTCTCCAAAAGCAGGCTTGTCAAAGGTCTACCTACGATTGTGCAGGCCATGGCCGAGAAGATGTAAAGCTTGAACTAGGAAAACTTTCCAAGTCTTCCTTCAAAAGAAAGTCTGTCTTGTCAACAAACAGACCTCTTCAACTTCTGCATATGGATCTCTTTGGACCAATTACAACTGTCAGTATTTCTGGAGACAAGTATACACTTGTGGTAGTTGACGACTACTCTAGGTTCACTTGGATTGAAACAATGACATCTAAAGATGAAACGTGTGATCTAGTCACTTTCTTTTTGAAGACTTCAAACTCAAAAGCTTGAAGACATTTGTGACATAAGATCGAGACAATGGCATTGAATTCAAGAACAATGGTGTAGAAAATCTTCGATGACTACGGGATCGGCCCTGACTTCTCGGTACGCGGTACTCTCAACAAAATGGTGTAGCAGGAAGAACAAACACGATTGAGCAGAACAATGCTAGCGAAGCTAAACTTCAAGTACTTTGGGCGAGAAGCCGTCAACTCGCATGTTTTACAGGCTTGATAAACAAGTTTCATAACAAAACTCCATATGAAATATGGAGAGAAAGAGCCCCCAACATAGGATTTCTTAAAATCTTCGGCTGTAAATGTTTTAATCTTCATAATGGAAAAGAATATAGAGGAAAATTTGATGTAAAATCAGACGAAGGAATTTTTAGGGTATTCCAAACATTAAAGCATTCGCATTTTCAATTAAAACTCATTTAAAATTTTTAGAATCTGTGCATGTTTCTTTTGATGAATATGACTTGTTATAGCCTAGAAAGGCTCCGAACATTGCTAATGATTCTGATAATGATGAGACAGGTACAAACACAACATCTACTTCTCTCCTCATCAGAAAACGGCAACTGCAGACCCCTCCAGTACCGCTAACCCTCCATCGGTAGACGTAAACTCTACCGGTACCGGTTCCAACTCTTCTGTTGATCCAGAATCCATCTCTTCTGTTTTGCCCCAAGCACCTCTGCAGATCACTCATCCTTCTTGTTCACCAGAAAATGAAGGTTTTGAAGATCCTATCTCTTCTGAACTAGATTTGGTGAATCTCCTTCTCAACTTCTCCCGGAATTCTTAAGGGGAAGAACCCACCAGAAGTGATCTTCCTCCAGCAATTATTGAAACAAAGAGATCATCCTATTTCTCAAATCATTGGTGATCTCAGCACAGGAGTTCACGCAGAAATAAAGTTCGAGAAAGACTATGTTTGCATATGCATTCGATCTCGAACTCTCGAACCAAAGAAGATTGATGAAGTTATCAAGATCATAACCGGATTGAAGCTACGCAAGAGCCGAACTGAAAGATGCAAAGGTGTGGATTAGTTCAAAGGCCGACCGATCATCCAAATATTCACTCAAAATGGGTTTCGTAAACAAAAGAGATGAAGATGGAAATCTCACCGTAAAACAAAGCTAGACCGTTGCCTGGCAAGGCCACCTGGATGTGAAGAAGGAATTGACTCGATGAAACTTTTGCTCCTCGCTATGGACTAGAGGCACCGATTCTTTCTAGCTTATGTATCTGCTCATGGACTTCAAAGTGTATCGATGGATGTAAAGAGTTCCTTTCTAAATGGTGATCTTCAAAATCGATATGTCGAATGTACCTCCGTGATTTGTCATTTCGCACAACCGATCACGCCTACCGACTCAAGAAAGCTCTCTATGGCCTCAAGCAAGCTCCCGAGCTTGGTATGAAACTCTATCCAAGTTCTTAATAGAACAAGGATTCGTGGAGAGGAAGGATAGACACTACCTTATTCATCCTCAAGCACAAAGGCCATTCTCTCTATGTGGACGATATCATCTTCGATCAACTAACCAAAGCCCTGTAAAAGATTCGAGAAGTCGATGCAAAGCAAGTTCGAGATGAGCATGATGGTAACTTACCTACTTTCTAGGACTACAAATTCAATGCATTCTACTTGAATCTTCATCACCAAACCAAATATGCAAAGGAACTAATCAAGAAGTTTGGTCTTGATTCAGCCTAAAGGATTTGAGACTCCAATGTCTACCGACGCCATCTTGACAAAGATGAAAAGGAAAGCAAAAGAACATGACCAAATACCGAGGAATCATAGGTTCACTTCTTTACCTTATCGCCTAGTAGACCTCGACATTATGTTTGGTCGCTTGTGTTCACAAGATTTCAAAGCATCCAAAGGAATCACATTTGCTTGTCGCCAAACGATCATCGATATGTTTCAAGAACAACAAATCTAGGCATCCGTATTCCAACACAAATTTCTTATCTAGTCGATACTCGATGCATTATGCACCAAAGCGAAAGCGTAAGAAGCACCACTGACTTGTCAATTCCTTGGAAAAAGACTTGTCTCACGGTCTTGCAAGAAACAAGGATCGCTTGCAAACTCAACCATGGGTTTAATACATTAGTAAAGCACTGTTGCTCTCAACTCCTATGGATGAAGCAACAACTAGTGGACTACAACATCAAGACCGCAAATTGTCCAATCATGTGTGACAACACATCATCAATTTCGCCTCCAAAATCCAGTTATGCACTCGAAGACAAAGCATTGATATCCGTTATCACTTCCTCAAAGATCATGTGGAGAAAGGTAACATCGCTTGGAATATGTTCC
>CM028379.1:118838550-118928384 GCA_013146195.2 Codonopsis lanceolata | reverse complement strand
GTAGATTGGTACCAGAATTTTCCGAAGTTCGCCCAAAAACTGGACTGAATCTGTGAAGTAATAAGTTGATCATCATATTTCCAAATGCAACCAATCTATGAACATGTATAAGGCTTGTTTAAACATGGTTATGGCTTGTATTCAAGGCCTAGAACTCAACCGAACTTCTCTCGGGACGAAATGAAGGCAATACAAGGCAAATGATGTTAAACCACAAAACACAAAGCGACAACGAAGGTTCTAAACTCCCAACCAAGCATGAAACAACTAAGATGAACATTGTAAATCTTGTATGCAATGTATTAAGACTCTCATGAAACTTATTAAGGTGCTAACACGTTAATACGAACACCGAAAAACAACAACAACAAGGCATGCAACGCATGGAAGACCATTATTCTATTATGATCTCAACCAACTCAATGCCAACACGATATGAATGAAATGAAGTCTCAAATATGTCAAGGCATATTAAAAACATGTCATAATGATGACAAACATGAAATGGGGTTTGGGTTCTCACATCCTCCCCCACTAAAAGGAATTTAGTCTCTAAATTCGTGCAATCTCGAACAAGTAAGCGTATTTCTCCCTCATCTCAAGCTCGGTCTCCCAGTGTGGCTTCCTCAATATCATGATTCTTCCACAAGACCTTCACTAAAAGGAATCCGTTTGGTCCTCAAGACTCGCTCCTTGGTAAGGAATCCTCACGGTTTCTCAACATAAGAAAGATCGGGCTCAAAGGTAATCTCCTCATAAGTAGTAAGGACATGTGACTCGTCCTTCAAGTACTTACGAAGCATGGAAACATGAAACACATCATGAACACCCGATATAGGCGGTGGCAACGCAAGTCTATAAGCCAAAGAACCAATCCGCTCTAAGATCTCGAGCGGACCAATAAACACAGGAGAAAGTTTCCCTTTCTTCCCAAACCGCTTTACCGCCAGGGCGATACCCAGAACACAAGGTCACCAACACGAAACTCAAGATCTCATCTCCGGTTGTCGGCGTAGCTTTTACGTCTACTACGGCGGTAAGCAATCTATCTCTAATCGGCTTACTTCGCCTCTCTTAGTATTTGTTGCACCATCTCGAACCCCATAATCTAGCCTCACCAACCTCATCCCGGCAAATCGGTGATCGACACTTACGCCCATACAATGCCTCGTGCGGGCGCCATCTCAATCTTTGGGTGATAGTTATTATACGCAAACTCGGCCAACGGTAGATGTGAATCCCAACTACCTTTGAAATCCATAGCTCACGCCACGTAACATATCCTCCAAGATACGTATCAATCTCTCGTGACCATCGGTGGGGATGCTTGATGTCTTGAAATTCACTTGTACCCAAAGCCTCCTGCAAAGAATGCCAGAACCTAGAAGTAAATCTATGATCTCTATCTGACACAATGCTAGCAGTGCCATGAAGTCTCACAATCTCACGAGTGTACAACGGCCTTAGCCGACTCAGGCGTAGGAAATCGCAATAGGGATAAAATGAAGACTTAGTCAACCTATCAACGCGACCACCCAAAGCGCATCAAAGCCTCTGCAGTGCGTGGCAACCACGTAACAAAACCCATGGTGATATGCTCCCACTTCCACTCAGGAATCTCAAGTGGATGAAGCAAACCGGTAGGTCTACGGTGCTCGGCCTTAACTGGCAGGCACGTCAAACATCTCGAAACATACTCAGCTATCTCCCTCTTCATACCATTCCACCAAAACTGCCTCTTCAAGTCACGGTACATCTTAGTACTACCCGGATGTATCGTATACTTGGCCTTGTGAGCCTCATCAAGAACCATGCGTTTCACTTCATCGGAAGAAGGAACACAAACCCTACCCTGAAATGTCAAAATCCCATCACTGTTTATCGCGAACTCGGGTGTATTATTCTCACCCAATCCATCGATAATCTTCATCAGTTCTGGATCAGTAGCTTGAGCTTCCTTGATCCACCCAAACAATCTTGGTGTATACGAACACTAGCAAAGAGAACACTATGCTCACTCACAACAGGACTCCATTCACGGATATCCTCGAGCATCTTCCAAAGAAGCGTCACAATAAACCACGAAGTTCTCACCACCACTAGGCAAAGCTAAAACCGGAGTTGTAGTCAACCTCCTCTTCAACTCCTGAAAGCTAGCCTCACACTTGTCACTCCAAACAAAAGCAGACTTCTCTCGAGGTAAGATTGGTCATAGGGTGGCAATCTTAGAAAAATCCTCAATGAACCTACGGTAATAACCCGCCAAGCCCAAGAAACTACGGACTTCGGTCACCGTACTAGGAGTTTTCCACTTGGTAACAGCCTCAACTTTTGATGGATCCACCGTAATACCATCACTAGACACAACATGCCCAAGAAAAGCAACTTGTTCTAGCCAGAATGCACACTTGCTAAATTTAGCAAAAAGCTGTTTCTTACGCAACACAGTAAGAATCTCTCTCAAATGATACTCATGCTCCTCTCGTGACTTCGAGTACACAAGGATATCATCAATGAACACCACTACAAAACAATCAAGGTACTCATGAAACACTCTATTCATCAAGTCCATAAAAACGGCAGGCGCGTTGGTCAAACCAAACGGCATCACAACAAACTCATAATGGCCATAACGCGTACGAAAGGCTGTCTTCGAGACATCCTCCGCGCGAACCCTCAACTGGTGGTAACCACTCCTCAAGTCTAACTTGGAATACACAACAGACCCCTGAAACTGATCAAAGAGATCATCAATGTGAGGTAATGGGTACTTATTCTTTATAGTAACTTTGGTTCAAGCGGACGATAGTCAATGCATAACCGCAAACTACCATCCTTCTTCTTCACAAACAAAACCGGTGCACCCAGGAGACACACTCGGTTTAAAAAAAACTCTCTATCAAGCAGTTCCTGCAACTGCTCCTTCAACTCTCTCAACTCAGCTGGAGCCATCCTATAAGGTGCTCTAGAGATAGGTGAAGAACCGGGCAATAACTCAATGCAAAACTCTAACTCTCGGTCGGGAGGTAATGCATAATCAGTCGAAAAGACATCCGGAAATTCATTAACTACCGGTACATCCTCTATACTAACAGAAGACATGCTAGTATCAAGCACACAAGCAATACACCCAGTACACCCCTAAGATAGAAGTTTTCTAGCCCGTAAAGCAGAAATAACATGTATACCTCTCATAGCATGATCGCCAATAAACACAAACTCCGGAATTCCGGGCATAGCAAAAGTAACCCTCTTGCGACGGCAATCTACTAAAGCATGGTAAACACATAGGCAATCCATTCTCAATATCACATCAAACTCCCGGATAGGCAATACTACCAAACCCGCATGCAAAACCCGATCACAAACAAGTACATCACAACCCCTAATAAATCTCAGATGCAAGCATACAATCACCCAACGGTGTAGACACCTCAAGCACATAAGGCAACTGAGCAGGAAATACACATAAATTCTCAATAAAATACGGTGCATCATATTTGCACCTTAATAGCAATACACCATTTATTGTTCCATACCTTTTTGGTAATTGGTTCGGTCAATTTCAAATCTAATTTATACCATTCTAGTTCTCCAGAGCGAAGACCTCTTGATAATCAAGTCAGGGGCCCTCTGAAGTGACTTCAAAAGCTTTCGTCGTAAAGGATGTGGGGTGTTCGTGAATCACATAAAAGCATCCTTTATATCGGTCTCAAGAATACAAATCATAAGCACATATAGGCATGGCATCAACATCATGCAACATAGTATATTAATTTACTATGTATGTAAACAAGATTTTGAAATATTCATACTATTAACTACCTATCAATGGTAGATAAAACACATTATACAAGGCTAATACACTATCATTGTATTAGACTAATCAAGAGACAATACAACATTTCACGCGTCACTAGGTAGCATATTCTTACTAACTAGTATACGACCAATCCTTATAAGTCAATCCGTATACGGGTCGACAACCAATCATCACGTGACCACCTGCTGGCCAATCTCCAAGTTCCAACATATCATGGGGAAATTTCACCTTGATCAAGGTAGTCCCCAAATACCCAAACACAAACATCGGAAAGAGTTCTCAAATTCCGGCACCAGTAATACAAGAACTGGTGGTTAATTACTACCATAACTATCTACACCTGTATAGTAATCTATGAAATACTAATAGGTAACACGGGAGGTTTAACCACTCCGCTCTCAAAACGTATTACAACGAATTTTCGCCATAATGATTAACACGACGATCACCCTTGGGACCGACAATCTAGCTTCTCAGATTCCTAAAAATGGAACAAGGAACAACAGCTCTACTAAAACGCAGCACCCACTCTTGGTATACTGCAACTCATTAGCAGTATAGGAGAAATATAATACTCCTAGACACAAACCTTCACTCACGGCAATCTAGAACAAACGAACTTAGTACTCCAAGTCGTATTCATTCTCGAAGAATCTGCCAATAAGGCATGATCTGAGAACACTCAACGTCAAGATTCACACGAGGAACCAACCCACCTAGGCCATGGAACCTATCTGGCCGATAGCTAACCTATAAAGCTCTGATACCAACTGTGACGACCCGACCCGGACCCCGAGATGGAATCACAAGTCAAGTCGTCCAAATAGGAAACCAATACATGCAAAGACTCATTTTTAGAAAACGACGTGACGCAACATTTCAGATGAAGCGCGACTCGGCACCAATAGGCCGGAATAATTTAAAACTTTTTACACCTGATATAACAATTAATACAATTATACCAAATCATCGGCGAATTTACTACCGGAACCCAACACTACACAGTTCATGCAAATATACCTCGACGGCTATAACATGCCGGAGAACAACATACTTAAATAAGAGCTAAAGTAATGCCCAGCGGAAGTTTTAAAACAGATGAACCAATATACAGCTATACAAGGCTCGGCGTACATGCGCCGGCACACAAAATAGTATACAGGTATAGACATAAATACAACAACACCAAATTCCCAAAGCAAAGTCTAAATGACTTGCTAATCCCAACGTCCTTACAAAAGAGAACAAAATAAGGACATCTAATAACCACAACCTCGTCGCGTGCGATCACAGACAAGCATGAACCCTGCTACGCCTCAGCGAGCGGTACCGAACGGCTCGGATCTAAAGCAGTAAAAGGGAGGGGGTAAGTCATAAAGACTTTGTGAGTTAACAATTATGCATGTCATGGCATCATGCAGCATACATATCAAGATATCATTTTTAATATCAAGTCACTCAAAGCGTTCATTTAATAAACACTTAAAACACATATCCATGGTAGCACATTGTTTCACATAAGTGCTATAAAGGTAAACCACATATAAGGAGGATAGGATATGAAACCAATGCCGCTACGTAGCTCCTGCAATACACAGCGTTAACATTCGTGCCAATGATACCCGTGATGAGTGTATCAAAGTATCGAGTTCTCTACTCGGGTACCAAGCTCTCTCCTTGGTACTTAGACCTTCCAATGTGCTCTCTTGGTTACAAAGGTGCTACTTCCCCACTGTGGCCAACGGAGGCGTGTGTGATAAAAACCCGGTATAACAACCCATCACTATCACGAGCCCCATAACTCGTGACGGCGATGCATTGTCACACCAACGACTCAATCAAATATGCCAGCTGGACTCATGCAATGCCAAGTAGGTGTTTACTCGTCATGAAATCTCAAATAAGGAATAAGTAGTTGTTTACTCACTTAAGGAATCACACAAGAATTCGACAAGAGCGAATTCAACATGTCAAATAGATTCATTATTCTACAACATGCTCTCAATCATGCATTTACTTCACACGATCACATAAATCACATAAGAACTCGATTGAGTCTTATAAGCACACATATCAAATATGCCCTTCAATCCATCCCAAAGTCACGTAAGCTAATTCATTAGTCTAACGCACTAAATTCATCATGTCAAATAGATATATCATTCTATAACATGCTCTCGATCATGCATTTACTTAACATAATCACACAAACCACATAAGAACTCGATTGAGTCTTACAAGCACACATACATCAAGGCATACTCATCAATCCATCTCAAAGTATCGTAAGCTAATTCATTAGTCTAACGAACTACATTCGTCGTAGGGATTGATTGTGGAGTCGTTATTGTTCATAACTCCCTAAATTCAACTCCGGTGAGTTTTACTACAATTCAACCGAGAAGAGTATTGATACTATATGTATCACATTGCCTTCTCCTAAGTTCTCCGTTCATTTAGAACTTTATAACTAAGCCGTTCACGTTCTCGAACTAGCCTTAAACACAATCTCGAGTTTCAAACCCTAGTTTCGGTGATTTTGTTAAACCTTGAATTGAACCGAATTCTTTCACAAGAGTTATTCCCAAGCTTAATACAAACAACATTCATGCTTTAATAAATGTCAAAATCATAACTTCATAGAGATTTCATAAAATCATACTCACATTTTATATGTTGAATTGAAGGTTGTGTCTTCACAAAAGGTGTTCAAAATCAACATTAAAACAACTATAATGAAGGGGTCATGCTATTTTGTTCAACATGAAAATCTCAGGGAATTGTCACTCACCTTAGTCCTATGATTAATGGAGGAATGAGTGATCAAAGCAAGGATTGTTGTAGAGGAGGTCGAGGCCTTCGATTTGGCGGTCTCGGTTCGCCGATCGGACCACCGGAACTCCGGGAAATGGTCCTTCAAGTTGGTGTTCTTGATTTGGACGAAAATGGTGAAGTGAGCTCTGATTCTCTGAACTTTTAGACCAACAATGGCTGGTTTTGATGAAAGATGGCTTATATACTTGTCTACAAAGCCCCCAATCCAAGTGAAGGGCATTATGAGGCTTCTCATTGGCTATGGCATGTGAGCCATTGATAAGAGATGATCTAAGGGTTCAAAAGCATCTTAGACAAGTCAACAAAGGTGGCCTCAAGTCATCAAGGTCGGCCAAGGGGCAAGGGTTCAAGAGTCATTAGCCAAATCCACTCAAAACTCACAAATGCAGAAAACTGGACAACAGATAGTCAATCTTGTAAAATCTACCATAAATAGGTCACACCTCCAAATGCGGTGATTATTGATTTTTATCAAACTAGACTATTTAAACTATAGTTTAGCCTTTTAAATTACTCAATTTGGACTTATATTCATCAAAATATGGCTACTACAAGTTCAAGTACAAAAGCTGATTTCCTGAAAACAGAATTCTGGCACAGCCGTAAGTCAAGACCTAAATGAGGTACTTATACACCTTGGAAAAATACCATATTTTACAGGGAGTATACTAACATATGTAGGTAGAACATACTAAATTTTTAGAAAATTCTCTTTAGTAGATTGGTACCAGAATTTTCCCGAAGTTCGCCCAAAAACTGGACTGAATCTGTGAAGTAATAAGTTGATCATCATATTTCCAAATGCAACCAATCTATGAACATGTATAAGGCTTGTTTAAACATGGTTATGGCTTGTATTCAAGGCCTAGAACTCAACCGAACTTCTCTCGGGACGAAATGAAGGCAATACAAGCAATGATGTTAAACCACAAAACACAAACGAAGCAACGAAGGTTCTAAACTCCCAACCAAGCATGAAACAACTAAGATGAACATTGTAAATCTTGTATGCAATGTATTAAGACTCTCATGAAACTTATTAAGGTGCTAACACGTTAATACGAACACCCGAAACAACAACAACAAGGCATGCAACGCATGGAAGACCATTATTCTATTATGATCTCAACCAACTCAATGCCAACACGATATGAATGAAATGAAGTCTCAAATATGTCAAGGCATATTAAAAACATGTCATAATGATGACAAACATGAAATGGGGTTTGGGTTCTCACAAGGCTGGTGCGTGTAAAGTTAGTATTTGTATGTTTACATGTTGGGAGATTTGGAAGGCGCGATGTTCGGCTCATTTTGACAATGTTGAAATGTCTATGGCTACTATATGCGACAAGATTATGAAAGGCATTCAAGCAGTGATGTTCCTCTTCCAGACAAAAGTTAGAATGTCTCATTTTGATACTATTGCTGTTCAAGGTTTGCATCTTGACATTAAAAGAGTAGAAGTTCATCGAGGGAAATGGGTGCGGTGGGAGGCTCCTACCTTGGGTTGCATGAAACTCAATACTGATGGTTCAGCTGTGCAAGGGAGATGTTCGGGAGGTGGCGTTATTCGACGATCTGATGGTGTTATGGTGGCAGCTTTTTCGGGTAATTATGGTGAGGGTACGAATATGCTTGCAGAAATTTTGGCTCTTCGAGATGGTCTCCGTTTATGCAGGAATTTGGGTTTACATAATGTTGTTGTTGAGTCGGACTCTTTGGTTACTATTAATGGGGTTTCAGGTGCTCATCAAATGCCTTGGAGTTATGTTTACAAGATTCGGGAGTGTCAATATTTGCTTGGTGATTTTGTCTTATCTCATGTATTTCGGGAGCAAAATGGAGTGGCTGATCGTCTTGCTTACTGTGGTTCTCTTCATATGGGGTTTATTGTGTATCATTCTATATCTGATCTTCCGGATAGTGCTCGTAGAGCTATGCTTTTAGATCATAGAGGTTTATTTGTTTTTAGGAAATAGTTGCTTTGTAGGCTTTTGCCATCTTTGAGGTTTGGCTCCTTTGTCCCCCCGGTGTTCGGGTAAGGCTGGTTGTCCCCCTCTTGTACTGTTTATTTTGTTATTTTAATAAATTCCCGCAGGTGCCGCCCTGCTTCTTTAAAAATAAAAAATAAAAAAAATAAATATATATATATAGCATCGAAGACCTACACACACACAAAAGTAATCCATCTACTACAAGGAAAAGGATTAGAAAGAAGGAAAATCAAACAACTTACCTTATGTACAAATTTTCTTACCATAAATCAAAGATCTCAAGAATCACGGTTTGACTAGGATTTTTACTAAGATTTAGTTACCAAAAAGAGATATACCAAAATCTAATAAAAGATTGTGATACCAAATATAACATAACTAAATCTAATTAAAGATTTAGTTACCAAAAAATGACTCCTAGACTTTAGGATCAAGAAAATAAATTTTTTTTAGGAATATTATGTTTCCAAAAATGCAACTAAAGATTTTGTTACCAAATATCCATCAAATCTTTATGACCAAGAAAGGTCAAAACAAGATTAAAATAGGTCATGCCTATTTTACCCTTACAATCTCCCCCTTTGTTGAGCATTTCTGGTCAAATCAAAAGACAAGTGTTTATTCAACACCAATCAAGCCATCTAACCTGCATTGGTTAGAAAAGCTCATCTCCCCCTGAATTTGTACAAGGTATAAAGTCAGAAATCATAGGATTCATCACCATCACCATAAACACTTGATCGCTCTCCCCCTATTTGACCGGAAAAGGAAGAGGGATAAAAAATCTTTTAGGAATTCACAAAAAATCAAAGATTTTGAAAAACACAATTAAGTGTTCACCAAGATTTGATCACACCACTAGCAATAACTGAGCACATCATATCCATATTCAAAACCTCTTAGTTCCACACAAAAATTAGACAACCACTAAATATTTTTCAACATGAAGATTTTTGGAAATTGATTTGCACAGTTTATATTAGGACAAAATTTCACCAAGCTGATATCTTTACCAACAATGCATGTCCTAAAAATTTATGCCTAAAAACATGATTACTAAAAGCTAGACAAAAGAATAAAAAATGCAATCACACACAAGTGATAAAGACCAGATCAAAGCGATGTAGTTCCTAATGTAGCTGCATTGGGAGGTGCATTCGCCAAAATTGTGATTTTATTTTCAATTTTGCATTTTTTGTTTTGTTTTTTGTTTTGTTTTCTCAACCAGATTTCTCTCCCAAGATCATAAAATTTTCACAACAAAAATTCATAGGTACTTTATTTCCCTAGGAATATAGCTCTACTTTATTTCAAGCTATAAAAACATGTCACTTGGAACCTTTCACACTATTTACCAAGGGAAGCCACTTTGCTTTTGATCAACCCATGAAATCCAAAGATTCATAGTCCCAAAAGAAAGGTGCCACAACCTTGTTCATAGGTAGCTCTTTTCCGTTAGGTAGCTTTTACACTTTTTCAATTAAGGGGAGTCAATTTTCTCAAGATCAACCCATGAGAACCTAAGTTCCATAGTACCTTGACAAATTGCAGCATCCCAAAAATTTCAAAAGGTAGCTCTTTCCTTTGTGGACTTCAAACATACTCAAGAATTGGGAGAGAGAGAATCATAACAAAAAAATCACAAATGATTTTGAATGTAGTTCCCAAGCAACAACAAAAGACACATACATGTGAGTCAATTGATCTAGAGTGCCCTCTAAAGACAAAATGCAAGCATGCCTAATTTTTTTTATTATATATAATTAACAAGTGTAAAATCATATGGCACACAAAACACAAGAGATTTCCAAAGATTGAAAAATCTCTCAAAAACAAGACACTTGGCAAATATATCAACCAATCGATTTTTTGTCCCAACATGTTCAGTGCAAATAATCTCTTGTTCAACCATGTCTCTAATAAAGTGGTGTCTTATATCATTGTGTTTTGTTCTAGAGTGTTGAACTAGATTTTTTGCTATACTAATTGCATAGGTGTTATCACAATACATGGTTAATACATCAATGTGAAGCCCATAATCTTTGATCATTTGGTTCATAAAAGTTGTCTCAACACAGTTATGTTTTTTACTAAACCAAGAACCCAAATTATTTTTCGAAAATTGATCAAGTTCTACAAAACATGAGACATGGATATCTTCACACTCAAGAGTGGACAAGCAAGCAAGTTTCCTATAGTCTACCTTACCTTTCCTCCTTGTGGACATCCCATCATGTATATTACCTATGACTTGTAAAGTGGGATGCACTTTTTGGATTTTGCTTGGAATGTCATGTCCATGATCAGCCAAACTGGACTGATTTTCTGCTTTTTCTGAGTCTGTTTCAACATCTGCCAAGTTTCTATCCAATGTGATTTCCGATGTAGCTACATTCAGAATCACATCCGCTGAACTTCCTGGATATTCATGTTCTGTCTGATCAACTACATGTTCACTGGTTTCAGATGCATGTTCTGAAACTTGTGCATTTGTCTCAAGATCACCAAAAACTAGCAAATCTTTTTTACGCAACGTATTAACACATTGATTAGCAAAATGACCAAACCCTTGACAAGCCCTACATCGAATAGAATCAATATTTTTATCACTTGATGTAGACTGTTTAGCAAAAGGGTTGGTAAAAGATTTTTCAGAGGTTTGGAAGGAGTCTTCATTAGGAACAAACTTAAAATACCCATGTTTGAAAGCAGTTTTGGAGTTTGAAGATGAAAATCTATTTTTTTCTTTGGCTTTCAAAATATTTTTAAACTTGGTTGATAAAAGAGCTATCGACTCTTCATCAAAATCAAATTCATCAACATTCCAATTTGAGTAATTCCTATTTGTTAATGTAGGAGGATGAACAAAATTATCATATTGATAATCCATCATGGCTACAACCAGAATCAACTCTTAGTGACGTCAAGAGGAGGCTCTGATACCAATTGAAAGAACACAAGTAGCTAGGATTCTCCAAACTGCCTAATGCAGTTTCCAATGTAGCTTGTGAAAAAGCTACAATGGAAGTCACAATAGACAACAAAAAATATAGCAGCGGAAGAATAAACTAAAACAGATAACTGAATGCAAGGTTTACCAAACAATCTACAAGATAATACTTGTAGATCTAGCCTCAAGGCCACAAAGATTTCACTAAAAGAATAATCGTTTTACACAAAAACAATTGTGAAATCACTCACAAAATATTCTCACAAGACAACAAGTCTTGGAGAACAAAAACCCCACATAAACAGATTAAACAAAACGTGGGAAGAAACAAAATCAGCTTCCTTAAGAACTGAACAGGAAGACAAAACAGTTTCAGATCTTCAATGTGACTGCCGATGTAGCTACATTCAAAAACTGCTGCACTTCTGGAATGAATAACAGCTTCTGGAACTGATTTTTCTGAACACAGTTTTATGGCTTTTTATTTTCTCTCTGAAGCTCTACACAAAAACCCGTATCCTTGCTCCTGTATATATAGCATCGAAGACCTACACACACACAAAAGTAATCCATCTACTACAAGGAAAAGGATTAGAAAGAAGGAAAATCTAACAACTTACCTTATTTACAGATTTTCTTACCATAAATCAAAGATCTCAAGAATCACGGTTTGACTAGGATTTTTACTAAGATTTAGTTACCAAAAAGAGATATACCAAAATCTAATAAAAGATTGTGATACCAAATATAACATAACTAAATCTAATTAAAGATTTAGTTACCAAAAAATGACTCCTAGACTTTAGGATCAAGAAAATAAAAAATCTTTAGGAATATTATGTTTCCAAAAATGCAACTAAAGATTTTGTTACCAAATATCCATCAAATCTTTATGACCAAGAAAGGTGAAAACAAGACTAAAATAGGTCATGCCTATTTTACCCTTACAATAAAGTAAAAGCATTATCCCCCCCCCTTGTTGACTACACATATCCTCCAAATAAAGCACTCTATCTTGCTGTTGAGCCAATTTACGATGAACGTTACCAAAGACATCCAAATTCTACTTCTTTAATTCCTTACATAAAAAATGAAGCTTTTTGTGGAGAACTTCCATAGGATCCCCCTCAATCAAACGATTCCATTGAGCATCAACAAACTTAAGAAAATCCGGATGATCTATCCATATTCTCTGAAATCTGAACTGACTCTTAGGCTTAATAGTGAACAGAAATCCCACAAGCAGCGAGGAATGAACGGACATAACACGACAAAGATGTTCCACTGTAACCCTATTATACTTAGCCATCAATAACCCATTAATCAAAACCATATCAATTCTTTGCCAAATCCTAGTCCCATCATCATGGTTATTACACCACGTAAATTTACTTCCTTCAAAACCCGCATCACCCAAACCAACACTGATCATGAAGTCATTAAAATCGTTCATACCTTGAATATCATAACCATTCCCTCCCAACTTCTAACCAGTATTAACTATAATATTATAGTCCTATCCAACCATCCAAGGTTCCGAAAGACTACTAGCAAATGTTAGAAAGATCCAACCAAAGATTTTGATGCTCAGCTCTAGTGCAAGCTGCATAAACAAAAGAGGCCAACATGGAATCACCATTTTCCAACTGCAGACAGATAGTGATCTGTTGGCTAGTAGTAGCCATTAAACTAACATCCAAACTATCATCCCACATTAGCCAAATATGACTGTTTATAGGGTTTTGTTGCATAAAGTTCTTAAACTTTAATCTTTTTGCTATCTTATTAATATGATCCCCAGAAATTTTCAACTCTAGAATCACAAACAAAGCCGGTTTATGCTGCCCATGCAAAACCTTAACATAATCCACTGTTTCCTTATTCCCAATGCCGTGCACATTCCATATTAGAATCGACATAAAAATTAATTAGTAGCCTTTGAAACCGTGGCCTTAGCTTTTTTACTCTTCGCCGTTGTAAGACGTACATTCTCCTTTGGATACACCTTTTGCTTAATTTTCTTACCCATTTGTGAACACAGTTCCTGAAAATCATTTACCGACCTGTTCAAATGAGTAATATCTTTGAGATTGTCAAACGACATCGAACGAGGTATAAACTTCTATGGTTTGGAAACCTCCCCATCTACAAATTTCGAGCCCTTATGCAACATACTATAATTTTCCCCATTATCACTCAAACCTGCCAACACATCAAAAGGATTCCTCGTCTGTGGTTCCCGGGGCATGCGCCCGCGCCTCGCGCGCCCTTGGATAGAGGTGCGCGTACGTGCGGATGCGGGACACCACTGCTCTCATTCCATCCTCCCTTATTTAGGGGAGAACGAAATTAAAAGTACAAGAGGAGTTCTGTCTAAGATAGCGCGTTGGAATGCGCCTCGGTTGCCTTTAGTGGATTTTTGATCCAATATGGGAACTTTTGGGCTTCCCGCATCAAGTTATCCCTTGTTTATGGGATACCAGGATATGAGAATGCATCACCCTTTCATTCCCATTTTCCCTTTTTTAGGGGAAAACGGAAAAGTGCAAAAAATGATGTTGCGACGCCCCTACTATGGATTTTATAAAAATAGCCTTATGGCCTATTTCGGATCACTATGGGAGCTTTGGGTTTCCCACATCAAGTTATCCCTTGTTTAGGGGCACTACAACAAAAAAGGGCTTTTACAACGTTTTAAAAATGTTGCGAAAGACCTTTTACAACGTTTTTGAAAACGTTGTCACAGGCAACGTTGTAATAGCTTATTGTTTTTCACAACGTTTTTAAAAACGTTGTTATTTATCATCCCATAATCCAGTTTAAAAACGTTGTGAAATGGATATTACAACGTTTTTTATAAAAAAAACGTTGTAAATTGGATTGCACAACGTTTTTTTTTTCAAAAACGTTGTAATATCCATTTAACAACATTTAAAAAAAACGTTGTAATATCCATTTAACAACATTTTTTACAAAAACGTTGTAATATCCCTTTAACAACATTTTTTACAAAAACGTTGTAGTATCAATTTCACAACATTTTTATAAAAAACATTGTAAAATCAATTTTGCAATGTTTTTTATAAAAAACATTGCAACACAGTTTCCACAACAATTTTAAAACCTTGTAAATGGTCTATTACAACGTTTTTTTTTAAACGTTGTAATATATTATTTACAACATTTTTTTGGAAAACGTTGTGAATGATATATCACAACGTTTTTAAAAAAACGTTGTGAATGCTATTTTTTATAAAAAAAATAAATTTATGGTTTAATACATCCAATTCCGCTCCCACGCCTACACTAGCCAATCGCATCTCAACACATTGACAACAAATATTTCTAACTGCTACTTTTACAAACATAATTTATGGAGTTAACTTTACACAAATTCTCACCACTTGCTATTTAGAATGTTGTCAAACAAAATGCCATGTATTAAACTTAGTTTGGTCTGTGTACCACTACAAACTTGCATGTACCACTACAAATCTAGTCTGGTCTGTGTGAAACTGAATATGGATGGGCGAGGAAATCATCTGTGGGGTGGGCATGTATAAGATGCGACTCTTCTTTTTCTCCCAGCCATTGGTATCCCAGACAAACACCTGGAGAAATAATTTGGGAACAAATACACCAAATCATGAGAAATGTGCTTATACGGGATTAGGAAAGAGGTTTTGGAAAAATGGATATAAAATATATTTCATTAGTCAGACTCTTAGTGGTCTGCAAATTATACAACTAAACGCATGCATTTTGTAACAATTATTTTGTGTGTTATTTTTCTGACCTTGGTATTATCCATCTTTAACCATTCAATCTCCCGCTTTCCTTTTCCATAGATTAGCTTACCCCACAGCTTACTGCAAGCAAATTCAACCACACAAATGAACTGGCCTTTTGGTTGGTTATCAAAAGTAGAAGGATATGCAGAGATTAGAGTAAAAACTAAACTCTTGAACATAGAAATCATAGCTAACAAAGCAAAGCTCAATAGAAATTAATGCAAACATACAACAGAAAACAATGAATGCCATATATATACTATAATGTTTTTGCTATCCTATAGAGAATGACAAATCAATTTCACTATTTTATTTAAGCTCAAGAGAGAACAAACTCAGAGAATTGTCTGGCTCCAAATAATCCAGGAAGATGCTAAAAAAAGTAAAGGAAAGAAGAAAAGGCTCATAGCAGACTAACACTAACCTTTAAGAACGTTACTCCAAAACTGACTATAAAGAAATGGCTGACAGTCTTATGTCTTTAACAACAACTATGCCTGATTTGATGTTTGTTGTAAGCCTCATTAGTTGATTTATGGCAAGGCCTACACAAATGCACCTTGCACCAGCAAAAAGAATTCTAAGATATGTAAAACGAACAATGGATTATGGTGTACTTTACAAAAGGAATGAGGGCAGTGATTTAATAGCATTTACAGACAACAACTATGCTGGGGATGTTGAGAATGGCAAGAGTATTTTTGGTTATGTGTTCTAGATGAATGGAGGGGCATTAGCATTGTGTTCAAGGAAGCATCCTATAGTGACCCTATCAACAACTGAAGGAGAATTTGTGGCAGCTCTACAAGTGCATGCCAAGTAGTATGGATGAGGATAATTCTGAGGGAATTTGGTCGTGTACAAGTAAATGAAACCACTCTAATGTGTGACAATACTTCAACTATTATGAATTGGAGTACAAAAACCTTACCTAATTCATTAAATTTAAACCCAACTGATTTGACGAGTTGGACAATGGATCAACCAAATTAATTAAATTGGTTGTCGGACTAATGATATTTCTTTTTTTTTCTTAGTTGGCGACCATCTGTATGCATGTGTTGATTGGTAGAGAATCTCTATCGACCTTGGGGATAAGAATTGGTGAAGCTAAAGAATATGACGGGGAGAATAAATTAGGACATTTTCCTTAGATCATCCTACATATACTACTAGCCATCAAAACTGCAGGAGGCCCGTTTGCTAGCTCCAACTCTGTAATGAAGAATTTCTTACCATGTTTATAATTAGAATTTAAACCAATATAATAGGAGTTAAAGATCCCCTATAAGAATAGGCTAAGGTATTGGCCAACGCATATTTTTAATACCTGCCAAGGGTACACCTCGTTGTGAAAATGTTGCAGGTTTTCTCTCAACTATCCAGATCATCATAATAATCCAACCTGTCAATAATGAACATATATATATTTAACGAATCCTCCAAACACAATGGTACCACAGTTCCTCTAAATAAGAAAAGAATAAAAGGTTAACCGGCGACAACTTTCACATCGATTAACAGGCACCACAACCACACCGTTTGTCTGTTGCAAACATTATATACAGTACCGTAAATAGAATTAATCACTCAAAGGCACATCAAGTCAAGAAATTTGGCTGATCCGCGATTTGAAATCAAGTCTAAATTTTTTGATATAAACATTCTGAAAAAATCCTCCCCCCCACACACACACACTTTTCTTTGGCACTACTCAATTTGGCAGGGTTATTGCAAGTGTGGAGCAATTTTTTTAACAATATTAAAAATAATAAAATACACCAACGCATGAATGCTAATGTATTTTAAAATGAAATTTAATTGACCATAAACCTTTTATAATAGAGCTTTAATGCTCAGAAGTTGTATGAGATTTTTTATTTCAAAGTCTAAAAATCCAAAAATCACGGAGATAGAAAGAGAGGGAGGTCAAAGGACTAACCGGGCAGCATCACTAGCATCACCATATACCTGCTGCAACTCAGATTTTACTGCCCACGACAAACCATTATACTTCAGACGTCAGATATCCCAATTGCAACATCAAAACAGACAACTTCTATTAGAATAAGGAAAAAAGTACACCAATATAAAGGGAATGAATGAACAAAGCTCAAGGTTCAACATTATTTACTTATGGGCTCTAGGTTCAACCGGTCCAATCCCCAACCCAACCTCAATTAAAATGGTGACAGAAAAGGGAAGAAATATCTCAAGCCTAGCAATATACAATGTCCATCAACTTATCAAAAAAAAAAAAAAACAATGTCCATCCTTCTTTCTACAACTTTCGTTACTTACAATTCTCTAACAGGTAAATCCTGCTATGTCAACATGCACTGACAACAAGGGTGTGCTAGCATAACAAGTCCACATTAACCTACAGAGTGGCATGCTCTCTTTAGGTTTGACTCATTACGTCTAATACACAAATTCTACAAAGAATGGGAAAGTCCGTATATGTAGAGAGCCACCATAGGTAGAAGTTTGTAGGAAGATGATTTGTACTCCATAAAGAAGAACAGGCATATTTTGGGTACGAGTGCTGCTAGCCGTACAGATAGGTCTATCACCCTTGTTACAACTTTTGCCTTGAAGAAAGGCAAACTTACCTTTATTCAAGGCAAAGTTGTAACAAGGGTGGTAGAATTAGTTGTAGGGATAGCAATTTTGTTTGAGTATTCCACCATTATCTTCATTCAATTTTGAGGATAAGTGAAAGGTTTTTGACTATGTGGACTCTACTTGCATCCAACTGATTAACCTTTCTTATCTTCTTATGTTCTCCTCGTTTCATATTGTTTGTAGCTAACTACATATATATATATATATATATACACACACACTCCAAAACTCAAAGAGAAATGGGAATCATAGTAACAGGTTATACCAAGGAATCAACAAAAGTTCCTCTTTTACAACCAGCAACATATTTACCCTCGGGATGAAACATAGGGCAATGATCACGACAAACCGCACAACTACTGTCATATCCAGAAAAAGAAGAAACTGCAGAAAAAGCAACATGAGTAATCAATCAATCAGCTCCTGTCAATTACCAATTACAAGAATCATTTTCCAACTTTCAGCAAGAAAAGGTAAGCCCCGACCAAACCCCCAAATCTTTTTGCAATATTTTGCAAGTCAAGGAAAGACCCACCACGTGCCCGGGGATTAGGGGGGTTCATACTTCACACCATGGATTGAAAAAAATGGCCGTCACATTACACAATGGGATTGGACAAGTTGTAACCATTACATTCCGTTTCAGGTGTGTAGCATAGATCATGTCGTAACGTCCCATTACTAAACGTTAAGGGCAAATTCAGCCTATATGTAACATATTCCCTTATGTAGTGGCAGTTTTTTTTTGGATAAATGACGTAAACTATGCTTAATACCTGTTATCTTTGTAGTAGAAAAGAAATTGCATGGGTTCGGAATTGAGCCAAAGAGGACAAATGTGAACATTAATGACTTTTTTTAAAGGCAAATGTCTAAAATGCACTTTTAGTTACGAGATGGAAATGATATGGCTCCCTTTGATTTCACACCGCCAAATAATAAATTAAGGGTATTAAAATGAAAACACAAGACAAAAACATTCTTAAAACTCTTGTAAAGTCAACATGGGACACTTATTTTAGGACACAGGGAGTGCATAAATAAATCAAGGCGAGATGAAATAATTAAAGGCTGTGTTGGAAGTACTAAAAGGCAAACTGCAAATAAATATCATTTGCATGAATTTATTTATAAATTGAACAAATTATTAGATAGCATACCAGAATCAGTGGTCTGTATTGCAACACAGGTTGTGACCAATCCAATATCAAAACCAAAGTTCCGCAAAGAAGAGTACTGGAGAGTTGTCATTGCAAGTAGAATTATTATCCTTAGCCTCGAAGATTAAATGAACCCAGACTTTTGCCCGGCATGGATAGACATTACAGCCAAAGCGGACACTAGAAACAATCTCCAAAGGCTCGAAAAAAGCACGCTAGAAATCAAATATTACAACAAAAAGAAGAGAAGTTAAACTAAGGTTATTACTGAATAGGAGCAAGAAGAAACATATCATAATGGAGTTACCGTACATTCTTCTGATTGTACTGCTTTAATGCCTTCAGTGCATAGCCATGAATCGTTTTTTTCAACTCATTCGCATCCACAGTGTTAAGCTCTTGAGCATTGGATTTTATGGAATATGCGTCACTAAAAATTGAAGTAGACATTCAGATAAACCACATACTGAATTAAAGGAAAATTAACATTTCGGCAACAACACACTGAACCTTAGAGGAAAAGACGATTCCGTTAAACATCATTGCTATCACAGGTAAGTACAAGGGCAAAGGAAGAATCTTTTATTTAATTTTATTTTTTTGGGGGTGGGGGGTAGGTTGGGTGGTGCACGTCCCAACCCCACTAAGACTTGTATCAGAACCACTCAAACATTACATCCCTAATGTTGAGTGATTTCGGGCTTCAGGGCTTATGAATTGTTTTATTATTATTTTTATTTTATTTTTTGTCTTCCAACAATAAGAAATGTGAATTGTTTTATTAACTGCAATCCTTATGCCTATAATTGCACTTTACTTGGAGGTATATATTTTTGTCCTTTTATTATTTTGGTTGAGTTTTCACCAAAGTTAAGGGGTTTTGAATTGCAGGGCTCGTGAATTGTTCTATTATTTGAAAGGGGGGCAAGTTGATTATGGGGAGGAACATAGCAAGGCCTGTGGGCATTCCCAGTTTGGAAGAATTTATGAACAAGGTTGAATAATTTGCCTTATTTTGCAATGCTTTTGTTAAATAGATTAAGTTAAAGACCATTATTAAAAGTACCAGTTTATACTCATTTCAAATGCAGGGCACTAACCTGAATGGGATGAGGATCATGCACTCCACTTTGTTGGGCACTCGGCTGGAGCCCAGGTTGTTCGGGTTTTACAACAAATGCTCGCAAACCAGGTTAGTTTGTTCATCTTAAATTTAACAGCCCTCAAGCAAAAAAATTCTCTACAATTATATTATCACAACCTTCATTATTTCAGGCATTCAAGGGACATGAAAATACAAATGAGAATTGGGTGCTAAGCGTAACATCGTTATCTGGTGCGTTTAATGGGAGTACAAGAACCTGTCTAGATGGAATGCAGTAAGTTGAGATCATTTCATTTTATTGGGACTACAAGAACCTGTCTAGATGGAATGCAGTAAGTTGAGATCGTTATCTGGTGCATTTCAGCATTTCAGCATTCAGTTTACTTCAAGATTGGTGAGATCATTTCATTTTATTGTTGCACCATTTCTAGGACTGCAATCTTAACTAAAGAGCTTTGAATTCAAAAACTTTTCAATGCATTTGCAGCACAAACAATGTATTTCATTCAATGCTTTGAATTCAGAAACTTTTATTCGATAACTAAGCTATAACAACTGTACACCATTATCTACCACAAAATTCAGTGAATTCGTAATAATCACTCTAATTAACAGACTTGACAATTAACTGAAAATGACATGTAAATCATTTTAAAGACCTGATTTGTATATTAATATTTGATTCAAATAGTAATAATCAATAATTGCATAGCACATTTACAGATAGATCAGTAAAAGGATAGGCAGTACACCTTCAAGATTTTGCTTTTCATTTTCCGTGGGCAATTGTTTATCACAAGTAGCAAAGCAGCAGCAGCAGACATATCCACACAGGTAGCTTTGTCATGAGATCATCTGTGGGTCGTTCAGTTGCCAATGCCAATGCTCCCAATGTTATCCATTATCAAGTTCATCCACAACAGCTGAACTGCAGTTAACAAGCCTAAAAAAATCATAATTATGATAGATGAAAAGCACCGTGAACAAATTGATGAAACAAAAGAAAAGAACAATTCTGAAAATGAAGGTATGCCAACTTATGCCAAATCTTTGATCAGTAAGAACAATAGAAAAAAAAAACAAACATATATCTATATTATTTGCATTTGAAACATCACACAATTACCTTGAGTGAGCTTTGTGGTCACTGAACTCCTTTCCCCTCCTCCTTTATCCGAGCTTGGGACCGGCACTACAATGCTATATATAGCAATTGCAATGGCAGAGTCAAAAAGGGGTTAGTAATAGGCAATGCAATTAATAAACAGAAGCCAATAAATTAGTAGATCCTAACATTTTAAATTACAAGTTTTTGGCCAAAATATACATATCCCAAAGAGTCATTTTAAACCATGATTAATCTAGACTAATCAAATCCTTGTGCCATGCAACTATACTCCCAACTGCATCCTCTATCACCGACATGAATGAGTTAGGCCTATATAGCAAAGCTTTGGGATCTAAAGGCACATTGACCCAAACTTTCCAAGCATTTGTTCCGAGCGGTATATGGTGTACCATATCATTTGGATCCTTGGATTCTATTGTAGCCTCAGCAATAGCAATCTTCAGCCAATTTAGTAGCTTGCATTTTCTACCAACATCACCATTAGATCTTTCATTTCTTGCAAATAAATTAGTACTACCCAGAAAGTGAGAGCTACCATTTTGGGAGTGAGGAGAGGGTGTATTGAAATTTTCATTACCCTTTGAAGCCATAGCCTGTGAACAAACAAAAATTTACACCTAAGTAACAAGTATAAATAAAGCTCCAAAACAATGTGATTTAATATAGAATACTTTCCTGCATGAGTAGATTTTTCATGTCGGCCATTTCCTTCTGATATATATTTCTCATGTCTTCCATTTCCTTCTTATTTATATTTCTCATGTCTATCATTTCCTTCTTCAAATCAGAAATCTCACTCTCAAGTACATGCACTCTCTTGGAACTATTGATATGGATACCTACGTTAGAAGGGGTTATACCAAATCCCATTCCTCTAACCCTTCCATTCCGTTCCGGTCCGAGGGTAATAGAGAGTGCATCTTCAGCCATAGGTAATGAATTACCAGGAGAAACTTGCGAGGAATTGAACTCTTTAATCTTGTTCTTAAAAATGTATAAACAATAAAGTAATGTTACGATTATGTGGAGAATTAGAAAATAAATATGTAATGAAATGTGTTCTTACCACACAATCGGCGACAAAAGGATTTGGTACATCCCCATTCTTTTTTGTGTGAGCTTTACACCAAACTTCATCTCTACTTATAATTTTTTTTGGATTGTCATTTCTCTAAAAGATGAAACATTATTTAAATGACAAGACAAACTATAAACAATCGTTTAATGTGTTAGTAGGTTTATAGTGAGTTACCATATCCTCTTCCAATCGAGCATACCCCTTCCTACTCATTGTATGTGGAGTTTTATTCATTGCCCTGATGTGCTTGACCTTTTTGCTCTTCACCTACACCAAAAATTCAATTGTAAGTACAAAATATATCTTACCAAAATCCTTAAAATAAACTTACAGTGTACCTCAAATTCCTCGCATAGCTTTCCTGCTACAAAATTGTTCCAGTCTTCAAGAGATTTCATGTTATCTGGTCTAAGGTTAGCAATCAAAAACTCCTTATTTGGGAGTGTTGATGCATCTCTAAGTGATTTTATTAGCCTAGATTTAGCTTCCCTCCAACGAGTACCCATCATCTGAATAAATAACTTTTTGAATGAGTCGTTGATCTTAAACCTCGCCTGTAAGAATAGTGTCACGTCATATATATATATATATATATATATATAGTACATAGCATGTGAATTTGAAAAGTTATGATTTAACCATGATTTAACTATATAAATAATACCTTAATACATGTCCACATATCATCCTTTGTGGTTTCTTTAACTTTCCTCCAATCATCATGAGTAAAGGGTACAAGTTCCCGTACTAATGTACCCAAGTATGAAGATAACCATTGAGAGTTCAATCCTATATGTTGTCCTCTTTCATTGAATTCCACCTCAACTTGAGTAGTAGGAGTCAAGCTGATAGTTCTCATTTTCGTTTTACCTCTTTTTCTCATTTGTTGTATTCTCTCTTCTTCAGCAGGTTCATGATTAGGTACTTCGTTAGATAAAGTCGGCAAGGGAGAAAGCATTCTTTGAGCAGAAAGTGGGGGAGAAGGTATTCTTTGTGCAGTAGAATTTTGGGCAGGAGAGGGATTAGAACCTCTTTCAGAAATCCTGATGCCTTCGTGTCCCTGTTGTTGGGAAATTGAAATGGTTGCTAGATTCAATCTTTTCGACCGTTTCTTCCCTTGCCTTGAACACTGCATAGTTCATTAAGAAAACAAATAATGAGATATTATAACTTTTTCAAATATGTTTGATCTAATGAAGTCTTACCTCAGCTTGTCCATTAGCCATATTGAACAAATGATGATAAATGTAGTTCATTTATCTAAAGATTCACCTGTTAATGAAAGAAAATATTAATGGATTAAAAGCTTGTATATACATAGGAGTGATATAACTTTATAATATCATGAAAAAAGAAAACATTGTAAGATCAAAGTATTTAAATCAATATACCATCACAACTCACAACTCATGTACTAAAAACCATACACACATACTAAAAGAAACATTCATTGTTTTTACCAATATGTTGTCACAGCCCGTTCTTACGCAACTACCATCTTGGTCATCCATGGTTTTGTCAAGCAAAGTTGCATCGATTGGGTTATAAGATAATTCAGCATCCTCATGATCGTGATCCTCGACATATATTTCCAAATCGTGGTAGCCTCTTGGTGGTGGGCTCAGAACGACTTGCCAATTAGATGCTTTGTTTTCTCTCCAATAAAACACTTGGGAGGCTTGTGTTGCTAATATAAAAGGATCTCCTTTAAATTGATCTTGGAAATTGTCAAAGTTGACTAAAGTAAATCCATCTTCAACCTTCACTCCACGATAAATATTTGCCCAGTCACACTTAAATAAAGGAATTTGAAACAGAAGATAGTCCAACACAATAATGTCACACAAGATCCCATAGTAACCTAATGAACTTGTGAGACCCCGAATCCTTATGTACTTTCTTAGATGAATTTACATTCATAATAACCATGTTTACAAGTTTACATGTGGCCACGACGTTCATAGTAGTTGTCGTCGTAAGTTTGATTCCCCGATTCGCGATTTTAGTTATCGTGTTATCTTATTACTCGGTTAGTATTATTTTGATCCTAGGTTTGGCCCTGGATGACTAGGGGGAACATGAGGATTAACTTGGTATTATTTTGGTTTGGTCATGTTTAAGTTTGAACACGCTCGTGTTTCATTTCCGGTGTGACTTGTGTATTCGCCTTGGACATGATAGGGTTGTAGTAATTTGGCCATAGTTTTCTGTAGACAACTCGGAATTGAGATCCGTTTGATGTGTTAGAAACTAGACTTCAAGATCTTTCTAACCATACCTCTTGCGTAATTTTGGGAGTTGTATTTCATTATATGCGCATTTTTAAAATTGACTGTATCAGTTTTTCTCGGTATTTCCAGAAATGTGATTTTTGCCTTGTTTATTGGATTTATTTGGAGACCCTTAATGAATTTCAATAAACCTGAACTTAGACCTTAATTAGACCTTAATTAGAGTGGATTAAGCCTAAGTGAAAATTTTAGCACTAAGTCCTCAATCAGGGACTTAATCTCACTTAAAAATGGACTTATAAGGGCTTGACACTTGTTTTCCACTCACTCTCTCACCTCTTATTGTACCATGGCTGGAGAACTCCACTCATTACACCTCCTAAAATCAGATATTTACAGCCACCATGGATGAGAGCTTGAGTGTGGGAGATTCTTGGTGAGATTAGTGTGTGTTTTGTGATTTCCCGGAGATTCGGCCACTCGATTTTGGATTCGAGACCACCCAATCGTAGCTATCGACGAGGAGACTACTAATCCTTACTTTGTTTTCCTTTTTCTCAGCCTTTTCTAGGCTTAAGGTATGCTTACAATCCCTGAAAAATTGTATGTTCAATATAATGAAATACTCCCTTCATAATAGTTGTAGTATACATGCTTAGTAAGAGTTCTTGTGAAGTAGAAATCTTCACTTCAACAAGTTATAAATCTGGAAATTTTGGGGCTGCTTTGCTAAGTTATTAATTTGGGTTTGGGTAAAGCATGAATGTGGTTCTAATTGTGCTTAGGAGTAATTCTTGTGAAGGAATTCATTACAATTGTTAACTTTAAAGAATTTTTCATGTTAGTGTTAAATTCTGGAAATTTTGGGGCTGCCCTCTACACTTAATAAATTGGGTTTGTGTAAAGGATTAAAAGTGTTCTAAATATGACTTGGAACAACTAATGTTCATGGACTTGTTGGAATTGGAAACTTCAATGAGATGACTAGTTTAGGATTTCACCAATTAGGAAGAAACCTCACAGATTCAGTCCTAATTTTGGGCTGTTTTCCGGAAACTACTGGAACTAATCTACTACATGGAATTTCCTAAAAATATTATATGTTGGTCATGTGTATGTTAAGTGATTCTCTGTAAATGTTCATAAAATTTGGAGTTCGGGAAGTATTTTTAATGAATCATGAACCATGGCTGCGACAGTGAGTCTGAACAAGGGGAACTGGTTATTAACATGATCTTCATGAGATGATAAATCGATGAATACATATCCAATTGGAGTATTTTAAAATGGTAAACTCTATATAAAAGAGTCTAGTTTTTGGAAATGTAAGATGTGTGTCATTTGGATCAATGAGGAATTTTTGGTGAAGTTTGTATGATGGACATGAAGTACAGGCCACATCAATAAATCAGATATCTGACATGAACTTCGAGGGGCTGTATTTTGATAAATACAAGTCCTAATGGAGAAATTTAAAAGTATAAAGTATAGTATCAAGAGTCTAGTTTCAAACTAGGTAATAATACACTCATTTGGAGTTGTGAGAAATTCATGGCTGAATTTACAAGTTGACTAAGCAGAATGAGTCACAATAGAAAACCATATTTTTAACATGAACTTGAGGTGACTGTATTTTGATGAATACAGGTCCAAATAGAGTACTTTAAAGTGCTAAATTATAGTTCCAAGAGTCTATTTTCTGAATATATAAAATTCATGAAAATTTGGAGTTGTGAGGAAATAATGGTAGAATTTATAAATTGACTGGGCAGAATAATCATAACAGAAAAACAGATTATTAGCTTGATCTTGATATGATCATAGATTGATGAACACAAGTCCAAATGAAGTGATTTAAAAGGCTAAGTTATAGTTTAAAGAGCCTACTTTCTGAATAAGAAATATTCAGTACATATTGTGTTGAGAGAATTTTTTAATGCAATTAGAAAGATTGCTGCGCCGAATGATTTGTAATATTTGAACTTGTTAAGGATTGATTCTCCATACTTGATGAATATGTCTTATAAAGCATATAGTTTTTCTTGCCTTCAAGCATGTTCTACTATTGGGTTGTTAACTTGCTATGAAATTTGGACTCCACTAATAGGTGGGATTATGAACTTGAATTGAACTAAGACTTGATTTGATATTAATCAACTCAGGCTTCCATCTTCTACTTGACTTATTGATATGTGAACTAGGGTTCCTAAATGGAACTAGAACCTAGCTATGCCTTAAAGCTAGAAATGCATATAGCATTTATACCCTATTTGGATGAAACTGTAACAAGGACTCAACGGAGTCGAGTTAAGGAACAATTGAACCTTACGAGGATCGTGGTGAGATCCTATGATAATTATATTCCATTTGACTAGATTACTAGCTTTTGGGACTTGAATCGAATAGAGTGAACAACTTGACACTTATGATTTAGAGACTCAAATGAGCTCCTATTGTGGTTTTGTGATTATTGTAACAATGTGCATAATCGTATGAATTTAGTAGATCATTATATCTACTTGAGAATTAGCAAGTAAACATCTACTTGTGCATTGCATATAAGTCCAGCTGGCATTACCTGAGTTTTCATGTTGAAGGTGGGACGATGCATTGTCTTCACGAATTATGGGATTCGTGGTTGCAATGTATCACCGTACCGGATTCGGTTTTCACACACCCCTCCACTGCTAGCTACAGTGGGGAAGTAGCCCCCTTTGTCGTAACCAATTGAGCGCATTGGCTAGTGCTATTTTCCCGAGTAGAGAGCTCAGACCCGAGAAGAGAGCTCGGTACTTTGATACCCGATCACGGGTGTCACTGGCACGATATGATTAACAGTTGTGATTTCAGGAGCGACACAACGACATTGATTCGGTACCTTCTCTATCCTTTATGTGGCTTACTATTGTCACTTATGTGATAACAAAGTGTTAGTTGAACATGAGATCTTATTGACCATGTTTGTATTGGCTGATGTTATATGAAAGACTTGATGTGTATATATATAGATATGCACACTTATATATGATGATTATATGAGAGATTTTATATGTATATATAGAGATATACATACTTATATATGAGATATATATGAAAGACTTGATGTGTATATATATAGATATGCACACTTATACATGATGATTATATGGGAGATTTGATATGTATATATAGAGATATACATACTTATATAGGTGTATATATATAAATATGCACCCTTACACGTGATGATTCTATGAATAGCTTGATTAGTATATATAATGATATATATACATGCATATGATGTTTTATGGGAACTACCTTCTAAATCATTTAATCTGTGTTTGAACAGGGAATTACACTCTGGTTCATTTGGACGGTTTAGTAAGTAAGAAGAAATGGTTATCTTGTGGAGTATTGAAACGATACGACGCCTCTTTACGGATTTTTCTATCGTTTGTAAAATGACACCATGATTATTTTTATGTTACATAATTATATGTTACATATCTCTTGTAGTAGCGTACTGGGTCATTATGACTCATTCCGTACTTTGTTTCTAGTTGCAGTAAATTGGTAGCCGTGTTGATGTCGAGTAGATCGTGACTGTAGCAGGGCGCAGCTGATCGATAGATCGAGATTAGATCGTGTGGTTCATGCTAGTAGCAGCAGACTTCCTTGAGTAGTAGCTTGTGGAGTCCTATTTCTTTTTAGCATCGTCAAACATATTATGTACTTTGCTATTCTTGTGAGATCAATTTTGTAAAGTTGTCTAGACTTTACGGTCGGGTAGATACTTGGGTATTTGTATTGGTTATTTCTTGGGCCGACGTGTTGTGTCGTGCCTTGTTTGTGGTTTTAGTATTTATTTCAGTTGTCTCCCAGGCATGCAGTAGCTTTGGGGCTTTTCCTTATTCTAAATTGTTATAGTTGTTGGTAAACCCCGGTATGCTTTAGCCATGGGTAATTGTTATCAGGTTGGTTCTTTGTTGAAACGCCGGCCTGGAGTGCCGATGGTTTGTTCAGCGTCTGCAATGTTGCGGCACGCGAATTTTGTTTTTCCCCCTTTGAGAGATGTCTCTCTTGGTTTCTTTGGCTTTTGTTTCGAGCTTCATAGCTCGGGACTTCTTTTACTTATTGCTTCCGCTAATTCGATTTTTGAAATACCGTATTTTAGTGCGGCTTTATGTTCATGTTTAGAGCTTGTTAGCTCGACTGTTGGACTCGCACTACTGTTTAACAAGTGCTTATCCTCATCGTATGTTTGTTCCAGTGACACGACCTTGGGATTTCATGTTGGAATCCGGGTCGGGTCATGACAGAACTACTACAAGATTGTTCATTTTCATTTGACGCGGATCTACGTATTGTGGTTGCTTCGAGTGAAACACCACTATTCTGTGTAGATTTTTCAGATGCCTTTGTGCGAAACCGACGACCATTTATAATAAAACCAGAATAGCAGAGTGCTTGCTTTCTAGGCCAATATGATAGCCACTTTATTATGTCAGAAACTTTACCTGTTTGCATTTCGAGTTTAACCTGTATGTATTCAAAACAATAACATATGTATTTTTAATATGTAAGATAATCTATAAATTGTGTAATAAAACACAACAAAGTACTAAGAAACCTTATTTGTAAACCGATCACAAAATGTCTCTGAATGAATCTTTGAAATTTCTTCATCAGAGAGATTATCATGTAGCTTCTTCAACTCTTCCATGCGCATCCTAAGACAAAGAAAGAGTTAAAAACATTCATGACGAACGAGTTGGACAAATTTTAATTTATTTTAATCTTACTCTTTATATGGTTCCACTTCTGTGGTATTAAACAACACATATCGATGAGCATTTTGCATGTCTTCATTAGACAATACAATATGCTCTCCTTTCGAGATCGGTCATCCATCAAATGGTCTATCATCTTGATAATCCTCGTTACGATTATGTGTTTCACCAATTTCACAAGCTTTCTTGATATATTGACTACAATATCTCATGCAATCATCGGCAAGATAGGTTTCACATATGCATCCTTCTGGATGTGAAGGACTTCTAACATTATCTTTGCATGTCTTCATGAATCTACTGAAAATTGAATAAAAAAATGAAGCAAAACTACTAGAGTATGAAGAAAATAATGTTTAATAGATGAAACGACTAATACCTTTCAAATGGGTACATCCAATGGAACTGATTTGGTCCACATAATCGTGTTTCCCGTCCTAAATGTATTGGCAAGTGCATCATGATGTCGAAGAAGGAAGGAGGGAAATACCTTTCAAGCATGCACAATGTCTCAACAATTTCTTCTTCAACAACTTCTAGCTTTTCTTTATCAATCACTCTTTGACTTATATTGTTGACAAATGAACATAGTCGAAATATTGCATTTCTTGGCCCTTTAGGTAAAATTCCTCTCAATGCAACGGGTAATAATTGTTGCATTAAAACATGATAATCATGGGACTTAAGTCGTATCTTGTCATCTTATGCAAAACAATTTGCAATATTTGAGTTGTACGCGTCAGGAACCTTCAAATTTCTTAATCGCCAATAGAAGGTCTCCATCTCTGAACTTGTTAGTGTATGTTGTGCTGGTGGAAGGAACATTTTATCTTTTTCATCAACCTGTGGGTGCAAATATGACCTAATTCCCATATTTTCTAAGTCTTTCCGAGCATTAAGACCATCTTTTGATTTTCCTTTGATATCAAGCAGAGTGCAAAGTAAACTTTCTCCGCAATTCTTTTCCACATGCATTAAATCTAAACAGTGGCGTACTGGTAAATACTGATAAGAGACAATGACACTTTGTTAATTGACTAATAAAATCTACAATTTAATAAGATACTTTTTTCACCAAATATTAAATTCAAGTGTAAGAAATGGTTTACCTCGTAATAAGGCAACTAAAAAAAATGGCTTTTTCTTCCACATGAGGGCCTTAACGACGTTTTTTCTTTTAATCTTCCTCTTCCTCTTCTGGTGACCCTTAACTTTTTTCTTTCCTTTGCTTGTTTCTTCCTCATTGTTCATTTCCTCCCCTTTTCCAAAATCATTTCTAATATCACTAACAACTTCATAAATTTCAGAGCCAGTCTGTATTATAGGCTTGCCCCTCTTCTCTATGGTTCCATCAAACCAACTCTTGTTCTTTCGTTAAGGATGATTGGATGGAAGGAATTGTCGAAGACCCATGTATGCACACTTGTTGCTATAAGGTAGCCATATTGAACAAGTATCAACACCACAAATTGGACATGCTACCTTACCCTTTGTGGTACATCCAGCCAGATTTCCATAAGCTGGGAAATCATTAATTGTCCACATCAGAATAGCCCTCAAATTAAACATGCTCTTCGTATATGCATCGTACACCTCAACCCCACTAGTCCATAATTCTTTCAAGTCTTCAATGAGTGGCCTTAAATATACATCAATATCATTCCCTGGTTGCTTCGGCCCAGGGATTAACAATGTTAACATTAGGTTCTCTCTTTTTCATGCATAGCCATGGGGGAAGGTTGTAAGTAACAAGCATCACAGGCTAACAGCTATAAATGGAACTTAGATTACGATAAGGATTAAATCCATCGGTAGCAAGTGCAAGTCTTAGATTACAATTATCAGATGCAAATTCAAGCCAATTGTTATCGATAAAATTCCAATGAGGTGAATCAACCGGATGTCGCATCTTGTTATCCTTACTATGATGGGTACTATGGCACAGTAATTGTTCTGAAATTTCACATGATCTGAACATCCTTCTAAATCTTGGAATAATCGGAAAGTACCTTAAAACCTTGGCCAGTATTCCTTTTTTTGTTTTGCGCTCATCTCCTTTTCCAACAACTTTCCACCGGGATTTCCCACATCTTGTGCAATTGTCTAAATCTTTCAGTTCTTTTCTAAATAGACAACAATCATTGACACATGCATGTATTTTTTCATACCCGAGGTCAAAGGTCTTGAGTAACTTCTTAGCAGCATATGTTGAAACCGGAAGTGTATTTTATTTGGAAGTTGTTCAAAAATGCGGTTCCGGTTGATCTAAACTTTCAGTCCCGTAATATTCCGTAACATCCCTCCTAAAATCAGTTGTTTTATTTGGAAGTTGTTCAACAATGCGGTTCCGGTTGATCTAAACCTTCAGTCCCGTAATATTCTGATAGTATCGAAGTGTGTTTGCTGTCGCCTTTTGCCTTGCCTGGAATCTGTCCAACATCTTTTTGCTCGTTCCGAGGTTGCTCAATCTCTATGGACCCATTTTGCCTCGATTTTCCAGATGGGCAGTACGACTATCAGTGTGACTAACAGTTTACAGCAACTTTTCACATTTTGGGATAAGGGATCGCTTCGTCGGCAAATAAAGGCTTGTCAATTGGGGGTTTTTATGTTCACCTGTTGGGAGATATGGAAAGCAAGATGTTGTGCTTTGTTTGAGAAAAATCATATGCAGGTGGATACTATCGTCTAGAAGATTCTGTGTGATATCCGGGACTTGGCTGTTTCCTACAAACCGAAAGTTCATAATAGTCTTCGAGCATCCATGTGTTTGGCTTCGGTTTATATCCAAGTGAAAACTCCTATCATTCAGAAAGGCAGATGGCTGAAATGGATTCCTCCTATCCCAGGTACTTTTAAGCTTAATACGGATGGTTCATCTAGAGATGGGATGTGCACGGGAGGTGGGACTATTCGTGATGCTCATGGCTCTCTAATTAATGCTTTCTCCAATCATTACGGCTTTGGCACCAACATGAAAGCAGAAGTTAGAGCCCTTTGTGACAGCCTTCTGTTGTGTCGCTCGTTGGGCTTGGTTAATGTAGAAGTAGAGTCGGACTCTCTTGTGGCGGTTAATGTTATTATGCATAATCACCAAATTCCTTGGCAACATGTGCACGAATTCCGTAAGTGCATAAGTCTAACTAGAAATTTCAGAATTTCTCATGTTTTCAGAGAACAAAATCAGGTGGCGGATCGTCTGGCTAGTATTGCTCATCAACATAAAGGGTGCAAAAATTTTATGTCGGTTATAGATGTTCCTGGAGAAATCAAACAGTTGCTGGCTATGGATTGTTTTGGCTTCTTCTCCTTTAGGCCTAATTGTAATAGTTTATAATTTTATATATTTTTATCCTCTTTTATATGTATCTACTTTTTCGAGGTAAGGCTCCTCTGCCCTCCCATTTATAAGGGCAAGGCTGGTTGTCCCCCTCAATTTTGTACTCTTCCTTTATTTTAATAAAACTCCGCAGGTGCCGCCCTCCTTCCAAAAAAAAAAATATAGATTTTGAGAAGTTCAGTAAATGCCTTATCAAAAATACCATTTGCAGATTTATGTTTGAAAAGTACTACTGTCGCTGTCAACTTAGTGTAGTCAGTGCAACCTGGGTACAGAGGAGTTTCTGCTTCTTCTAACAATTTAGAATACCCTCCATCTATCCTTTCTTTGGTATAATCTACATTCTCTTCCTCATTAACTTGTGCATCTACAAACATCTGATATGTATCTGGTATTTCATCGCGATCACATGTTACTTTAGAGGAAGAGGCTGGACGTTCTTCCCCGTGAAAAATCCATATATTGTATGTTTGGTCCATCCCAAAGATAATCAAGTGTGATGCTACATCGTCACCGGTCTGGAAAGTGATATTTCTGCACCGAGTACAAGGACATTGAATTTTTGGTGGATTTCCAAGCTTATCCATAGAACTTGCAACGAAAGCTTTAGCTCCCGCCCTATATGCAGGCAATGGTCTACAAATAGAACTTAATATAAATAATTTGGCAAGTAATAGGAGAGAATGTTGGTGCCAAACTAACATTAGAGTTTAGATTCAAAACCTTGGAACATTCACCCAGGCTTTATCCATCGAAAGAATGAGAATAATAACTTTACACCTAAACTGAGCAAATACAAACATTAGAAATATAAGACTTATTAAGATGACACTCAATTAGGAAGGATGGGATACGATTGCTGATAAACCAAAAAGAAACCTTTCCTAGCCATGAACACAACAACAAATAAGGAGTCTATATGATTACAAATTTAGAAGTGTTTAACTCCTTAAAGCATGCAGCAGAAAGACAACCGTGATGGGCATGCAGCAGGAAGACAGTCGTGATGGATTAAACACATATAATAAGGTCTCCTAGCTAATCCATTTACTCATATTCAAAATACAATACCATCTTGAGGTTTGAAATACTCAAGTACACCTAGCATTTACAACTTAAAGCTTTTAAAAAGCTTCCCCCTTTATCTGGAGTTTTGAACCTATGGTCCACTAAACAATTCAGTAAATAGTATCCCTCAGATCCAAAATGATTGTTGTTATAAAAAAAATCCTCAATGAGTGTCCTTTTCTCTATGAATTCACTAAATTTACCTTTGCCAACTAAAATGTTCTAGTTTGCACTTGCAATGTTAAAATATGGACACTAAGACATTCATGTATATGTGCTATTAACATTGCCTGAGGTCAACTTCATAAATTTATGTCAAAAGAACTAAAACTGAAACTGGACAATTAAGTTAGGAATGGAGGGAGTAGTGCCCGTTAAATCTGCCCTGAACAACCAAAAGGAAAAGTGTTCAACTAACGCACAAAATAAGAAGACTTTCACCCTTTTCTTTTCTCCTCCAAAGAACCGGGAGGTCATTCCTATAATTGACCAACTGTATTATCCAAAATCTGAATAAAAAGAGAGGTTTCATCCAAGACATGATGAGTTACATCTGTTAATCAACAAGAATCTATTGAATCCATATCCCTTAGTATGGTAAAGCTACATGAAAATAAAAGCAAGCCAAGAACTTGAGAGTTTATTTCTCACGTGATTAAATTGTTTAGCATTCAATAGCAAAAACCATGTCAGACTAATCTAGTGCATACGACAAGGTCATGGACAACTCACAGCTTAATTATATGAATCAAGATCACTTCTGCAGTTCTGCTATCAGAGTGCACATTAAAATTGAACAAATAATTAACATTTGACTTCTATAAATAATTAAGGAAACTAGATCCTTACAATGGTTAAAGTGTCCCTTGCCACGAAAACCCTTGTATTTCCTTCCAGCAGATGTGAGTCCCCGAAGCTAATTAACATTTGATTTCAATTCATAATGCTGAATCATCACACATACCTAATTAATACAATGAAGGGTGAAAGTTCAAATATTATATAGCAGTCTGTACAGGTGCTGAGATTCGATAAAGAAAGGACATACCTTCATGATAAGGCAGCATGGGACATACCTTCACGATGAACCGTTTAATCATCACATTTTTCGTTTGTCCAATCCTATGAATGCGCATGACAGCTTATTCCCCCACAGCTGGATTCCACCATGGATCCTTAAAAAAAAGTTCAAGATGTGAGTGCATTTAGCATATATATGTAAAGAAATAAAGTATGAGAAGAAAAAAGAAAGCTAATAAGATTACTAAACATTAACATCTCTGCAGCGATTTATCAGATGTTCATAAGCAATGGGTTACATAAATAAAAACTCATTAGAATATGATATACCAGCCAGAAACGTCAGATATTATCGCACGTCCTAGCCGATGCACTTAGTGGTCTATAGTATTGCACTTACACTTGTTGTAATACATGGATAGTGCGACGACCCGACCCGGATCTCAAGACGAAATCCCAAGGTCGTGCCGCCGGGAGACAAATAACAACAAACAAATAGCAAATAATGGGTAGGGCCATAACGGCGATACGCCAATAACTCAAAACATATGCGGAAGCGAAATAAAATAAAACAGTGGCGCCCGAGCTAACAAGCTCAAACTAAAAACAACCAAAGAGATAATTAATCTATCGGTCCAAAAATTCGACTCGCGTGCCGCAACATTAGGCATGTAGGACTAATCTCCCTGTTATGCAATTCAAATATATAGCATAATATAAACCAAGTAATCGGCGAATCTACGGCCGGAACCCAACATTACACTAAGTCTAAGACTCTAGTCTAACAACTCAACGGCTAAAAACATGCCGGAGTACAAACATAATACTTTAATCAATAATGTAACATGCTAAAACATATTTACCAATATTTACCAAGCGCGACTAACACAAGTCGGCTACCAACGGCATAAGTACCAACAACAAGATAACATATGGAATGTAACCACAAATATACACCAAGCACGACTATTACCAGTCGGCTACCAAAAGAATAGGCTAAACAACAATTACAAATATTTACAAATCATAATTTGGTTTGCTGCCCATCATGAAGTTTACATAACTTCATCTTTCCCAAACGGCCTTACCAAAAGAAAACAAACTATCTAAGTAGCAACCTTGCCAAAAGAATACTTCGTCAACGCAACCTTCTCGATTTACTTGGATCCGCTCGTGCGACTCGAATCTAGGGAAAAACAACCAACAAATAAAAGTAAGTCACAAAGACTTAGTAAGTTACTAACCATAACTTCCTACCATGGCATAATGTTTAATAATGATTTACATCATGCTATCTTCATGAAATAACCTTATATAAAAATCATGTTATGGCATCCATGCTCAACATTAATAAAACATGTTATCATTGAAGTATAACATCTCACTAAAATTCATGTCAAGGCATATTAGGCTTAACAATAATAATACATGTTATTAGTATAACATATCATCCCCATAATATTCATGTGAAGGCATATAAGCTCAACAACCATAAGATTCATGTTATCCGTAAAGTATAACAATTACGAAACCAATTTAACCAACATATCATATCCAAATCACAAGGCACATAATTCACATAAGTACTTGTGAGACAATTCATATAAAAGGGATATGATACCATTACCAATTCCTCCGCGCGTGTCGCTCCTGCAAAAACACGTGCAAAACCCTTATGTGTCCTCGATATCCCTCTCGTAGATATCGACGTCCCCGAGACAGTCTCCGCTCGAGTTCCATAGTTATCAAAGTCATGTGTATTACTACAACTTAGATAAACTACTTCCCCACCGTGGCCATCGATGGAGGGGTGTGTGCAAACCCGGCACGGCGATCCATCGCGATCACGAATCTCACAATTCGTGAAGACGATGTATCGTCCCACCAAAGACTCAACAAACCGACTCCAGCTGGACTCAAAACCCAAGCACAAGTAATATATACTCATATGCTCAAAACAAGTAGGTAAACACTCTACCATCAAACTAGTCATGCTTTTCATCCACAACTAGTATAAATATCACAACCGAGAATCATATAAGCTCTCATAATCAAGTGTGCTTCACACACTTCAAAACTTCTTGGAGGCTCGACCTCCATGATTTCTACCCAAAATTCCGTAGGACTTAAGATTATAGTTCCTAGGATTCATACTAACCCAAAGGTTGACTCCGTTGAGTCCAATCTAAACTTTCCGAAAATTTAGGGAATAGAAGCATGGGCTTCAACATCCCCCTATGTTCATAACTATCGCCAATAACCATGTCCCCAATGTTCAATAAACTCACATAAACCCCACAAATTACTTAACAATGCAACTTAGAACAAATTGGCAATTTTGTGCATAAATTCATTCAAGTCCTCTTACCAATCATATTTTCCAAAACATGATTAAAACACACAACATGGTTTAATATACTCTATTAAACATGTATAACATAATAATTAGACTTACAATCATGTTTAACAAGCCAAAACATACGTTGGGAAAAATCCCCTTCCAAGTATCTCTACCAAATCAAGCTCAATATCCATGGGTAATTCACATAGCCAAGTTTAATAGACTATTTAACACATGAATTTCACATAAATCATCGTCTCACATAGGTTCAATCAAACTCTATCATCAATTGAAGACCTAGGGTTCATGGCATCTCTACAAACCCTAACAATTGCATCCATTGACCTCACATAGCATATATGGTTGTTTCCCTAGGGTCAATGGAGCCAAAAGAAAAAGGAAGAGAGGTAGAAACTTACCCAATTTCAGCCCTCACAAACTATCAAACCGAACTCCAAGAGATGAGGTTGTTCTCCTCAACCTTCTCTTCAATCTCACGGGTAGAATGGGGGAAGAACGACCAAGCTATGGCCTGCCAAGGCCGAACACCTCAAGAACCCTAGAATCGCCTTCTCAAGCTCTCTCTCAGGTCTCTTTGAGTTCTCGCAGAAGACACAAGCTGAAGAAGTAGTAATCTGTTTGGCCGACTAAGTGAGAGAGTACGATGGTTTTGGTTTAAGTAGGGGGGATTAAGTCTCCTAATTAATCCACTAATCAACATCTAAAACCTCTAATAGATGTTTAGGACAAGTTTAGGCTAAGTAGAAGGGTTAAGGTTAGGTTTAAGTTGGGTTTAATTGGGTAAAAAATCAGACAGTGCACAAAAGACTTAAAAAATCCCGTAACTAGGATTCAGGGACCCTTGCGGTCGCTTCATGCCCATATGATGCGAGCGCATCAAAGTT
The DNA here is from genome assembly GCA_013146195.2 of Codonopsis lanceolata. Lineage (NCBI taxonomy): Eukaryota > Viridiplantae > Streptophyta > Magnoliopsida > Asterales > Campanulaceae > Codonopsis > Codonopsis lanceolata. The sequence goes on along the minus strand of CM028379.1, from coordinate 118,890,217 downwards.
GCATCCTCCATTCCAAGTTTTGTTGCTTCCTCGCTCGATCCCGGACTCTCCCGCATGCATTCTAGTCCTTCCAAGCCAAAAAGTGTCTACAATTCAACCTTAATGTCCTCCAATCTATAACCAAAGCAATCAAGCTTCAAACCTCAACAAAACAAGGCCAAGAACTCAGGCAAAACTCTCCCGAACGACAACCGAAAAAGTCAAACAAAGAAGGGTTAACGCTAGAATCAAACTAGCAACCAAACCGACAATGCAACAAGCATCCAACCAATCTCCAAGGCATATAAATGATGCTATAAATGCCCTCTAACAATTATCCATGTGATAACAACATAAATCACAAACCCGAGATTAAAAGCATCTCGCGAAACAAAAATGCATACGTGCATCTCAAACGACGTAAACGAACATGCTATTGACTCCAAACATATGAGTGAGCTAAATAAACATATTTATGATGATTATAAGTGTATGAATCCATGCATAACACAAGCAAGCCAAAATTCAGGGTTTTACATTCTCCCCTACTTTAAGGAATTTAACCCCTAAATTCTTACCGTGGTCATCAAACAAATGAGGATACTTCTCACGCATCTCCAACTCGGTCTCCCAAGTCGCTTCCTCGATCTCATGATTCTTCCAAAGGACTTTCACCAACGGAATTCTCTTGCTCCTCAAAACTTGCTCTTTGGTGTCAAGTATCTTCACCGGCTGCTCAACATAAGACAAGTCCGGCTGAAATGAAATCTCCTCATACTCAAGAACATGGGAATCATCCTTAAGATATTTCCGAAGCATAGACACATGAAATTTCCCTTTCTTCCCAAATCACTTAGTACCCCGTCTCGGTGATACTTTAAGAAATACAAAGTCTCCAACCTGAAATTCCAAATCTCTCCTTCTATTATCCGCATAACTTTTCTGTCGACTTTGAGCTGTGAGCAATCTATCCCGAATTAATTTCACACTTTCAACTGACTGCTGAACAATCTCTGAACCCCATAATTTTGCTTCTCCAACCTCGTCCCAACAAATAGGAGATCTACACTTCCTCCCATAAAGAGCCTCATACGGTGCCATCTCGATGCTCGATTGGTAACTATTGTTGTACGCAAACTCCGCCAAAGGAAGGTGTGTATCCCAACTCCCTTTAAAATCAATCGTACATGCCCGTAACATATCCTCAAGTATCTGAATTGTTCTCTCGGACTGTCCGTCTGACTGAGGGTGAAAAGTTGTGCTAAAATTCAACTTGGTCCCCATAGCTTCTTGCAAAGCCTGCCAAAACCTCGATGTAAATCTCGGATCCCGGTTTGAAACAATACTAACTGGAACCCCGTGCAATCTAACAATCTCCTGCACATACAATGCCGCTAACTGACTCAATGAATAAGTCATCGCAATCGGAATAAAATGAGCCGACTTCGTGAGCCGATCAAAAACAACCCAAACGGCATCAAAACCTCTACGAGTACGTGGAAACCCCGAAACAAAATCCATCGTAACATGCTCCCATTTCCACTCCGGAATAACCAATGGTTGTAACAACCCCGCAGGTCTTTGGTGTTCCGCCTTCACCTGCTGACAAGTTAGACACCTCGACACATAATCCGCTATCTGTCGCTTCATGCCACTCCACCAAAATTGTTTCTTCAAATCTCTATACATTTTCGTACTCCCCGGATAGATAGTATACTTTGCCTTGTGATCTTCATCCAACACAAGTCGCTTTACATCATCAACTGAAGGAACACAAACTCTACCCTTGAAAGTCAAAATCCCATCCTGGTTCATTGCAAACTGATTCTCCTTATTCTCACTCAAACCATCCATGATTTTTACCAACTCCGGATCTTTCTTCTGAGTCTCCTTAATCCTCTCCAATAAAACAGGAATAGCCCGCACGCTAGCAAATAACACTCCATGATTCACCTCACTAGGATTCCAATCACGGACATCCTCCAACATTTTCCATTCCCGCATCATCAAACATGACAAGTGCACTTTCCTACTCAAAGCATCGGCAACCACGTTCGCCTTCCCTGGATGATAAAGTATTGTGCAATCGTGATCCTTCAACTTCTCCATCCATCTCCGCTGTCTCATATTCAACTCCTTTTGCGAGAAGAGATATTTCAAACTCTTATGATCCGTGAAAATCTCAAACTTCGACTCATACAAATAATGTTTCCACTTGTGCAAAGCAAATATGATCGCCGCTAACTCAAGATCATGCGTGGGATAATTCATCTCATACGGAGACAACTTCCTTGAAGCATAAGCAATCACCTTCCCATTCTGCATAAGCACACATCCCAATCCTTCTTTCGATGCATCACTATAAACAACAAAATTATCACCTCCGCTAGGCAATGCTAAAACTGGTGCCGTAGTCAACCTCTTCTTCAGCTCTTGGAAACTTTCTTCACACTTGTCACTCCAAACAAATGCGGTCTTCTTTTGGGTCAAATTCGTCATGGGTGTAGCAATCTTCGAAAATCCTCTATGAACCTCTGATAATAACCGGCTAGCCCCAAGAAACTCCTAACCTCCGTAACTGTGGTCGGTCTCCTCCAATTCATTACTGCCTCAACTTTGGAAGGATCCACCGCTATCCCGGCACTAGAAACAACGTGCCCCAAGAATGAAACCTCCTCTAGCCAAAAAGCACACTTGCTAAACTTGGCGTAGAGTTGCCTCTCCCGAAGAATAGACAAAACCATCCTCAAATGTTGTGCATGCTCCTCCCGAGACTTAGAATACACAAGGATGTCGTCTATGAAAACCACCACGAAGCAATCAAGAAAATTGTGGAATACCCGGTTCATCAAATCCATGAACACCGCCGGCGCATTAGTCAACCCAAATGGCATCACCATAAACTCGTAGTGCCCGTACCTCGTGCGAAAAGCCGTTTTCGGAACATCCTCGGCTCTAACCTTCAACTGATGATACCCGAATCTCAAGTCAAGTTTGGAATAGACCACCGATCCTTGCAATTGATCAAACAAATCATCTATGTGTGGCAATGGATACTTGTTCTTGATCGTTGCCTTGTTCAACACCCGATAATCAATGCACAATCTAAGGCTCCCATCTTTCTTCCTCACAAATAATACCGACGCACCCCAAGGCGATACACTTGGCTTGATAAAGCCAATGTCAAGGAGCTCTTGCAACTAAACCTTCAACTCCTTTAACTCCATAGGTGCCATCCTATAGGCGCCTTCGAAATTAGTGTAGTCCCTGGCAACAACTCAATGCAGAATTCAATCTCTCTATCTGGAGGCATCCCAAAATCTTTAGAGAAAACATCCGGAAACTCACACACAACTGGCACATCTTCAAGATTAGAAGTCGAAACCCGTTTATCCACTACACAAGAAAGATACCCTGTGCACCCACGCGACAACAGTTTCCTAGCCTTAAGAGCAGAAATGACGCGTAAACCACTAGGTGGATTATCTCCCAAGAATACAAATTTAGGAACGCCAGGCAAAGCAAAAGTGACCCTTTTACTAAGACAATCCACCAATGCATGATATGTACACAACCAATCCATGCCAAGTATCACATCAAAATCACGAAGTGGCAACACCACCAAATCCGCATGCAACACATGTTTATCCACAAGTACATCGCATGCTCTATAAATATCTGAAGCCAATAAACATTCCCCCAGAGGGGTAGATACTTCAAGCACATAAGGCGAAGACTGAGGCATAACACATAGCTTGTCAACAAAATGTGATGCAACATATGAATGCGATGATCCTGGGTCTATATGTAAAACCCTGAAATGTTGCTTGATTGTGTTATGCATGGATTCAAACACTTATAATCATCATGAATATGTTCATTTAGCTCCCGTATATATTTAGAGTCAATAGCATGATCATTGACGTTGTTTGAGATGCACGTATGCGTTTTTCTTTCGCGAGATGCGTTGAATCTCGGGTTTATGTTTTATGTGGTTAACACATGGATAATTGTTAGAAGGCATTCAAAACATCATTAATATGCCTTGGATATTGGTTAGATGTTGGTTGTATCATCGGTTTGGTTGCTAGTTTGATTCTAGCGAAAACCCTTCTGAGTTTGACGTTTTCGGTCGTCATTCGGGAGAGTTCTGCCTGAGTTCTTGGCCTTGTTTTGTTGAGGTTTGGGACTTGATTGCTTTGGTTAATGTTTGGAGGTTATTAAGGTTGATTTATAGACCATTTTTGGCTTGGAAGGACTCGGGATTGCATGCGGGGGAGTCCGGGACCGAGCAAGGAAACGAGAAAACTTGGAATGCTGGAAATCCAAGTGATGCGGTCGTATCACTTCCTCTTCAAGCGACCGCAAGGGTCCCAGGGGCAGACTTACGGGATTTTCAGTCTTTTTGTGCACTGTCCGAAAATTAAACCATTAAACCCATTCTAAACCTATCCTAAACCCACTTACTTAGCCTAATCTTAATCCTAAACATCTATTAGGAGATTAGGGGTTAATTAGTGGCTTGATTAGAGGAACTAATCCCCCATATAAAACCCAAATCAGCCGCACTCTTTCTTTTGTTCGGCCAAGACAGAACGACTTCAGCCTTTGTTTCTTCTGTGAGCACTCAACAGAGAGCTTGAGAGGGAGCTTGAGAAGGAGATTCTAGGGTTTTGAAGGGCTGAACTTGGAGGCCAAAGCTTGGGATCTTCTTCCCCCAATTTACACCATTGTTTTGAAGAGGAGGTCAAGAATAAGAACACCACACCAAGGAATTTCGTGATTTCTTCTTGTAGGGGCTGAACATAGGTAAGTTCTACCTCTCTTCCTTTGATTCTTGGGCTCCATTGACCCTAGGGAAACAACCATGTGTGCTATTTGAGGTCAATGGAAGCCATTGTTAGGGTTGTAGAAGAAGCATGAACCCTAGGTTTTCCAATTGAATGATAGAACTTGATTGACCTATGTGAGACCATGATATATGTGAAATTCATGTTCTAACTAGTCTAATGAACTTGATTATGTTGATTTTCCATGAGTATTGATGTTGATTTAGTTGAGATACTTGGAGGGTGTTTTGCCCTAATCTTGTTTTAGCTTGCAATTTATTGATGTGAGCTTGTTTAACATGTTTTAAATGCTTAATAGAGTATATTAAACCATGTTGTATAATTTAATCATGATTTGAAGATTATGATTGGTATGGTGACTTGAATGAATTTATGCACAAGATGGCTAATTTGTTCTAAGTTGCATTGTTAAATAAATTGTGGGGTTTATGTGAGTTTATTGAACATTGGGATTATGGTTTTGGCGATAGTTATGAACATAGGGGGATGATGAAGCCTAAGCTTCTATTCCTTGAATTTTCGGAAAACTTAGATTGAACTCAACGGAGTTAACCTTTGGGTTAGTATGAATCCTAGGAACTATAATTTTAAGTCCTACGGAATTTTGGGTAGAATTCATGGAGGTCGAGTCTCCAAGAAGTTTTGAAGTGTGTGAAGCACACTTGATTATGAGAGCTTATATGATTCTCGGTTGTGATGTTTATGCTAGTTGTGGATGAAATGCATGACTAGTTTGATGGTAGAGTGTTTACCTACTTCTTTTGAGCATATGAGTATATATTACTTGTGCTTGGGTTTTGAGTCCAGCTGGCGTCTGCATTGAGTCTTTGGTGGGACGATACATCGTCTTTACGAATTGTGGGATTCGTGATCGCGATGGATCGCCGTGGGTTTGCACACACCCTCCATCGATGGCCACGGTGGGGAAATAGTTTATCTTAGTTGTAGTAATACACATGACTTTGATAACTATGGAACTCGGCGAGCGTCTCGGGGACGTCGATATCTACGAGAGGGATATCGAGGGCACATAAGGGTTTTGCACGTGTTTTTGCAGGAGCGACACGCGCGGAGGAATTTGGGTAATGGTATCATATCCCTTATACATGAATTGTTTCACAAGTGCTTAAGTGAATAACGTGCTTAGTGAATTGGATATGATATGGTGTTTGTTTTGGTTTCTTATATGTTATACTTGATAGATAACATATTGATTAATGTTGTTAAGCATGAATGCTATCACATGAACATTATTTGAATGTTGTATTATGCCCAAAGCATGAGTTATTATTGTTAAGCTTACATGCTTGACATAAATATTTTGGGAATGCTATGTTATAACAATAACATGAATTGCTGTTGTTAAGCTAATATGCTTTAACATGAATATTATTGGAGTGTGGTATTATGCCAGAAGCATGAATTATTGTCGTTAAGCTTATATGCCTTGACATGTAAATTATTGGAAGGTTATGTTATACCGAAAACATGAGTTATGATCGTTGAGCATAAAATGCCTTGATATGGATTTTAGTGAGATGTTATACTATAATGATAACATGGTTATTTAATGTTGAGCATGGATGCCAATGCATGACTTTATATAAGGTTATTTCATGACGATAGCATGATGTAATTTATGATTGAGCATTATGCCATGATAGGAAGTTATGGTTAGTAACTTACTAAGTCTTTGTGACTTACTTCTATTTGTTGGTTGTTTTCCCTAGATCCGATCCGAGCGTGCGGATCCAAGTAAATCAGAAGATTGCGTTGACAAAGATTCTTTTGGCAAGGTTGCTACTTAGATGTTTAATTTGTTTTTGGTGAGGTCGTTGGGAAGATGAAGTTATGTAAACTTCATTATTGGGTAGCAAACCTGAATGTGATTTGTAATATTGTAATCATGTTGTTAGCTTATTCTTTTGGTAGCCGACAAGTAGAAGTCGTGCTTGATGTATGTTGGTAGTTATACTTCCATATGTTTGTGGTTGTTAGTACTTATAATTATTAGTACTTATGTTGTTGGTAGCCGACGGGTTTTAGTCGTGCTTGGTTAATTGGTGATTATGTTTAGCATGCTACATTGTTAGTTAAAGTATTATGTTTTTACTTCGGCATGTTTTTAGCCGTCGAGTTGTTAGACTAGAGTCTTAGACTTAGTATAATGTTGGGTTCCGGCCGTAGCTTCGCCGATGACTTGGTTTTATTATGCTATATATTTGAACTGCATAACAGGGAGTTTGTCCTACGTGCCCAATGTGCGCACGCGAATCGAATTTTTGGACCGAGAGATTAATTATCTCTTTGGTTGTTTTTAGTTTGAGCTTGTTAGCTCGGGCGCCACTGTCTTATTTCATTTAGCTTCCGCATGTGTTTTGAGTTGTCGGTGTATCTCCGTTATGGCCCTACCCATTATTTGCTACTTGTGTGTTGTTATTTGTTCCCCTGGCGGCACGACCTTGGGATTTCGTCTTGGGATCCGGGTCGGGTCGTCACACTATAAGTACATGAGTCTCATTACCGAAGATAGAAACGGTACCTCCAATCACTGCTGTAGACTCAGGCACTCCTCTCTGATCTAGAGCAAACACGCGACCCTGCACCTTAGCTTTACCATCGCTATCTCTCTTCATCCCAACTATAGACTGACTAGAACCTCCTGACTGATTGTTCTTCAATTTAGGACAATCCTTCTTCATGTGTCCCAAAACTCCACAGTAGTAGCACTCCATAGGTGCTCCCTTCTTGCTCCAGCATCTATCCTCCGTGTGCCCTATCTTGGAACAATAAGAGCAAACCAATACCACTCCACGATCTCCCTGAGTAGACGTAGTACTAGCTCCCTTGCCACTCGACTGATTCTTCGCATGTCCTTCATAATGAGATTTTCCACTTCCCTTCTTGCGATCATTGCCTCCACTAGAATTTCCACGGTTACCCGATCCATGACTTCGCCCAGAAGACTGCTTAGGCTGCTGAGAAGAACCCGAAATATGCATAGTACGATGCTCATCAATATCTCTCTCAATAATGTAGGCTCTATCAACGGCCTTCCTGTACTCCACAAACTGATGAGAAAGAAGCTGTTTCCTGAACTCCGTCCTCAAACCCTTTACAAATTTCTGTGTCCTCCTAGCCTCATCAGGAATCAAATGTGTGCAGTAACGAGCCAACTCTGTAAATCTAGCCGAATACTGTGAAACTGTCATGCTCCCCTGCACCAAATCCAGAAATTCCTTTTCTCTTTTCTCCCGAACAACTTCGGGTACATAGGAAGCTCTAAACTCTCGAACGAAATTAGGCCATATCTGTGGAACTCTATGTAGGTCCCAACTCTCTCTAAGCACCTGCCACCAATGCTCTGCAGCACCCTCAAGCTTGAACACTGCTAATACAACTTTCTGCTCATCATCGCAACCCAAAGGTGCAAATATTTTCTCCAAGTGTTCAATCCATAGCTCGGCTTTCGCAGCGTCTGGCTCTCCATTAAACTGCCTCGGCTTTAACTTCACAAATCTTTCAAGCATAGTATTGTCATTATGTCTAGCCTCCTGCCTCGGCCTCTCTACTTGTGGCTGTGGTTGTGGCTCTGGCTGTGGTACTCCTTGTGGTTCCACTCTACCAAAACCCCTTTGATTCATTTCGTTCATCATATCGAGCATGCCACGATACATAGTTGCCATCGCCTCAAACTGCTCTTCTGGTGTCCGCAGTGGAGGAATATTCTGTCGACGATTCTCGTTAGCATTTCTGCCACCGTCAGCACCTCTCCCAGCATCTCTACCAGTGCCACCTCCAGAACTAGCTCCTGCTCTGGTATCCACCATTTAAACCTACAATAACACTCGACGTTAAAAAATAAATCTATCACACAAACCAACCCCCAAGCCAAGGAACCTATCCCGGCTGAAAGCTAAATTTATAATCATAGCTCTGATACCAACTGCGACGACCCGACCCGGATCCCAAGACGAAATCCCAAGGTCGTGCCGCCGGGAGACAAATAACAACAAACAAATAGAAAATAATGGGTAGGGTCATAACGGCGATACGCCAATAACTCAAAACATATGCGGAAGCAAAATAAAATAAAACAGTGGCGCCCGAGCTAACAAGCTCAAACTAAAAACAACCAAAGAGATAATTAATCTCTCGGTCCAAAAATTCGACTCGCGTGCCGGAACATTGGGCACGTAGGACTAATCTCCCTGTTATGCAATTCAAATATATAGCATAATATAAACCAAGTCATCGGCAAAGCTACGGCCGGAACCCAACATTACACTAAGTCTAAGACTCTAGTCTAACAACTCAACGGCTAAAAACATGCCGGAGTACAAACATACTACTTTAATCAATAATGTAACATGCTAAAACATATTAACCAATATTTACCAAGCGCGACTAACACAAGTCGGCTACCAACGGCATAAGTACCAACAACAAGATAACATATGGAATGTAACCACAAATATACACCAAGCACGACTATTACCAGTCGGCTACCAAAAGAATAGGTTGAACAACAATTACAAATATTTACAAATCATAATTTGGTTTGCTACCCATCATGAAGTTTACATAACTTCATCTTTCCCAAACGGCCTTACCAAAAGAAAACAAACTATCTAAGTAGCAACCTTGCCAAAAGAATACTTCGTCAACGCAACCTTCTCGATTTACTTGGATCCGCTCGTGCGACTCGGATCTAGGGAAAAACAACCAACAAATAAAAGTAAGTCACAAAGACTTAGTAAGTTACTAACCATAACTTCCTACCATGGCATAATGTTTAATAATGATTTACATCATGCTATCTTCATGAAATAACCTTATATAAAAATCATGTTATGGCATCCATGCTCAACATTAATAAAACATGTTATCATTGAAGTATAACATCTCACTAAAATTCATGTCAAGGCATATTAGGCTTAACAATAATAATACATGTTATTAGTATAACATATCATCCCCATAATATTCATGTGAAGGCATATAAGCTCAACAACCATAAGATTCATGTTATCCGTAAAGTATAACAATTATGAAACCAATTTAACCAACATATCATATCCAAATCACAAGGCACATAATTCACATAAGTACTTGTGAGACAATTCATATAAAAGGGATATGATACCATTACCAATTCCTTCGCGCGTGTCGCTCCTGCAAAAACACGTGCAAAACCCTTATGTGCCCTCGATATCCCTCTCGTATATATCGACGTCCCCGAGACAGTCTCCGCTCGAGTTCCATAGTTATCAAAGTCATGTGTATTACTACAACTGAGATAAACTACTTCCCCACCGTGGCCATCGATGGAGGGGTGTGTGCATGTGGCGACCCGACCCGAGTCCCAAGATGAGACCCCGAGGTCGTGCCGCTTCCAAAAAGGCACGTAATGAAAACAAATAGCAAATAGTGGGTAAGGCCATAACGGCGGTACGCCAAAAACTTTAACACATGCGGAAGCGTATAATATTTAAACAGTGGCGCCCGAGCTAACAAGCTCAAACTAATACAACCTTAGAGATAATGAATCTCTTGGTCCAAAAATAAAATCATGTGACGCAACAATAGGCACATATAACAATTTATGGCAATTATATATCAAGTCATCGGCGACGCTACGGCCGGAACCCAATATTAAACTAAGTCTAGAACTCTAGTCTAGCATGCTTAACGGCTAAAACATGCCGGATAATAAACATATTAAACAAACCAATACATGGTTAAAAACAACTTAAGCATGATCAACAAAAATATACAAGGCACGACTAACATATGTCGGCTCTCAAAAGATTAAGAAATAATAAACAAGTTCAAATATCACACAATAAGAGTCTTGCTACCCCACATAAAGTTTATATAACTTTATGTCCCGTCGTCCTTGCCAAAATAAAAGGTACTAATAATACAAGGTAGCAACCTTGCCAAAGCTTCTTCAATGTAAAACAAAAATCACTTCGATCCACTTGCACGGCTCGGATCTAGGGAAAACAATCAAAACAAATAGAAGTAAGTCATAAAGACTTAGCAAGTTACTAACAATAACTTCCTGTCATGGCATCATGCTCAACAATAGTAATTCATTCAATTGACATAATATACATTTCATAAATAATCATGTCAAGGCATTCATACTTAACAATCTTGAATATCATGTTATCAACAAGTATAACATTTCATTAATTCAATCAACCAACATTTCATATCATATCATATTCACGTAGCACATTATTCACATATAGCACTCGTGAGTCAATTCATACAAAAGGGAGGTGATATCGTTACCCTTTTTCCGCGCATGTCGCTCCTGCAAAAACATGTGCCAAACTTATGTGTCCTCGATATCCCTTTCGTGGATATCGACGTCCCGAGACATTTCCCGCTCGAGTTCGATAGTTATCAAAGTCATGTTTCCATACTACAACTAAGATCAACTACTTCCCTACCGTGGCCATCGATAGAGGGTGTGTGCAATCCGGCGCGGCGATCCATCAAAATCACGAATCTCACAATTCGTGAAGATGATGCATCGTCCCGCCCCAAAGACTCAACAAACCGACTCCAGCTGGACTCAAACTTCAAGCACACGTAATTCATATTCATATGCTCAAATAAGTAGGCAAGTACTCTACAATCATCTAGTCATGCGTTTAATTCACAACTAGCACATAATCACATTAGAGATAAATCGAGACTCTAATCATCAAGTGTTCTTCATACACTTTAAAATGCTTGGAGGCTTAACCTCCATTAATACTACCCCAAAATTCGTAGGACTTAGGCTTATTACTCCTTAATGTCATACTAACCCAATGGTCAACTCCGTTGAGTCATAGTCAATCTTTCAAAATTTGGGGTATAGAAGCCATTGGCCTCAATACTCTCCTATGTCCATACTAACGTAATTAAATAGGTTACTAAGGTCATTAAACCCATAAAACCCCAATCAAATAATCAAGTATGAAACATAGAATCAAAGTCACAAACTAGGCATATACATTCTTGTCATTTCATCAAATATGCACCCAACACTTAAACAACAAAGTAGGGTGATTTAGCATACATTATCACACATAGATAACATTCTAAACATGGTTTACAACCTGTTTATAATCTGATCATACGACTTAAAATATAGCATTTAGCATGTACGTGATCATAGCATCTCAACAAGTCTAACTACTTCATCAAACATGCTCCAAATGCTTAAACAACAAGGTAGGGTGATCTATCATACTTTATCACACATAAATAACATCTTAAACATGGTTTACAACCTGTTTCTAACATGTTTATAATCTGATCATACCATAAAAAATGTAACATCTAGCATATACGTGAACATAGCATGTCTACTAGCCTAACTATTTCACCAAACATGCTCCCAATGCTTAAACAACAAGATGGAATGATTTGGCATACTTTATCACACTTAAATAACATTAAAATCATGATTTACAACCTGATTATAATCTGTTTACACAACCCAAAATACATCATTTAGCATATACGTGATCATGGCATCTCTATAAGCCTAACTATCTCATCCGATATGCTCCCAATACTTGGACAACAAAGTAGCATGATATATCATACATTACTACACCTATATAACATTAAAATCATGGTTTATAATAGGTCTATAATCTGTTCATACAACCCAAATTCATCACATAACATAATCTAGGACATGGCATCTCTACAAAGTCCTAAGTGCACTCATTGACCTCATATAGCAAGATTGTTTTCCCTAGGGTCAATGAGGCTAAAAGAAATAAGAAGAGATGTTGTAACTTACCTTAAACAAGTCCTAGAAGTTGTACAAAAATGTCCATGCAAGGTTGGGTATGTGTTCTCCTTGCTCTCCTCTTCACTTCTACCGAACGGTTTTGGAAATGGCTTCTTCAATAGTTGGCCACCATTGTTGATCACTCAAGAAGCTCCAAGAACTCTCTATAACTCTCAAGAAATGTTCAGCCACGAATTTGGAAGTGAATGACTGAATATGGGGGGTTTAGTGGAGGTAATGGTCATGCAATGGCTAAAGTGGGGGTAGGTGAAGGTGTCCAATGCATGTGTGTGCATGTTGGACGTCTTTCTTTGCCATGTGTTGTACATGCATCCAAACCACTCAAAACTTGTCAAGCATGCAGGAGATGATGTGTAAGACGAACTAGGGTGGTTTAGGGTGGGTTAGGTTGGGTTTGGGTGGGGTTTGGTTAGGCCAAAAGTTGCAAAAATCAGAAAATCCCGTAAGTCTGCCAAAGCACCCTTGCGGTCGCATCACCTCAATATGATGCGAGCGCATCATAGCTGGAATTCCTGAAGTTTCATTTTAGTCCCTTGGTTGTTCTAGGTCATTCCCCCTCGCACCCTCAAGTCCTCCAAAGCCCGAAATGGTCTAGAATTCAACCCTAAACACCCCTAAACAATAACCAAAGCAAATCAATGATCAAACCTCAATCAAACATGGCTAAGAACTCAGACAGAACACTCCCGAACGACAACCGAAAAGGTCAAACGGAGAAGGGTTAACGCTCGAATCAAACTAGCGATCAAACCGGCGATGCAACTAGCATTCAACCAACATCTAAAGCGTGTTATTGATGTTAAGAATCGTTTCTAACATTTATCCAAGTGTTTATCACATAAAACACAAACCCGAGTTCCAAAGCAACTCGTGAAAGAAAAGTGCAAACGAGCATCCCAAACGACGTCAATGATCATGCCATCGACTTTAAACATATAAGTGAGCTAAGTTAACATACTAATGATGATTATTAATGTATGAACTCATGCAATAAACAAGCAAGCAATAAACTAGGGTTTTACAGTGCAAACCCGGCACGGCGATCCATCGCGATCACGAATCTCACAATTCGTGAAGACGATGTATCATCCCACCAAAGACTCAACAAACCGACTCCAGCTGGACTCAAAACCCAATCACAAGTAATATATACTCATATGCTCAAAACAAGTAGGTAAACACTCTACCATCAAACTAGTCATGCTTTTCATCCACAACTAGTATAAATATCACAACCGAGAATCATATAAGCTCTCATAATCAAGTGTGCTTCACACACTTCAAAACTTCTTGGAGGCTCGACCTCCATGATTTCTACCCAAATTTCCGTAGGACTTAAGATTATAGTTCCTAGGATTCATACTAACCCAAAGGTTGACTCCGTTGAGTCCAATCTAAACTTTCCGAAAATTTAGGGAATAGAAGCATGGGCTTCAACATCCCCCTATGTTCATAACTATCGCCAATAACCATGTCCCCAATGTTCAATAAACTCACATAAACCCCACAAATTACTTAACAATGCAACTTAGAACAAATTGGCAATTTTGTGCATATATTCATTCAAGTCCTCTTACCAATCATATTTTCCAAAACATGATTAAAACACACAATATGGTTTAATATAATCTATTAAACATGTAGAACATAATAATTAGGCTTACAATCATGTTTAACAAGCCAAAACATACTTTGGGAAAAATCCCCTTCCAAGTATCTCTACCAAATCAAGCTCAATATCCATGGGTAATTCACATAGCCAAGTTTAATAGACTATTTAACACATGAATTTCACATAAATCATTGTCTCACATAGGTTCAATCAAACTCTATCATCAATTGAAGACCTAGGGTTCATGGCATCTCTACAAACCCTAACAATTGCATCCATTGACCTCACATAGCATATATGGTTGTTTCCCTAGGGTCAATGGAGCCAAAAGAAAAAGGAAGAGAGGTAGAAACTTACCCAATTTCAGCCCTCACAAACTGTCAAACCGAACTCCAAGAGATGAGGTTGTTCTCCTCAACCTTCTCTTCAATCTCACAGGTAGAATGGGGGAAGAACGACCAAGCTATGGCCTGCCAAGGCCGAACACCTCAAGAACCCTAGAATCGCCTTCTCAAGCTCTCTCTCAGGTCTCTTTGAGTTCTCGCAGAAGACACAAGCTGAAGAAGTCGTAATCTGTTTGGTCGACTAAGTGAGAGAGTACGATGGTTTTAGTTTAAGTAGGGGGGATTAACTCTCCTAATTAATCCACTAATCAACATCTAAAACCTCTAATAGATGTTTAGGACAAGTTTAGGCTAAGTAGAAGGGTTAAGGTTAGGTTTAAGTTGGGTTTAATTGGGTAAAAAATCAGACAGTGCGCAAAAGACTTAAAAAATCCCGTAACTAGGATTCAGGGACCCTTGCGGTCGCTTCATGCCCATATGATGCGAGCGCATCAAAGCTGCATCCTCCATTCCAAGTTTTGTTGCTTCCTCGCTCGATCCCGGACTCTCCCGCATGCATTCTTGAGTCCTTCCAAGCCAAAAAGTGTCTACAATTCAACCTTAATGTCCTCCAATCTATAACCAAAGAAATCAAGCTTCAAACCTCAACAAAACAAGGCCAAGAACTCAGGCAAAACTCTCCCGAACGACAACCGAAAAAGTCAAACGAAGAAGGGTTAACGCTAGAATCAAACTAGCAACCAAACCGACAATGCAACATGCATCCAACCAATCTCCAAGGCATATAAATGATGCTATAAATGCCCTTTAACAATTATCCATGTGATAACAACATAAATCACAAACCCGAGATTCAAAGCATCTCGCGAAAGAAAAATGCATACGTGCATCTCAAACGACGTAAACGAACATGCTATTGACTCCAAACATATGAGTGAGCTAAATAAACATATTTACGATGATTATAAGTGTATGAATCCATGCATAACACAAGCAAGCCATAATTCTGGGTTTTACAGATACAGAGTTGATAAACGTTGGACAGAAACAAGAGGCCTTGCAAGCACTTGGTGGATCGATAAGCACTTTAAAAGTAATTAACATTTTTATTCATGCCTTTAAGTCATCCGAGGCTTTCTAGCAAGTCCAACATCGCATATTTGAGATATGCCGCCAGGTGAGAAACTAACTATGTTATATTCAATCTGTTAAAAAAAAAGGAGTATTATTTCTTTTTAAGCTATTTTAATAAAAAAGAAGTTTATAATTTCTCGTCGATCCTTTTTGGGTTGTTACTGTTGCCCGAACTTTACATGCTACTTTAATGATCGGTCCCAATGCTACATATATTTATTAATTTTCTGTGTTGAGTCAAACAAAATTTTCTTTTTGGAACGGAGGGAATAGTGAATATATCTATCTAGCTAGTGAATTTGATTTTATACCTATTGGCGGCTTCCCTTCTAGCCTATTGGCGGCTTCCCTTCTAGCCTTATTACCTGAAAGAGGCACAGAGCATGGAAAAAGACTCTTGAGAGGATTATGTTCAAGTACGTAGAGCTATGTGTTGACATGAGAAGAGGAAGGTTTGCTAAGGATTGTTTGCTTCAGTACCGCATAGTCTGCCAACAAGTGAATATCAGTTCATTGGAGGAGGTGATCAAACATTTCATGCCTATGCATGGCTTAAACTCTTTTCACTTCAGAAGAGTTTTAACAAGAACTTCAGCCAAAAGGACTTGTAGTTGATAGCTTCATCAGTTGTTCTGGCCGCACTTTCTGTGACCCCATATGATCACTCATGTAGTGCATCCCATTTGGAACTTAAAAACCAGAAAGAGAGGACCTGGAGGGTGGCTAATCTTATTGGATTTAGTGTCGATCCTAAATCTGATACAGTGTACTGATTTTAGTTGATCAATTTGTACAGTGCACTGATTTCATATTTTGCATCTCTGGACAGGTTATGCAAGATCCTAATGGAATGAGTAAAGGATCTGGCTTTGTTACGTTTTCAACTCCTGAAGAAGCTTCTAGAGCAGTAAGTAGTGGTATTTGCTTCTTTTCTATGAAATTTTGCTGTTAAATAACTTCTTTGTGTCCTGTTTTGGTAGCTCTTAGAGATGAATGGCAAGATGATTGCAAGCAAACCTCTTTATGTTGCACTTGCACAACGCAAAAAAGATAGAAGGGCAAGATTGCAGGTATCTTTGGGGGTGTTAATTCTGTTATAGTTATCTGTAAAGGAACTGTTGATACTTATTGTATTAGATTTGTATCTGCTCATACATTAGACTAGTTTTATACATCAGTGACTAATTGGGCTGCGTATCGACTAGCGTGGCAACTATGTATAAAACTTTGCCAAGTATAGCTTTTATAGGACTTCACATGTTCAGCGGAAGACCTCTTCGAAAGCTTCACCGGAAGACATGCTTCAACATACAAACAGCAGACCTTGTTCACACTCGGTCAAATCATGACGTGTCCAGTCAAGCAAATCTTAAAGGATCAATTTAAATTTATCCTTATCAGTTTGAATTTAAATTAAGACATTCCATGACATCTCGCACCGAAAGCGCTTTCGAAAAGCCGGAAGACTTTTCAAGCGAGAAGCGCAACAACGCAGATCGACATCCGTATTGCCCAACTTCCAGAAGATCTCAGTACTCATTCCTTGCTCAATATCTGTGAAGACGGAATTCTTGATTGACAGCCCCATGCATTTAATGCATTCAACCTAATAGAGCTGTTAAGTCTTCGTCTTCTCCAACGGATCTCCAGAATGCACCTGCTATAACTGCTGCCATTAAAGACTGAAGAAATAGACTTGACGAATTGCTTTGAAAATATACAACAACTCTAAGTCTTATTACTCAGTGCATTCAAGAGATCCTCAACAGATCCCGAAGTCCTCGTCAACAACAAGAAGCTGTGTATCAACATTTATTATTTTACTTCCTGTTGTTTTCATTCAATAGCTATATTTCTGCACGAATTAAATATCTTGTTTTTCACAGATATTTAATTCCTTAACCCCCAAACACAAGTCAATATTTTGTACAAGATCCATTGAGAATATTCTTTGTAATAGATCTAGTGGAAAACATAGTGCACTATTTAAATCCAAGGTTGACTGCCTTGGTGGTGGACGTAGCACTCTTTATAGTGTGAACCATCCCAAAATACTTGTGTTAATTCCTTTTCTGCTTGTCTGCTTATTTAACTGCTTATTACATTATTTATCTTTACCTTTTACAACAAACTTAAGTAACTTGTTAAGGTCTACCGGTAGTCCTTAATGACAGACTTGAACCAGCTTCATTGAAAGACTTCCGCTACTTAAATCTTTTCAATAGATTGAAAGTACCTTTCAAAGAACTTACTTAAAAGTTTGTAAGTGTATAATAAGCTATTCAACCCCCCCTTCTAGCTTATTATTGTGCCCGTTGGGACCCACAATTGGTATCAGAGCCTTACTCTTTGAAAACAAGTTTTTCCGAGATTAAACTTTTGAGAGATTCGATCCAATGGCACAAACACACTACATGCTGCCTACATCTAATGCGAACCACGTCCCAATATTGGACGAAGGCCATTTCGATGTATGGAAGGATAAGGTAATGCGTTTTATGAACTCTATTGACAACAGATTATGGAAGCGTGTTACTGCAGGACAACATGTACCAATGAAGGCCAATCTTCTAGCCTCCATCGCTCGGAATCCTGTAGAAGTTCCTAAAGAAGAATCATGAATGGACAGAGGACGACAGAAAAGTGGTAGAGCTTGATAGTAAAGCAATCAATATCATTACTAGCTCTCTAGACACAAACACATACCAGCAGGTGATCCGATGTACAACTACAAAAGAGATGTGGGAAGCTCTTGTGGAATACTTGGAAGGAGACCAAGACACAAGAGATAACAGAAAATACACATACATCCAGCAGTTTGACTCCTTCAAAAAGGATCCAAAAGAAACCTTAAGACAAGCATACGATCGCTTCAGTGAGGTAATTAATAGTTGCTTTTCTCTTGGTAAAACCTATGACAAAAAGGAAATGAACATGAGGTTTCTAGGCTCTCTAGGTAGCCTATGGCATGTTAAGACCACTGCTATGAAAGAATCCAAAAACTTAAACGAGATGACTCTCCGTAGTCTCTACGCAAGTTTGAATGTTTATGAGCTAGAGGTAAATCAAGCTCTAGAGCAGGACAAACAGTTTAGAACTGTGTCTTTGCCAGCCATAGTCCAAGAAGAAACCACTGTTGAAAACAAACCTTCCACTTCCTCCAGTGAAAACGATTTTCTCTCAGATGAACAATTTGCTATGTTTGTAAAACGTTTTCAAAAATTTGCAAAATATGGAAGGAAGAAGACACACCAACAACTTTTCAGAAAAAACTGGTGAAAGCTCATCTAAAGAAGAGCTTGTGTGTTACAACTGTAGAAAACCTAGTCATTTTGCCTCCAAATGTCCAAAGCCAAAATTTGAAGCATACCGAAAACCTACTTATAAAAAATTTCAAAAACAAAAAGGTATGTTGGCTGAAGACATAGAAGACAAACAGGTTGCTACATGGTTTGAGACTGATTCAGAAGAGGAACAGGATGATTGTGAGCAAGCTAACATATGCTTAATAGCTCATGATTTAGGTCCCAACTATGACTCTGAAAATGAAGTCGAAATCTCACCTATTTCCTTGGATAAAAGTGAGATCAACAGTGAGAACTTCAGTACGGAAGAACTTCTCGAGGATGATCAAGATATGCTTGAAGAGTTCAACTCCTTTAGAGTAGCCTATGTAAAACTTGCCAAGAACTGTGAGAAACTTACTGCTGAGAAATCTCTGATGGCAGCTGAGATTCAAACTCTCAATAGCTGTCAACAAGAAAGTATCAAGCTCAAAGGAGAAAACAAATTCCTTTGTGACAAAATTGAATGTCTAACTGAGCACATCAAAGGACTTGACCTAGAGAAAATTGCCTTGCAAAAGACAATTGACTCCTGGAACAACTCCAAGGATGCCTTCGAAGAAATCCTTTCAAGCCAAAAATCTAGTAAAGATAAATCTGACATAGGATATTCAGATGAGCCCAGTATGACATTCCCTTCAGTCACAGAGAAAGGTGAATCCTCCGAGACTGCTAATGATATCTCTTTCTCTAAACAGACGTTCGGAAACAAAGGGAAACAAGGCCTTGGTTATTCAAGTGTTCCTTATGTCTACCCCAAAGCTCAGAAAGGAAAAGCCAAGATTACTGCTTCAAATGAGAAACCTAAGAAAGTAACGGTAGAGAAACTAAAGTCTGCCGGCAACAACTTTGCTAAGGCAAAGACTGCTAGCGGTAGACCTACTAAATCTCTACCGGTGACTATCAAGTTTGTCTATGAAACAGGCAAGGCACCTATGCCTGTTGAAAGTAAACTTAAAGGTATTCTACCGAATCATCCTAAAAGGGTAATCAACAGACAAGCCAAAGCTAAGTCTGGTGGTAACCTACCTAGGAAGATTCAAAAGAAAGCAATTAAGTCTACCGTCAACAAGCAAGCTGAACCAAGAATGAATGTTAAGAAAAAGGATAATCATAATCACTCTTCAGCTAAAGCCACTGACAGTTCTCTATGGAATTTCCATTTATGTCATTCTTGCAATTGCCTAGGCCATCTGGCCCCAGAATACCTGTTAAGGTTCACTCCAAGATCTAAGAGACCTAGTTTTCTCAAGGTAAGGCAGGTATGGGTTCCAAAAGGTTGCTAATCCTTAGGACCCAAAAGAAAATAAAGGGGACCTTGTTGCTTTAAATCTTTTTCAGGAATGCCTCATGGCTATAGATTCAGAAAACAAAGACATCTTGTACCTGGACAGTGGCTGCTCAAGACACATAACAGAAAGTAAGTCTACTTACGATATAGGAAGCCAAAGGACCCATTTGTTATTTTCGGAGACAATGCAATGCAAGGAGGAAAACAATTGGATATGGCTCAATCACTAGAGGAAGTCTCTCCATCAACAAAGTCTCTCTAGTGAGTGGCTTTGTGACGACCCGACCCGGATCCCAATACGGGACCTAAAGGTCATGCCGCCAAAACGCACAAGACAACAAACAAATAACAAATAATGGGTAAGACCATAACGGCGATACGCCAATAACTTAAAACACATGCGGAAGCTAAACAAAATATCCTAGTGGCGCCCGAGATAACAAGCTCAAACTAAAAACAACCAAAGAGATCATAAATCTCTTGGTCCAAAAATTCGACGCACGTGCCGCAACATTAGGCACGTAGAACAAAACTCCCTGTCATACAATACAAATATATAACACAAATAACCAAGTCATCGGCGACGTTACAGCCGGAACCCAACATTACACTAAGTCTAAGACTCTAGTCTACACACTCAACGGCTAAACATGCCGGAGTACAACATAACCAACAATATAAATAACTTGAGATAGAATAAATATGTATTTAAACAACTTGGCTCGACTAACATTTGTCGGCTCACAAAAACCAAGTACTAATAAAACAATACAAGTTCCGAATCAAAAACACAATTCTTACTACCCAAAGTGAAGTCTATATAACTTCACTTCCCAAACGTCCTTTCCAAATAAATCAAGGTTACAAAAAATATTAATACTAGCAACTTTCTTAACCATATCTCGCTTCTATCGTAGAGTTGGCAGACTCCTTCGAATTACTAGCCCTGCTCAAAACTAAGGAAAACAAAGCAAACGAGTAAGTCATAATGACTTAGTAAGCTACTAAAGATGCAATGTCATGGCATGGCATAATGCTCAAATAAAACATGTACATCTTATGTCATACTCATGATGTAACATTTCATGGTATAATTTCCCACACAAGCCAAATCCAACCATAGTCACATGGAATATAATTCTTCATAAATTATCATGAAATAAATCATATCAATAGATTGTGATTCTAAATTCCGTAATATGTAGTATTTTATTTCTACATTTAAACTCCCATCAAACCATATAAACCATTTGCACCATGAGTTTCATAATTCTTCATTTATCACAACTCATATAAAAATTCATGAATGAGAGACTATTGTTCCCATTTTAATCATAAATAGCATGTTATATTTTTAGTATAACATAAATCATAAAAATCATCATTTCATTAGTATGTTATATTTTTACTATAACATCTTAACAAGAAACCATCATCTCATGAAAATAATCCCATTAACCATGTATCACAACAATTCATACATGCTCATAAAATAAACCACATAACCGAGAGAAGATGATTCTCTTTTTCCTGTTTCCCGCGTGCAACTCCTGCGGAAACAAACGTGCCCTCGATAACCCTTTCGTGGTATCGACGTCCCGAAGCGATCTCGCTCGGGTTCCATAGCTATCAAAGTCATGTGTATTACTCTAACTAAGATGAGCTACTTCCCCACCGTGGCCATCGGTGGAGGGGTGTGCAAACCCGGCACGACGATCCATTGCGATCACGAATCCCACAATTCGTGAAGACAATGTATCGTCCCACCAAAAACTCAAACCAAAACCGCCAGCTGGACTCAAACTCAAGCACATGTAATATATACTCACATGCTCAAATAAAGGAAAAGTACAACACACCGTACTAATCCAATCAAGTAGATATTTACTTATAAATCACATAGTTATGCATTTCTATGCTAACTAACACATAATCATCTTAGAGCGATATTATCAAGTCTCTAATACCCAAGTGTTCTTTATACACTTGAAAACGCTCGGAAGCTTGACCTCCATCAAAACTACCCCAAATTCCGTAGGATCTTAATATGTGATTAACTATATTCATATTAGTCCAATAATCGACTTCGTTGAGTCATTTCTACTCTTTTCAAATTTGAAGGCATAGAAGCTATTTGCATCATAGCCCTCCTATTATTGATTAGCTATTATTCATGGCTAAGTTCTTAAGGTTAGCAACATTGTGCAACCCAACAATCCATTCTTTCCCAACAAAACCCCAAAACACAATTCATAGGTCAACACTTAATATTTAAAGTTAACCATTACATTTCTAGCATGCAACACAATATAACATTTATTCAAGCATGCTTTCATCCAAAATAACCATTAATCTAAACAAGATGCAATTTCATCTAGTATGTTCATAACCAACATGTAAATTTATCCAACTTGTTCATAACTTTAAATTCATGAGTTATAGTTGACCAACATACTCTTATTGCATAAAAGTCAACTCAACCCAATGAAGTCAAACCTTACATTTTATTCATGTGAACCAAAATGATAAATCATTACTCATGCTCACAACCAAAATTCATGAATTGGATAGCATTATACTCTCATAAACATGAAGGTCAACTTTATTCCCAAAAGTCAAACGAAGCATTTCAACATATATTCATGGATTAGATAGCATTATACTCTCATAAACATAAAGGTCAACTTTATTCCCAAAAGTCAAACGAAGCATTTCAACATATAACCCATTGTAAAAATTCATCCTTCATACTCCTATATACATAAAGGTCAACTTTATTTTCAAAAGTCAAACGAAGCATTATAACATGTATGTCAAGATTCACCTTTCATACTTACAATCAAAATTCAAGATTCTTCAAGTTTAATTCCAAACTCCCAAACATATAACTATGTATGATTCTAACAATCCATAATATCCAAACAAACTCCAAAAATCATGCATATAACCATTAACCCATTTAATTCATCAACATATAATCAAACCCTAGATTTTTAGGGAATCAAATACTCATCATATCTAAGTCCAAATTATCAATTGAACTTAACAACATACTCCATTGAACATAGAAATCAACCTAATCATGCTTCTAGCAAGTTCACCCATCAAAAATTTGAAAAATAAAAATAAAATCACACCCATCATGCTTGTGTACTCATTGACCTCAAATAGCAATCATCCTTGTTTTCCTTAGGGTCAATGAGCACAAAATCAAGAGAATAAAGAAGCTAGTAGCTTACTTGACTTAGATGAAAACTCAAAAGAATCACGATCCCAACGGTGAGGTTGTTCCATTTGACGAGGGCTTCGCGAATCCGAAGTTTGAAGATCATCCGACGGTTGGATCTTCAAGGATTTGAGGGAGAAGACCTAGGGCTTCAAGCTTCCATGGTCTCCCAACTCACTCTCACTCATACGGTTTAGAAGAAGGAGGATAAATGAGAGAAAATGGCTGAATTGGAGGAGGATTAATCTATTTATACTTCCA
This sequence comes from Codonopsis lanceolata, assembly GCA_013146195.2. NCBI lineage: Eukaryota > Viridiplantae > Streptophyta > Magnoliopsida > Asterales > Campanulaceae > Codonopsis > Codonopsis lanceolata. The sequence goes on along the minus strand of CM028379.1, from coordinate 118,866,348 downwards.
CAACTAAAGGGGCACAAATGAGATTTCCATGGGTACAATTAGTGATGTTTAGGTGTAATCAAACCCTAATCAAACCTTAATCAACTCCCCAAATGTGTTAGGACATCATTAGGTCTAAGTATGGGTGTTAGGGAGGGTTTAGAAGGGGTTTAGTGGGGGTAGAATAGGAAAATCACTTCAATTAATCAAAACAGGGACTGCTGCTGCCCACATGGAGACACCCATGCGCTCGCATGGAGCCTTATCAAGCGACCGCATTGGTCCATTTTTCACATGGTGACATTTTCTTGCAACCTTGTTCGTGTCCGGTCGTTCCCGCATGCAACCGCAACCCTTAATGCTTCGAAACGACCCCTAATTGAACCCTTAAAGTCTTCAAACACTTGGCTAAACCACACAAGTCTCAAAACACTTTTAAAGTAGGTCTAAACTCTCATAAACAACACCCGAAACAACTCGGAGCGAAACCGGCGCAAGTTACAACAACGCGCTAACGAAACGACGAATGAAACCGCAAACCGACGGGCAACAACCCAAGGTTATAAACACTTAAAAGGCCTACTAAATAGGCCTGAATGACCCTCAGATGGTTAACAACAGATAGGAGAAATGAGCTCCGAAAGACGTCTCAATCTCAGACGATCATCCGTCTCAATCTCAAACTACGATAAGGAGAATTGCGATAAGGAGAATTGCTATCCCTGAGCGTCGAAACTTCACGAGACTTAAGGAATACCTCCAACTAGGATTCTAACACATCTAAACATGTTATTTAATCATCATGTAAAGATTTAAGACCTAATCGAGGTCAGGAACACGAAACTCGAGTAAACTCTCAATCGCGTCGCATTTCGACTATCGTCGGGTTACGACTTGTGACTTTAGCAAGTCAAGAACTAAATGGCATCTCTTAAAAGTGTTTTGGTCTTAATGTGATCTCTCATACACATCTATACTCTCTCAGAAATCAAATAAGCCATAAACCAAGGAAGAAATGCGAGTGTTGCACGCAATTCAAGCTAACCGGGAATCGGGGTCTTACAGGCTTAAAGCAAAATCTTTTGAGCATATCCCAATTCTATGACAAAGGATTACTATGCCAATTCAACTCCAACCATTGCCTCATCAAAGATCGTGAATCCTGCTCTACAATACTGACCGGCAATAGACAAGGAAACGTCTATGTCGTGGACTTAAATCTTCTAGGGAGATTCTCAAGCCTTTGCCTAGTAGCTAACAACGTTCGTGACAACAGTTGGCTATGGCACAAGCGTCTCAGTCACCTCAACTTCAAACACCTCTCCAAGCTCTCCAAAGATGGGCTTGTCAAAGGTCTACCTACAGTGTCTGCCGACCATGACAGAAGTTGTAAAGCTTGCCAACTAGGAAAACTTTCCAAGTCTTCCTTCAAAAGAAAGTCTATCTTGTCAACAAACAGACCTCTTCAACTTCTACATGTGGATCTCTTTGGACCAATCACTACAGTCAGTATTTCTGGAGACAAGTATACACTTGTTGTAGTTGACGACTACTCTAGGTTCACCTGGATTGAAACAATGACTTCAAAAGATGAAACTTATGATCTAGTCACCGCACTTTTCAGATGACTTCAAACTCAAAAGCTTGAAGACATTAGTGACATAAGATCTGACAATGGCACTGAATTCAAGAACAATGGTGTAGAAAGATACTGTGATGACCACGGGATCGGCCACAACTTCTCTGCTGCCGGTACTCCTCAACAAAATGGTGTAGCTGAACGGAAGAACAGAACACTGATTGAAGCAAAGAAGAACAATGCCGCGAAGCAAAACTTCCAAAGTACCAGGCGAAGCAAAACTTCCAAAGTCAACTTTCAACTTTGCATGTTTTACCCAGAATAGATCCCTTGTAAACAAGTTTCATAACAAAACTCCATATGAAATATGGAGAGGAAGAGCCCCAAACATAGGATTTCTTAAAATCTTGGGCTGTAAATGTTTTATTCTTCATAATGGAAAAGAATACAAAGGAAAATTTGATGCAAAAGCAGTCGAATGAATTTTTCTGGGGTATTCCAAACATTCAAAAGCATTTCGCATTTTCAGTAAAACTCATTTAAAAATTTTAGAATCTGTGCATGTTTCTATTGATGAATATGACTTGTTAGAGCCTAGAAAGGCTCCAAATGTTGCTAATGATTCTGATAATGATGAGACATGTGCAAATACAACATCTACTACTACTCCTCTTCAGAATTCTGAAACTGCAGACCCTTCCAGTACAGCTAATCCTTCACCGGCAGACTTGAACTCTGCCGATACCGGTTCCAACTCTTCTGTTGACCCAGAACCCATCTCTTCTGTCTTACCCCAAACACCTTTGCAGATCACTCATCCTTCTTGTCCACCAGAAAATAAAGGTTTCGAAGATCCGATCTCTTCTGAAGAGATTTTGGTGAATCTCCTTCTCAACCTACTCCAGAATTTTTAAGGGAAGAACCCACCAGAAGTGATCTTCCTTCAATCATTATTGAAACAAGAGATCATCCTATTTCTCAAATCATTGGTGATCTCAACACAGGAGTGCGTACGAGGAATAGAATTCGAGAAGAGACTATGTTTGCATATGCATTTGTATCTGAAATCGAGCCAAAGAAGATTGATGAAGCTATTGGAGATCATAACTGGATTGAAGCTATGCAAGAATAGCTGAACCAGTTTGAAAGATGCAAGGTGTGGAGCTTAGTTCAAAGGCCGACTGATCATCCAGTTATCGGCACCAAATGGGTTTACAGAAACAAAAGAGATGAAGATGGAAATGTCACCGTAAACAAAGCTAGACGGTTGCTCAAGGCTACCGACAGAAGAAGGGATTGACTTCGATGAAACATTTGCTCGTTGCTAGATTAGAGGCAATCGACTTTTCTAGCCTATGCCTCGTTCATGGACTTCAAAGTGTATCAGATGGATGTAAAGAGTGCCTTTCTGAATGGTGATCTTCAAGAAATGGTATACGTTGAACAGCCTCCAGGATTTGTTATTCAAGACAAACTGGATCATGTCTACCGACTCAAGAAAGCTCTCTATGGCCTAAAGCAAGCTCCCAGAGCTTGGTATGAAACTCTATCCAAGTTCTTAATAGAACAAGGATTCGTGAGAGGAAGGATAGACACTACTCTATTCATCCTCAAGCACAAAGGTCATTCTCTTCTGGTACAAATCTATGTGGACGACATCATCTTTGGATCAACTAACCAAAGCCTGTGCAAGAGATTCGAGAAGCTGATGAAAAGCAAGTTCGAGATGAGTATGATGGGAGAGCTTACCTACTTTCTAGGACTGCAGATTCAACAGACTTCCGACGGAATCTTCATCAGCCAAACCAAATATGCAAAGGAACTAATCAAGAAATTTGGTCTTGATTCAACTAAAGGATTTGAGACTCCAATGTCTACCGACTGCCATCTTGATAAAGATGAAAAAGGAAAGCAAGAGAACATGACCAAGTACCGAGGAATCATAGGTTCACTTCTTTACCTTACCGCCAAGAGACCCGACATTATGTTTGTTGCTTGTGTTTGTGCAAGATTTCAGTGCATCCAAAGGAATCACATTTGCTTGCCGCCAAACGTATCATGAGATATGTTTCAACAACAACAAATCTAGGCATCCGTATTCCAAACACAACAATTTCGATCTAGTTGGATACTCGGATGCAGATTATGCACCGCAAAGTGAGCGTAAGAAGCACCTGGGACTTGTCAATTCCTTGGAAATAGACTTGTCTCATGGTCATGCAAGAAACAAGGATCGGTTGCAAACTCAACCACGAGGTAATACATTGCCGAAAATGTTGCTCTCAACTTCTATGGATGAAGCAACAACTAGTGGACTACAACATCAAGATCGCAAATTGTCCAATTATGTGTGACAACACATCAACAATTTCGCCTCCAAAAATCCAAGTGATGCACTCAAGACAAAGCACATTGATATCCGTTATCACTTCCTCAAAGATCATGTGGAGAAAGGTAACATCAGTCTGGAATATGTTCCAACTGAGCATCAATTGGTTGACATTCTCACAAAGCCACTGGATGCCACCAGGTTTGCTTATTTAAGGAGAAATCTTGGTATGATTGATCCTACTGCTTAATTTCAAAGTCTTATTATTTTTCTTTCATACCGAAAGACTTAGTTTTAGACTGACCGGAAGACGTAATTTTCCCTTTAGCGGAAGACTTAAAGGTTAGCATCTTTACTTAAAGAGGTTTCTAAAGCAATAAAGGGGGTCAAAGATAAAAATTGGTACTTAGAAAATATCTAAAGTTCCCGCTCATGTGCTAAAATTTTTCTTTAAATAGACCTTGAACCGCCCTTTCCAAAACTTTACGAAACCCCGTTGTCTAAAATATTTCTCTCTATTCAAACTCTCTCTCTATGCAACTGCTCTCTTTGTTCCCAAAATCTTCTTGTTTCTTCTTCTCATCGACAACAATGGTATGTTCTTCTCTACTCTACAACTTGGTATTCACTGTTTACTGTTTCGCATTTCATTTCTTAACCTAATTATTTCGGAATACAAATGGTCACTTTCAAATATCTAACAGTATCCGCCATTGTTGTTCTTAAAAACCTAGAAACTAACAGTCGTTTATATGCTTTGAATGCTTACTCTCTTGAAAACTTCTGTTATACATTTCTCTGGTTTGCTTTCACTAAACATTCTAGGGTTTCAAGTTTTCATTTCGAAAATTTTCGATAATCTCAGAAAAACTTGAAATTTCTGTTTGTTTAACATATGAGGTAAAAAGCCCTAATTTTTTACTGCATTTCTTTCAGGCAAAAACATCTAAATCCAACTGTGACAGGAGGAAGGTGCTAGACCCAGAAGAGGACATTCCTCCATGTTTGGATGTCAACCTTCCGGGATACCCTACTTTTCCCGCTGCTCATGACGTAATCGTAGCTCTGGACCCAAAACTTTATATACCCGGTATGTGCATTGACCTTCAATCTGTCTGCACTATTGCCGCCGGAGTCAAGGCCTGCGACGACATGAATGCATCAGGAATTCTTCCACTCTTCCGCCTCAACAACAAAGACTACAGCATTTTCTTGGCTGAAGAGTTCTACCAAAGGATGGAGCTCAAGAATAAGAATGCTCTGCGTGGATGGATTAGAGGGCGTCCTATCTCCATCACCGCCAAGACCATCTCCACCATTATTGGTGTGCATTTCGGTGGTGCTCTTGAATCAACAATTGCTGAGGCTGACCATGCCTGGGAAGCAATGACGGGAATTGATACCCCAAGGGAACCACAAGGGAAGATGCTGACGTCTACTGCACAAGCCACCTAATGGACAAGGGGCTGCTATTCAAAAGTGGTGCTCATGATATGTTTACAGCACAACAACTAAACCTTACCAGTGCCGTCTACCTTCAGACCCGTCTCAACTTCGGGACTATTATCTTCAATGAACGGAAGAAGTGGGTGGATAGAGTCAAGAAGAACCCCACCTACAAACGGCCGTTTGTCAGACTGATCAATGCTCTTCTTCGAGACACGGAGCAGGTCAACTCTTCCTTAAAGGAAAATGAGCTTATAGTGGTGGCCAAGGAAAAGCAGCTGACCGCTTCGTTCTTCAACAAGTACAAAGAATACGAGAACAAGCGAAGGCTGCAGAAAGGTCTTCCGCACGTCTCCATTGACAAGGTTGCTAAGCCAGTACCGATTATAGTCACTCACTTCAACATGGAAGCTTATGAAGCGGCTAGCAAGACCTTCAAGAAGGCTTCTGCAAAATTTGATGAACAAGTTGCTAAGAACCTCCATCAACAAGCCAAAGATCTGGCTGATGAGGCAGAGCAGCTCTTACGAGCCAAGCAGAAAGCCAAGGGCAAAAAGGCCAGGCCGGAAGAAGAGGTAGCTATTGAGGAGCAACAGGCGAAATGGATTAGGAAGGAGATGAAGGAAGGCCAAAAGGACAAAACCCCAGCCCAACCAACTCCATCACCTTCCCCAGCCCAACCATCCCAAGCTCAACCAGCTCCAACTCAACCAACTACCTCCTCTTCCCAGCCCTCTCCTAAAACCAAACGACCATTCTTCTCTTCACCAGTACCCTCACCTCAACCAAAACGTAGGTGACTACGTAAAACCTTTGAAGACCAGCCACCTGCAGACACTCCCGCCTCTACCGATGAAGCAGCTGAGCCCCCAATTCAGTTGCTAAGGAAGAAAAAGAGGTCTGCCGGCACCAAGCACTCTACCGTCAGCCAACCTTCTACCGGCACCCAACCATCTACCGTTAACCAAACCTCTACCGCCACACCAAGCCAACCTATTCCTACTGAGTCATCTACTCAAGGGATTTCACCCCCTCCGGAGGAGTCTATCCCTTAGGAGGAGCCTACCCGAACCCCAACTCCTCCTCCTCCTTCACCCTTCAACTACTCTCCTAACCCATCTACCCCTACCTCACCTCACCAAACCCAAACCACTTCCTCAACACCATCACAACCAACTCAACTCCCTCCTACCAAACCAATAGACTCTGCTGCTGCTAGATTCCTGTTTGACCTTTCCTCAGTAGCAGATCTATTCTCCCCTGACCAACCACAACCTCAACCTAACCTTCGCAAACCCAAAAGCCTCTTCTATCCTGCCCCCTCTTTCTGGTTCTCCACCGACCCTTTACCCGAACACTCAATTGTCAGTGAAAATTCTGATACTGAGATTGAGATAGACTCTCCACCAACCCCTCCCTCACCACCTCAAAATATCTCCTCATCTACCAACACCATTCCAACCCAAGACTCCACCTCTTCCGTCTCCGTCACTCCTCCTCTCCAACAGCCCTTCCGGCCCGTGTCTCCTGAAGCCACTTCCTCTGCCGGTACCACTCACATTCACATTGGCCAGGAACCATCTCCCTCTCACCCGGCCAATGCTGAAATTTTGTCAAGGTTGGACGCTATTTATGAACGACTAGGTGAACTTACAAGCATTACTACCGCTACCACTGAAATCGCCACTGTCGCGTCCAAAGCCAACGACCGGACTGCTGCTCTTCTTTGGTAGTTTCAAGACGATGTATGGACCCGTTTTGGAAAGATGAGACACGAGTTCACAGACGTCAAGATCAATGTCGAAGCACAACGTGACGAATGTGTTCGGCTCTGCTCATCCCTCTTCTACGAGCTGTTCCATGCCATTACACTGCATCTCGGCAACAGCCGCCCTCCTGTCCTAGAGCTCAACAACTTAGCTCGCAACTCTGCTCACAACATCATGAATGCTCATCGTGATCGTGATCTGGCCATCACGGAGGAGAAGCAAATGAAGTCTATAAACAGAATGCTTATGGAAGAGAACAGTCGTCTTCGTGAAGAACTCGACTACCGCTCTCGCTCCACTAGACCTCCCACAGATGCCAATGACGAGTACGTACGAAGAATGGAAGAGCTAGAGAGACAACGTAGAGAGAAAGAAGCTGCAAACAAAGGCAAAGGGAAACGACCGTGGTAAAATGTGTATCTATTTTTTTCCCTTAACCTTTGTATTTATCCTATCTTTTGAAAACTCTGTAAACATTAAACTTCTCGTTTATAATACATAAGATTATTTCTTTTCAAAATTTACCTTTGTTTAAGTTCTTGATATTCCATCTTATATATCTGCGTAGAATTTAAACACTCAGTTTAAATTTATTTAAAACTGATTGCTACTAATCTGTGTGCTGTTCTATGATTTCCTTATCTTTTTATGCAGTTAGATTAGTCTTTACACTTGAGGTGCTCAAATGTTTGATAGAGGCATGTCTTCCGTTATAAAATGAATAAATCTCTTAGACATGCTATTATCTATCACATAGTCGGTTATAGCCCTCATTTGTAGTAATGATGACCAGATATAAATAGGAGGAGATTGTTGATACTTATTGTATTAGATTTATATCTGCTCATACATTACACTAGTTTTATACATCAGTGGCTAATTGGGCTGCGTATCGATTAGCATGGCAACTATGTATAGAACTTTGCCAAGTATAGCTTTTATAGGACTTAACAGGTTCAGCGGAAGACCTCTTCGAAAGCTTCACCAGAAGACCTGCTTCAACATACAAACGGCAGACCTTGTTCACACTCGGTCAAATCATGACGTGTCCAGTCAAGCAAATCTTAAAGGATCAATTTAAATTTATCCTTATCAGTTTGAATTTAAATTGAGACATTCCCTGACATCTCAGACCCGCCGAAAGCAGCTTTCTGAAACGCAGGAAGACTTTTCGCAGACTGAATAGTGAAAGCAGGAAAGCAGACTGTCACCTACTGTCTGCAACAACTCTCACAGATCTGACATCCAGATTGCCCAACTTCCAAAAGATCTCAGTACTCATTCCCTGCTCGATATATGTGAAGACGAAATTCTTGATTGACAGCCCCATGCATTTAATGCATTTAACCTATTAGAGCTGTTAAATCTTCGTCTTCTCCAACGGATCTCCAGAATGCACCTGCTATAAATGCTGCCAGTAAAGATTGAAGAAATAGACTTGACGAATTGCTCTGAAAATATACAACAACTCTAAGTCTTACTACTCAGTGCATTCAAGAGATCCTCAACAGATCCAGAAGTCCTCGTCAACAACAAGAAGCTTTGTATCAACATTTATTATTTTACTTCTTGTTGTTTTCATTCAATAGCTATCCTTCTGCACGAATTTAATATCATGTTTTTCACAGATATTTAATTCCTTAACCCCCAAACACAAGTCAATATTTTCTACACGATCCATTGATAATATTCTTTGTAATAGATCTAGTGGAAAACATAATGCACTATTTAAATCCAAGGTTGACTGCCTTGGTGGTAGACGTAGCACTCTTTATAGTGTGAACCATCCCAAGATACTTGTGTTAATTCCTTTTCTGCTTGTCTGCTTATTTAACTGCTTATTACATTATTTATCTTTACCCTTTACAGCAAACTTAAGTAACTTGTTAAGGTCTACCGGTAGTCCTTATCGGCAGACTTGAACCAGCTTCATTGAAAGACTTCCGCTACTTCAATCTTTTCAATAGATTGAAAGTACCTTTCAAAGAACTTACTTAAAAGTTTGTAAGTGTATAATAAGCTATTCAACCCCCTCTTCTAGCTTATTATTGTGCCCGTTAGGACCCACGGGAACATTGCTTGATCTTGAAAAAGAAAGATGCTCTGCTTGCTGCCATCCTTGACTTTCACTTTGCCATATATAAGTTGAATTTTTCTCCCAATGTGTTTTCACCTTTAAAGAAGGCATAATACCTTACATATTTTCGTAACTTTCATTTTAATTTGATCTAGTATTGGATCGACTATGTTCAGGTATGGAGTGTTGGCTAACTAAAAAGAAAGCAAGAAAATCTAAATGAGTACGGATGAGATGAGGGGGCAAATGGAATATGCAGAGGAATTAGAAAAATAATGAAATGGACACATTTTTACGATGGAAGGAGTTCTAGTGGGAGACTATTTGAAAAAAATTAGCAAAATAGTAAATGTGGATGTGGTTAGTCTTAGCCTTATAGATTCCCGTAAATTTCGTTTTAATTTTATCTAGTATTGGATCGGCTATGTTCAGGTATGGAGTGTTGACTAACTAAAAAGAAAGCAAGAAAGTCCAAATGAGTACGGATGAGATGAGGGGGCAATTTGAATATGTAGAGGAATTAGAAAAATAATGAAATGGAAACATTTTTACGATGGAAGGAGTTCTAGTGAGAGACTATTTGAAAAGAATTAGCCAAATAGTACATGTGGATGTGGTTAGTCTTAACCTTACATATTTCCGTAACTTTCGTTTTAATTTGATCCAGTATTGGATCATCTATGTTCAGGTATGGAGTGTTGGCTAACTAAAAAGAAAGCAAGAAAATCTAAATGAGTACGGATGAGATGAGGGGGCAAATTGAATATGCAGAGGAATTAGAAAAATAATGAAATGGAAACATTTATATGATGGAAAGAGTTCTAGTGGGAGACTATTTGAAAAAATTTAGCCGAATAGTACATGTAACGACCCCACTCGGATTCCAACACGAAATCCCAAGGTCGTGTCGCTGGAACTAACTTAAGAAGAGGACAAGCCTTTGCTAAACAGTAGTGCAAGTCAAATAGTCGAGCTAACACGCTCTAAACATGAACATAAAGCCGCACTAAAATACGGTATTTCAAAAATCGAATCAGCGGAAGTAATATAAGAAAAGAAGTCCCAAGCTATGAAGCTCGAAACCAATGACAATGAAACCAAGAGAGACATTATCTCTCAAAGGAGGAAAAACAAAACTCGCGTGCCGCAACATTGCAGACGCTAATCAAACCATAGGCATTCCAGGCCGGCGTTTCAACAAAGAACCAACCTGATATCTCAATTACCCAACGGCTAAAGCATACCGGGGTCAATCAATAACTATAACAAATAGAATACAGAAAAGCCCCAAAGCTACTGCGTGCCCGGGAGACAGCTGAAATAAATACTAAAACCACAAACAAGGCACGACACAACACGTCGGCCCAAGAAATAACCAATGCAAATACCCAAGTATTCTACCCGACTGTAAAGTCAAAATAACTTTACGAAATGTCGATCTCACAAGAATAGCAAAGTACATGAAATCAATGACAATGCTAAAAAAAAGAACAAGACTCCACAAGCTGCTACTCGGGAAAGTCGGCTGCTACAAACACGAACCACGCGATCTAATCTTGATCTATCGACATCACAAGACCGCTACCACAATCTACTGACCTCAAATTTATCATCGTAACTAGAAACAAGTACGGGATGAGTCATATTGACCCAGTACGCTACTACAATAAATATGCAACATATAGATATGTAACATAATCATATTCATGGTGTCATTTTATAAATGACAGAAAAACCCTTGAAGAGGCGTCGTATCGTTTCGATACTTCACAAGATATCCATTTCTTCTTACTTACTAAACCGTCCAAATGAACCACGGTGTAATTCCCTGTTCAAACACAAATCAAAAGAATTAGAAGGTAGTTCCCACAAAACATCATATGCAAGTATACATATCATTATATATACAAATCAAGCTATTCACATTATTACCACGGGTAAGGGTGCATATTTATCTATATACACCTATATTAATATGTATATCTCTATATATACATATCAATTCTCTCATATATTAGTCATTTATAAGTGTGCATAGGTATATACACATTTCAAGTCCTCCATATAACACCAACCAACACAAACATGGTCAATAAGATCTCATGTTCACTAACACTTTGGTATCACATAAGTGCCCATAGTAAGCCACATAAAGGATAGAGAAGATACCAAATCACTTTCGTCGTATTGCTCCTGCAATCACAACTGTTAATCATATCGTGCCAGTGATACCCGTGTTCAGGTATCAAAGTACTGAGCTCTCTTCTCGGGTCTGAGCTCTCTACTCAGGAAAATAGCACTAGCCAATGTGCTCAATTGGTTACGACAAAGGGGGCTACTTCCCCACTATAGCTAGCAGTGGAGGTGTGTGTGAAACCTGAATCCAGTACGGCGATACATTGCAACCACGAATCCCATAATTCGTGAAGACAATGCATCGTCCCACCATCATCATGAAAGCTCAAGTAATGCCAGCTGGACTTATATGCAATGCACAAGTAGATGTTTACTTGCTAATTCTCAAGTAGATATAATGATCTACTAAACTCATACGATTATGCACATTGTTACAATAATCACAAAAACATAATAGGAGCTCATTTGAGTCTCTAAAGTCATAAGTGTCAAGTTGTTCACTATATTCGATTCAAGTCCCAAAAGCTAGTAATCTAGTCAAATGGATTATAATTATCATAGGATCTCACCACGATCCTAGTAAGGTTCAATTGTTCCTTAACTCGACTCCGTTGAGTCTTTACTACAATTCCAACCAAATAGAGTTTGAACACTATATGTGTTCCAAGACTCTTTTCTATGTTCTCGTTTGAGGCATAGCAAGGTTCTCGTTCCATTTAGGAATCTTAGTTCAAAGTCCCAAGTCAATTATATAAGGGAAGACTAAGTTGATTATTGTGAAATCAAGCTTAGTTCAATTTTTGATTCATAATTCCACTTAATAGTAGAATCCAAGTTCACCACAATTCATTAACTGTAGAACAGATCAGGCATGAAGGCAAATACATTCAATATGCTCATAAGTCATATCATAGAAACACGTAGAAGAATCAATACTTGACAATGTAGGAAATCATGCATTTAGTCATAATATAAAATATACACAGTATTCCATATTCACTTATGAAATTCAGCAGAGTCACAATTTAACCATCAGTTCATCATGTACTATCCAAGACTACTCCGTTAGTCTAGGATCATGAAGCCATTCACTAAACCCTTCCTAGAGTAGTAACTCATTCAATAACGCAAAAGTCGATAGTAGTCAAAGACTTAAGCAACACTAGAGCGGTAATAACCCGTAAGGTCAAACCATACCGGTGAGTCTTAAATAAGAACATGTTTATCCTAGCGACTTATACAAGTAGACTCCATGCATAGAGTACTAAAGATAGTCCCAATCCAAATCCTCTCAACTATGCATTTCTTTCACACAATCATATAAACCGCTTAAGAACTCGATTGAGTCTTATAAGCACACATATCAAACTTGCATTTCAATTCATCCCAAAGTCACGTAAACTAATACATTAGTCTAACGTAGTACAAACGTCGTAGGGATCGAATGTGGAGTCGGTATTGTTCAATAACTCCCTAATCTCAACTCCGGCGAGTCATTTCTAAAATTCAACCAAGTGAAGCATAGATACTAAATGCATCCCATTGCTCGATTGTATGTTCTCCGTTCATTTAGAACTTAATAACTAAGCCGTTCATGACCTTAGACTAGTCATAAACCAAATCCCGAGTTTCAAACCCTAGAATTGCCGATTTTGCTAAACCTACAATTGAAACATATTCTTTCAAAAGAGTTGATCATAGGCACATATGGAACAACATTCATGCTTTGCACAAAGTCAAAATCATAACTTCATATAGAAATCATAAAATCCTACACACATTTCATAGATTGAATTGGAGGATTCTACTTCACTAGAAATCATCCTAAGCATGATTAGAACAACATTAATGAAGGGGGCATGTCATAATATTTAACATGAAATTTCTGGGAATTGCAAACGTACCTTAAGCCTATGAATAATGGTTAGAAGGAAGAATAAACCAAGGATTGTTGTAGAGGAGAGCAAGACCCTCCATTCGGCGGTCTCGGATCGCCGATCGGATCACCGGAACTCCGGCAAATGGTCACCCAAGCTAGGGTTCTTCCGAAGGACGAAAATGGAGGTTCACTCTCTAAAAATCTGGAGCTTAGTGATCACTAATGGATGAAAAGGCTGAAAATTGCTTATATACTTCCCAAGAAAACCTTAATCCAAGTGAAGGGGTTTATATGGCTTCTTATTGGCTAAGGAATGCAAGCCCTTGATAAGGACTCATCCAAGGGTTTAGAGAGGTTGGACTATAGTCAACAAGGGAGGCTCAAGTCATTAAAGACATCGAAGGGTCAAGGGCTTTGTGGTCATAAGCCAAAACTTGTCAAAAATCCCGTAAGTGTGAATTCATGGACCAATTTCCAGATTGTTGTTACTGGACAGTCGATCTTGTAAAATCGACCATAAATCGCTGGCAACTCTAAATGAGGTGAAATTTGATTTTTATGACAGTAGACTCATTAAAATATATTTTAGAATTTTAAATTACCCAATTTGGACTTATATTCATCAAAATAATGTTAGAACAAAATCAAGTACCGAAGCTGATTTCCTGAAAATAGAATTCTGGCACAGCCGTAAGTCAAGACCTAAATGAGGTACTTAAACAACATGGAAAATTACCAAATTTTACAGGAAGTATCCTAACATATTAAGGTAAAACATAATAAATATTTACAAAATTCCCTTTAGTAGATTGGTACCAGAATTTTCCCGAATTTCGCCCAAAAACAGGACTGAATCTGTGAAGTAATATGTTGGTCATCTTATTTCCAAATGCAACAAATCTATGAACATTGATTGTTCAAGCATGAGAAATACTAGTACAATTGGTCTAGAACTTAAATAAACTTCTCGCAAGTTGAAAGCACAAACTATACAATCAATGAAGGCAAACACGAGAAACCCTAAGACTCAAACGATGCAACTAAGCTTCCAAACTTTCAACCAAGCATACTATGATCAAGATGAACATTATAAATCTCATATGCAAGGTACTAAGACTCCAATGAGACCGGCCTAGTTAAGTGCTAATATGCTGAGACGAACACTCAACGCATTAACAACAAAGCATGCAACGCATGGAAGGCAATCACTCTACTATGATCATAACAAACTTAATGCAAGCATGAAATGAATGAAACGAAGTCTCTAGCATGTTAAGACATACAATAAACATGCTATAATGATGTTATACATGTAAAGGGGTTTGGGTTCTCACACTACGTGATAAAACTCTCAACCGAGTCAAGTAACGAACAGCGTCGGTATACGACTTGTAACTTTAACTAGTTAAAGTCTATGGAACATATGTAATTAAGGTATTGGCTTCTAGATAGCCTACCTACACAAATCAAGGTTCTTTCCTCAAGTTTAGTAACTGAGGTCACGGTTAAACAACAAGCAAAACAAGAAAGTCAAATACACGAAGGTTCGGGGTCTTACAGTACACGTGGATGTGGTTAGTCTTAACCGTACACTTTTTGTTGGGGAAACTATATTAAGGACAAACATATGCCAATTAAAATGGGAATTTTTTTTTCATTTGAGAAATACATGATTTCCTAGTGTTTTAACAGATGCTATTGATGTAGATGGCAAGTGTTAGACAGAGGTCTATGTAGCCAACTTCCAAATAGTGTACATCTCACTGAATTGATGTTCTATATGCTCTTAGACTTGCGTGTTGATTTTGAAAGTACCAAAAATAAGTGATGATTTTATTTACGCAGGCACAATTTTCCAAGATGCGCCCAATTGCAATGGCACCTTCTGTTGCTCCTCGTATCCCAATCTACCCCTGGTGGTCCAGGTCTAGGGCAACAGATATTCTACGGTCAAGCTTAACCGACTTTCATTCCTCCCCAGGTAATCTTGATGATGGTTTTATTTATTTATTAGATGATATATTTTGTTCCTAATCATCTCAACTAGCCCTCTATTGGATAGTATTTGGAAAATTATTTATGATATTCATGTACAATTGAAGCAAGTTAGATACTTAGACATTCACATTTACCAATTGAGGTTTCAGGTCTGCGCTTGCTGTAGGTGTATAGAGGCTTGATAGTTAACTGTTGGCAAGAATAAATTTCATTTGACAAATGCTGAATCAAAGAGAACTGATTTGAAAGACCACATATAAAACCACTGCTCTAATCAGAACTGATGAATAACCTTATCCATGTTGTGTCATGGTACTCGCTCATTGATTTGTTTGAGAATGCCTCTTTTTTTTGTGGCTTTCCTTGTTCAGTTTCTTTGGGTCGAAGTAGAACATTTTGGTATTCTCTTTCCATTATGTTTTGGAGTCAAGTCTGTTAAGAATCATGCTACATAGCACACTTACTGATACACATGCTTCTGCTTGAAGTTTTATGCCAAACACGAAGAGAAGGAAAGAAGACCATGGCACAGGGCTCTCTATGGGGTGACGCCATAGGGATAGACGTTAAAATTGAGAATGTTTAGAGCCCCCCCTCCCCCTTCAATTGCCAGTCAGTTTTGTTATGTTGAATTCATGATATCTAATTGTTGTCTGATGTTGGGTTTAGGGTAAGTTTAGTTTATACTTAATGATCTGAGTTATCTTGTGATAAGGTGCACCTATTATATACGCCTGCCTGGCTCCCCCCATGTCTTTATTGTCATGAAAACATTCTTAAAACATGGTAGGGAAAAAATAATCTTCGTATTCTTAAGACATAAAAATCTGATCTAAACTGTAAATTACACTTTTGATATCAATTTGGGATTGGTCACTATTCACGATGAGGAGGTAGAAGATGATGTTAGTTGTATAATAAAATGGGGTTGGGGGTGGAGAAATGAGGATGTTGAAGATGGATATGTTGTAAAACTAGGAGATATAGTTTGAAATGAACAACTCGTTAGACAGTAAAACTGTAAAAGTCACCCCCAATATGAGATTAAATTAGAGAGAATCGATTATGATGGTTTTGACTACTACAACGTATACCACTGACTGGACCTTTAGGAATTGGGATATCAATCTTAACCACCAATGACCAGACTAGAGATAGGGTGGCTTGTGTGATGATCATGCATTGGACTGAATTGAACGATGAAAAATGATTCGTGTAACCAATCCTAAGTGACTGGTTAAAGGCTGAGTTGAGTTGAGATGCATTTCAATTGGAACACAAAAACATTAAGATGTTGGCTGGACAACATTTGTCTTACTCATTTTTTGGTGGCTGTTTAAAATTAAGAAATTTGTGTGTGATGATTAAACATAAAGAGCTTCTTTACACTGTAATTACACTTGTGATATCAATTTGAACATGCAAGCTGTTACAATGCAAGTCTTTATTGGATAACAGTTGTTTAGTGTTTCTTGGTGGCTATATCATCCTGGAATATGATTTTTTGGGGGTCCTCAGAGATGTGGTATCAATGCGATTGTTTGCTTAAAAAAAATTATGCGGACAAGTTATTGATCAGTTCTGTATGGTTGGGTGTTGTTAGTTAGCTTTGGCTTTGGGTATCGCCAGCAGCAGCTTGTTCCGTATGAGGCCCTGGTGGGGCTCCCATGCCAAACTTTTTGTGTCAATGGTTCGGCAGGGCAGCAGGGACAACGTCCCGGTGGCCGACGTGCATGAGCCGTTCCACTCAGCCAGAACCAACAACTGCTCCTCTTATGCGGCAAGAGGTTGGTGGTACTTTTAGTTACTTTTTTTCTGATCACAGGTTGGATAAAAGTTCATATATGTTGTAATGTGTGTGTAACAGATGATGCCGTGAGGGCGCGCCTATCGTTACCCACCAGGTCGTGGCGCTCCTGATGTTTCCATTCCTTGTATGGCTGGAGGCATGCTTTCTGTTCCATATGACATGGGTGGCATGCAGTTGCATGATGCTGGAATCTCTCAGCCAATTCCAATTGGGGCTTTAGCTTCTGCCCTTCCAGATGCTTCACTGGCCGAAGGACGGTAGGCATTCTTCTTTTATTTATTATAGGTTAATTTAGTATCTATTAAGAGGGGATTGATTATGAAGGTCCATAGTGGGCCTTAACAAATTACTGAGAATTCGTATCTCATTAGTACAGAAAGAGACCTGGCTAGATAGCTTATTTTTTTGTGTTTGATAAATAGATGCTGGGCGAGAATCTTTACCCACTTGTGGAGCAGCTGGAGCACGAAGCAGCGACCAAGGTTACTGGCATGCTTCTGGAGATGGACCAAACCGAGGTTTTACACTTGTTGGAGTCCCCTGAAGCTCTCAAAGCGAAGGTTGCGGAGGCTATAGAAGTTTTGAGGAATGTCAGTCAGCAGCAACAGACTTAAACTTATTTCCTTTACTTCATTTGTGAGAAGTAATGAACACATCATAAAAAAAAATTCCAAACAAGAAATAAAATGAACACATGTTTGATTCCCCTTGAAACCATTAACTTCAATGTCCCGGTGAAGCCAAGAACAGGGAGAAATCAAAATTTCTAAATTATTTATGTGAACTTTGTTGACTTTCAATTAGGTGCCCTAAAAAATAAAGTAGATATTACACACACACAAAATCAAGGGGAATGAGAGAAAATCATAGTAAAACCATAGAGATTAAAATAGAGAAAAGTGTCTAAATTGGGAAGATTCAAAAACAAAGAGAGAGAGACAGAGAAATTGCAAACCGTGGTTGGTTTATGGTACTTTGGCCCTCTGTCTTCCTTCACTTCCTATTCGGAAAAACCCTCAGCGTGGGAGAGAATTAGGTACGCTGGAATAGAAGCTTAGACAATCCTCTTCTACAAACCCTAAGCGTGTCGTACCTCCGGGAAGCTCTGAAAAACCCTCAGTGTGGGAGCGAATTACGTGCGCTGGAACAAAAGCTTAGAGAATCCTCTTCTGCAAACCCTAAGCCTGTCGTAAACAAAACGACTACCAGAGAGAAATCCCTTTTGATCGATTTGGAGGAGTAGCGAAATTAGGAAATTTAGAGAAGGTTTATGCTACTGAGCAAAATTAGGTTTTCCATTGAGCGTGCTTGGAGAAGGGGAGGGGAAGTGCAGCGTGCTGGGAGAGTGGAGGGGAATTCGACTACTGAAATTATACTTTGGCGGGTTTGGCGGGGAAATATGACCGCGTTTATTTTCATCAGGTGGTAGTATAGCCTTGAGCCCTTGACTTCCAACAATTTTCACACAATATTAATTCAGACGAGTTACAACGTTGTATTAAAAATGTTGTGGAATTTAACAGCGTTTTAAAAAACATGTAAAACCCTGAATTATGGCTTGCTTGTGTTATGCATGAACTCATACACTTATAATCATCATAAACATGTTCATTTAGCTCACTCATATGTTTGGAGTCAATAGCACGTTCGTTGTCGTCGTTTGAGACGCACGTATGCATTTTTCTTTCACGAGATGCTTTGAATCTCGGGTTTGTGTTTTATGTTGGGTACACATGGATAATTGTTGGAGGGCATTGATAACATCATTTACATGCCTTAGATGTTGGTTGGATACTTGTTTCATTGTCGGTTTGGTTGCTAGTTTGATTCTAGCGTTAACCCTTCTCCGTTTGACTTTTTGGTTGTCGTCGAGTGTTTTGCCTGAGTTCTTGGCCATGTTTGGTTGAGGTTTGAAGCTTGATTGTTTTGGTTATTGATTGGAGGTTATTAAGGTTGGATTGTAGACCCTTTTTGGCTTGGAAGGACTCAAAAATGCGTGCGGGAGAGTCCGAGATCGAGCGAGGAAGCAACAAACCTTGGATTGTGTTATGCAGCTTTGATGCGCCCGCATCAAAAGGAGACCAAGCGACCGCATTGGTCCCTGAATCCTGGTTACGGGATTTTGCAATTTTTCTGCGCAATGTCCGATTTTTACCCCCCTAAACCCAATTTAAACCTAACCTAAACCCTTCTACTTAGCCTAAACTTGTCCTAAACATCTATTAGAGTCTTTAGGGGTTGATTAGTGGATTAATTAAGAGAGTTAATCCCCCCTACTTAAACCAAAACCAACGCATTCTCTGTCTAGTCGGCCAAACAGAATACGACTTCAGCCCCTTGTGTCTTCTGCGAGAACTCAACAGAGAGCTTGAGAAAGAGCTTGAGAGGGCGATTCTAGGGTTCTTGAAGGGCTTGATCTTGGAAGCCTTTAATCGGGACCTTCTTCCCCCATTCTACCTGTGAGCTTGAAGAGAGAAGGTTGAGGAGACAACCTGATCTCTAGGTTTCGAATTTACTGCTTGTGAGGGCTGAAATTGGGTAAGTTTCTACCTCTCTTCCTTTTTCTTTTGGGCTCCATTGGCCCTAGGGAAACAATCAATTGCTATGTGAGGTCAATGGAAGCAATTTCTAGGGTTTGTAGAAATGTCATGAACCCTAGGTTTCAAATTGTTGTTAGAGATTGGTGAACCTATGTGAGACTTGATTTGTATGAAATTCATATGCCAATTAGTCTATTAAACTTTGCTATATGAATTGTTCATATGTATTGAGCTTGAATGACAAAGATACTTGGAAGGGGATTTTTCCCAAATTAGGTTTTGGCTTGTTAAACATGATTGTAAGCCTAATTATTGTGTTATACATGTTTAGTAGAGTATATTAAATCATGTTGTGTGTTTTAATCATGTTTTGGAAAATATGATTGGTAAGAGGACTTGAATGAATTTATGCACAAATTGCCAATTTGTTCTAAGTTGCATTGTTAAGTAATTTGTGGGGTTTATGTGAGTTTATTGAACATTGGGGACATGATTATTGGCGATAGTTATGAACATAGGGGGATGTTGAAGCCCATGCTTCTATTCCCTAAATTTTCGGAAAGTTTAGATTGGACTCAACGGAGTCAACCTTTGGGTTAGTATGAATCCTAGGAACTATAATCTTAAGTCCTACGGAATTTTGGGTAGAAATCACGGAGGTCAAGCCTCCAAGAAGTTTTGAAGTGTATGAAGGACACTTGATTATGAGAGCTTATATGATTCTCTATTGTGATATTTATGCTAGTTGTGGATGAAAAGCATGACTAGTTTGATGGTAGAGTGTTTACCTACTTGTTTTGAGCATATGAGTATATATTACTTGTGCTTGGGTTTTGAGTCCACCGAGCCTGCCTGTTGAGTCTGTTTCTTTGGTGGGACGATACATCGCCTTCACGAATTGTGAGATTCGTGATCGCGATGGATCGCCGTGCCGGGTTTGCACACACCCTCCATCGATGGCCACGGTGGGGAAGTAGTTTATCTCGCTTGTAGTAATACACATGACTTTGATAACTATGGAACTCGAGCGGAGATCGTCTCGGGACGCCGATATCTACGAGAGGGATATCGAGGGCACATAAAGGTTTTGCACGTGTTTTTGCAGGAGCGACACGCGCGGAAGAATTGGTAATGGTATCATATCCCTTATATATGAATTGTCTCACAAGTACTTATGTGAATAATGTGCCTTGTGGTTTGGATATGATATGATGGTTGTATTGGATCCATAAATGTTATACTTGATAGATAACATGTTGATTAAGGTTGTTAAGCATAAATGCTATCACATGAACATTATTTGAATGTTGTATTATGCCAAAGGCATTTATTTTTTTTTTTCCAAAGGCATAAATCATTATTGTTAAGCCTAATATGCCTTGACATGAATTTTTGGTGAAATGTTATACTATGATGATAACATGTTTTATTAATGTTGAGCATGGATGCCACAACATGATTTTTATATAAGGTTATATGTGATGATAGCGTGATGTAAATTATTATTGAACATTGTGCCATGGTAGGAAGTTATGGTTAGTAACTTACTAAGTCTTTGTGACTTACTTTTATTTGTTGATTGTTTTTCCCTAGATCTGAGCCGTGCGTGCAGATCCAAGTAAATCAAGAAGATTGCGTTATGAAGTATTCTTTTGGCAAGGTTGCTACTTATATAGTTTGTTTTCTTTGGTAAGGTCCGTTGGGAAAGATGAAGTTATGTAAACTTCATGTTGGGTAGCAAACCAAATTGTGATTTGTAACGATTGTAATTATGCTGTTTAGCCTATTCTTTTGGTAGCCGACCGGTAGTAGTCGTGCTTGGTGTATATTTATGGTTTCGTTTCCATATGCTATCTTGTTGTTGGTACTTATAGTTATTAGTACTTATACTGTTGGTAGCCGACTTGTGTTAGTCGCTCTTGGCAAAATTTGTAATTATGTTTTAGCATGTTACATTGCTAGTTAAATATTATGTTTATTCTCCGGCATGTTTTTAGCCGTGGAGTTGTTAGACTAGAGTCTTAGACTTAGTGGAATGTTGGTTCCTACCAGAAGGCGCCGATGACTTGGTTTTTATGCTATATATTTGAATTGCATGACAGGAGATTAGTCCTATGTGCCCAATGTTGCGCACGCGAAGTCGAATCGAATTTTGGACCGAGAGATTAATTATCTCTTTGGTTGTTTTTAGTTTGAGCTTGTTAGCTTGGGCGCCACTGCTTTTATTTTATTTCGCCTCGCGCATATGTTTTGAGTTGTTGGCGTTTCGCCGTTATGGCCCTACCCATTATTTACTACTTGTTAGTTGTTATGTGCTTCCCGGCGGCACGACCTTGGGATTTCGTCTTGGGATCCGGGTCGGGTCACCACAATTGGTATCAGAGCTATGATTATAAATTTAGCTTTCAAATGATAGGTTCCTTGGCTTGGGGGTTGGTTTGTGTGATAGATTTAATTTTAACGCCGAGTGTTATTGTAGGTTTAAATGGTGGATACTAGAGCAGGAGCTAGTTCCGGAGGTGGCACTGGTAGAGGTGCTGACGGTGGCAGAAATGCTAACGAGAACCGTCAACAGAACATTCCTCCACCGCGACACCGAAGAGCGCTTGAGGCGATGGCTACTATGTATCGTGGCATGCTTGATATGATGAACGAAATGAATCAAACGGGTTTTGGTAGAGTGGAACCACAAGGAGTACCACAGCCAGAACCACAGCCCGAACCACAGGTAGAGAGGCCGAGGCAGGATGTTAGACATAATGATAATACTATGCTTGAAAGATTTGTGAAGTTAAAGCCGAGGCAGTTTAATGGAGAGCCGGACGCTGCGAAAACCGAGCTATGGATTGAACACTTGGAGAAAATATTTGCACCTTTGGGTTGCGATGATGAGCGTAAGGTTGTATTAGCCGTGTTCAAGCTTGAGGGTGCCGCAGCATTGGTGGTAGGTGCTTAGAGAGTTGGGACCCGCATAGAGTTCCACGTATATGGCCTAACTCGCTCGAGAGTTCGTGAGCTTCCTATGTACCGAAGTTGTTCGAGAGAAGCGAGAGAAGGAATTCCTTGATTTGGTGCAGGGAGCATGATAGTTTCACAAGATTCAAGATTCCTAGATTTACGGAGTTGGCTCGTTATTGCACACATTTGATTCCAGATGAGGCTAGGAGGACACAAAAATTTGTAAAGGGTTTGAGGACGGAGTTCAGGAAGCAGCTTCTTTCTCATCGCCAGGAGTACGTGAAGGCCGTTGATAGAGCCTACATTATTGAGAGAGATATTGAAGAGCACCGTGCTATGCCTATTTCGGGTTCTTCTCAGCAGCCTAAGCAGTCTTCTGGGCGAAGTCATGGATCGGGTAGCCGTGGAAATTTTCGTGGAGGTAATGATCGCAAGAAGGGAAGTGGAAAATCTCATTATGAAGGACATACGAAGAATCAATCGAGTGGCAAGGGAGCTAGTACTACATCTACTTAGGGAGATCGTGGAGTGGCATTGGTTTGCTCTTATTGTTCCAAGATAGGGCACACGGAAGATAGATGCTGGAGCAAGAAGGGAGCACCAATGGAGTGCTACTACTGTGGAGTTTTGGGACACATGAAGAAGGATTGTCCTAAATTGAAGAACAATCAGTTAGGAGGTTCTAATCAGCCTGCAGTTGGGACGAAGAGAGATAGCGATGGTAAAGCTAAGGTGCAGGGTCGCGTATTTGCTCTTGATCAGAGAGGAGTGCCTGAATCTACAGCAGTGATTGGAGGTACTATTACTATCTTCGGTAATGAGGCTCGTGTACTTATAGACCCAGGATCATCGCATTCTTATGTTGCATCGCATTTTGTTGACAAGCTATGTGTTATGCCTCAGTCTTTACCTTATGTGCTTCAAGTATCTACCCCTCTTGGGGAATGTTTATTAGCTTCAGATATTTATAGAGCATGCGATGTGCTTGTGGATAAACATGTGTTGCATGCGGATTTGGTGGTGTTGCCACTTCGTGATTTTGATGTGATACTTGGCATGGATTGGTTGTGTACATATCATGCATTGGTGGATTGTCTTAGTAAAGGGTCACTTTTGCTTTGCCTCGCTCCTAACTTTGTATTCTTGGGAGATAATGCACCTAGTGGCCATTTGCTCGCTCTTAAGGCTAGGAAATTGTTATCGCGGTGCATGTGGTATCTTGCTTGTGTAGTGGATAAACGGGTTTCTACTTCTAATCTTGAAGATGTGCCGCTTGTGTGTGAGTTTCCTGATGTTTTCTAAAGATTTTGGGATGCCTCCCGATAGAGATTGAATTTTGCATTGAGTTGTTACCTGAACTAAACCACTTCAAGGCGCCGTATAGAATGGCACCTATGGAGTTAAAGGAGTTGAAGGTTCAGCTTGTAAGAGTTTCCTGACATTGGCTTTATCAAGCAAGTGTATCGCCGGGTGCGCCTAAGATTATTTGTGAGGAAGAAAGATGGGAGCCTTAGATTGTGCATTGATTATCGGAGTTGAACAAGGCAACGATCAAGAACAAGTATCCATTGCCACATATAGATGACTTGTTTGATCAATTGCAAGGATCGGTGGTCTATTTCAAGCTTGACTTGAGATTCGGGTACCATCAGTTGAAGGTTAGAGCCGAAGATGTTCTGAAAACGGCTTTTCGCACGAGGTATGGGCATTATGAGTTTATGGTGATGCCATTCGGTTGACTAATGCGCCGGTGTTCATGGATTTGATGAACCGTGTATTCCACAATTTTCTTGATTGCTTCGTGGTGGTTTTCATAGACTACATCCTTTGTATTCTAAGTCTCTGGAGGAGCATGCACAACATTTGAGGATGGTTTTGTCGATTCTTCTGGGAGAGGCAACTCTACGCCAAGTTTAGCAAGTGTGCTTTTTGGCTAGAGGAGGTTTCATTCTTGGGGCACGTTGTTTCTAGTGCCGGATAGCTGGATCCTTCCAAGGTTGAGGCAAGAATAAATTGGAGGAGACCCGACCACGCTACGGAGGTTAGAGTTTCTTGGGGCTAGCCGGTTATTATCGAGGTTTATAGAGGGATTTTCAAGATTGCTACGCCCATGACTAATTTGACTCAAAAGAAGACCGCATTTGTATGGAGTGATAAGTGTGAAGAAAGCTTCCAAGAATTGAAGAAGAGGTTGACTACGGCACCAGCTTCTAGCATTGCCTAGCTTGAGGTGATAATTTTGTTGTTTATAGTGATGCATCGAAAGAAGGATTGGATTGTGTGCTTATGCAAAATGGGAAAGTGATTGCTTATGCTTCAAGGAAGTTGTCTCCGTATGAGATGAATTATCCCACGCATGATCTTGAGCTAGCGGCGATTATATTTGCTTTGCACAAGTGGAAGCATTATTTGTATGGTTCAAGTTTGAGATTTTCACGATCACAAGAGTTTGAAATATCTCTTCTCACAAAAGGAGTTGAACATGAGACAATGAGATGGATGGAGAAGTTGAAGGAT
Source organism: Codonopsis lanceolata (assembly GCA_013146195.2). Taxonomy (NCBI): domain Eukaryota; kingdom Viridiplantae; phylum Streptophyta; class Magnoliopsida; order Asterales; family Campanulaceae; genus Codonopsis; species Codonopsis lanceolata. The sequence continues at coordinate 118,841,331 of CM028379.1, read as the reverse complement.
CACGATTGCACGATACTTTATCATCCGGGAAGGCGAACGTGGTTGCCGATGCTTTGAGTAGAAAAGTGCATTTGTCATGTTTGATGATACGGGAATGGAAAATGTTGGAAGATGTTCGTGATTGGAATCCTAGCGAGGTTAATCATGGAGTATTATTCCGCTAGCTGCGGGCTATTCCTCGCTTTATTGGAGAGAATTAAGGAGACTCGTAAGAAAGATCCGACTTGGTGAAAATCATTGATGGTTTGAGTGAGAATAAGGAGCATGATTTCGCGATGAACCAAGATGGATTTTGACTTTCAAGGGTAGAGTTTGTGTTCCTTCGCTTGATGATGTAAAGCGACTTGTGTTGATGAAGCTCACAAGGCAAAGTATACTATCCATCCGGGAGTACGAAAATGTATAGAGATTTGAAGAAACAATTTTGGTGGAATGGCATGAAGCGACAAATAGCGGATTATGTGTCGAGGTGTCTAACTTGTCGCCAGTGAAGGCGAACACCAAAGACCATGGGGTTGTTACAGTTACCTTGGAGATATCCCTGAGTGGAAATGGGAACATGTTACGATGGATTTTGTTTCGGGTTTCCACGCATCAGAGGTTTTGATGCCGCTTGGGTTGTTGTTGATCGGCTCACGAAGTCGGCTCATTTTATTCCGATTGCTATGACTTATTCTTTGAGTCAAGAAGCTTAGCGCATTGTATGTGCGTGAGATTGTTAGATTGCACGGGGTTCCAGCTTAGTATTGTTTCGCACGATCCGAGATTTACATCGAGGTTTTGGCAAGCTTTGCAAGAAGCTATGGGGACCAAGTTGAATTTTAGCACGCTTTTCACCCCCCGACGACACCCGAGAGAACAATTCGTATACTTGAGGATATGTTACGGCTTGTACGATTGATTTTAAAGGGAGTTGATACACACCTTCCTTTCAAGGAGTTTGCGCATAACAATAGTTATCAATCGAGCATCGGGATGGCACCGTATGAGGCTCTTTATGGGAGGAAGTGTAGATCTCCTATTTGTTGGGATGAGGTTGGAGAAGCAAAATTATGGGGTTCAGAGATTGTTCAATAGCCAGTTAGCTGAGAGTGTGAAATTAATTCGGATAGATTGCTCACCGCTCAAAGTCGATCGTAAAAGTTATGCGGATAATAGAAGGAGAGATTTGGAATTTCAGGTTGAGACTTTGTATTTCTTAAGGTATCACCTAGAAGGGGTACCAAGAGATTTGGGAAGAAAGGAAATTATCACCGAGGTTCGTTGGACCTTTGAGATTCTTGAGCGAAGTTGGGAGTTTGGCTTACGGTGGTGGCTTTACCGCCTTTGCTCGGAGATTCATAATGTGTTTCATGTGTCTATGCTTCGGAAATATCTTAAGGATGATTCCCATGTTCTTGAGTATGAAGAGATTACTTTTTCATTTGACTTGTCTTATGTTGCAATGCCTCTGAAGATACTTGACACCAAAGAGCAAGTTTTGAGGAGCAAGAGAATTCCATTGGTGAAAGTTCTTTGAAGAATCATGAGATCGAGGAACCAACTTGGGAGACCGAGTTGAGATGCGAGAGAAGTATCCTCATTTGTTTGATGATCACTCGTAAGAATTTAGGGCTAAATTCCTTAAAGTAGGGAAATTAAAACTTAAAGTAGGGGAGAATGTAAAACCATGAATTATGGCTTGCTTGTGTTATGCATGAACTCATACACTTATAATCATCATAAACATGTTCATTTAGCTCACTCATATGTTTGGAGTCAATAGCACGTTCGTTGTCGCCGCTTGAGACGCACGATGCATTTTTTTTTTCACGAGATGCTTTGAATCTCGGGTTTGTGATTTATGTTGTTAACACATGGATAATTGTTAGAGGGCATTGATAACATCATTTACATGCCTTAGATGTTGGTTGGATGCTTGTTTCATTGTCGGTTTGGTTGCTAGTTTGATTCTAGCTAACCCTTCTCCGCTTGACTTTTTCTGTTGTCGTCGAGAGTGTTTTGCCCGAGTTCTTGGCCATGTTTGGTTGAGGTTTGAAGCTTGATTGTTTTGGTTTATTGATTGAGGTCATTAAGGTTGATTGTAGACCCTTTTGGCTTGGAAGGACTCAAGAATGCGCATGCGGGAGAGTCCGGATCGAGCGAGGAAGCAACAAACCTTGATTGTGTTATGCTTTGATGCGCCGCATCAAAGGAGACCAAGCGACCGCATTGGTCCCCGAATCCCGGTTACGGGATTTGCAATTTTCTCCACAAGAATGTCCGATTTTACCCCCCCTAAACCCAATTTAAACCTAACCTAAACCCTTCTACTTAGCCTAAACTTGTCCTAAACATCTATTAGAGTCTTTAGGGGTTGATTAGTGGATTAATTAAGAGAGTTAATCCCCCCTACTTAAACCAAAAAACGCACTCTCTGCCTAGCTCCGGCCAAACGAATACGACTTCAGCCCCTTGTGTCTTCTCTCAGAACTCAACAGAGAGCTTGAGAAAGAGCTTGAGAGGGCGATTCTAGGGTTCTTGAAGGGCTTGATCTTGGAAGCCTTTAATCGGGACCTTCTTCCCCCATTCTACCCAAGTGAAGCAGTTGAAGAAGGTTGAGGAGACAACCTCATCTCTAGGTTTCGAATTTACTACTGTGAGGGCTGAAATTGGGGTAAGTTTCTACCTCTCTTCCTTTTTCTTTGGGCTCCATTGACCCTAGTGGAAACAATCAATTGCTGTATGTGAGGTCAATGGAAGCAATTTCTAGGCTTTGTAGGAAATGCCAGAGTGAACCCT
>CM028379.1:118761427-118838450 GCA_013146195.2 Codonopsis lanceolata | reverse complement strand
AATAAAATGAAGTCTCAAATATGTAAAGACATATTATAAACATGTTATAATGATGGCAAACATGAAATGGGCTCGGGGTTCTCAACATCCTCCCCTCACTCGAATTTAGTCCCAAATCTCATACCTCGAAATCTCGAAACCCAAGGGTATTCTCCCTCATCTCAAGCCTGCCTCCCATGTGGCTTCCTCAATATCATGATTCTTCCACAAGACCATTCACTAAAGGAACGCTTAGTCCTCAAGACTCGCCTTGGAATCAAGGATCCTCACCGGTTTCTCAACGTAAGAAAGATCGGGCTCAAAGGTAATCTCCTCATAAGTAAGGACATGTGACTCGCCCTTCAAGTACTTACGAAGCATGGAAACATGAAACACATCATGAACACCCGATATAGACGGTGGTAACGCAAGTCTATAAGCCAAAGAACCAATCCGCTCTAAGATCTCGAACGGACCAATAAACCTGGGAGAAAGCTTCCCTTTCTTCCCAAACCGCTTAGTACCGCTGGGCGATACCTTCAGAACACAAAGTCACCAACCCGAAACTCAAGATCTCATCTCCGCTTGTCGCCGTAGCTTTTCTGCCTACTCGAGCCGTAAGCAATCTGCCTCTAATCGCCTTCACACTCTCACCGACCGTTGCACCATCTCCGAACCCCATAATCTAGCCTCACCAACCTCATCCCAAGGCAAATCGGTGATCGACACTTACGCCCATACAATGCCTCGTACGGCGTCATCTCAATGTTAGACTGATAGCTGTTATTATACGCAAACTCTCCCAACGGTAGATGTGAATCCCAACTACCCTTAAAATCCATAGCACACGCACGTAGCATATCCTCCAAGATTCAGATCAATCTCTCCGACCGACCATCGATCGGGATGAAACGCATCGAAATTCGTTGCACTCCAAAGCCTCCCTGCAAAGAATGCCGAACCTAGAAATAAATCGGGATCTCTATCTCGACACAATGCTAACAGTACACCGTAGTCTCACAATCTCCTCCGAATGTACAACGCCGCCCACCGACTCAAACCGAGGAAATCGCAATAGGGATAAAATGAGAAGACTTAGTCAACCTATCAACGATAACCCAAATCGCATCAAAGCCTCTACGAGTACGTGGCAACCCTGAAAAAAATCCATGGTGATATGCTCCCACTTCCACTCCAAAATCTCAAGTGGATGAAGCAAACCAAGAGGTCTCGGTGCTCACCTTAACCCGCCGGCACGTCAAACATCTCGAAACATACTCACTATCTCCTCTTCATACCATTACCACCAAAATCGCCTCTTCAAGTCACGGTACATCTTAGTACTACCCAGATGTATCGTATACTGGGCCTTGTGAGCCTCATCAAGAACCATACGTTTCACTTCATCAGAAGAAGGAACGCAAATCCTACTCTGGAACGTCAAGATCCCATCACTATTTATCGCGAACTCGGGTGTATTATTCTCACCCAATCCATCGATAATCTTCACCAAATCTGGATCAGTAGCTTGAGCTTCCTTGATCCACCCAAACAATACTAGTGTAGCACGAACACTAGCAAAGAGAACACCATACTCACTCACAACAGGACTCCATTCACGGATGTCCTCGAGCATCTTCCAAAGCAGCGTCACAAAAAACCACGAAGTTCTCACCATCAAGGCAAAGCTAAAACCGGAGCTGTAGTCAACCTCTTCTTCAACTCCTGAAAGCTAGCCTCACACTTGTCACTCCAAACAAAAGCAGACTTCTTCTGAGTAAGATTGGTCATAGGAGTGGCAATCTTAGAAAATCCCTCAATGAACCTACGGTAATAACCCGCCAAGCCCAAGAAACTACGGACTTCGGTCACCGTACTAGGAGTTTTCCACTTGGTAACAGCCTCAACTTTTGATTGATCCACCGTAATACCATCACTAGACACAACATGCCCAAGAAAAGCAACTTGTTCTAGCCAGAATGCACACTTGCTAAATTTAGCAAAAAGCTGTTTCTTACGCAACACAGTAAGAATCTCTCTCAAATGATACTCATGCTCCTCTCGTGACTTCGAGTACACAAGGATATCATCAATGAACACCACTACAAAACAATCAAGGTACTCATGAAACACTCTATTCATCAAGTCCATAAAACGACAGCGCTGCTTGTCAAATCAAACGGCATCACAACAAACTCATAATGGCCATAACGCGTACGAAAGGCTGTCTTCGAGACATCCTCCGCGCGAACCCTCAACTGGTGGTAACCACTCCTCAAGTCTAACTTGGAATACACAACAGACCCCTGAAGCTGATCAAAGAGATCATCAATGTGGGGTAATGGGTACTTAATCTTTATAGTAACCTGGTTCAACTGACGATAGTCAATGCACAAACGCAAACTACCATCCTTCTTCTTCACAAACAAAACCGGTGCACCCCCCGGAGACACACTCGGTTTAATAAACTCTCTATCAAGCAGTTCCTGCAACTGCTCCTTCAACTCTCTCCCAACTCAGCTGGAGCCATCCTATAAGGTGCTCGAGCGATAGGTGAAGTACCGGGCTATAACTCAATGCAAAACTCTAACTCTCGGTCGGGAGGTAATGCATAATCAGCCGAAAAGACATCCGGAAATTCATTAACTAACGGTACATCCTCTATACTAACAGAAGACATGCTAGTATCAAGCACACAAGCAATATACCCCGTACACCCCTGAGATAGAAGTTTTCTAGCCCGTAAAGCAGAAATAACATGTATACCTCTCATAGCATGATCGCCAATAAACACAAACTCCGGAATTCCGGGCATAGCAAAAGTAACCCTCTTGCGACGGCAATCTACTAAAGCATGGTAAACACATAGGCAATCCATTCTCAATATCACATCAAACTCCCGGATAGGCAATACTACCAAACCCGCATGAAAAACCCGATCACAAACAAGTACATCACAACCCCTAATAAATCTCAGATGCAAGCATACAATCACCCAACGGTGTAGACACCTCAAGCACATAAGGCAACTGAGCAGGCAATACACATAAATTCTCAATAAAATACGGTGCATCATATTTGCACCTTTATAGCAATACACCATTTATTGTTCCATACCTTTTTGGTAATTGGTTCGGTCAATTTCAAATCTAATTTATACCATTCTAATTCTCCGACGAAGACCTCTTGATAATCAAGTCAGGGGCCCTCTGAAGTGACTTCAAAAGCTTTCGTCGTAAAGGATGTGGGGTGTTCGTGATTCACATAAAAACATCCTTTATATCGGTCTCAAGAATACAAATCATACGTAGATATAGGCATGGCATCAACATCATGCAACCTAGTATATTAATTTACTATGTATGTAAACAAGATTTTGAAATATTCATACCATTAACTCCCATCAATGGTAGATAAAACACATTATACAAGGCTAGTACACTATCAATGTATTAGACTAATCAAGAGACAATACAACATTTCACGCGTCACTAGGTAGCATATTCTTACTAACTAGTATACGACCAATCCTTATAAGTCAATCCGTATACGGGTCGACAACCAATCATCACGTGACCACCTACTGGCCAATCTCAATGTTCCAACATATCATGAGGAAATTGCACCTTGATCAAGGTAGTCCCCCAAATACCCAAACACAACCATCGGGAAAGAGTTCCCAAATTCCCAGCACCAGTAATACAAGAACTGGTGGTTAATTACTACCACAACTATCTACACCTGTAGTAATCTATGAAATACTAATAGGTAACACGGGAGGTTAAACCACTCCGGTCTCAAAACACATCACAACGAACATTCGCCATAATGATTAACACGACGATCACTCTTGGGACCGACAACCTAGCTTCTCAGATTCCTAAAAATGGAACAAGGAACAACAGCTCTACTGAGACGCAGCACCCACTCTTGGTATAACTGCAACTCATTAGCAATATAGGAGAAATATAATACTCCTAGACACAAGCCTTCACTCAAGGCAATCTAGACCAAATGAACTTAGTACTCCAAGTCGTATTCATTCACAAAGAATCTGCCAATAAGGCACGAAACAGAACACTCAACGTCAAGATTCACACAGGGAACCAACCCACCTAGGCCATGGAACCTATCCTGGCCGATAGCTAACCTATAAAGCTCTGATACCAACTGTGACGACCCGACCCGGACCCCGAGATGGAATCACAAGTCAAGTCGTCCAAATAAGACAACAATACATGCAAAGACTCAGTTTTGGAAAACGACGTGACACAACATTTCAGATGAAGCGCGACTCGGCACCAAAAGGCCGGAATAATTTAAAACTTTTTACACCTGATATAACAATTAATACAATTATACCAAATCATCGGCGACTTTACTACCGGAACCCAACACTACACAGTTCATGCAAATATACCTCGACGGCTATAACATGCCGGAGAACAACATACTTAAATAAGAGCTAAAGTAATGCCCAGCGGAAGATAAATCACGTGAACCATACTACATCTATACAAGGCTCGGCGTACATGCGCCGGCACTCAAAATAGAATACAAGTATAGACATAAATACAACAAAACCAAATTCCCAAGCGAAGTCTAAATGACTTGCTATACCCAACGTCCTTACAAAACAGAACAAAATAAGGACATCTAAAAACCACAACCTCGTCGCGTGCGATCACGGACAAGCGCAAATCCTGCAACACCTCAACGAGCGGTACCTGAACGGCTCGGATCTAAAGCAGTAAAAGGGAGGGGGTAAGTCATAAAGACTTTGTGAGTTAACAATTATGCATGTCATGGCATCATGCAGCATACATATCAAGATATCATTTTTAATATCAAGTCAATCAAAGCGTTCATTTAATAAACACTTAAAACACATATCCATGGTAGCACATTGTTTCACATAAGTGCTATAAAGGTAAACCACATATACGGAGGATATGATATGAAACCGATGCCGCTACGTAGCTCCTGCAATACACATCGTTAACATTCGTGCCAATGATACCCGTGATTAGTGTATCAAAGTATCGAGTTCTCTACTCGAGTACCGAGTTCTCTACTCGGGTACCAAGCTCTCTCCTTGGTACTTAGACCTTCCTATGTGCTCTCTTGGTTACAGCAATGGTGCTACTTCCCCACTGTGGCCAACAGTGGAGGCGTGTGTGATAAAAACCCGATATAACAATCCATCACTATCACGAGTCCCATAACTCGTGACGGCGATGCATTGTCACACCAACGACTCAATCAAATATGCCAGCTGGACTCATGCAATGCCAAGTAGATGTTTACTGGTCATGAAATCTCAAATAAGGAATAAGTTCGACAAGAGCGAACTTATTCAACAAGTAGTTGTTTACTCACTTAAGGGATCACACAAGGATTCGACAAAAGCGAATTCAACATGTCAAATAGATTCATTATTCTACAACATGCTCTCAATCATGCATTTATTTCACACGATCACACAAACCACATAAGAACTCGATTGAGTCTTATAAGCACACATATCAAATATACCCTTCAATCCATCCCAAAGTCACGTAAGCTAATTCATTAGTCTAACGCACTAAATTCATCATGTCAAATAGATATGTCATTCTATAACATGCTCTCGATCATGCATTTACTCCACACGATCACACAACCGCATAAGAACTCGATTGAGTCTTACAAGCACACATACATCAAGGCATACTCATCAATCCATCTCAAAGTATCGTAAGCTAATTCATTAGTCTAACGAACTACATTCGTCGTAGGGATTGATTGTGGAGTCGTTATTGTTCATAACTCCCTAAATTCAACTCCGGTGAGTTTTACTACAATTCAACCGAGAAGAGTATTGATACTATATGTATCACATTGCCTTCTCCTAAGTTCTCCGTTCATTTAGAACTTTATAACTAAGCCGTTCATGTTCTCGAACTAGCCTTAAACACAATCTCGAGTTTCAAACCCTAGTTTCGGTGATTTTGTTAAACCTTGAATTGAACCGAATTCTTTCACAAGAGTTATTCCCAAGCTTAATACAAACAACATTCATGCTTTAATAAATGTCAAAATCATAACTTCATAGAGATTTCATAAAATCATACTCACATTTTATATGTTGAATTGAAGGTTGTGTCTTCACAAAAGGTGTTCAAAATCAACATTAAAACAACTATAATGAAGGGGTCATGCTATTTTGTTTAACATGAAAATCTCAGGGAATTGTCACTCACCTTAGTCCTATGATTAATGGAGGAATGAGTTATCAAAGCAAGGATTGTTGTAGAGGAGGTCGAGGCCTTCGATTTGGCGGTCTCGGTTCGCCGATCGGACCACCGGAACTCCGGGAAATGGTCCTTCAAGTTGGTGTTCTTGATTTGGACGAAAATGGTGAAGTGAGCTCTGATTCTCTGAACTTTTAGACCAACCATGGCTGGTTTTGATGAAAGATGGCTTATATACTTGTCTACAAAGCCCCCAATCCAAGTGAAGGGCATTATGAGGCTTCTCATTGGCTATGGCATGTGAGCCATTGATAAGAGATGATCTAAGGGTTCAAAAGCATCTTAGACAAGTCAACAAAGGTGGCTTAGACTCACCAAGGTCGGCCAAGGGCAAGGGCACTTGGGTCAACAACCAAAATCAACCAGAAAATGACACAAACCTGAATCTGGCACAATGCGGTCGCATCATTTTTGACCCATGCGAGCGCTTCCACTATTCATGGCCAATTTCCAGATTGTTGTTACTGGACAGTCGATCTTGTAAAATCGACCATAAATTTCTCACAACTCCAAATGAGGTGATTTTTGATTTTTCTGAAAGTAGACTCATTAAAATATATTTTATAGTTTTAAATTACTCAATTTGGACTTATATTCATCAAAATAAAGTTACAACAAAATCAAGTACCGAAGCTGATTTCCAGAAAATAGAATTCTGGCACAGCCGTAAGTCAAGACCTAAATGAGGTACTTAGACACCTTGTAAAATTACCAAAATTTACAGGGAGTATCCTAACATATGTAGGTAAAACATAATAAATTTTTAGAAAATTCTCTTTAGTAGATTGGTACCAGAATTTTCCCGAAGTTCACCCGAAAACCGGACTGAATCTGTGAAGTAATAAGTTGGTCATCTTATTTCCAAATGCAACCAATCTATGAACATGTATAAGGCTAGTTTAAACATAGTTATGGCTTGTATTCAAGGCCTAGAACTCAACCGAACTTCTCTCGAGACGAAATGAAGGCAATACAAGCAATGATGTAAAACCACAAAACACAAACGAAGCAACAAAGCTTCTAAACTCCCAACCAAGCATGAAACAACTAAGATGAACATTGTAAATCTTGTATGCAAGGTATTAAGACTCTCATGAGACTTATTAAGGTGCTAACACGTTAATATGAACACCCGAAACAACAACAACAAGGCATGCAACGCATGGAAGACCATTACTCTATTATGATCTTAACCAATTCAATGCCGACACGATATGAATAAAATGAAGTCTCAAATATGTAAAGACATATTATAAACATGTTATAATGATGGCAAACATGAAATGGGGTTTGGGTTCTCACACAGACGCTAATCAAACCATCGGCACTCCAGCCGGCATTTCAACAAAGAACCAACCTGATATAACAATTACCCAACGGCTAAAACATACCAGGGTCAACCAACAACTATAAAAACTAGAATAAGGAAATTCCCCCAATGCTACTGCGTGCCCGGGAGACAACTGAAATAAATACTAAAACCACAAACAGGGCACGACACAACACGTCGGCCCAAGAAATAACCAATACAAATACCCAAGTATTCTATCCGACTGTAAAGTCTAAATAACTTTACAAAATGTCGATCTCACAAGAATAGCAAAGTACATGAAATCAATGACAATGCTAAAAAAGGAACAAGACTCCACAAGTTGCTACTCGGGAAAGTCGGCTGCTACAAGCACGAACCACACGATCTAACCTCGATCTATCGACCAGCTGCGCCCTGCTACAGTCACGATCTACTCGACCTCAGTGCAGCTATCGGTTACTGCAACTAAAAACAAGTACGACATGAGTCATAATGACTCATTACGCTACTACAATATATATGCAACATATAATTATGTAACATAAACATAACCAGGGTGTCATTTTATATATGACAGAAAAACCCGTGAAGAGGCGTCATATCGTTTCGATACTCCACAAGATATCCACTCCTTCTTACTTACTAAACCGTCCAAATGAACCAGGTTGTAGTTCCCTGTTCACACACAAATCAAATGAATTAGAAGGTAGTTCCCACAAAACATCATATGCAATTATACATATCATTATATATACGAATCAAGCTATTCACACTATTACCACGTGTAAGGGTGCATGTTTATATATATACACCTATATCAGTATGTATATCTCTAAATATACATATCAAATCTCCCATAAAATCATCAAGCATAAGTGTTCATATCTATATATATATACACATCAAGTCTTTCATATATATCTCAAATACAAGTATGCATATCTCCATATATACATATCAAATCTCTCATTTATCATCAGCCAATACAAACATGGTCAATAAGATCTCATGTTCAACTAACACTTTGTTATCACATAAGTTCCAAATCAGCCGCTCATTCTATCATTGTTCGGCCAAGGCAGTACGCGACTTTTCCCTTATGTCTTCTGCGAGCAGTCCAGGAAACCTGTGAGAGAGTGAAAGGGGGGCGATTCTAGGGAGATTGAAGGGCTTGAGTTGGGAAGCCATAGCTGGGAGTCTTCTTCCCCATTCAACCCACGAGTTTGAAGAGAGAGAAGTGAGGAGAACGACTTCATCTCTTGGAGTTGCGAACTGGGCAGTTTGGGAGGCCGAAATTTTGTAAGTTTCTACCTCTCTTCCTTTGATTTTAGGCTCCATTGACCCTAGGGAAACAGCCATGTGTGTTATGTGAGGTCAATGGAAGCCATTGTTAGGGTTTGTAGAAGATGCATGAACCCTAGGATTACAAATTGATGATATAGCTTGATTGACCTATGTGAGACTATGATATATGTGAAATTCATGTTCTAACTAGTCTTTTGAACCTGATTATGTTGATTATCCATGAGTATTGAAGTTGGTTTGGTTGAGATACTTGGAAGGTGTTTTTCCCTAATCTTGTTCAAGCTTGCAAATTATTGATGTGAGCTTGATTAAGATGTTTTATATGCTTAATAGAGTATATTAAACTATGTTGTATGATTTAATCATGAATTGGAAATTATGATTGGTATGGTGACTTGAATGAATTTATGCACAAGATGGCTAATTTGTTCTAAGTTGCATTGTTACTTATTTTGTTGGGTTTATGTGAGTTTATTGATCATTGGGATTGTGGTTTTGGCGATAGTTATGAACATATGGGGATGTTGAAGCCTATGCTTCTATTCCTTGAATTTTCGGAAAATTTAGATTGGACTCAACGGAGTCAACCTTTGGGTTAGTATGAATCCTAGGAACTATAATCTTAAGTCCTACGGAATTTTGGGTAGAATTCATGGAGGTCGAGCCTCCAAGAAGTTTTGAAGTGTGTGAAGCACACTTGATTATGAGAGCTTATATGATTCTCGGTTGTGATGTTTATGCTAGTTGTGAATGAAATGCATGACTAGTTTGATGGTAGAGTGTTTACCTACTTGTTTTGAGCATATGAGTATATATTACTTGTGCTTGAGTTTTAAGTCCAGCTGGCGTCGGTCTGTTGAGTTTTGGTAGGACGATACATCGTCTTCACGAATTGTGAGATTCGTGATCGCGATGGATCGCCGTGCCGGGTTTGCACACACCCCTCCATCGATGGCCACGGTGGGGAAGTAGTTTATCTTAGTTGTAGTAATACACATGACTTTGATAACTATGGAACTCGGCGGAGCTCTCGGGACGTCGATATCTACGAGAGGATATCGAGGGCACATAAGGGTTTTGCACGTGTTTTTGCAGGAGCGACACGCGCGGAGGAATTTGGGTAATGGTATCATATCCCTTATATATGAATTGTTTCACAAGTGCTTAAGTGAATAACGTGCTTAGTGAATTGGATATGATATGGTGTTTGTTTTGGTTTCTTATATGTTATACTTGATAGATAACATATTGATTAATGTTGTTAAGCATGAATGCTATCACATGAACATTATTTGAATGTTGTATTATGCCAAAAGCATGAGTTATTATTGTTAAGCTTACATGCTTCACATAAACATTATGGGAATGCTATGTTATAACAATAACATGAATTGCTGTTGTTAAGCTAATATGCTTTAACATGAATATTATTGGAGTGTGGTATTATGCCAGAAGCATGAATTATTGTTGTTAAGCTTATATGCCTTGACATGTAAATTATTGGAAGGTTATGCTATACCGATAACATGAGTTATGATCGTTGAGCATAAAATGCCTTGACATGGATTTTAGTGAGATGTTATACTATAATGATAACATGGTTATTTAATGTTGAGCATGGATGCCATAGCATGACTTTATATAAGGTTATTTCATGACGATAGCATGATGTAATTTATGATTGAGCATTATGCCATGATAGGAAGTTATGGTTAGTAACTTACTAAGTCTTTGTGACTTACTTTTATTTGTTGGTTGTTTTCCCTAGATCCGAGCCAAGCGTGCGGATCCAAGTAAATCAGAAGATTGCGTTGACAAAGATTCTTTTGGCAAGGTTGCTACTTAGATGTTTATTTTGTTTTTGGTGAGGTCGTTGGGAAGATGAAGTTATGTAAACTTCATTATTGGGTAGCAAACCTGAATGTGATTAGTAATATTGTAATCATGTTGTTAGCTTATTCTTTTGGTAGCCGACAAGTAGAAGTCGTGCTTGATGTATATTGGTAGTTATACTTCCATATGTTTTGTTGTTGTTAGTACTTATAATTATTAGTACTTATGTTGTTGGTAGCCGACGGGTTTTAGTCGTGCTTGATTAATTGGTGATTATGTTTAGCATGCTACATTGCTAGTTAAAGTATTATGTTTTTACTCCGGCATGTTTTTAGCCATTGAGTTGTTAGACTAGAGTCTTAGACTTAGTATAATGTTGGGTTCCGGCCGTAGCTTCGCCGATGACTTGGTTTTATTATGCTATATATTTGAACTGCATAACAGGGAGTTTGTCCTACGTGCCCAATGTTGCGGCACGCGAATCGAATTTTTGGATCGAGAGATTAATTATCTCTTTGGTTGTTTTTAGTTTGAGCTTGTTAGCTCGGGCGCCACTGTTTTATTTCATTTAGCTTCCGCATGTGTTTTGAGTTGTCGGTGTATCGCCGTTATGGCCCTACCCATTATTTGCTACTTGTGTGTTGTTATTTGTTTCCCTGGCGGCACGACGTTGGGATTTCATCTTGGGATCCGGGTCGGGTCGTCACAACTTCGACCATAACTCCCGAGCCACTTCGGACTGCAAAAACAGGTGCTCAATCGTTTCCCTGTCTGGATTATTAATGCAGCAAACACAACGAGAAACCACATGAACTTGTCTAGAATGAAGTCGTAAATCCACCGGAAGAGCAGCATAAAATAGCTTCCAACCAAAAGCACTTATCTTTGAAGGAATCCATGGTTGCCAAATACGACGAGCCCAATAGAGAATTGGATCATGACGACGACATAAATCCCAATAAACCTTCGTAACAAAATTCCCAGATGCCGTTTTACAGAACATAAGTTTGTCTCGAACATTCTCCACCAGATGAATATCTTTAATGGCAGCGTGATATTGCACTGGTATATTATACAGCAGTTGAGGGAGCTGCGTAAGAGCATGTTTCACTGTCAATTGAATGTCTATGGGTTGAGGACCTTCTAGCCTGTTGCCAGCCCAATTGTCGTTCCAGAAAGATATATTACCCTCTCCCAATAACCATCTACTATTCTCAGAAAAGAATTTCTACGTGCGAGTGAACGCCCTCCAAACATGTGAAGTTGTTATTGGAACCTTATAACCATCCTCGATTTGTATTTGGCCTCTATGAATTTAGCCCATAAACTTTCACCTTGCAAAGCACCCCATGCCAACTTTGCATGTAAAGAATCACGCACTGCTCAAGAGATCTAATACCTGCACCACCTTCCTCAATTGGCCGCAGTTATGCGCCATGACACCCAATGAATACGACGACCATCTGCACTTCCCCATAAAAATTAGCCATTACCATTTCGATGCGACGAAGAACCCCCTTGGAACCTTAATGGCCGCTAAAGCATACACCGAATCTTTGCATAAAACCGCTTTAATCGAATTATTTCTCCCCCAAAAGAGAGCATGTGCTTTCCATCCTTCAATTTTACGTCTAATATTCGCTTCGAGAAACTCAAAATATTGCCTCCGAACTCTCCCATGGAATAAGGGAAGACCCAAGTAAATCATTGGGAAATTTCGGTGTACAAATTGCACCACGAAGCAATACATTGAACCTTGTATCTAGAACAATATTTGGAGGTATAAAAACCACTTTTTGTAAATTAATTAGCTGACCGGATGAACTCTCATAACGAAGTAAAATATTTCGCAGCGCAAGGATAGTACGTTTTCCAGCATTGCTAAAGATGATCATATGATCTGCAGGGTGCCGCCCCTGTTTCTTTAAAAAAAAAAAACCAGGGAATTACACCCTGGTTCACTTGGATGGTTTAGTAAGTAAGAAGAAATGGATATCTTGTGGAGTATCGAAACGATACGACGCCTCCTCACGGGTTTTTCTGTCATTTATAAAATGACACCATGGTTATGTTTATGTTACATAATTATATGTTGCATATATATTGTAGTATCGTGCTGGGTCATTATGACTCATCCCGTACTTGTTTCTACTTGCGATAGCGATACGAGGTCGAGAAAATCGTGGATAGCGGCATGGGTCGATAGATCGAGATTAGAGCGTGTGGTTCGTGTTTGTAGCAGCCGACTTTCCCGAGTAGCAGCTTGTGGAGTCCTGTTCCTTTATAGAATTGTCATTGATGTCCTGTACTTTGTTATTCTTGCGAGATCGACTTTTTGTAAAGTTATTTAGACTTTACGGTCGGGTAGAATACTTGAGTATTTGTATTGGTTCTTTCTTGGGCCGACGTATTGTGTCGTGCCTAGTCCGTGGATTTCGTATTTATTTCAGTTGTCTCCCGGGCACGCAGTAGCTTTGGGGAATTTCCTTATTCTAATTTTTATAGTTGTTGGTTGACCCCGGTATGCGTTAGCCGTTGGGTATTTGTTATATCAGGTTGGTTCTTTATTGAAACGCCGGCCTGGAGTGCCGATGGTTTGTTCGGCGTCCGCAATGTTGCGGCACGCGAGTTTTGTTTCTCCTCCTTTGAGAGATAATGTCTCACTTGGTTTCATTGGCGTTGGTTTTGAGCTTCATGCTTGGGACTTCTTTCCTTATTGCTTCCGCTGATTCAATTTTTGAAATACCGTATTTTAGTGCGGCTTTATGTTCACGTTTAGAGCGTATTAGCTCGACTGTTCGACTTGCAATACTGTTTAGCAAGTGCTCGTCCTTTTCTTATGTTAGTTCCAGTGGAACGACCTTGGGATTTCGTGTTGGAATCCGGGTTGGGTCGTTACAGGTTCACATGTTTTATGTCTTCCGCTGGGCATTACTTTAGCTCTTATTTACTTATGTTGTTTCTCCGGCATGTTGTAGCCGTCGAGGTATATTTGTATGAACTGTTTAGTGTTGGGTTCCGGTTGTAAAGTCGCCGATGAATTGATATACTTGTCTTTAATTGATATATCAGGTTTAAAAAGTTTTAAATTATTCCGGCCTTTTAGTGCCGAGTCGCGTTTCATCTACAATGTTCCGTCACGTCGTTTTCTATAATTGAGTCCTTGCATGAATTGTTGTCCTATTTGGACGACTTAACTCGTGATTCCTCCTCGGGGTCCGGGTCGGGTCGTCACAATTGCCCTGATTTCTACCTAAATTATTTATGTTCTGATTTAAGTCTGCCAGTTTGGGATTTAAAGATCTACGACCGTGCATACAATGCACAACTAAAATTAATTAATTAATTAATTAAAAATAAATTAAAATATTTTTGTGACTTTTATAAAAACTAAATTTAAATGTTACCGAATAAACTAGCTAGAAACTAGCTTGTCCCCAGCAACGGTGCCAAAAACTTGATGTCTTCTCACAAGTGTACGAATCAATACAGAATATAGTGTACGGAAGGCGATGATCGAACCACAGAGACAAGAAGTAACTACAACAAGTAAATAGGTACCAATTATAACTAAGGGGGGGTTGTTTTGATTTATTTATTTGACTAAAATTATTCTACTAAAAAGCAAGTAATCTAATGGACAGTTTATGCAAAGAAACAAACACAGTTTGTGAAGATCTAATTATGGAGGAGAATCTAGGAATAAGGATTCACTTGTATCTACTATAATGCTTTTTTGTCTAATGTATCTGTTGGAATATGCTTGTTATCTCCTTGCATTTTTCGAATCTTTTGATTTGCTTGTTCCCATTCCCGTAAGTCATAACAAGTGGCTAAAAAGTCTGTGTACCGGTTAGTGTGGCAACTTGTTTGACATCACATAGGTCTTAGATTAGGTTTATCCTGATCTAGTCCTACCTTCTTAATGAAGATCAACAGACTAGCAATTCATATGCACCATCACAAGTAGACATGCTAAAGAATCAAAGGTGTTCAGAAGACTCGTCACTAGTACACTTGTCATGAGCGCAAAAGAATACCTTGAAGACTTGCCACCAGCAGACATGCAACGGTTTGATTGTTTATACCAGCAGTACTCTCTCGCAGAAGACTCACTCCTTTGGACAGAACATCTTACTAGCAGACTTAGCTCTGCACGTGCTACTAAGAGACAAGACTGTAGGAGATCAAGAAATGACAAAAATGTTCGAACTTCAAAAGTCACTCAAATATTTATAAAGCCTGACATCTATGATGCTGCAAGATCTTCTCTCCCTCATGTGGTTTGAAAAAGTCAAAAGAAGCTGCTTTATTTGACAAACCACCTGATAGTGCATTATGATTTAGAGTTACTTTTCGAAAACTTATCATATAGTCTGATGGGCAATAGTTCCAGGATCTATAGGATAAAGTCTTTATCCAACAGTTAAAGATCCAGCGAACATCTTTATCGACCAGTCTTCAACGAAAAAACCATTTCAACTGATAGAAAATCTATCAATGATCAAAAAGACCCCTGTCTATAAAAGAAATCCCCCTTCTTCTTCAACCAAAGAGAATGTGAATCGAAGACATCTGCAACAAGAATTCGTTCGACAAATCTGTGAGATCTACAACAAGATTGTCTTCACCAACAAATCTCAGATCTCCATAGAAGATTGTAGTGATCAAACCTAGACCATAGCAAAACACTCTCTATGGATTGCTAAGACGAAAATGATTGGAGAAGAAGAGAGGGATCAGCAATTTTTAAAGACAGAGATCAATGTCTTGGTCAAGAACCCAGTTCTTGATTTGAGCTCTTCAACCTTCTTCGAAGCTCTCAGCCTCTAACAAAGCTTCAGGACTTTATTCCTAAAGTTAGAGGACAAGCACTTCCGATCGATTTGAAGATTAATTTTCAGATGGTGCCCAAGGAAGATGAAGAGTTGTTTATAAATATTGCATTCATATCTTCAGATTTGTATTTCTATACAAATGTTGTTGATTGTGCAATAATTGATCATCATAGAAGGTCGAGTGCTCTGTACTCAGTTGTTTAGATATTTTTATCTGAACAACCCTTAAAATTTTCTTCTCATATATGTTCCTCGTTGTCGTCTCCTGTTGCTCTCCTTACTATAGAATTTTTCTATGAATAATTAAGTAAAGATTAAGGCTTGGAACGATGATGACATAAACTTTACATAGAGAGTCTAGGTTGATGTATTTTATAATTTATCCTTGAATAAATTCAGAAGTTCTTTCAAATGGGTTATCTTTCATTATTCAGCCTTTACTTCTCTATAAGCTTTTATAAATTGATTAATCCTTTGAAAAGCTAATCTCTCATGACTTCCTAAATCTGCATTTGGAAGAAAGATTAAGAGTGTTGTTGTTCTGAACATATATTCGTGTACAGCCACTTAAGACTTCTTACTAAATCTTAGCCTTACAATTTCTGCTGCTTAAACTCTTTAATCAGGCTTTTGATTTACCTTCAATTTGACATCATAGTTCATTAATCCGCTAAGAGCAAGTCTGTTGTTCAGTACTACCAGAAGACATGCTCGTTGTGTAAACTGTCTATACCTTTAAAACCTACACTTTATGAATATAAAAATAAAAGTTTTTAACAGGCATTATAGGCTATTCACCCCACCTCTAGCTTATTTGAGCATCATTTTAGACCAACAATTGGTATCAGACCCAAGCTCTGTAAGCTATATGTCAGGTCTAACCACTTGAGAGTTTGATCCTCGGTTGCTCACTCCAAATTCATCTCAAAAGAAAATGTTTTTCTCATTCTTGTTTCAAAAACTCTTTTGACAAGGATTTCACATGTGATATATTTTTGAAAGCATGATCACTTTGAAAAATCATTTTGTTTTAAAAAATCTTGAGTTAGACAATTCCTATGATGATTCCTTGCCTTTGTATGAGAAATTTATTCATATGAAATAAGTGCACTTTAATTGACACTATGAATAAAATTGTCTCAGGTGTACAAAACTCTGATGGATGCTTCACTTTAAATGACCTCTGATTCAAATTCTCTTGACATAAGGCTAACGATTTTTATCAATCTAACACCCTCTCGAGAGAAATTTCTTAGTTTAAAATTATGTAACTTTAGAGTGAAAGAATTTTAAAGATTCTTATTTCTCCTTATGAAAAAGGTTAAGAGTCAAAAACTCCATATCATGAAACATTGATTGATCCCTCTGTTATATGATATTCAGTTTCTGGGAACTTGGCCTATATTTCAAAGTGTTATTTTTTTTTTTTTTTTAAAAGGTTGGAGGGGACATAGACCGTACCCCAACCCTTAATTTTTTTTTAAATATTATTTTTAATGCCTTGAAAGGCTACAATTATACATATATGATGCCTTTGGAATGGCTCGAACAATTGGTTCCTCTGGGGAGGCTTTGAACACCCGACCTCTCGGTTTAGAGTAGTTAAGTCCCAGGGTGCCTCTGGTAGGTCTTGAATACTCAACCTCTTCGTTAAGATAAGTGAGTAGCTAAATGAGGCCTTTGGATAAGGCTTTAACAACAACGATGCCTCTAAAGAGGCTTGAACACCCGACCTCTCTACTGAGAGTTGTAAAGTCCAGGGTGTCTCTAGTGAGACTCGAACACCCAACCTCTCCGTTAAGAGAAGTGAGCAGTACCAGTTGAGCTAGAGCTCGTTGGTTTTCAAAGTGTTATTTGCAATCAATTTCTAAGAAATATGAAGTAAAGATATTATGAGTTGTTGCAAAGGAAATCTATTCGTTAGGCAACATCTATCAAGTCTACAGACATATTAGCTCAGATTCCACAGGTATCCTTCTGAAGAACTTCTACCTCGCTATGAATACGACGGTCACTTAAGGTACATCCCATGACTAGTGCTCAATCTACGTATTTGATAATTTCTTTCTCTGAGCATATAAGATCAAGGGAGAATAAGAAATTCAAAATCCAGACCCTTCCCATATTTCCTGGATTCATTTGAAAAACTTATTCCTTTTATCTAGATTTTTCTGGAGCTTTCTAAAGCTCATAAAATGTTGCTAATAATCTTCTTGGTTCTTCTTCAGGAACACAGATTCTCTCAAAGGACACCACGAACTTAGTTGTAAGGTTAAATCTCCTGATCTTCATGGCCATGAAACCCTCAAGCCCAACTCTAACCCCCCTCCCAGCCAACATCCCAACCCCATCCCCAGATAATGTCATGCAACCTGGAAATACTCATCCAAACCCTACTTTGGACCTTTCTGCTCTTAAAGGTAAAGAAGTTGCTAAAGAATCTGATATATCCCCTCAAAAAGAGCCTAATTCTATTTAAGTGGAGCCCACTATTAATGCGGATAACTCTATTTCCCCCACTGCCCCTGGCTTCCATCCGACCAATGTTCAAGGCGATCCGTCTCATTCTTCTTTTTTTGAGACTACTCCTATACATGATAACCCCAGCCATAATGCCTCTGAGATATCTAAGTCTCCTGGTGCCTTTCACAATTCTTCCAATAGACTTGATGTGTTGAACATTTTGGATAATAAAGATGTTGAAGCTAATACTTCTACGTTACATGCCCTCAGTTTAGAGACTTCCCATCCCTATCCTAAAGTCAAACAGAAGCCTCCTATTCCCCCCACGAATAGGCTCACCCGATCTCAGGCTACCAAGCCATCTGATGCTGCCCTTTCATAATAGTTTTTTTTTATGGATATCAAGATCCTTTTTTGGAACATTCGTGGAATTGGTAATGAACCTTCAGTTAGCCGTCTAAAACAGCTTGTCCGTCTTCATAATATTTCTATTATTGCACTCTTTGAACCGAAGCTAGATATGGACAAAGTAACTCTCATAAATCGTCGTTTGAATTTTAGGTTTTTTGCTTCCAACTCTTCCAGCTCCATTTGGATTTTTGTCAAGTCTTCTTTTTCTTGCAAGTTACTTAGTAACAATGTTCAGCAGGTTACTCTTCAGATTCAGCATTTCTCGTGGCCTTCTCCAGTTCTCCTTACTTGTGTCTATGCTAAATGCACCTTGGAGGAACGTAAGGATTTGTGGGATGATCTTATTCATCAGAGTTCCTCTATTTAGAATGTTTTAGGGTTAGTTGGGGTGGATTTCAACATTATTCTTCATCCAAATGAAAGATCAGGTGGTGTGGGATGGGATCGTCTTGGTGCTCTGGATTTCCACACTTGTTTATCTATGTCTGGGCTTTCTGATTTAGGCTATTTCGGTAGTGATTTTACCTGGTGGAACAAGCGCGAGGGTTCAACCACTATTCATGAACGCATCGATAGGGTCTTATGTAACTCTGATTGGTTGGACAAGTTTCAAAATACCACTATGCAGCACCTTAACCATACTTGCTCTGATCATTCTCATCTTCTCACTTCCTTTTCTTGCCAAGCTTCCTGGGGTCCTTCTGCTTTTCGCTTCCTTAATACTTGGGTCAATCATGCTTCTTTTAATGATGTGGTTTCTACTGCTTGGAGCAAGAACAAACCAGGCCGTCCTATGTCTCGGTTCTCTCGCAAACTCCACAATGTCAAAACTGGTTTGAAAGTTTGGAATTCCACTGTTTTTTGGTAACATTTTTGACACTCTCCGTAAAGCTAAAGATGATGCTCTGAAAAAGGAATTATTATTTGAGCTTAATGCCTCTTCATCTAATCATGAGAATCTGATGGCAGCCCAAGCTACCCTTCACTCTCATCTTAAGCGAGAGGAGGATTTCTGGAAGCAGAAATCAAGGCTACAATGGCTTAAAGATGGACAAGGGAATACAAAACTTTTTCATGCCTTTGTTAAAGATGGTAACATTCTTGACTCTGACCAGTCCATCAAACAAGTGGCTGTTACGTACTTCACGAAGCAACTTCATTATGAAGGAATCACTGCTTCTCCTTCCTTCTTGGATGTTATCCTGTGTCTCATTTTTGATGACTGGAACACTCATCTTATCTCTCCTCCTATGGCTTCTGAAATTAAAAAGGTTGTTAATGATTTGTGTGGAGACAGTGCCGCGGGGCCTGATGGTTTTTCTGGCAAGTTTTATTCTGCCTGTTGGGATATTGTTAGCGAAGATTTCTGTGTAGCTGTCCTTGAATTTTTTTTCTGGGTTTTCTTTTCTAAGGGCTTGGTCTAGTACTCTCCTTGTGACTATCCCTAAAGTTGACATGCCCTTGTCTTTCAAAGATCATAGGCCTATTAGTTTGTGCAATTTTTACTCCAAGGTTATTTCCAAAATCCTTTCTACTTGGCTGGCTGTCATTTTGCCCCACATCATATCCGGCAATCAAAGTGCTTTTACTAAAGGGCGCACGATCCAGGATAATATCTTACTTGCTCAAGAAATGATAAGTTTTTTGGGGGGAAAAAGGTCCCAGGTTCTAATGTTGTTCTTAAACTTGATATGACCAAGGCTTTTGACTGGGTCTCTTGGGTGTTCCTTACCTTTGTGTTGCGAATGTTTGGCTTTCATGAGATTTTTATTGATCTTATATGGCGTCTTATCTCTGATAATTGGTTCTCTATTCTGATTAATGGGGCCTCCACTGGTTATTTCTTTTCTTCTCGTGGCCTCTGATAGGGAGATCCTCTCTCTTCGAGTCTCTTTATCCTTTCGGCTGATTATTTTAGTCGTAGACTTAATCATCTTTAGCATCATGTTTCCTCCACCATTTATTCCACAGTTAGTGGCTGCCCAGTTATATCCCACCTTGCTTTTACCGATGACTTCATCATCTTCCCTAATGGCAATAAAACATCCATTATCCATCATCAGAAGATTATCAAAGAGTATGAAGACGTGTCTGGTCAGCTCATCAACTCTTCCAAGAGCTCTTTTTACTTGGCCCCTTCTACTGATACTAGTCATCTCCAAATGATTAATGATGTTATGGGTTTCTGTGCTGGCTCCCTTCCGATCTCTTATCCTGGTTGCCCTCTTTACTTTGGTCGCAAGAAACGTCACTATTTTGATGGCCTAGTTAGTAAACTGCAAAGCGGTATTGCCTCTTGGCCTGGGACTTTCTTTAATTCAGCTGGTCGCATTACCCTCATTAATCACGTGCTCAATTCTATCTCAAGCTATTTGATTGCTTCTCTTGATCCTCCAACATCAGTTAGCAACTTAATTGACAAGCTTTGTTCCAATTTTTTTGGGGTCAACTTGAAGGGAAAAACAAATGTAACCGGATTGCTTGCAAAACCTGTTGCCGCCCTATTAAAGAAGGGGGATTTGGGGTGCACTCTATGTCAAATCTCATCAAAGCCTATGGTTTTAAAATCTGGTGGAGGTTTCGCACTACTACAAACCTTTGGTCTACTTTTTCGAAAGCTCGTTACTGCTCTGATCACCATCCTGCCTAAACAGCTTCAGTTGATCTTAAAGGATCCCATGTTTGGAAGCGGTTGATTAAGGTTCGCAGCATTGCTGAACCTAAGATCTTCTGGATTATTGGCTCAGGCAAGTGCTTTCCCTGGTTTGACAACTCGATTTCTAATTCCCATATTGCTCAGCCTACGGGTTGCAATAGCAATACAGTTAGGGAGATTTTACTTAACATGGATCAAGCTACGCTACCCTCTTTTATGTTGCATCAAATTCATGATCAGCTCATATCACTTAACGACTCAGATGACCTTCCCTATTGGTCTGCTTCTCCTTCTGGCCAATTCTCTATTGCTTTTGCTTTGTCTTTGATCAGGTCACCGCATCCTACCTTGTTATCTTCTGGATTTATATGGCATAAGGTCTTGCCTCGACATATTAGTGTCTTCATGTGGCGCTTGCTTTCTCTTAAGCTTCCCTTTGATGAAGGCCTTTGGAGCAAAGGCATTTCTTTAGCCTCCAAATGTTCTTACTGTGATCAAGGAAATATGGAGACTTTTGAACATGTCTTCTTATCTAATTATACTGCCTTAGTGATCTGGTTGCACTTTCACCATCTCTTTGGGGTCCCATTTCAGTCTGCCTCTATTCAACAACGGTGTTTCTCGTGGTGGCTCCATAGTAAGACCATTCCTTTCATCCTGCTCCCTTCTATCATTCTCTAGCACCTTTGGAAATTCCGTAACAATGCATTTTTTGACAATCATCGAGTTCCTGTCTCAGTGGTTATTAACAATATCATTTCAGACTTAGCGACTATTTTACGTGCTGCCAAGTATCAGATCTCTGATCTTTCCTCTCCTTGTATCTCGCATGGCCGTAAGAAACAAGTTTCGGTGCATCAAGTTTCTTGGTCTAAATCCCCCTCGGGGACTGTCAAACTTAATACTGATGGGGCCAGTCATGGGAATCCTGGCTTTAGTGGAGGTGGAGGCATTATCCGTGACTCCAGGGGGCATTGTATTTTTGCCTTCTCTCATTTCTTTGATGTCTGCTTGAATATGGTTGTTGAAATTTGAGCGCTCCATATTGGCATGAAATGGCTTCATGACCATGGCTATCATGATGCTCTTATTGAAACTGATTCCAAAGTTCTTTTTGACTGCTTATCCAGTGGCCACAAATTGCCTTGGGTTCATTCCTATATTATGCGTGAGATTCTTCGGCTGAAAGATGCGAGACGTTTTAAATTTACTCATTACTTTCGAGAGGCTAACAAGGTTGTTAATAGTCTTGCAAATCTTGCATGTGATTCCTGTTTTATTGCTCTCGGCACCATCCCAGTATCGTTCAGTCCAAAGGCTCTCATTCTTGGAGTAGAATGCTCAAGGCCCGTTCCATAGCTGATCCCCGAATTTTCTGGATTCTGGGTCGTGGAAACTGTTCTCCTTGGCATGATCACTGGATTCGTGATCTCAATGAGGTCTTACCTATTGACTGTAATGTCTCTACAGCTCGAGAATTTTTGCCCAGTGTGTCCAGTCAAAACGTCGGCAGCCATATGACTCTCTCTTCCTCCGTTAAAGACAGTATAAGACCCAGCTTATTTCTCTCGCAAGATGAAGATGATCGAGCTTGTTGGACTTTGTCTCCAACCGGCAAGTTTTCCCTTTGTTCAGCCATCTCCGAGATCTCATTTGCTCATCCTAGAATGTTGTCTGCAGCCTTTATCTGGCACAACTCTCTGCCGAAGAAAATCAGTATTCTTATTTGGCGAATTTTCCTTCGTCGTCTTCCTATCGATGAGGGTCTCTGTGGCAAAGGGTTTCAGCTTGCATCGAAGTGTCAATGTTGCGCTTCAGGTCACATTGAGACTTTCGATCATGTCTTTTTATCCAGTAGTTTGGCTACAGATATCTGGCGTCATTTTCACTATCTTTTTGACGTTCCTTTCAGCCCGTGTGCCATTCAACAGCACTGCCTCGCTTGGTGGCTTTATCGTCGGTCTCTTCCCTTCATCATTATCCCCTCTCTAATTCTTTGGCACCTTTGGAAATTCAGAAATTCTGCAATCTTTGATGGTAAACATCTCTCAACCCGTTCTCTGATTTTTAGTATTAAATCAGATCTCAAGGCCATCCTTCAAGCTTCCAATTACTTCATATCCGATCTCCACGATAATTCAACAATCTCTTTTGGGCTCTTCAAGCAGATTAAAGTTCAGGCTGTTTTCTGGGACCTTCCTCCTTCAGGTTGCTTTAAATTTAACTCTGATGGAGCTAGTCGAGGTAATCCTGGCTTAAGTGGAGGCGGTGGAATTCTTCGAAATTCTCAAGGTGATTGTATTTATGCTTTTTCGGAATTTTATGGCGAGTGTTCTAATATGATGGCCGAGCTGAAAGCTCTTCATTCTGGCCTCATGTGGCTTCATGAGCAAGGATATCATAATGTCTTAATTGAAATGGACTCTAAAATTATTGTTGATACTCTCTCTAAAAATTTCAATATTTCATGGAAGTATGTTTACATTTACCGAGATATTCTTCGGCTTCAACAATCTGGTCAGCATTCGTTTCATCACTGTTTCCGTGAAGCTAATAAAGTTGCAGACAACCTAGCTAACTTGGCTTGTGATTCTCAAGACAGCTTCCAGTTTCTTTCGTCTGCTGGTATTCCACGCTCTATTAAGGGTCTCATTTGTTTGGATGCTAGTAGAACTCCCTATGTTAGAATTTCTTAATTTTCTCGCTTTTGATTTGTATTTCCTTTTCGAGGTAAGGCTCCTCTGTCCTCCCATTTATAAGGGCAAGGCTGGTTGTCCCCCTCAAGTTTGTACTTTTTTCTTCTATTAATAAAATCTAGCATGTGATTCCTGTTCAGACACAAACTTCCTCTCTTTTTCTGATATCCCTCGCTCTTCTAGAGGTCTCATTTTACTTGATGCTTGTAACACCCCTTATATTAGAATTTCTTAATTTTTTTCTTGGCTTGTTTCTCCTTTTTCGAGGTTAGACTCCTCTGTCCTCCCATTTATAAGGGGAAGGCTGGTTGTCCCCCTCAAGTTTGTATCTTTATTTATTTTAATAAACTCTAGTAGGGTACCGTCCCTGTTTCAAAAAAAATAAAAAATAAAAAGTAAATTTATTTCCTCTCTAAAAGCATAGGATACTATGCTTGACTGATTTGCTGACTTATACTCATTAATTTCAGTCATTTCTCCTTTCCTTTGGCTTTTGATATCTGATCAATTGTTTTGTTTTCAACGATTTCTTGCTAACAAGGATCATGTGTATATCATCACTGCACAACTTTTATATCTGCTTGTTTTGTTCTTTCTATCTTCTACATGCAGATATATTGCTTGAATATTTGTTTATCATACTTTGCTCCTATGATCTCTATCTACTCTGTTAAGTATGATTTACTTTATTCAACTGGTTTGATATCATTATGTCTAGTTGATATTTGTTATCACAGACCTATACTTTTTCGTGAATATCAACCCTTCATCTTTGTCGATCGATCTTGCTCTGCAGCACTTCATATACTCATTTCTACAAAGATTGAGGTTAAACTTTTCGAAACTGAATATTTCCTAAAGTAAAAGATGATTTCTTAGATTTTGGGTAAAAAAAAATATTTTGAAAGAGTAGACGTCTTTTCAAAATCAAACATTTTTCTGAAAAGTCATTTTGTCAAATCAAACCTTTTTCTGAAAAGTTGTTTTGTCAAAATCTTTCTGAAAAGTCATTTTGTCCTATCGAAAACTTTTTATCTTATCAAGAAAGTTGTTTTGTCTTTTTAAAAACTTTTTGTCTTTCCAAGGAGAAATTTTATTGGATATCTAAGAAATTAAACCATCTCTCACGCTATCCCATATAACTTTAATGAGAGTTGTTGAAATGACACCTCGTTCTTAATAAATCTTCCTCATTAACTAATCATTCGTCTTGCCTCTGCGAGTATTTATAGAGACCTCCCTTCCTCACCTCAATCACTCACAAACTATTTTGAAGCACTATGATACACATTGATACAAGTCTTTTCCATTTCAAAATGTTACTTAGGAGTATTCTTAGCCTTTGATCAACTTGGTATTACCGTCCTTATCCACCGAAAGTTGTTTGGTTAGTTTTGAGGAATCCTCTTGTATGAAGATTTACCTCAAAAACATTTTAGCATGCCTCTCCCAGATCCATGTGATCGTGCTCACGTCGCCTGCCCCTTTTTAGAAATGTAGACTTTTTACATATCCTTATGCTGACGTTATTCTCCCTTGAGAATAACACAAATCATAGCAGTCGGCTTTCGAAAGGGAGTTGTCCTTGCTTGTGAAGGTCATCTGGGCTTGAGAGCTAGCTGAAGGGAGTAGGAAGAGCAGGCGACATGATCACATATTGCACTTTTTATAGTGTAGAGAATCTGTTTGGTTGTCTCTTTCGTCTCAGCCACTTGATACCGGACATGTATTATGTTTGCTAATCGATTAAGCAGTATTGGTCCATGCTCTTCATAGACATCTCCTTGTAAAAAAAAAATTTCTAAAATGTATCGATGTTTAGATTAGTTTTTTATTAGAAGTAGCTAAGTCACTGGAAGTTGTATTGAATCTTGTAATCAATAGATCCGTGTTGTAATTCTTCTATCCTATTTTGATCTAAAGGAGAACTTGTTCAAGACAGCTTTGCTTCATGTCTATCTGGTTTTGTATGCCTAGTCTTTGATAGCATGAAATCTTATGTTTCACTTATGGACTCAGTACTTGTTATCTTACTTCATATCTTCTATTCTGAATCCACAACAGCAATCATAACTCAACTGTTAACCCAACAGCAAACCAATCCCTAAACATTCGTATTCGTATTTCGACAATACATAATTATGATGAGAAGAAACTAGGATCTACCTTTTAAATAATAGTCTTATGAATCTAATCTATTCATACAGATCAAATTCAGACATCCCACAGAAGGTATTAACTTTTCTTATAAAAAACCTCTAGTGCTCAAATAATAAGTTGATTCTTATTATAATGAAAATCTTTCGATCTCATCTGGTATCAACTGTTGTCATTATGACTAGATCAACTGGTATCTTAAGACTGTCTTCAACTCAGTCAAATAGAACCTTATTTTTCTTCTAACTTCTAGAGTATTGGTATAAATCTCATCAGAAGCAATATTGTTGGAATATGAATTACTATGTATTTGGATTTCTTTAGAAAGGTCGATGCTCCCAATGCAATCCCTTTCTCAGGAATGTAAAATTTGACCTTAACCCATGATGTTCTAGTGAATCTTCATTCTCCCCAAAAATGAGGTCTCAAATGCTTCACAACAATAGACCTCATATTTGTCGTTGGCATGATGACCTTCTAAGGAACTAGCAGCATCTGCACTTCCATTCCAGGTTAGTATTTCACGTCTGTTGTTCCCTCTAATCAAGATAACTCTATTCTAAAATTCTTCTTTTCTTCCCTTGTCTTGATAAGATGACTACCTTATTCGAAGAGTAGTCATCATCTTAACTGTTGAATTATAATTCAGTCTCCATCCTAAATAATTCATCCAAGTCGACTCTTAAGAATAATAACATATGAACGTAACCCTAACTTATTACTCTCGTGCATCAATAGGTTTAATTTACCACAATGGTGAGCCAGTGTACGACATATGCATATGGCCATGCAGTTATACACACCTTTAGGTCTTTAAATATTGCGATACTATTTATTAGGAAAAAGTCAAATAGCAAAGAGATTGATAAACAATGTGATCAATAAGACTTGATTAAATATGAAGTTAATAAAAAGCAAAATATTTGATACAAGTTACCTCCAATCCCTAGATATGAGTGGTTAGTTCATCCTTAAAGATGAACCAATCAATTGGATGAAAGAATACATGAACGATCTTTTTAAACTATGATTACAAGTAAGAAAAAATATACATTACAAGATAAATTCAAATTATTTCTAACCTAGAACTTAGGGCTACAAGCTTTGTATTTATACTAGAGTTTTCAGGGCAAGAAGTAGAATTGGGTTAAAATTCCTGTCTTTGGAAGTCAGCTACTGTTGGAACATGCTCATTGATGAATAATTTATTTCTTTGCATATTCTGAATATTTTGATTTGTTTGTTTCCATTACCGTGTGTCATAACAAGTGGCTAAAAGGTCTGCGTACCGATTAGTGTGGCAGCTTGTTTGACAACATATAGGTCTTAGGTTAGGTTGTCCTAATCTAGTCCTACCTTCTTGATGGTGATTAACAGACTAGCAATTCGTATGCACCAGCACTAGCAAACTAGTTGTAGCGTCAAAGGTCTTCGAAAGACTCGTCATCAGGAGACTTGTCATATGCACCAAAGAATACCTTACAAACTCGCCACCAGTAGACTTGCTGTAGCGTCAAAGGTCTTCGAAAGACTCGTCACCAGCAGACTTGTCATGTGCACCAAAGAATACTTAGAAGACTCATCACCAGCAAACATACTATAGTTTGATTGTTACCAGCAGCCAGCAGTCCTCTCTTGCGGAAGACTCACTCCTTTGGGCTGAACATCTCACCAGCAGACTTGGCTCTGCACATGCTACAAAGAGACGAGACTGCAGTAGATGAAACCAAGATAAAAATGTCCATGCCTCAAAAGTCATTCAATTTTTTATGAAGCCTAACGTCTCTGATGATGCAAGACTCTCTCTCTCTCTCTCTCTCTCTCTCTCACGTGGTTTGGAAAAGTCAAAAGAATCTACTTTATTGGACAGACCACCTGACAGTGCATCAATGAATCAGACCTACCTTTCAGAGACTTATCATACAGCATGACAGGGTAACAGTTCGAAGATCTAAAGAACAAAGTCTTTACCCAACAGTTAAAGATCTATCGAACCACATCTTTATCCATCAGTCCTGAAAGACAAATCACTCAACGGATAAAGAAATCTATCAACAGATATCAACGATCAAAAACTCCCCGGTCTATAAAACAAAATCCTTCCTTCTCTTCAAGATGTGAGATTGACAAACGAATTAATTGTGAATCAAAGACACCTGTAACAAGAACCTCTTCGTCAAAAAACTGTGAGATCTACAAAGAGATTGTCTTCACCAACGCATCTCAGATCTCTATAAAAGATTGCAGTGAGTGAACCCAGACCTTGGTAAAACACTCTCTGTGGATTGCTAAGAAGAAAAAATATTGGAGAAGAAGAAGAGATCAGAAATATCTATAGACAGAGCTCGGCATTTGATCAAGAACCCAGCTCTTGATTTGAGTTCTTCACTCTTTTTCGAAGAACTCAGCCTCTAGCAAAGCTTCATGACTTTATTCTTAAAGTTAGAGGTCAAGATCTTGGATCGATTTGAAGATAGATTTTCAGATGTTGACCAAGGAAAATTAAGAGAGGTCTGTATACATTGCATTCATATCTTCAGATTTGTACTCCATTACAAATGTTGTTGATTGTGCAATAATTGATCATCATAGAAAGTCGAGTGCTATGCACTCATCCGTTCAGATAATTTTATCTAAACGACCTTGAAAATTGTCTTCTCGTATCTGTTTCTCGTTCTTGTCTCCTATTACATTCCTTACTTATGAATTTGTCTATGAATTATTAAGTAAAGATTAAGATTTGGAACGACGAGGACATAAATAAATCATAGAGAGTCTAGGTTGATGTATCTGTAATTTATCTTTGAATAAATTCAAAAGTTCTTTCAAATGATTCATCTTTCATTATTCAGTCTTGACCTCTCTATGAGCTTTCAGAAATTGACTTATTCTTTGAAAAGCCATTCTCTAATGATTTCCTAAATCTGCATTTGGAAGAAGGATTAAGTGTGTTGTTGTTCTGTCACGACCCGACCCGGATTCCAACACGAAATCTCAAGGTCATGTCGTTGAAACTAACATAAGAGGACGAGCACTTGTTAAACAATACTGCAAGTCGAACAGTCGAGCTAACAAGCTCTAAACACCAACACAAATCCGTACTAAGATACAGGTTTACAAAAATCAAAGATGCGGAAGAGTTAACGAAATGAAACCCAAGAGAGACATTATCTCCCAAAGGGGAAAAACAACACTCGCGTGTCGCAACATTGCAGACGCTGGAAAAAACCATCGGCACTCAAGGCCAACGTTTCAATAAAGAATCAACCTGATAACAATTACCCACGGCTAAAGTATACCGGGGTAAACCAACAACTATAACAGATAGAATAAAGAAATGCCCCAAAGCTACTACGTGCCAAGGAGACAACTGAAATAAATACTAAAACCACGAATAATGGCACGACACAACCCGTCGGCCCAAAAAGAAACAATACAAATACCCAAGTATCTACCCGATCGTAAAGCCTAGATAACTTTACAAAATCGATCTCACATGAATAGTAAAGTACACAATATATGTGACGATGCTAAAAAGAAATAGGACTCCACAAGCTGCTAGTCGGGGAAGTCGGCTGCTACACACACGAACCGCATGATCTAATCTCGATCTATCGATCAGCTGCGCACTACTACAGTCATGATCTATTCGGCCTCAATGCGGCTACCAATAACTGCAACTAGAAAACAAAGTACGGAATGAGTCATAATGACCCTATACGCTACTACAAGAGATATGTAACATATAATTATGTAACATCAAAGAACTCATGGTTTCATTTTACAAATGATAGAAAACCCGTGAAGAGGCGTCGTATTGCTTAGATACTCCACAAGATAATCATTTCTTCTTACTTACTAAACCGTCCAAATGAACTAGGGTGTAATTCCCTGTTCAAACACAAATCAAATCAATTAGAAGATAGTTCCCATAAAATATCATATGCAAGTATATATAGCTGTATACATACTAATCAAGCTATTCATAGAATCATCACATGTAAGGGTGCATATTAATATATATACACCTATATAAGTACGTATATCTCTATATATACATATCAAATCTCTCATATAATCATCATGTATAAGTGTGCATATCTATATATATACACATCAAGTCTTTCATAGAACATCAGCCAATACAAATATGGTCAATAAGATCTCATGTTCAACTAACACTTTGTTATCACATAAGTGCCCATAGTAAGTCACATAAAGGATAGAGAAGGTACCAAATCAATGTCGTTGTGTCGCTCCTGCAATCAAAACTGTTAATCATATCATGCCAGTGACACTCGTGATCGGGTATCAAAGTACCGAGCTCTCTTCTCGGGTCCGAGCTCTGTACTCGGGAAAAATAGCATTAGCCAATGTGCTCTTTTGGTTACGACAAAGGGGGCTACTTCCCCACTGTAGCAAGCAGTAGAGGGGTGTGTGAACTGAATCCGATATGGCGATACATTGCAACCACGAATCCCATAATTCATGAAAATAATGCATCGCCCCACCATCAACGTAAAAACTCAAGTAATGCCAGCTGGACTTATATGCAATGCACAAGTATATGTTTACTTGCAAATTCTCAAGTAGATATACAGATCTACTAAACAATACGATTATGCACATTGTTACAATAATCACAAAACCACAATAGGAGCCCATTTGAGTCTCTAAATCAGAAGTGTCAAGTTGTCCACTCAATTCAATCCAAGTTCCAAAAGCTAGTAATCTAGTCAAATGGAATATAATTATCATAGGATCTCACCACAATCCTCGTAAGGTTCAATTGTTCCTTAACTCGAATCCGTTGAGTCCTTACTACAGTTTCATCCAAATAGCGTATAAATGCTATATGCATTTCTAGCCCTTCTATGTTCTTGTTTAAGGCATTGCTAGGTTCTCGTTCCATTTAGGAACCCTAGTTCATATATCAATAAGTCAAGTAGAAGATAGAAGCCTAAGTTGATTAATATCAAATCAAGCCCTAGTTCAATTCAAGTTCATAATCCCACCTAGTAGTGAAATCCAAATTTCAATACAAATTAACAAACCAATAGTAGAACATGCAAGAAGGCAAGAAACCCTATATGCTTTATAAGTCATATTCATCAAGTATGGAGAATCAATCCTTAACAAGTATCACGATTATGCTTTTATAAGTCATAATATCTAATAAGCATAGATGTTTATTTCTAACATAAATCCGAGTTAAGTTCTTAACTTAACAAATACTAAATCACATATTGTCCAAGACTACTATGTTAGTCTAGGGTCATTAAATCATTTAGATTATAAATAATAAACGCATCCTAGAATGATAATTCATCCTTTTGTCCAAAATCCATATTAGTCCATGAATTAAATAAAACTATCCTTAATAAGTTAAAATATTAGAAATCACTACGCGCAACAAACTTGCTAACTGCATTAAAAATTCCTATCAACTCCAAATGTACTGAATATTACTTATTCAAAAAGTAGGCTCTTTAAAATATAACTTAGCCTTTCAAATCACTTCATTCAGACTTGTATTAATCAATCTATGATCAAATAAAGATCAAGCTAATAATATGTTTTTCTGTTATGATTATTCTGCCCAGTCAAATTATAAATTCGACCATTATTTCCTCACAACTTTAAATTTCATTAATTTTAAATATTCAGAAACTAGACTCTTGGAAATATAATTTAGCACTTTAAAGTACTCTATTTGGACTTGTATTCATCAAAATATAGTCACCTCAAGTTCATGTTAAAAATCTGGTTCTCTGTTGTGACTCATTCTGCTTAGTCAACTTGTAAATTCAACCATGAATTGGTCACAATTCGAAATGAGTGGATTATGGACTAGTATGAAACTTGACTCTTGAGAATATACTTTAGACTTTTAAATTACTCCATTAGGACTTGTATTCATCAAAATACATCCCCTCCAAGTTCATGTCAGAAATCTGATTTACTGTTGCGGCCTACACTGCGTGTCTATCATACAAATTTCACCAAAAATTGCTCATTGATCCAAATGACACATATCTTACATTTCAAAAAACTAGACTCTTTGAGATAGAGTTTACCATTTTAAAACATTCCAATTGGATATGTATTCATCGATTTATGATCACATTAAGATCATGTTAATAACCAGTTTCTCTTGTTCAGTCTCACTGTCGCAGCCATGGTTCGTTATTTATTAAAAATACTTCCCAATTGCAACAAGTCCATGAACATTAGTTGTTCCAAATAATGTTTAGAACACTTTTATTGCTATACACAAACCCAATCTATTATGTCTAGAGGGCAGCCCCAAAATTTCCAGAATTTAGCCTTAACATGGAAAAAAATTTAAAGTTAACAATTGTAATGAATTCCTTCACAAGAATTACTCCTAAGCACAATTAGAACCACATTCATGCTTTACCCAAACCAAAATTAATAACTTAACAAAGCAGCCCCAAAATTTCCAGATTTATAACTTTTTGAAATGAAGATTTCTACTTCACAAGAAGTCTTTCTAAGCATGTATACTACAACGATTATGAAGGGAGTATGACATTATAGTGAACATACAATTTTTCAGGGATTGTAAGCATACCTTAAGCCTAGAAAAGACTGAGAAAAATGAAAACAAAGTAAGGATTAGTAGTCTCCTTGTCGAGAGCTATGATTGGGTGGTCTCGAATCTAAAATCGGGTGACCGGATCTTCGGGAAATCACAAAACACACACTAGTTGTAAAACCCTGAAATGTTGCTTGCTTGTGTTATGCATGAACTCATACACTTATAATCATCATAAACATGTTCATTTAGCTCCCGTTTATGTTTAGAGTCAATAGCATGAGCGTTGACGTCGTTTGAGATGCACGTATGCATTTTTCTTTCGCGAGATGCTTTGAATCTCGGGTTTATGTTTTATGTGGTTAACACATGGATAATTGTTAGAAGGCATTCAAAACATCATTAACATGCCTTGGATATTGGTTAGATGTTGGTTGCATCGTCGGTTTGGTTGCTAGTTTGATTCTAGCGAAAATCCTTTTCAGTTTGACTTTTCCGGTCGTCGTTCGGGCGAGTTCTGCCTGAGTTCTTGGCCACATTTTGATGAGGTTTGAGACTTGATTCTTTTGGTTATTGTTTGGAGGATATTAAGGTTGAATTGTAGACCATTTTTGGCTTGGAAGGACTCGAGAATGCACGCGGGAGAGGCCGGGACCGAGCGAGGAAGCAGAAAACATGGAATGCTGGATTTCAGCATGAAGCGCTCGCATGGTCTTCACCCCATGCGACCGCATTGGTCCCTGAACCCAGATTACGGGATTTCCAATCCCTCTTCTTTCTGTCGGAAAGTTTGACCAATTAAACCTATTCTAAACCACACATTAACCCAATTACTTAACCTAAACTAGTCCTAAACACCTATTAGAGTTATTAGGGGTTAATTAGTGGCTTGATTAGTGAATTAATCCCCCTTATATAAGAGAAATTCAGCCGCTCATTCTCACTTAGTTCGGCCAAGACAGAATCGATTTCCACCTTTGCTCTTCTGCAAGCACTTCAACCCAACCAAAGAGGAAGCTTGAGAAGGTGATTTCTAGGGAGATTGAAGGGCTTGAGCTTGGAAGCCATAGCTAGGTCTTCTTCTTCCCCCATTCTACCAACAAGGTTGAAGAAAGAGTTGAGGAGAAGACAACCTCCAAGAATCCGAATTTTCAGCTTGTTAGGGCTAAGTTCTTGTAAGTTTCTACCTCTCTTCCTTTGATTTTTAGGCTCCATTGACCCTAGGGAAACAACCAATTGTGCTATTTGAGGTCAATGGAAGCCATTGTTAGGGTTTATAGAAGATGCATGAACCCTAGGTTTCAAATTCTTGTTAGAGATGGGTGAACCTATGTGAGACTTGTTTTATATGGAATTCATATGCCAATTAGTCTATTAAACTTTGCTATATGAATTGTTCATATGTATTGAGCTTGAATGACAAAGATACTTGGAAGGGGATTTTCCCCAAATTGTGTTTGGCTTGTTAAACATGATGGTAAGCCTAATTATTGTGTTATACATGTTTAGTGGAGTCTATTGAATTCGGTTATGTCGATTTTCCATGAGTATTGATGTTGGTTTGATTGAGATACTTGGAGGGTGCCTTGCCCTAATTTTGGTTTAACTTGCAATCTATTGATGGGAGCTTGAATAATATGTTTTATATGCTTAATAGAGTATATTAAACCATGTTGTAAATTTTAATCATGATTTGAAGGTTATGATTGGTATGATGACTTGGATGAAATTATGCACAAGATGGCTAATTTATTCTAAGTTGCATTGTTAATTAGTTTGTTGGGTTTATATGATTTTATTGAACATCGGGTTTATGGTTTTGGCGATAGTTATGAATATAGGGGGATGATGAAGCCTAAGCTTCTATTCCTTGAATTTTCGGAAAACTTAGATTGAACTCAACGGAGTTAACCTTTGGGTTAGTGTGAATCCTAGGAACTATAATCTTAAGTCCTACGGAATTTTGGGTAGAATTCATGGAGGTCGAGCCTCCAAGAAGTTTTGAAGTGTGTGAAGCACACTTGATTATGAGAGCTTATATGATTCTCGGTTGTGATGTTTATGCTAGTTGTGGATGAAATGCATGACTAGTTTGATGGTAGAGTGTTTACCTACTTGTTTTGAGCATATGAGTATATATTACTTGTGCTTGGGTTTTGAGTCCAGCTGGAGTCGGTTTGTTGAGTTTTGGTGGGACGATACATCGTCTTCACGAATTGTGGGATTCGTGATCGCGATGGATCGCCGTGCCGGGTTTGCACACACCCCTCCATCGATGGCCACGGTGGGGAAGTAGTTTATCTTAGTTGTAGTAATACACATGACTTTGATAACTATGGAACTCGGCGGAGGTCTCGGGGACGTCGATATCTACGAGAGGGATATCGAGGGCACATAAGGGTTTTGCACGTGTTTTTGCAGGAGCGATATGCGCGGAGGAATTTTGGTAATGGTATCATATCCCTTATATATATATGAATTGTTTCACAAGTGCTTAAGTGAATAACGTGCTTGGTGAATTGGATATGATATGAGGTTTGTTTTGGTTTCTTACATGTTATACTTAATAGATAACATATTGATTAATGTTGTTAAGCATATATGCTATCACATGGACATTGTTTATATGTTGTTTTATGCCAAAGGTATAAGCTATTATTGTTAAGATTAAAATGCCTTGACATGGGTTATGATGAGATGTTATACGTTAATGATAACATAATTATTTAATGTTGAGCATGGATGCCATACATGATTTAATATAAGGTTATTTCATGACGATAGCATGACATATTTTATGATTGAGCATTATGCCATGGTAGGAAGTTATGGTTAGTAACTTACTAAGTCATTGTGACTTACTTTTATTTGTTGGTTGTTTTCCTAGATCCGAGTCGCCGAGCGGATCCAAGTAAATCGAGAAGATTGCGTTGGCAAGGGATTCTTTTGGCAAGGTTGCTACTTAGATGTTTATTTTGTTTTTGGTGAGGTCGTTGGGAAGATGAAGTTATGTAAACTTCATGTTGGGGTAGCAACCTAAATGTGAATTGTGATATTTGTAATTATGTTGTTTAGCCTATTCCTTTGGTAGCCGACAGTAGTAGTCGTCTTTGGGTGTATATTTATGGTTATGATTCCATATGCTTACTTGTTGTTGGTACTTATCATTTCAGTACATGTATTTTTGGTAGTCGACTTGTATTAGTCGCGCTTGGTAAAAATTTGGGTGAATTTGTTTAGCATGTTACATTGCTAGTTAAAGTATTATGTTTGTTCTCCGGCATGTATTTAGCCGTTGAGTTGTTAGACTAGAGTCTTAGACTTAGTGTAATGTTGGGTTCCGGCCGTAGCTTCGCCGATGACTTGGTTTTTATTGTGTTATATTGAATTGCATACCAGGGAGTTTGTTCTACGTGCCCAATGTTGCGGCACGCGAGTCGAATTTTTGGACCGAGAGATTAACTATCTCTTTGGTTGTTTTTAGTTTGAGCTTGTTAGCTCGGGCGCCACTGTTATATTATATTTTGCTTCCGCGTATGTTTTGAGTTGTCGGTGTATCGCCGTTATGGCCATACCCATTATTTGCTACTTGTTTGTTGTTATTTGCTTGCCGGCGGCACGACCTTGGGATTTCGTCTTGGGATCCGGGTCGGGTCGTCACAGTTGGTATCAGAGCTATGATTATAAATTTAGCTTTCAGCCGGGATAGGTTCCTTGGCTCTGGGGGTTGGTTTGTGTGATTTGTTGTATCTTAACGTCGAGAGTTATAGTATGTTAAGATGTTTGAACTAGAATGGATGTTAGCACTAGTAGAGGTGCCAATGTTGATAAATATAAGATGGTACTAGTAATATCAATGATTGAGAATCCACCGGAGAATTGGTGGCAGATATGATGATATTGTGATTTAATATCTAAATGAAGATCACAGAGTTAGCGCATTAGAGTAGCGCACTTAGTGCCGAATGAGACTGGGAAGACTCCATAAATTGTGAAAGAGTTAAGGATTAAGGATGGGGTATTACAGGCAATTTATTCCATAACAGCTCACAAATTTTAGAGGGGCTGTGGACTATACTCATGAGAAAAAGTTAAATATTAAGGAACACACCTGAGAGAGGACCTCAGGGAATATTAAGGTTGATGATGTGGTTAGAGGATAGTAGATACCTCCTGAAACTGTATAGGCAAATCCGTAGACTAATAAGCGGAGTGATGCTTTTACCTAAAATCATAGATGAAGAGGTGATAAATTGTTGTATAAATTTCGTTTGATAAATGGGACACCAAGCGTAGGTGTTGGAGCAATATAGACAAGTGTTTAGCTTATGGTGGTGATCACATTAGAATGGATTACCTTAATTTGAGGATTAATGACTCTAAAAGCACTAATAAGCAGTCTAGTGACCCTTAGTGAAATGGTTATAGACGAGCTAGGGTTTGAGGTTGTATGCGTACGTGGCGGTTGGCCATTGCGGAGTTTTGAGACCTACCTTGGATAGGAGGTAATTCATTATACGGATATTATGGTTGCTATTATCGCTATTATGAGTGCACGTTGTATCGGTAACTCATATGTATTAATACATACATTGCATTGTGTGTTGAGATTCAATTATTTTTGTTTTCCTCGATTTATGGATATTATTGAGGAGGATGTCCCGGTATGGGATTGGTTTACGGTTTTGGTTGAAATTTTGATTTGTCGGTAGACAGTCGATTGCAGTAAAGTAATACGGTTATGTAAGCCTATGTGGATGGCGATGTTATACGTATGTGGATATTGAATATGTGATAAATACTAGTGGTGCGTTAAATCTGTATGCTCTATAGAGATATATGTACAGTAAAATAATTATACTTTGTTGTGTGATTTTTATGCGAGTAGGACGCGCTTGAACCGCACGATTGATACTTAGTGGATTCTGAGATGGATTACGGTTATTACGAGCAAATATACCGCTAAATCACGACTAATAGCGTGTCGTCGCCGCGCGAGAGTATTTCGTGTGTGTTTTGACGAATACGAGATTTGGGACTAAGGTAATGAAAGACTTTACAGGGTTTTGACGGTTATGAGTACTAGAGTGAATGCTACCTCTTTACTCTGGAGTTACTATGGAAGTATCGTTAGGCGAGTATAGTGAATATACGAACCTTGTTATTTATTAGAATCACCATTGTACAGAAAATTAGCACGATGGAACTTTATGAGTATATACGATTGGATTAGTAATTACACATAACATAGTAATTGCTTGACTGTGTCATATGCATGGTTATGAATTACATGGAGTATATGAGATGATGTATGATGATACTTGGTTATTTTGTATCGTATTTGCATGATATACATGTGTACATGCGACACTGCAAATGATAGGAATTTTATCATTTCGTTGATGATTAAATTATGAGTAAATATATTTGTGATTATGAAGTATAGACATAACTTGTACCGGTGCGTATATTATTTTCAAAAGGAAAATTAATGTATGATCCTTATGTATGAGCATGCATGGTAGATGCATTTTGTTAAAAGAAAAGACATGGTTTACAAGAGTAGTAAATATGTCTAACGGAAATAGTTGTGTTTGAGTATGAACAAGCTTATATGCATTAGTAAGTAATGTAATTTGTTTAAAGTATAGCATGATAAAATCTTGATTCTCATGCCTTATGGATATGCCATGATTACACAGTTGCATGATTATGTGAGACTGTAGCAAAGGATGCTTAAGATTTTTCTCATAGCCCTTCGCATCCTTGCAACGAAAGCTTTTGAAATCCAATTTAGCCGGTACCCTAAATTGGTGATCAAAAGAGGTTCGTTGGTGGACTAGGATTGGTAGTAAGCAGGTTAGAAATTGACTAAACCTCTTACCAGAAGAAAAGGAAAATAAATGGAATAAATTTTCACATGGTGCTCTTATGTTCATCGTCTATGATTTGGAAGTTGCGAGCATGACTTGCATGATCCTGAATGTTAACTTATTTGTTTTAGAAGTGTGTTGTGGAACACTCTTCCTTAAATTGTGAATTGCTCTATCGGCCATTTTTTTTACCTCTCATGATTTAGAATTCTTGTATTTATATCTCATGTTGTAGCTCCGAAGCAAATAGTTTCGGGAGACTTATATTTATAAAGTCCTTGGATACGCTTCAATGATATATTTGGAATTCACATGCTTAATTAATTAGTCATGGAATTTGTGAGTGCTATGCGACTCAAGTATGAGTCAAGATATTTTCAACCTAAAGTGCTTGGTATTATGGTTATTGAAAATTTTCGAACTTGTGAATGTGGGATTTTTGGTAGTTTGATTTTTGCCTACTTGGTTGATTTTTTTTTTTAAAAGATATTAGACTCGGAGACTGAGTCTAGGTTTGTTGTTCGAGTGGGAATTACGAGTATGAGTTCGCGATGAACCAAGATGGGTTTTCGACTTTCAAGAGTAAAGTTTGTGTTCCTTCAGTTGATGATGTGAAGCGACAAATAGCGGATTATGTGTCGAGGTGTCTAACTTGTCAGCAGGTGAAGGCGGAACACCAAAGACCTGCGGGGTTGTTACAACCGTTGGATATTCCGGAGTGGAATGGGAACATGTTACGATGGATTTTGTTGCGGGTTTCTGCGTACCCGTAAAGGTTTTGATGCCGTTTGGGTTGTTATTGATCGACTCACGAAGTCGGCTCATTTTATTCCGATTGCGATGACATATTCATTGAGTCAGTTAGCGGCATTATATGTGCAGGAGATTGTTAGATTGCACGGGGTTCCAATTAGTATTGTTTCGGACCGGGATCCGAGGTTTACATCGAGGTTTTGGCAGGCTTTGCAAGAAGCTATGGGGACCAAGCTGAATTTTAGCACAGCTTTTCACCCTCAGTCAGACGGACAGTCCGAGAGAACAATTCAGATACTTGAGGATATGTTACGGGTTTGTATGATTGATTTTAAAGGGAGTTGGGATACACACCTTCCTTTGGCGGAGTTGCGTACAACAATAGTTACTAATCGAGATTTGGAGTTTCAGGTAGGAGACTTTGTGTTTCCTAAGGTATCGCCTAGAAGGGGTACCAAGAGATTTGGAAAGAAAGGGAAATTATCACCGAGGTTCGTTGGACCTTTTGAGATTCTGGAGCGAGTTGGGAGTTTGGCATACAGGGTGGCTTTACCGCCGTCTTTGTCGGAGATCCATAATGTATTTCATGTGTCTATGCTTCGGAAATATCTTAAGGATGATTCCCATGTTCTTGAATATGAGGAGATTACTTTTCAGCCGGATTTGTCTTATGTGGAGCAGCCGGTGAAGATACTTGACACGAAAGAGCAAGTTTTGAGGAGCAAGAGAATTCCATTGGTGAAAGTTCTTTGGAAGAATCACGAGATCGAGGAAGCAACTTGGGAGACCGAGTTGGAGATGCGAGAGAAATATCCTCATTTGTTTGATGACTACGGTAAGAATTTAGGGGCTAAATTCCTTAAAGTAGGGGAGAATGTAAAACCCTGAAATGTTGCTTGCTTGTGTTATGCATGAACTCATACACTTATAATCATCATAAACATGTTCATTTAGCTCCCGTTTATGTTTAGAGTCAATAGCATGAGCGTTGACGTCGTTTGAGATGCACGTATGCATTTTTCTTTCGCGAGATGCTTTGAATCTCGGGTTTATGTTTTATGTGGTTAACACATGGATAATTGTTAGAAGGCATTCAAAACATCATTAACATGCCTTGGATATTGGTTAGATGTTGGTTGCATCGTCGGTTTGGTTGCTAGTTTGATTCTAGCGAAAATCCTTTTCAGTTTGACTTTTCCGGTCGTCGTTCGAGTTCTGCCTGAGTTCTTGGCCACATTTTGATGAGGTTTGAGACTTGATTCTTTTGGTTATTGTTTGGAGGATATTAAGGTTGAATTGTAGACCATTTTTGGCTTGGAAGGACTCGAGAATGCACGCGGGAGAGGCCGGGACCGAGCGAGGAAGCAGAAAACATGGAATGCTGGATTTCAGCATGAAGCGCTCGCATGGTCTTCACCCCATGCGACCGCATTGGTCCCTGAACCCAGATTACGGGATTTCCAATCCCTCTTCTTTCTGTCCGAAAGTTTGACCAATTAAACCTATTCTAAACCACACTTTAACCCAATTACTTAACCTAAACTAGTCCTAAACACCTATTAGAGTTATTAGGGGTTAATTAGTGGCTTGATTAGTGAATTAATCCCCCTTATATAAGAGAAATTCAGCCGCTCATTCTCACTTAGTTCGGCCAAGACAGAATCGATTTCCACCTTTGCTCTTCTGCAAGCACTTCAACCCAACCAAAGAGGAAGCTTGAGAAGGTGATTTCTAGGGAGATTGAAGGGCTTGAGCTTGGAAGCCATAGCTAGGTCTTCTTCTTCCCCCATTCTACCAACAAGGTTGAAGAAAGAGTTGAGGAGAAGACAACCTCCAAGAATCCGAATTTTCAGCTTGTTAGGGCTAAGTTCTTGTAAGTTTCTACCTCTCTTCCTTTGATTTTTAGGCTCCATTGACCCTAGGGAAACAACCAATTGTGCTATTTGAGGTCAATGGAA
This sequence comes from Codonopsis lanceolata, assembly GCA_013146195.2. Lineage (NCBI taxonomy): Eukaryota > Viridiplantae > Streptophyta > Magnoliopsida > Asterales > Campanulaceae > Codonopsis > Codonopsis lanceolata. The sequence continues at coordinate 118,797,364 of CM028379.1, read as the reverse complement.
GCCATTGTTAGGGTTTATAGAAGATGCATGAACCCTAGGTTTCAAATTCTTGTTAGAGATGGGTGAACCTATGTGAGACTTGTTTTATATGGAATTCATATGCCAATTAGTCTATTAAACTTTGCTATATGAATTGTTCATATGTATTGAGCTTGAATGACAAAGATACTTGGAAGGGGATTTTCCCCAAATTGTGTTTGGCTTGTTAAACATGATGGTAAGCCTAATTATTGTGTTATACATGTTTAGTGGAGTCTATTGAATTCGGTTATGTCGATTTTCCATGAGTATTGATGTTGGTTTGATTGAGATACTTGGAGGGTGCCTTGCCCTAATTTTGGTTTAACTTGCAATCTATTGATGGGAGCTTGAATAATATGTTTTATATGCTTAATAGAGTATATTAAACCATGTTGTAAATTTTAATCATGATTTGAAGGTTATGATTGGTATGATGACTTGGATGAAATTATGCACAAGATGGCTAATTTATTCTAAGTTGCATTGTTAATTAGTTTGTTGGGTTTATATGATTTTATTGAACATCGGGTTTATGGTTTTGGCGATAGTTATGAATATAGGGGGATGATGAAGCCTAAGCTTCTATTCCTTGAATTTTCGGAAAACTTAGATTGAACTCAACGGAGTTAACCTTTGGGTTAGTGTGAATCCTAGGAACTATAATCTTAAGTCCTACGGAATTTTGGGTAGAATTCATGGAGGTCGAGCCTCCAAGAAGTTTTGAAGTGTGTGAAGCACACTTGATTATGAGAGCTTATATGATTCTCGGTTGTGATGTTTATGCTAGTTGTGGATGAAATGCATGACTAGTTTGATGGTAGAGTGTTTACCTACTTGTTTTGAGCATATGAGTATATATTACTTGTGCTTGGGTTTTGAGTCCAGCTGGAGTCGGTTTGTTGAGTTTTGGTGGGACGATACATCATCTTCACGAATTGTGGGATTCGTGATCGCGATGGATCGCCGTGCCGGGTTTGCACACACCCCTCCATCGATGGCCACGGTGGGGAAGTAGTTTATCTTAGTTGTAGTAATACACATGACTTTGATAACTATGGAACTCGAGCGGAGACTGTCTCGGGGACGTCGATATCTACGAGAGGGATATCGAGGGCACATAAGGGTTTTGCACGTGTTTTTGCAGGAGCGACACGCGCGGAGGAATTTTGGTAATGGTATCATATCCCTTATATATATATGAATTGTTTCACAAGTGCTTAAGTGAATAACGTGCTTAGTGAATTGGATATGATATGAGGTTTATTTTGGTTTCTTACATGTTATACTTAATAGATAACATATTGATTAATGTTGTTAAGCATATATGCTATCACATGGACATTGTTTATATGTTGTTTTATGCCAAAGGTATAAGCTATTATTGTTAAGATTAAAATGCCTTGACATGGGTTATGATGAGATGTTATACGTTAATGATAACATAATTATTTAATGTTGAGCATGGATGCCATACATGATTTAATATAAGGTTATTTCATGACGATAGCATGACATATTTTATGATTGAGCATTATGCCATGGTAGGAAGTTATGGTTAGTAACTTACTAAGTCATTGTGACTTACTTTTATTTGTTGGTTGTTTTTCCCTAGATCCGAGTCGCTCGAGCGGATCCAAGTAAATCGAGAAGGTTACGTTGGCAAGGGATTCTTTTGGCAAGGTTGCTACATAGTTGTTCATTTTGTTTTTGGTGAGGTCGTTGGGAAGATGAAGTTATGTAAACTTCATGTTGGGGTAGCAACCTAAATGTGAATTGTGATATTTGTAATTATGTTGTTTAGCCTATTCCTTTGGTAGCCGACGAGTAGTAGTCGTGCTGGGTGTATATTTATGGTTATGATTCCATATGCTTACTTGTTGTTGGTACTTATCATTTCAGTACATGTATTTTTGGTAGTCGACTTGTATTAGTCGCGCTTGGTAAAAATTTGGGTGAATTTGTTTAGCATGTTACATTGCTAGTTAAAGTATTATGTTTGTTCTCCGGCATGTATTTAGCCGTTGAGTTGTTAGACTAGAGTCTTAGACTTAGTGTAATGTTGGGTTCCGGCCGTAGCTTCGCCGATGACTTGGTTTTTATTGTGTTATATTGAATTGCATACCAGGGAGTTTGTTCTACGTGCCCAATGTTGCGGCACGCGAGTCGAATTTTTGGACCGAGAGATTAACTATCTCTTTGGTTGTTTTTAGTTTGAGCTTGTTAGCTCGGGCGCCACTGTTATATTATATTTTGCTTCCGCGTATGTTTTGAGTTGTCGGTGTATCGCCGTTATGGCCATACCCATTATTTGCTACTTGTTTGTTGTTATTTGCTTGCCGGCGGCACGACCTTGGGATTTCGTCTTGGGATCCGGGTCGGGTCGTCACACTAGTCTCACCGATAATCTCCCACACTCAAGCTCTCACCAATGGTGGATGTAAATATCTAAGGTAGGAGGTGTACTGAGTGGAAAAAATCAAATATTTCAAGTCACAAATGTTAGGGAGTGAGTGGAAAACAAGCGTCAAGATCTTATAGGTCAAATTTTAGGTGAGATTATGTCCCTAATTGAGGACTTAGTGCTAAAATTTTCACTTAAGCTTAATACACTCTAATTAAGGTCTTAGGTCAGGTTTAGTGAAATTCATTAAGGGTCTCCAAGTAAATCCAATAAACTAGGCAAAACTCAAAGTTATGGAAATACCGAGAATAAATGATTCAATCAACTTTAAAAATTTGTATGTACTGAAATAAAAATCCAAAAATTATGTAAGAGGTATGGTTAGAAAGATCTTGAAGTCTAGTTTCTAACGCATCAAACAGATCTTAATTATGAGTTGTATACAAAAAACTATGGTCCAATTACTACATCCCTATCATGGTCAAGGCGAATACACAAGTCACACCGAAAAAGAAAGACGAGCGTGTTCAAACTTAAACACGACCAAACCAAAATAATACCAATTTAATCCCCAAGGTCCCCGTAGTCATCCAGGGCCAAACCTAGGATCAAAGTAATGCTAACCGAGTAATACGACAACACGATAACTAAAATTGTGAATCGGGGAATCAAACTTACGACGACAACTACTAAGAACATCGTTGCCACGTGTAAACTTGTAAACATGGTTATTATGAATGTAAATGCATCTAAGCAAGTACACCAGGATCTAGGATCTCTCAAAGGTCACGAGCAAGAATGAAGTACGTAAGCGTTCTACCGAGTCAAGTACTTAAGAATTCAGGGTCTCACATGTTCTAAACATATATTCGTGTACAACCACTTAAGACTTCTTTGAATCAAAGCCTTACAATTTCCACTGCTTAAACTCTTTCAAATAGGATTTTAATTTATTGGCAGTTCACTTGCAGATTTCATTGCTCGGCTAAGAGCAAGTCTGCTATTTCGTGTTACCAGCAGACATGTTCATCGTGTTAACTGCCTATGCCGTTAAAACCTACACATTGAATACAAGAAGAAAAGTTTTTAACTGGCATCATAGGCTATTCACCCCTCCCCTCTAGGTTATTTGAGCATCATTGAGGACCAACAGCTACCATTTCGGGGGCAAGGTGTCCAGAGCATGCGGCCGCAAGGCCTTTAGTTCCTTCGGGGCTACTTTACTGGAAAACCTTGCGGGGGCAAGGCTTAGAGGGAATGTGGCCACAAGGCCTTATGCTTTTCTGGTCCTTCTTCTTTGCAGCCTTTACACTTTGCTCCCTTCCTTCAATATTTCACTTAAAGGCTTCCTGAATTCCACAATTCCATCTAAAACCCTGAAACTCACAATTAAGCTCCAAAACACACATTAGTAGCCAAAAGCCTCGTCGGATCGCTATGTCTAAGTTGAATAAGTACCCTATAGATGCGTATAAAACACATCTATCAATTGCATACAAGAGTTTGATGCTTTCAAAAATGGCTCAAAGGAATCTCTAAAGAATGCGTATGATAGATTCCTTGAGGTAAGAAGTAGATGCTCTTCGGTTGGTAAAGTACATAGCATGAAAGATTTAAAATTGCGTTGTCTTAGTAGCTTGGGAAGTAGATGGCATGTTAAGGTCACTACCATAAAGGAAGCAAGAGACTTGAACAAGACTCATATACGTAATCTTGTTGCTAGTCTAAAAATTTATGAAAAGGAAGTTCCCAAAACTCAATAGCATGAGAAATTTTTTAAAGGTATCTCTCTGCAAGCTCAAGAAGAGACACCAAAAACCTCTACATCTATGTTAGATGATGACTTTGATGAAGATGAATTTATCTTTGGAAATACACAGTAATGCACACGGTAGAGGTACGATTTATTTTTCTTCCGGTTTAGGGTTTTGTGGCTAGGGTTTGGAATGCCACCGGATGTGCATCAACCGGGGGATCCTCCATCAGTAGGGAATCAGGAGGCGTGTAGAGACAAAGGGAAGGAAGGGTCTCATGTTACTAAATCCTTTGCAGAGGCAGTGCTGAGCAAAGGTAACGTACAATCTCAATGTCCTACGGGTTCATCGGCTCTTAGCGATTTACCTATCCCTACTAGACAAGCGGTGACAATGGACAATGAAACAGGAGTTTTATTCTCACAAGTAGAGATGGAGACTACAGATGCCCAGTTTGCTAATACAATTATATCCAAGTTTTCAATGGGCAGGCTGTTGTTGCATGTTATTCAGGATCACATAAATCAATCTTAGAGGCTTTTGGGTAATTTTGTTATTGGTCATTTGGATTCTCGACATGTGATGGTACACCTTTCATTGGCGAAGGACATGGTTAGGGCTTTATCGAAATAATTGGATATGATACAGCGGTGCATGTTTCTGTCCTTTCGATGGACACCAGATTTCGCGTATCAAAGGGATAGCCCCAAGGTTGTAGTTTGGGTTCAGCTACACCATCTTCCTCTATCTTTTTTTTAAAAAAATGTATTTACAATGTATTGGTAATGGGTTAGGGAATTTCATAAAGGTGGATGATCGAGCATTAGCCCTTACTCATCCAATGTATGTCAGAATATGTGTGGAAGTTGATGTATTAGAGCATCTACCTTCGAGGATGTGGCTGGGCATGTCGAAGGAGGATGGTTTTTTGCAGGGTATACAGTTCAAAGGGAACATAGCATACTGTTCTTGATGTGGTTTACTGGGCCATATATGGAGTGCCGCAAAAGATCTAAAAATTATTTTAATAGGGGAGATGGTAAGGATTTTCAGGATCAACAATCAATGGGGAAAGAATTTTTTGCAACCAGCCTAGTCGGTTGAGGTGGAAAAGGAGCAACCTATATTGCTTAAAGTGGAAGAAGTTAAGCCATAAATTGTTCTTAAGCAACGGCAGCCAGTGACCATTTAAAAAAATTGTAATAGGGAATCGACTTCACGTGCTAAGGATAGTTAAGGATAGGAGATAGACACAGAAGTTATTGACATTCAAGCTTCTCCTAGAACTGAGGATAAAGGGGAAGTTCGGGAATTGATAGCTATAAGGGAGACTTCGGATACAACAACACCTACAGACCATAATGAAGACGTAATCGACAGTAAAGAGACATCTAAAGAGATTGATGGTGATGGTAAGGTTGGGCTGAATGGTGAAGAAATTGAAGACACCCCAATTTCGTACCCCTGATATGTGACTCTGACATGTGATATCAAGAACTGCTTAAACATAACAAATGTCAAGTTACAAGAGTCAAAAATCCGAAAGGCGAAGCAAGATGCGCGAAATAGTAAAATGCAAGGGGTGAAAATGACAATTTTGAAACTCAAATAGTGCCTTGGCGCGGCCAAAAGGCACATCTGGCGCCGCGCCAAGGGGAGGTAGGTTCCGCGCCATGCCTACTACAGTGGCACTCCTAGTTAACGCATTGTACAAAAGACGAAGGCTGGAGTACAAGACTTATTAACACACTGAAGGGATTTTTAATCCCGGATGTGTCCCTTCGTCCAGCTATAAATAAGAGTGTTGGGTTCACTTCTGAAGATGGAAGAGCGATCACAAAGAAACGCTGAAGAATTCTCTGTGTTCTTATAACGCTGAGATATAGTGAGAGAAGTGAGATAGGGAGTGTTTATCCCAAAAAGCTTTGAAACCCCGTCCAAACTCCGCCAAAACAAAAATCCATCGGTTAAAAGTGATCCCTAGCCTTTTAGTTAGGTATCCGCCTCATTTCCCCGACCCAAAAACCATAAAGTAAGTCGTTACTCTGCCCGAGTAATAGGCCGAAAAACACCCAAAATAAGCCGTTATTCCGCTCAACCAAAAAGGCCAAAACAACCACAAATAAGCCGTCATTCTGCCCGAGTGAATGAGCCAAAACCATCAGATATAAGCAGTCATTCTGCCCAAATAACAACAACAACAACAAAAAAGACTCCCTCTCCCTAAAGGATAGAGCGAGCACACCGCGCTCTAAAAGGTAATAGCCTTTAAGGGTGTTATTTTTTTATAAAGTTTTTCTTTAAATCCGGCCCAATGTAGTAAATATAAGCCATTGTGCTGCCCGGATATAGTTAGGAAATATTATGTAAAAGAGCCGTTATAATGGCCGAATATTTTTAAATATATTTGTAATTATTGTAAAGAAATTGATGCAAGTCCGTAAATAATGTAGCCATAGATGTATTTGCTTTTATTTTCTTGTCTTTAAATACTTTATTTATTTGCTAGATAAATATAACAAAAAACATACTTCTTTAGCCAAAAACCACTATTGACATCGAAAGGGCGAGTTGGGTGCCTAGCACCTTCCCAATTCGTAACTTAGCCTCCGAACCCGTTTTACAATCTCTGGTTTTTCTTTTTTTTGGTTTTGCTTTATTTTTGCCTTAAAATAAAGATGGCGACTCTAAAATATTTTGGACCCAGTGGGGCCTCGCAACATTCCTTTCTTGCACTTTTCCGTTTTCCCCTAAAAAAGGGAGAATGAGAATGAAAGAGTGATGTATTCTCATATCCTGGTATCCCCTAAACAAGGGATAACTTGATGCGGGAAACTCAAAGCTCCCATAGTGATCCGAAATAGGCCATAAGGCTATTTTTATAAAATCCATAGTGGGGGCATCGCAACATCTTTTTTTGCACTTTTCTGTTTTCCCCTAAAAAAGGGAAAATGGGAATGAAAGGGTGATGTATTCTCATATCCTGGTATCCCCTAAATAAGGGATAACTTGATGCGGGAAACCCAAAAGTTCCCATATTTGATCAAAAATCCACTAAAGGCAACCGAGGCGCATTCCAACGCGCTATCTTAGACAGCACTCCTCTCGAACTTTTAATTTTGTTCTCCCCTAAACAAGGGAGGATGGAATGAGAGCAGTGGTGTCCCGCATCCGCACGTACGCGCACCTCTATCCAAGGGCGCGCGGGGCACGGGCGCATGCCTCGGGAACCCACAGTGGCGACTCTGCTGGGGAGATGGTATTATTTTCAATAAAATGGAGAGCTAGACTCATAAAAAAACTTTTTTGTTTTTATTTGTTTCTGGCTAAAGTATGCTTGTTATATTAATTTATGCATTTGAATATTGCGTTCCTATACATCCGTGTCTATATTTGTGGATATGATCTTCTATTTTGCAGCAGTTTCGTTCCGATAGCTGTTACAGGTATATTTAAAAATATTATATTTTTAAAAAAAATAAAAAAAAATTCCGAAAGAAAAAAAAAGTTTTTAAAAAAAAATATATAAAAAAAAAAAAAAATATATATATATATATATATATATATATATATATATATATATATATATATATATATATATATATATATATCATCTTTATGTTTGCAATAAAATTCCGGGCTGTACAATAAAAGGGCCGGGGCTTTATTTTTAATATTGCTTTATTTTCGGCCCTGTATATATATTTATTTTGTTCTGTTTATTATTTTTATTCCGCTAAATTTGTACATATTTGCATTCATTCTGTCATTTTATTTTGGGGACATATGACCAAATTTGTAATTAATAGGAATAGATAGATTCCTCACTTTTCTTTCTATTTCTTAATGTGATGTGCTTGCTTGCTCGCGTTCAAACTAAAAAGCCGAGAAAATCTACGCGTAACAGGAAGACAAGTCATATATGTTTTATTTTTTGCTTATATATCTGAAAATAAATAAGGACTTTACTGGTTTTTAGATACCGCACACACGTGCACGCATATATGTATATTCCGAACTACTACCCTACACCATGGTCAGCCTACCCCCTGCATAAGACAACGTTAGAATGCATTTAGATTCTCATGACACTTCAATGAACGACCGGTTTTTTGCATCTTTGAATCGTGAGTCAGCCTCTGTCAAAAAAATAATAAATGATGAAAAAAAAAGAAGTCGAAAAAATATATATATATAGTCAAAAAAAATGCGCAAGTTAAGAAAAAATAATGATGATAAAAAAAAATAAGTGCGTATAAAAGAATAAATAAGCAGGGGCTGATTTATTATTCTTTGATGCTCGACCTAGACCATTTCGAATGGTGGATCCTGGAAAGATTATAGGCCCTTCGCCTGGGATCAGTACGATCTTGGGGAGTCGAAAGGCAGGTGGAATACGTTGGTCCTATACTCTGGAGAAAGAATCTACTGTTCCAGGAAAAGTCCTGAGACTGTCAAAATAAAGCAGGTGATTCTCCAGTCAATTGTAGGGAAAATAAATAATAATAAACAAAAAATACTAATAAAGGCACGCGGTACTCCAAGCCCAGAAAGCCTTCAGCCAGCCTTCTGATACCTCCAAACCCATTTTCCTCAGAAACCTGGACCGAATTTGGAAAGGCAGAGATAGTATCGGCCGGTTGATATGGGAAATAAGTGCAGAAATCAGAACAGAGGGTATCAGTATCAGATCAGACAAAGGCAGAATGAGTTCAGAGGGTACAGATCCAAGCAGTATGGCAGCGAAAAATAAACAAGCTATGGCAGCGGCTAGTGACAACTGGAACAACTGGGAACCAGAAAAAGAAACTCCTGTGTATGCACCTCCTCTTGGGCTTGAGGCTTGGCTAAAAAAGGAATTGGACGCCCATGCAGAAAGAATAACGAATCAGGTGGTAAATGATCTTCTAGCAGGTTTCTCAGAAGCTCTTGCTACTTTCTCCCAAAAAACCAAGATCCCAAAATACGTCCCTAATAATTCCCACTTTCCTGAAATAAATTGTCCTGATACCTCAGAAAATATCATTTTCCAAGCTCCTGGAAAGCCATCAAGTGCCAGCCATCAGCCAAATAATGACTCCCTTGCCCAAAATAATATGATTTCAAGTGCCCATAATCCTAACCCATATCCTCCAAAAATCAACTGCGATCTCCCTCACCTGAATGCTTGCTATTACAACCAAAAGAATTATCTCCCTCTTGATCCCTCAAATACCTATTCCCAGCAAACGACCCCAGGGGTTCCAAAGGAAATCATTTGTATCCCAGAAAAAGAATCCCTATTGAGCCAAGGTCCAGGCAACCCCATTCCAGTACAATATTATCCAAGAGAGAAAACCCCACCCGGCTGCTTGACCAAATCCCAATCTGGCAATTTGCCTAAGCCGAAAGGCCGAAGGGAGATAATTCCAAGGCATTATGATGACCTACCTGCCCCAAGATCTGAAATACTCTAAACATTATGGGCCCATGGGATACTTAAGCCCATTGATAATTACCGACCACCCAAACCGTTACCCATTACCTGGAATCATGCCCAGTATTGTGAGTATCACCGTTGCAGTGGTCATCTTACCGACAAGTGCAATACACTCAGAGATGCAATTCAGGACCTCATTGATAACGAGGTAATCACGGTGGTAGGCACAAAGATTTTCGAAACAGATCAAGCCAAGGAGGTCTAAAGGGGCAAGTTAATCTAATTATCCAAAAATAAAGGTGTTGTAAAATATGCTGATCAATAAAGGAGTTTCTAATAAATGTCTAGGAGACTGCTTCCTGGGTATGATAGATGGAGGCATTTATTATAAAGAGCTCCCTGCTGAGTTTGAGCTTATTGCTGATAAGCCTCTGCAAAATTGGTATACCACGACTGGCCCGCTCCTGACGCCCGCAGATCTAGTGGACCGCTTTGGAAATACTATCCCTATTCCTTCCTCTAGCTTTACGGATTGGTCATCTACCGATCCGCCCCCTAAAGTTGAGGATCTCAAACCCCAGGTCCTCAATAATGTAATAAACCCTGTACATTTTGCTTTTAATGATAATCTAAATGTCTTTGCTTATTCCTTAGTTGCGCCTACATTAAAAGACGCATTAAATAATAATTATTATGATAATGAGTCATTTGATGAATTGGACCCAAAAGATAAAAATTATTTGCTTGAGCTTATAAAGTCAGTCGAGCACCAGGAACAACACCACTCGTCAGCAGCAACTGAAGACTTGTCCACTATCAATCTGGGGCTGGACAATGAAATAAAAGAAATCAAAATCAGCTGCTACCTGCAACGCTCTGAAAGGGTAGCACTTATCGATCTCCTCAAAGAGTTCGTGGATATATTTGCCTGGTCCTATGAAGCTATGCCGGGGCTAGACCCAGCCATAGTTGAACACCGGATCCCCATATATTCGGATGCTCGGCCAGTCAAGCAGAAGCTCCGCTGATCAAGCCGGAATGGTCACTACAAGTTAAAGAAGAAATCATGAAGCAGCTGCGCGTCAATTTCATTCGGGTAGTTGAATACCCGATCTGGCTGTCCAACATAGTGACTGTTCCCAAGCCCAACGGGAAAGTCCAAAATCTATGTAGATTTCCGCAACCTCAACAAGGCGTCGCCCAAAGATGACTTCCCTCTACCCAATATTGATATTGTGGTAGACGCTGTCGCTACTCACAAAGTCCGATCCTTCGTCGACGGCATGCTGGGCTATAATCAAATCAAAATGGCAATAGAGGACCAAGAGAAGACCTCATTTACTACTCCTTGGGGTACTTATTGCTATACTGTCATGCCATTTGGGCTGAAAAATGCTGGGGCTACTTATCAGAGGGCTGCCACCACCCTCTTCCACGACATGATCCACAAATAAATGGAGGTCTATGTCGATGACATGATCGTGCATTCCAGCGACACCAACGGTGCCCATATCAAAGACCTTCAAAAATTCTTCGAAAGGTTAAGGATATTAACAAATGAAGCTTAACCCCACCAAATGCACATTTGGGGTTACCAAAGGCAAGGTCCTGGGATTCTTCGTGACCGAACAGGGCATCGAGATTGAGCCAGCAAAGATCAAAGCTATCCTAGAGATGCCACAGCCAAAAACTCCAACCGAAGTCAAAGGCTTCCTAGGCCGATTGTAGTATATCAGCCGCTTCATCCGGCAACTGACAATCACATGTGAGCCCCTCTTCAAACTCCTAAAAAAGAACACTGACCAAGTCTGGGACGAGAAGTGCCAGCTAGCCTTCGAAAAAATAAAAGCCTACCTTACCAATCCACTTGTGCTAGCTCCACCTCATACACATAAACCTCTCCTCATATATTTAACCGTCACAGACACGTCAGTAGGGGCTATGCTCGCCCAAGAAAAAGAAGACTCCTACATTGAAAATGCCATATACTTCATAAGTAGGAAGCTGCAAGGAAGCGAGTTAAACTATTCAGCGCTAGAGAAAAGCTGCACCGGCCTAGTCTAGGCCACGCAAAGGCTCAAGACCTATCTGCAAGGACGGTCCATCAAACTCATATCCAGAATGGACCCTATCAAGTACATCTTTGGCAAGCCATCACTGTCCAACCGACTGGCTAAGTGGTCCTTTCTTCTCAACGAGTTTGACATAACTTATGTCACACTCAAATCTATCAAAGGGAGCGTAATTGCAGACCACTTAGCCGATCTACCCTTGAAGGCTGAAGATGCGACTGAGCCTGGCTTCCCAGATGAAGGTGTCCTGGAAATCACTGACCATGACACAAACTGGCAAATGTTCTTTGACGGAGCCGCCAATAAAAGAGGCTTTGGCATAGGAATCTTGCTCATCGACCCAGCCGATTCTCATACTTCGTTGGCCATAAGGCTGGAATTCGAATGCTCAAATAATATGGCGAAATATGAAGCCTGTATTGCTGGCCTAGAAGGAGCTCTCCAAAGGGGAGCCAAAGATCTCGAAGTCTACGGAGACTTAGCCCTAATTATAAATCAAGTAGAAGGGAGATGGAAAACCCAAGATCCTCAGCTGCAGCTCTATCATGCCAAACTAACAGCACTTGCCGCCCGATTTGACTCTATCTCGTTCCATTATCTGCCACGAGATAGAAATCAATTTGCCGATGCCTTAGCTACTCTGGCATCGCTAGTCCAAATTCCCGCAGAAACTAATGTTCAGCCATTCGTAGTCAGCAAGAAGGTCACTCTGGCATACTGCTTCAAAATTAATGCAGCCCCTGAAGCAGATCACGAGCCATGGCACACTGATATCCTAAATCTGCTTCAGAAAGGTATCTATCCTCCTGGCCTAGACAAAAGTGGGAGAGTCTCCCTGCGAAGGTGGGCCTCACAATTTGTACTCAGCGGTGGCAACCTGTATAAGAGGCACTATCAAGGCCTCAACTTATTATGTGTCGATCAAGCTAAAGCTGAGCAAATCATGGATCAACTGCATGGTGGTACCTGTGGGCCCCACATGATTGGCCATATACTGTCCAAGAAAATTATCCGACAGGGGTAGTATTGGAGTACGCTCGAAACCGATTGTATTCGGTGGGTGCGACATTACGACAAATGCCAACGCTTTGCCAATCTGCATCATGTGCCCCCGCACATCTTATATAACTCCACAGCCCCCTGGCCCTTCTCAACTTGGGGAATCGACGTCATAGGCCAAATTCACCCAAAGGGATCCAATGGCCATGAGTACGTCCTGGTAGCTATCGACTACTTTACAAAGTGGGTGGAAGCCTCTTCCTATAAAATCCTAAATGCTCGAAAGGTGTCCGAGTTCATTCAGACCAACATCATATATCGATACGAAGTGTCTTTCGAAATAATCTTCGACAACGGCACACATTTTGAAGGGGACGTGAATCGTCTACTCGACGAGTTCAAAATCCAAAGGCATAAATCCTCCCCCTACCGACCACAAGCAAATGGTGCCGTTGAAGCAGCCAACAAAACGCTGAAAATTATTATCAGAAAAATGGCTGACATAGGAAGAGACTGGCCAGAAAAATTACCGTTAGCCCTCTGGGGCTATCGCACTTCAATATGTACACCCACTGGGGCTACTCCCTACTCTCTAGCCTATGGCATGGAGGCAGTGCTGCCCATAGAAGTTGAAATTCCGTCATTAAGAGTGATGATGGAATCCGGCATATCAGAAGTTGACTGGGTCAAAGGGCGATATGAAGAATTAGCCCTAATTGATGAACGACGACTGTTAGCCCTAGAGCACACCTGAGCATATCAAAGGAGAATAGCTCGGGCATTTAATAAAAAAGTCAAAGTCTGCGACATCCAAGTCAGAGATCTCGTGCTTCGAGAAAAACCCCCTAGTTATGTCGATACTAGGGGAAAATGGAAATCTCCATGGATGGGACCATATATTGTCAAGGAGATCCGGTCAGGAGGTGTCGTACTTCTCACAAACCAAGAAGGAGAAGACCTTGTTCAGCCCTTTAACCTTGACAAGCTCAAAAGGTATTATGCTTGAGCTAATTCATCCAGCAGTTGCTTCCCTCTCCAGCTCGCTAGGCTGAAAACCCGAAAGGGTGGCCTAGGCAAAAATTAGAGCATAAAAAAAACAATAAAAGAAGAAATAAGGGCTCGCTAGGTTGAAAACCCGAAAGGGCGGCCTAGGCAAAAATTAGAGCATATAAAAAAAATCAGGAGATAAAGGAGAGGGAAGGCACTATTTGAGTCCTCGGCGTTCTACCTCCGGTCTTCAGCATACGGGAGGCTCGACTGACAGGAAAAAGGAAAACCACAACAGAAAGCTCACAATAAAACACTAAAATATGAAATTTTCAGGTACTAAGGTGCAACTTAGGAATAATGATAAAGAAATTTAGGTTATACATTAATTGCATGTACATATCTATCTATTGTCTGTATCCCCCTTATTTTCCCAGAAACTATACCCTCTTTTGCAGCTTAAGCCCCAGAGTGGTCCATCAATGTCTTCGGCATCCGCCCAGCCGGGCCCATATACTCCTCCTGCGAGGCGCAGAAGAAGCTCTAGTCTCACCCGCATGTGAGCCTCCAGAAGTATCCTCCTCTTCATCATCAGCATCCCCGTTCTCCTGGGTAGCTGCATTGCTCGGACCGGCTCCATCATTTCTGAAAGTAGTACCCCATCCAGGCGGAAGAGGAAGGACGGCCTCCTTTGGCTCCCACGGGTTATTCTGCCTGCTCGCGATACTCATCCGAGGAGGTTCATTGCCGCCAGCTCTGAAAGTCGTTCCTCATCCAGTCTGAGGGGGGGGAGCAGCTACTTCCGGTTCCCATGGGTTGTACCGCCTGCTAGCATTGCTTAATCTGCGGGGTGCATTGCTGGGACCCGCAGTGTTCGGTCCAGGAGCTATTCGGGCACCAAGTTTATGTACCCGCCTGAACTCCGCCTCCAAAGCCTGAGGGATGACTAGCCTCGAACTGTCAATATCCTTGCCTATCTCCATCAGGCGAGCATCTATCCCGTTAGTAACATGACGGCCCAAGTAAATTCCACATTTCGCGCCTGATCACGCGGGACGGCCCCTCGGTAGCAACCATTATCCATGCCAGATACCCATGGGAAAGAAGCATGTAATCAGAGAATAAATAGGCTGCCTACAGCCTCTCAAAATCTCGTTGCCATATCCCCTGAATAGTGGCACCCAGGTCCTCGTCATTATTCTCCACCTCTAAATATATACAGGACGAGTTGAGTCAGGGATCAGCTGCTCTCTCTCGAATTGGCGCAAGATCCAGTCAGGTCTATAAAAGGAGGTCCGCTCAATACCTAGCATGACCACTTGACTATACTCAGCGGAATACATAAGAAAGCGTCGAATCTGCCAATGGTGGATCACCCAGATTATACCCATAGAGCCCCTGCGGTAAAAGTGCTCAGCCCAATCAAATTTTGAGTAATTGGTCTGAGGAAGGTGACCACGAAGGCCATAAAGCACCGGGTCATACGGTGCCCCATACGGTACGGGGGCCATCACCCAAAGAAAATGCTCCTCCAGCCACATATGGAGCAAAATGGGGCTGCCATTAGGGAATAATTCATCGCCGCCTGCAAAAGCATTGAGGCCCGCAAAAGTCTCCTCTAGAATCATAGGAACAATATTTAGCCGGCGATCTCGTGCCTGCAATGCAAGGTCAACGACCCGCACATCAATAAATCTTCGTTGGCCCGCCAACAATATGATGACCCGACCTGGATCCCAAGACGAGATCCCAAGGTCGTGCCGTCGGGAAACAAATAACAACAAGCAAATAACAAATAATGGGTAAGGCCATAACGGCAATACGCCAACAACTTAGAACACATGCGGAAGCGAAATATAAAATTACAGTGGCGCCCGAGCTAACAAGCTCAAACTAAAAACAACCAAAGAGATAATTAATCTCTCGGTCCAAAAATTCGACACACGTGCCACAACATTGGGCACGTAGAGCAAAACTCCCTGTCATGCAATACACATATATAACACAAATAAACCAAGTCATCGGCGACGTTACAGCCGGAACCCAACATTACACTAAGTCTAAGACTCTAGTCTAACATACTCAACGGCTAAAAACATGTCGGAGAACAAATATAATAATTTAACCATCAATATAGCATGCTAAAACATATTCACCAATATTACCAAGCGCGACTAACACAAGTCGGCTACCAATGGTATAAGTACTAATAATCATAAGTACCAACATCAAGATAGCATACGGAAATGTAACCACCAATATACACCAAGCACGACTACTATAAGTCGGCTACCAAAAGAATAAGCTAACTAACATAAGTACAAATATTACAATTCACAAATAGGTTTGCTACCCATCATGAAGTTTACATAACTTCATCTTTCCCAACGTCCTTACCAAAAGAAAATAAACTAACTAAGTAGCAACCTTGCAAAAAAGGAACTTCTCCAACGATCTCGAAAATCACTTTGATCCGCTCGCTCGACTCAGATCTAGGGAAAACAATCAACAAATAGGAGTAAGTCATAATGACTTAGTAAGTTACTAAACATAACTTCCTATCATGGCATCATGCTCAATAATAATATACATCATGCTATCATCATAGAATAACATTATATTAAAAATCATATCATGGCATTCATGCTCAACAATAATAAAACATGCTATCATTATAGTATAACATTTCACTAAGATCCATGTCAAGGCATATTAGGCATTACAATAATAATTCATGCTTTTGGCATAATACAACACTCCAATAATATTCATGTTAAAGCATTTATGCTTAACAACCTTAAAAGTCATGTTATCCATAAGTATAACAATTATGAAACCATTTCAACGATCGTATCATATCATAATCACAAAGCACATTATTCACATAAGTACTTGTGAGACAATTAATATAAAAGGGATATGATACCGTTACCATCCCTTTCGCCGTGTCGCTACTGCGAAAACACGTGCAAAACCTTTATGTGTCCTCGATATCCCTTTCGTGGATATCGATGTACCCGAGATAGTCCCCGCTCGAGTTCCATAGTTATCAAAGTCATGTGTATCACTACAACTATGATAAACTACTTCCCCACCGTGGCCATCGATGGAGGGTGTGTGCAACCCGGCACGGCGATCCATCGCGATCACAAATCCCATAATTCGTGAAGACGATACATCGTCCCGCCAAAGACTCAACAAACCGACTCCAGCTGGACTCAAAACCCAAGCACAAGTAATGTATACTCATATGCTTAAAAACAAGTAGGCACATACTCTACCATCAAACTAGTCATGCATTTCATTCACAACTAGCATAAAATCACATTAGAGAATCATATAAGCTCTCATAATCAAGTGTCCTTCATACACTTCAAAAATTCTTGGAGGCTTGACCTCCATGATTTCTACCCCAAATTCCGTAGGACTTAAGATTATTGTTCCTAGAATTCATACTAACCCAAAGGTTGACTCCGTTGAGTCCAATCTACACTTTAAAAAAATTAGGGCATAGAAGCACGGGCTACAATACCCCCCCCTATGTTCCTAACTATCATCAATAACCATATTCCCAAGTTCATCAAACTCACATAAACCCAACAAAACACTTATCAATGCAACATAGAACAAATTCGCAAATTTGTGCATAAACTCATTTAAATCACTTTACCAATCATACTCTCCAAAACATGAATAAATCACATAGGATGAATTAATAAGCTACTCTTCACATGAATATCAAACTAATCAAGGTTTTAAACATGTTCATCAAGCCAATTCATCATTTGGGCATATACCCTTCCAAGTAACCTCACCAATCATGCTCACAACACATGGAATAATCACATAACAAGGTTGAATAGACTACTTTACATATGAATTTCATACTAATCTAGGTCTCATATAGGTTCAACCCCTTTTAGGTACAATCCCGAAATTCCAAGTGATGGGTGTTGTTCTCCTCAATCCCCTCTTCAAAACTATTGTGTGGATTGGGGAAAGGAGGTCCCAAGCTATGGCCTCCAAGATTGGACTCCTATGGAACCCTAGAAAACTCCTCTCTTCAGCCCTCAAGAGTTCTCCCACGTTTTTGTGAAGTTGTGGCTGAATATGGGAGGCTTAAGACAAGTGTTTGTGGCTTATATTGGTTAGAAGGTAAGTGGGTTTAGTTTAGATGGGTGGGGTTGTTTCCCTTTAATTAACCACCTTAATCTCACCCTAAAACTCTAATAGATGGTTAGGACAAATCATAAGACACTTAGGAAGGTTTAGGGTTAGTTTAGGATGGGTTTGGGTGCGGATAAGTTGGACAATACCTCAAATTACCTTCAAAATTCCGTAACAGGGAATGCAAGTGATGCGGTCGCATGGTGGTGAACCCATGCGAGCGCATGGTGGCAGTTTTCTCTCCTTCTCCATTTTTATTCCCTTGTTCGGTTTAGGTCGCTCCCCCTATGAAACCATGAGTCCTCCAAAGCCAAAAAGGGTCTAGAACTCAACCTTAAAGACCTCTAAAACATAACCAAGGCAATCAATGTTCAAACCCCACTCAAACATGGTCAAGAACTTAGGTAAAACACTCCCGAACGACAACCGAAAAGGCAAAACGAAGAGGGGTTAACATTTGAAGCAAACTAGCAACCAAACCGATGATGCAACTAGCATTCAACCAACATCTAAAGCGTGTTAATGATGTTATGAATGGCCTCTAACATTTATCCATATGTTTAGAACATAAATCATAAACCCAAGTTTCAAGGCATACTGTGAAGGAAAGGTGAATACAAGCATATCAAACGACGTCAATGAACATGCCATTGACTCTAAACATATGAGTGAGCTAAGTTAACATGTTTATGATGATTATGAATGTATGAAATCATGCATAACACAAGCAAGCCATAATTTAGGGTTTTACAAACAAATATCTCCCTACCAGGCGAAGGAAGAGTGTAGACAGCCTACGCCGCTGGTAATCTATGTCATCCTCCCTGAATTCTGTGAAGGCCCCAGGGCAGACAGTCAAATCAAAAATTACTCCATCAAAAAACATGGAGTAGCGTCGCGATTAGTGCGGAATAGTTCCCGGATGGCCATGTACGGATGCCTCCTGTAAGAAGGCACGACAATCAGACGAGAAGGTGCCACCCCCAACATTGCAGAATTCTTTGAAAGTGGGGCACATTTCATTCATGCCAAAATTAAAAAGATGGTCCTGAGGAGACCAAAACCTGGAGACTCCCCTCAGCATGTCCCAGTTGATAATGACATTCCTCCAGGATAAATGGATAATAGGCACCTGAATCCAAAAATGTGATCAAACCAATCACGCTCGTCTGATCGCAGGGAGAGTATCCAAAAATCCAAGGCATTCTCGTAAATTTCTATTTCTAAAGCCGTATGAATTTGTGCGGCCATTTGTAAAAGAGATGCAAAGGATTATAAGGCAAAAGAGGCGACGGCTGAGCAGAAGAGAGCTTAAGAGTTTGTGAGAGGGAAGAACAGATGAGCTTGTGAAGTGGCAGGCCATTCTCCGTCTGCTTTTATACCCAAAATTCAAGAAACGGACATTTCTGAGCACAATACGTGAATAGTGCTGAACAGGGAATGCACAGAAGGGACTCATGGCACCACCATAAGCCTCTCCTGGCGCCGCACAAAGAGGCCCATTTGGCTGCGCCGGCTGCCTTACACGGTTCTGTGGAAACTGCCTGATATCCTGGTTTTATCTGCCCCGACCATCGGCTGCTGCTGTGTCTGATCGCAAGAAAAATGAAGAAGCTAAAAAGGAGGGCTATGAACACTACCAATGGCCATTATATGCCAAGGAAACAGGAGAAGGCGGCTGTCTCTCCTTTCCTCCGTATCACCAGAAAAGCTCACTCAAGTCTGAAGGTATATTCTTATAAACTCTTTCTTCCAAAAATACAGCGTGTCATTACCCCTTAGATATTGGTATAGCTTTATTTTATGCGTGTGTTTGAGTCTGCATTTTTAATATTTTTGCATCATATATAATTATATTGCATCATATAATAAATGTCGGTATAAGTTTTTTTTGAAAAAAAAAAAGAAAAAAAAAGAAACTAATAATCGCAGGCCATCCAAGACTAATGTGCTCGGGACGACTGGCTCCTGTCAAGGCCACCACCCATGACCCAAGGACCCCCTGTGCCACCAGCTCTGTACACCCGACCTCTGCCCCGAGCGCGGCTTGACCCGACATCCGCGTCATCATCATCAACATCTCAACGCCTGGTCTGCCACACTGTGCTGCTCCCCCTGCAGGAAAACTCGTCAGCAAGCTTCTGATAAAGCTTGCTAATATTAAAGAAGCCCCGCAGCAGCCTCTTGTAGGTAGACACGTTCACCTAAAGAAAAAATGTGAGACAACAAAAAGAGTATATTAGTCTCCAAAAAAAAATAATAGACATGCATAAAAATGATGAAAAAAATATGATATATACATGTGCAAAAAAAAAGGGGGTATAAATATATGTAAAGGTCATGTGTCTACCGAACGAGCCTGCTCCGGGACCCGACGTTCCTCAGGGATCTCGGTATCTGGGAGAACCTGCTCTACCATATGACCGCCCCACTGATACTGGAAGGTAGAGAAGATAACGTCAGGCTCAGTGAACTCCAGGTTCTCGTCGAGAGATAAAGTAGAAGGCCCTGGTCTAGCAGAGGCATCAGAATGCCGTCTGGGCGTGACAGGAGCAGGGAAAGGAGGATGCAGTAGTGTCCTCAAGAAATACTCATATGCCATAATCAGAAAATCTGTCGCTAGCATGAGGAATTTCGACAGGTACTGATACCTGTTCGGCAGCTGATCGGGCTCTATCACCCAAAAAGGAGGCCGAGGAGGCACCACTGGAGGTACTAAGATCGACTGGTGCTGGCGATTAACCCGCTCGCCCATGTATAACGAATCCACCATAATGGATACCATCAGTATCCGGCAGCGGCTCAACCCCAAGGCAACAGCATAATGCCCCTCCAGGCCCTCCCAGGGAAGGAAGTGCACCGTACCCGGACTCGAGCTAGTGATCCGCTCTTGCACCCGTTCTTTCCTTTTACAACCGTCGTCCTGGGTTGGCTGAACCCTATTCTCATCAATGTACTGGCGCAGATACGGTGGCTGGTGGACACGCTGAAGGAGACGACCCGGCGTGAAGTGAAAAAATGGAAAGGCCCAGACCTGAAAAGAAAAATATAAAGAAAAAAAAATGTTATAAGCAATAAAAAAGGAAATGTATGCTGCAAAACAAAACAAAAAAAATATATATATATATATATATATATATATATATATATATAAATAGAGAAGCAGCAAAAGCAGGAAAAGGCATATACCTCCCACGCCGGGGCAAATCCATTCAGGGTCGGCGTGTCGTTCCGGCAAGCCCTGTCCATGGAAGCATATAATTCGGCCAGGCTTGCCTGTCCCCAATCATAAGAAGGGATCCGCCCGAAATCAGCCAAGCAGGCTAGGACGGAAACCCGCAGGGTGGTAGAAGAATTGGCGAAGAGCGAGGTGCCGAGAAAGAAAAATAAAAATGCTTTAGCCACGCGAGTCACAGCGACCATATCATTTGCCGGCACCCGCCCAGCGTTGTTGAGGAGCCAGTGTCGTACGCTGCCAATAAAGATCTCGTCTGTCGATTTGAATTCCGGCTCGAAGCCCAAGAGGTCCACCACCTCCTCTCGACGTCGACGGAGAGTATAGTCCGGAGCCAGAGTCTCCCCGATACTGGTAGGGAGGCCAGTAATAGCGGCAAAGTCACAGGGGGTCATGGTCGCCTCCCCCTAGCTAAAGTGAAAAGTATGGGTGGTGTCCCACCAGTAGTCCCGCAGCACATCGAAGATCGGCAGGTAGCTCGTGAAGGGATGGAAAGCATGAAGAAAGGCGCTAAAGCCAGAACCCTCCACCAGGACCTGTGCCGCCTTGGGCAACATACGGTAAATGTCCATCACATTGGTACATGAGGCCCGTACCCTCTAGAATGGCCTGCGGAACTGAAAAAAAAAAAGGGAGAGGTAAGTCTACTATCTTTATTTTCCTCGTAAATAAAAATAATAATAATAAATAAATAAATAAGAATAAATAATAATGATGAATAAATGATGAACATGTTGCATGCATTGTACTTCATGAATCATAAAATTGCAGCATGCTAATTTCCTGTGATACATATATAAAAAAAACATCATTTTAAAAAAAATATATAAATGAACATTTAGCATCCATGAAAAAGAAATAAATATAATAAAACAAAAATAAAATAAAAAATAGTATTATGAAAGTGTATGTTATATTCTTTTTACATCCCCATAATGGATAAAAATGCACTTTTGTGCATCTAAACATGTATTTTAGTTATAAAATATGAAAAAATGAAAAAAAAATGATGAAAAAAAAAAGAGATCATGTGTGTTGTTTGCATCTTAATAGGCATTTTTGCATGATAGTATGCGTAATAGAATAAAAGTGTGCCCATACATCATGTTAGTAAGCATCATATAATTTTTTGCATTGCATTTGCATCAAATAAAGTAATACATGCATCCATCATTTGCATTTATTGTCCAATAAGCTGCATTAGGAGTGCGCTAAAAAAGAGAATAAAATGTCACCAATCATGAAAATAAATATCCCTGTGGCATTTACTATGTCCCTGCAACATAAGCATGCATGAAGAATAAATTTTAGGGCATAAAATATATCTATTTTGTGCTGTATTTATCCGAAAAATGTGCCTGAAAATGTGTTCAGAAAAATTTGAATTGTATTCTGAAAAGTCCGTTTTGTGAACATATAGCATGCAAAAATATGTTTTAACCTAAAACATGCATCATATAACTCCAATTGCATTTATAGTATAACTCATGCATAGTAGGGTCAAACAGAGACCACCAGTTCAATCATGTATCGCAAGAATAAATTGCGTAAATTTCATGCATCATTACCTAATTGCATCATTTAGGCATAAATAGGACACGCAGCATTATTAACTGAGTCAGGAATCCTCCAAAAGTGCCAAACAGTGCTAAAATCTAGTAGATCTGAAGTATATCTAGACAGATCTAAAAAGAGAAGAAACTTACAGAAGTGGGTGGAAGATTGGACACGTGAGTGTTCCGATCGCGAAGAATGTTGCCCCAGTCGTCCGTAGAATACCGGTATTTGATCTTGTTTCAGACAAAAGGAGGAAACTCTTTCCTCCTTTCACCAGTTTCTGGGTGCATAGGAGCTTTCCCTTTTCTGGATCGCGATGAGGAAGCCATCTGCTAGATAAATCACTTGAGTTGGCGAAAGAAGATTCAGAAAAGGAGCAAAAATGGAATGAAAATGAAAATGAGTAACAATGGCGTCGGAGGAAACTAAAGGAAGAAGAAGATGAAGAAGGGAGGAGCAATAGCTCCCTTTCCTACTCCCGCGTCAGTAATAACTAATATTGGAGGAAAAAGGAATTTTTTCCTTTTTCCCCCTCCGAAGTTTGAAGCTTCGACAGTTAAGTCCCCAGGTTCCAAAGGTTACAAAATGGCCCCAAAGCTTAACGAAGAGTTAATGAAAGTAATTTTGTTAACCAAATTTGACGGCCATCCATCTGAGGGCAAAGGAAAGGTGATATCCCCAGCGGATCAGCCACAAAATAAGCAGAAAAGCCAAAAAAAATCAGGCGGCGAAGAAAAAAAAAGGAAGAAAATAAAGAATTGTGAAAAAAAAAAGAAAAAGAAAAGAAAGAAAAGAAAAGAAATAAAGAAATAAAGAGTTGTGAAAAAAAAAGAAGAAAAAAAAAAGAAAAGAAGTAAAAGGAAGTAAAAAAAAAGAAGAAGAAAAGAAAAAAAAAGAGAAAAGAAGTCCCTAGCTTGAAGAAGCGAAAGTGGCAAAGATACCAAAATCAACTGAATCCTCAGCAGCCACACAAGCGCAGAAAGGTAAGTAAGGGAAGGTATTCTTTTCCTAACTTTAAATAAATAAATAAAAGAAAAATATTTTTCAAATCTTGCTTTTGAAAAAAAAAACCAAAAAAGAGGAATATCAAAAAACAAAAAAAGAGGAATATTGAAGAAAAAAAACAAAGAGAGAGAGAGAGAGAGAGAAGAAAGGAAGGGAAAAAGAAAGATATTTTTTTGCAGTATTTGGCGATAGATTTTTATCCGTTTGATACAGTTTTCGAAAAAATTGAAGAAAGTTTTTTTTTCCGTGCTTGGCAACAGATTTTGATCGGTCGAGTGCACTTTTCGGAAAATTTGAAAATTTTCTTATTTGTGTTTGGCAAAAAGGTATTGACCCGTCGGGCACAATTTTTGAAAATTTCTCTTAATGTATTTCGATAACAGGTTTGCCCAGTTGAAATATGGTTTCCGAAAAACTTAAAAATCTTCATACCGTATTTGACAGCCGGTTTTGGCCGGTTGAATACGGCTTTTCGAAAAACATAAAAATCTTTTTCCCGTTGTGTTGTTGGACGGGTCTTTGACCCGAAGGACATGACATCCTTGTGGGTTGTTCGACTTGTTTTGGCCTGAACTACGTTTTGGTCTAAGATCCTTTATTAAGGGATACGTAGGCAGCCTACACTAGTAGGTCCGACCAATAGAGCATTTCATTGCATATCTACTTAAAAACTCCGATAACCTGTTATAACCGACTAAGTATGTCTAGGCTATGGAGTTTGGTTAGCATGATTAACTGTTGCATTATAACTATTACCTATTGCATTTCTCTCATATTTTAATTGAACGAAATTGAAGAGTCTATTGTTTATCAACGATGTTCGTCTACTCAGTATGCCTCGGGTTACCCGTAGACTCTATCGTTGAGGGGCTCTGTAGACACCCCAATTTCGTACCCCTGATATGTGACTCTGACATGTGATATCAAGAACTGCTTAAACATAACAAATGTCAAGTTACAGGAGTCAAAAATGCGAAAGGCAAAGCCTGATGCTCGAAACAGTAAAATGCAAGGGGTGAAAATGACAATTTTGAAACTCAAATAGTGCGTTGGCACGGCCAAAAGGCACATCTGGCGCCGCGCCAAGGGGAGGTAGGTTCCGCACCATGCCTGCTATAGTGGCACTCCAAGTTAACGCATTGTACAAAAGACGAAGGCTGGAGTACAAGACTTATTAACACGCTGAAGGGATTTTTAATCCCGGATGTGTCCCTTCGTCCAGCTATAAATAAGAGTGTTGGGTTCACTTCTGAAGACAGAAGAGCGATCACAAAGAAACGCTGAAGAATTCTCTGCGTTCTTATAACACTGAGATATAGTGAGAGAAGTGAGATAGGGAGTGTTTAGCCCAAAAAGCTTTGAAACCCCGTCCAAACTCTGCCAAAAGAAAAATCCACCGGTTAAAAGTGATCCCTAGCCTTTTAGTTAGGTATCCACCTCATTTCCCCGGCTCAAAAACCATAAAGTAAGCTGTTACTCTGCCCGAGTAATAGGCCGAAAAACACCCAAAATAAGCCGTTATTCCGCCCAACCAAAAAGGCCAAAACAACAACAAATAAGTCGTCATTCTGCCCGAGTGAACGAGCCAAAACCATCAGAAATAAGCAGTCATTCTGCCCAAATCACAACAACAACAAAAAAGACTCCTTTTCTCAGAAGGACAGAGCGAGCACACCGCGCTTTAAAAGGTAATAGCCTTTAAAGGCGTTATTTTTTTATAAATTTTTTCTTTAAATCCGGCCCAATGTAGCAAATATAAGTCGTTGTGCTGCCTGGATATAGTTAGGAAATATTATGTAAAAGAGTCGTTATAATGGCCGGATATTTTTAAATATATCTGTAATTATTAATGTAGCCATGGATGTATTTGCTTTTATTTTCCTGTCTTTAAATACTGTATTTAGTTGCTAGATAAATATAACAAAAAACATACTTTAGCCAAAAACCACTTTTGACATCGAAAGGGCGAGTTGGGTGCCTAGCACCTTCCCAACTCGTAACTTAGCCTCCGAACCCGTTTTACAATCTCTGGTTTTTATTTTTTTTTTTGGTTTTGCTTTATTTTTGCTTTAAAATAAAGATGGCGACTCTAAAACATTTTGGATCCAGTGGGGCATCGCAACACTCTTTTCTTGCACTTTTCTGTTTTCCCCTAAAAAAGGGAGAATGTGAATGAAAGAGTGATATATTCTCATATCCTGGTATCCCCACTACAACAAAATTGGGCTTTCACAACGTTTTTTTTTAAAATGTTGTAATTGGTTACTTTTCACAACGTTTTTTCAAAATGTTGTAATTGGGACAATTTTCACAACATTTGTGAATAAACGTTGTTATTCTGTCGTTTTAAACAATGTTTGTGAAATAAAACGTTGTAATTTCCAACGTTTTTGGTAGAAACGTTGTAATTGTTATTTTCACAACGTTTGTTTTGTGGCGACCCGACCCAAATCCCAAGACGAAATCCCAAGGTCGTGCCGCCGGGAAGCACATAACAACAAACAAGTAGTAAATAATGGGTAGGGCCATAACGGCGATACGCCAACAACTCAAAACATATGCGGAAGCCAAATAAAATAAAACAGTGGCGCCCGAGCTAACAAGCTCAAACTAAAAACAACCAAAAAGATAATTAATCTCTCGGTCCAAAAATTCGACTCGCGTGCCGCAACATTGGGCACATAGGACTAATCTCCCTGTCATGCAATTCAAATATATAGCATAACAGAAACCAAGTCATCGGCGAAGCTACAACCGGAACCCAACATTCCACTAAGTCTAAGACTCTAGTCTAACAACTCCACGGCTAAAAACATGCCGGAGAACAAACATAATATTTAACTAGCAATGTAACATGCTAAAACATAATTACAAATTTTGCCAAGCGCGACTAACACAAGTCGGCTACCAACAGTATAAGTACTAATAACTATAAGTACCAACAACAAGATAGCATATGGAAACGAAACCATAAATATACACCAAGCACGACTACTACCGGTCGACTACCAAAAGAATAGGCTAAACAGCATAATTACAATCGTTACAAATCACAATTTGGTTTGCTACCCAACAAGAAGTTTACATAACTTCATCTTTCCCAAACGGCCTTACCAAAAGAAAGCAAATTATCTAAGTAGCAACCTTGCGAAAAGAATACTTCGCCAACGCAATCTTCTTGATTTACTTGGATCCGCACGCACGGCTCGGATCTAGGGAAAAACAATCAACAAATAAAAGTAAGTCACAAAGACTTAGTAAGTTACTAACCATAACTTCCTACCATGGCACAATGTTCAATAATAATTTACATCACGCTATCATCACATATAACCTTATATAAAAATCATGTTGTGGCATCCATGCTCAACATTAATAAAACATGTTATCATCATAGTATAACATTTCACCAAAAATTCATGTCAAGGCATATTAGGCTTAACAATAATGATTTATGCCTTTGGCATAATACAACATTCAAATAATGTTCATGTGATAGCATTTATGCTTAACAACCTTAATCAACATGTTATCTATCAAGTATAACATTTATGGATCCAATACAACCATCATATCATATCCAAACCACAAGGCACATTATTCACATAAGTACTTGTGAGACAATTCATATATAAGGGATATGATACCATTACCAATTCTTCCGCGCGTGTCGCTCCTGCAAAAACACGTGCAACACCTTTATGTGCCCTCGATATCCCTCTCGTAGATATCGACGTCCCGAGACGATCTCCGCCGAGTTCCATAGTTATCAAAGTCATGTGTATTACTACAACTGAGATAAACTACTTCCCCACCGTGGCCATCGATGGAGGGGTGTGTGCAAACCCGGCACGGCGATCCATCGCGATCACGAATCTCACAATTCGTGAAGACGATGTATCGTCCCACCAAAGACTCAACAGGCCAGAGCTCTGGACTCAAAACCCAAGCACAAGTAATATATACTCATATGCTCAAAACAAGTAGGTAAACACTCTACCATCAAACTAGTCATGCTTTTCATCCACAACTAGCATAAATATCACAATAGAGAATCATATAAGCTCTCATAATCAAGTGTCCTTCATACACTTCAAAACTTCTTGGAGGCTTGACCTCCGTGATTTCTACCCAAAATTCTGTAGGACTTAAGATTATAGTTCCCAGGATTCATACTAACCCAAAGGTTGACTCCGTTGAGTCCAATCTAAACTTTCCGAAAATTTAGGGAATAGAAGCATGGGCTTCAACATCCCCCTATGTTCATAACTATCGCCAATAATCATGTCCCCAATGTTCAATAAACTCACATAAACCCCACAAATTACTTAACAATGCAACTTAGAACAAATTGGCAATTTGTGCATAAATTCATTCAAGGCCTCTTACCAATCATATTTTCCAAAATATGATTAAAACACACAACATGATTTAATATACTCTACTAAACATGTATAACACAATAATTAGGCTTACAATCATGTTTAACAAGCCAAAACCTAATTTGGGAAAAATCCCCTTCCAAGTATCTTTGTCATTCAAGCTCAATACATATGAACAATTCATATAGCAAAGTTTAATAGACTAATTGGCATATGAATTTCATACAAATCAAGTCTCACATAGGTTTACCAATCTCTAACAACAATTTGAAACCTAGGGTTCATCGCATTTCTACAAACCCTAGAAATTGCTTCCATTGACCTCACATAGCAATTGATTGTTTCCCTAGGGTCAATGGAGCCCAAAAGAAAAAGGAAGAGAGGTAGAAACTTACCCAATTTCAGCCCTCACAAGTAGTAAATTCGAAACCTAGAGATGAGGTTGTCTCCTCAACCTTCTCTCTTCAAGCTCACGGGTAGAATGGGGGAAGAAGGTCCCGATTAAAGGCTTCCAAGATCAAGCCCTTCAAGAACCCTAGAATCGCCCTCTCAAGCTCTTTCTCAAGCTCTCTGTTGAGTTCTCGCAGAAGACACAAGGGGCTGAAGTCGTATTCTGTTTGGCCGACTAGACAGAGAATGCGTTGGTTTTGGTTTAAGTAGGGGGGATTAACTCTCTTAATTAATCCACTAATCAACCCCTAAAGACTCTAATAGATGTTTAGGACAAGTTTAGGCTAAGTAGAAGGGTTTAGGTTAGGTTTAAATTGGGTTTAGGGGGGTAAAAATCGGACATTGCGCAGAAAAATTGCAAAATCCCGTAACCAGGATTCAGGGACCAATGCGGTCGCTTGGTCTCCTTTTGATGCGAGCGCATCAAAGCTGCATAACACAATCCAAGGTTTGTTGCTTCCTCGCTCGATCCCGGACTCTCCCGCACGCATTCTTGAGTCCTTCCAAGCCAAAAAGGGTCTACAATCCAACCTTAATAACCTCCAATCAATAACCAAAACAATCAAGCTTCAAACCTCAACCAAACATGGCCAAGAACTCAGGCAAAACACTCCCGAACGACAACCGAAAAAGTCAAACGGAGAAGGGTTAACGCTAGAATCAAACTAGCAACCAAACCGACAATGAAACAAGTATCCAACCAACATCTAAGGCATGTAAATGATGTTATCAATGCCCTCCAACAATTATCCATGTGTTCCCAACATAAAACACAAACCCGAGATTCAAAGCATCTCGTGAAAAAAAAAATGCATACGTGCGTCTCAAACGACGACAACGAACGTGCTATTGACTCCAAACATATGAGTGAGCTAAATGAATATGTTTATGATGATTATAAGTGTATGAGTTCATGCATAACACAAGCAAGCCATAATTCATGGTTTTACATTCTCCCCTACTTTAAGGAATTTAGCCCCTAAATTCTTACCGTGGTCATCAAACAAATGAGGATACTTCTCTCGCATCTCCAACTCGGTCTCCCAAGTTGGTTCCTCGATCTCATGATTCTTCCAAAGAACTTTCACCAATGGAATTCTCTTGCTCCTCAAAACTTGCTATTTGGTGTCAAGTATCTTCACCGGCTGCTCAACATAAGACAAGTCCGGCTGAAAAGTAATCTCTTCATACTCAAGAACATGGGAATCATCCTTAAGATATTTCCGAAGCATAGACACATGAAACACATTATGAATCTCCGATAAAGACGGCGGTAAAGCCACCCTGTAAGCCAAACTCCCAACTCGCTCAAGAATCTCAAAAGGTCCAACGAACCTCGGTGATAATTTCCCTTTCTTCCCAAATCTCTTGGTACCCCTTCTAGGTGATACCTTAAGAAATACAAAGTCTCCAACCTGAAATTCCAAATCTCTCCTTCTATTATCCGCATAACTTTTCTGTCGACTTTGAGCGGTGAGCAATCGATCCCGAATTAATTTCACACTCTCAACTGACTGCTGAACAATCTCTGAACCCCATAATTTTGCTTCTCCAACCTCATCCCAACAAATAGGAGATCTACACTTCCTCCCATAAAGAGCCTCATACGGTGCCATCCCGATGCTCGATTGATAACTATTGTTGTACGCAAACTCCGCCAAAGGAAGGTGTGTATCCCAACTCCCTTTAAAATCAATCGTACAAGCCCGTAACATATCCTCAAGTATCTGAATTGTTCTCTCGGAGTGTCCGTCTGACTGAGGGTGAATAGCTGTGCTAAAATTCAACTTGGTCCCCATAGCTTCTTGCAAAGCCTGCCAAAAGCTTGATGTAAATCTCGGATCCCTGGCAAACAATACTAATCGAACCCCGTGCAATCTAACAATCTCATACAATGCCGCTTAATCGACTCAAAGAATAAGTCATAGCAATCGGAATAAAATGAGCCGACTTCGTGAGCCGATCAACAACAACCCAAACGGCATCAAAACCTCTACGAGTACGTGGAAACCCCGAAACAAAATCCATCGTAACATGTTCCCATTTCCACTCCGGGATCTCCAACGGCTGTAACAACCCCGCGGGTCTTTGGTGTTCCGCCTTCACTTGCTGACAAGTTAGACACCTCGACACATAATCCGCTATTTGTCGCTTCATGCCATTCCACCAAAATTGTTTCTTCAAATCTCTATACATTTTCGTACTCCCCGGATGGATAGTATACTTTGCCTTGTGAGCTTCATCCAACACAAGTCGCTTTACATCATCAACTGAAGGAACACAAACTCTACCCTTGAAAGTCAAAATCCCATCTTGGTTCATCGCGAAATCATGCTCCTTATTCTCACTCAAACCATCAATGATTTTCACCAAGTCCGGATCTTTCTTCTGAGTCTCCTTAATTCTCTCCAATAAAGCAGGAATAGCCCGCACGCTAGCAGATAATACTCCATGATTAACCTCGCTAGGATTCCAATCACGAACATCTTCCAACATTTTCCATTCCCGTATCATCAAACATGACAAATGCACTTTTCTACTCAAAGCATCGGCAACCACGTTCGCCTTCCCCGGATGATAAAGTATCGTGCAATCGTGATCCTTCAACTTCTCCATCCATCTCCGCTGTCTCATGTTCAACTCCTTTTGTGAGAAGAGATATTTCAGACTCTTGTGATCCGTGAAAATCTCAAACTTCGAACCATACAAATAATGCTTCCACTTGTGCAAAGCAAATATAATCGCCGCTAGCTCAAGATCATGCGTGGGATAATTCATCTCATACGGAGACAACTTCCTTGAAGCATAAGCAATCACTTTCCCATTTTGCATAAGCACACAATCCAATCCTTCTTTCGATGCATCACTATAAACAACAAAATTATCACCTCCGCTAGGCAATGCTAGAACTGGTGCCGTAGTCAACCTCTACTTCAATTCTTGGAAGCTTTCTTCACACTTATCACTCCATACAAATGCGGTCTTCTTTCGAGTCAAATTCGTCATGGGCGTAGCAATCTTCGAAAATCCCTCTATAAACCTCTGATAATAACCGGCTAGCCCCAAGAAACTCCTAACCTCCGTAACTGTGGTCGGTCTCCTCCAATTTATTACTGCCTCAACCTTGGAAGGATCCACCGCTATCCCGACACTAGAAACAACGTGCCCCAAGAATGAAACCTCCTCTAGCCAAAAAGCACACTTGCTAAACTTGGCGTAGAGTTGCCTCTCCCGAAGAATCGACAAAACCATCCTCAAATGTTGTGCATGCTCCTCCCGAGACTTAGAATACAAAAGGATGTCGTCTATGAAAACCACCACGAAGCAATCAAGAAAATTGTGGAATACACGGTTCATCAAATCCATGAACACCGCCGGCGCATTAGTCAACCCGAATGGCATCACCATAAACTCATAATGCCCATACCTCGTGCGAAAAGCCGTTTTCAGAACATCTTCGGCTCTAACCTTCAACTGATGGTACCCGAATCTCAAGTCAAGCTTGAAATAGACCACCGATCCTTGCAATTGATCAAACAAGTCATCTATATGTGGCAATGGATACTTGTTCTTGATCGTTGCCTTGTTCAACTCCCGATAATCAATGCACAATCTAAGGCTCCCATCTTTCTTCCTCACAAATAATGCCGGCGCACCCCACGGCGATACACTTGGCTTGATAAAGCCAATGTCAAGGAGCTCTTGCAACTGAACCTTCAACTCCTTTAACTCCATAGGTGCCATTCTATACGGCGCCTTCGAAATTGGTTTAGTTCCCGGTAACAACTCAATGCAAAATTCAATCTCTCTATCAGGAGGCATCCCAAAATCTTTAGAGAAAACATCCGGAAACTCACACACAACTGGCACATCTTCAAGATTAGAAGTAGAAACCCGTTTATCCACTACACAAGCAAGATACCCTGTGCACCCACGCGATAACAATTTCCTAGCCTTAAGAGCAGAAATGACGCGCAAACCACTAGGTGCATTATCTCCCAAGAATACAAAGTTAGGAACGCCAGGCAAAGCAAAAGTGACCCTTTTACTAAGACAATCCACCAATGCATGATATGTACACAACCAATCCATGCCAAGTATCACATCAAAATCACGAAGTGGCAACACCACCAAATCCGCATGCAACACATGTTTATCCACAAGCACATCGCATGCTCTATAAATATCTGAAGCTAATAAACATTCCCCAAGAGGGGTAGATACTTGAAGCACATAAGGTAAAGACTGAGGCATAACACATAGCTTGTCAACAAAATGCGATGCAACATAAGAATGCGATGATCCTGGGTCTATAAGTACACGAGCCTCATTACCGAAGATAGTAATAGTACCTCCAATCACTGCTGTAGATTCAGGCACTCCTCTCTGATCAAG
The DNA here is from genome assembly GCA_013146195.2 of Codonopsis lanceolata. Taxonomy (NCBI): domain Eukaryota; kingdom Viridiplantae; phylum Streptophyta; class Magnoliopsida; order Asterales; family Campanulaceae; genus Codonopsis; species Codonopsis lanceolata. The sequence continues at coordinate 118,764,520 of CM028379.1, read as the reverse complement.
AGCAAACACGCGACCTCGCACCTTAGCTTTACCATCGCTATCTCTTCGTCCCAACCGCAGTCGATTAGAACCTCCTAACTGATTGTTCTTCAATTTAGGACAATCCTTCTTCATGTGTCCCAAAACTCCACAGTAGTAGCACTCCATTGGTGCTCCCTTCTTGCTCCAGCATCTATCTTCCGTGTGCCCTATCTTGGAACAATAAGAGCAAACCAATGCCACTCCACGATCTCCCTAAGTAGATGTAGTACTAGCTCCCTTGCCACTCGATTGATTCTTCGTATGTCCTTCATAATGAGATTTTCCACTTCCCTTCTTGCGATCATTACCTCCACGAAAATTTCCACGGCTACCCGATCCATGACTTCGCCCAGAAGACTGCTTAGGCTGCTGAGAAGAACCCGAAATAGGCATAGCACGGTGCTCTTCAATATCTCTCTCAATAATGTAGGCTCTATCAACGGCCTTCCTGTACTCCACAAACTGATGAGAAAGAAGCTGCTTCCTGAACTCCGTCCTCAAACCCTTTACAAATTTTTGTGTCCTCCTAGCCTCATCTGGAATCAAATGTGTGCAATAACGAGCCAACTCCGTAAATCTAGCTGAATACTGTGAAACTATCATGCTCCCCTGCACCAAATCAAGGAATTCCTTCTCTCGCTTCTCTCGAACAACTTCCGGTACATAGGAAGCTCTGAACTCTCGAACGAAGTTAGGCCATATCTGTGGAACTCTATGCAGGTCCCAACTCTCTCTAAGCACCTACCACCAATGCTCTGCAGCACCCTCAAGCTTGAACACGGCTAATACAACCTTCTGCTCATCATCGCAACCCAAAGGTGCAAATATTTTCTCCAAGTGTTCAATCCATAGCTCGGTTTTCGCAGCGTCCGGCTCTCCATTAAACTGCCTCGGCTTTAACTTCACAAATCTTTCAAGCATAGTATTATCATTATATCTAAGCATCCCGCCTCTACTCCTGGTTCGGTACGTGGTTCGGCTCGTGGTACTCCTTGTGGTTCCACTCTACCAAAACCCGTTTGATTCATTTCGTTCATCATATCAAGCATGCCACGATACATAGTAGCCATCGCCTCAAACTGCTCTTCTAGTGTCCGCAGTGGAGGAATGTTCTGTTGACGGTTCTCGTTAGCATTTCTGCCACCGTCAGCACCTCTACCAGTGCCACCTCCGGAACTAGCTCCTGCTCTAGTATCCACCATTTAAACCTACAATAACACTCGGCGTTAAAATTAAATCTATCACACAAACCAACCCCCAAAGCCAAGGAACCTATCCCGGCTGAAAGCTAAATTTATAATCATAGCTCTGATACCAATTGTGGTGACCCGACCCGGATCCCAAGACGAAATCCCAAGGTCGTGCCGCCGGGAAGCACATAACAACTAACAAGTAGTAAATAATGGGTAGGGCCATAACGGCGAAACGCCAACAACTCAAAACATACGCGGAAGCGAAATAAAATAAAACAGTGGCGCCCAAGCTAACAAGCTCAAACTAAAAACAACCAAAGAGATAATTAATCTCTCGGTCCAAAAATTCGACTCGCGTGCCGCAACATTGGGCACATAGGACTAATCTCCCTGTCATGCAATTCAAATATATAGCATAACAGAAACCAAGTCATCGGCGAAGCTACAGCCGGAACCCAACATTCCACTAAGTCTAAGACTCTAGTCTAACAACTCCACGGCTAAAAACATGCCGGAGAACAAACATAATATTTAACTAGCAATGTAACATGCTAAAACATAATTACAAATTTTGCCAAGAGCGACTAACACAAGTCGGCTACCAACAGTATAAGTACTAATAACTATAAGTACCAACAACAAGATAGCATATGGAAACGAAACCATAAATATACACCAAGCACGACTACTACCGGTCGGCTACCAAAAGAATAGGCTAAACAGCATAATTACAATCGTTACAAATCACAATTTGGTTTGCTACCCAACATGAAGTTTACATAACTTCATCTTTCCCAAACGGCCTTACCAAAAGAAAACAAACTATATAAGTAGCAACCTTGCCAAAAGAATACTTCGCAAACGCAATCTTCTTGATTTACTTGGATCTGCACGCACGGCTCAGATCTAGGGAAAAACAATCAACAAATAAAAGTAAGTCACAAAGACTTAGTAAGTTACTAACCATAACTTCCTACCATGGCACAATGTTCAATAATAATTTACATCACGCTATCATCACATATAACCTTATATAAAAATCATGTTGTGGCATCCATGCTCAACATTAATAAAACATGTTATCATCATAGTATAACATTTCACCAAAAATTCATGTCAAGGCATATTAGGCTTAACAATAATGATTTATGCCTTTGGAAAAAAAAAAATAAATGCCTTTGGCATAATACAACATTCAAATAATGTTCATGTGATAGCATTTATGCTTAACAACCTTAATCAACATGTTATCTATCAAGTATAACATTTATGGATCCAATACAACCATCATATCATATCAAACCACAAGGCACATTATTCACATAAGTACTTGTGAGACAATTCATATATAAAGGATATGATACCATTACCAATTCTTCCGCGTGTCGCAGCTGCGTCAAAAACTTTATGTGCCCTCGATATCCCTCTCGTAGATATCGGCGTCCCGACGATCTCCTTCGAGTTCCATAGTTATCAAAGTCATGTGTATTACTACAATAAACTACTTCCCCACCGTGATCGATGGAGGGGTGTGTGCAAGCCAGCACGGCGATCCATCGCGATCACGAATCTCTGGTCATTGAGAGAGATGTATTCGTCCCACCAAAGGCTCAACAGGCGGAGAGCTCGACTGGACTCAAAACCCAAGCACTGTAGTAATATATACTCATATGCTTTCCAAAACAAGTAGGTAAACACTCTACCATCAAACTAGTCATGCTTTTCATCCACTGACTAGCATAAATATCAAATAAGAATCATATTTCCTCATAATCAAGTGTCCTTCATACACTTCAAAACTTCTTGGAGGCTTGACCTCCATGATTTCTACCCAAAATCCGTAGGACTTAAGATTATAGTTCCTAGGATTCATACTAAC
>CM028379.1:118725919-118761327 GCA_013146195.2 Codonopsis lanceolata | reverse complement strand
TCAATGTAGTTAACAAATATAGTTGTATTTGAGTATGAAGTCTTATATTGCATTGTTAGTAAAATAACTTAGTCTATTGCATGATAGGATCATGATTATCATTGCTTAATGATTATGCCATGTTTAAGCTGTTGCATGATTATGTGAGGCGTAGGGAAGGATGCTTAAGATTTTCTCGCATCCTTGCAACAAAAGCTTTTGAAATCAATTTAGTAGGTACCCTAAATTGGTGATCAAAGGGTTCGTTGGTGGACTAGGATTGGTATCGGTAGGCTAGAAATTGACTAAACCTCTTACCAAAAGAAAGGAAAAGAAATGGAATGAATTTTATTTTAATGTCATTATATTGCTCTTATGTGCATTGTCTATGGTTTGGAAATTGCAGTATGGCTTGCATGATCATGAATGTTAACTTACTTGTTTTTAAGCGTGTTGTGAGACACTCTTCCTTAAGTTCACAATGCCCCATCGGCAATCTTTACTATTATGATTTAGAGTTTCTTGTAGTTAAATTTCATGTTATGACTCAAATAAAATAGTTTTAGAGAATGTTGTTTATAATGTCTTCTAGTGATAACTATTTGGAACTCACATGGTTAATTAATTAGTAATGGAATTTATGTGTCCTTTAGGCTCAAGTATGAGTCAAGTATTTTTAATCTTAAGTGTTTGGTATTATGGTTATTGACAATTTTTGAACTTGTGAATGTGAGATTTTTGGTAGTTTGATTTTCGACTACTTGGTTTTGTTATTGTGATAATAGACTCGGAGATTGAGTCTAGATTCATGGTTTTGAGCATCGAGTGTTCACTCGGGTTGTGAGATCCGATAGTTGTGTCTGTGTATTTGATGTTGGGTGATGACCTAGCGTTGGTTTGTTATCTGGGTTTAGAATTCGGACGAATTCTTTTTAAGGAGAGGATGTAAGACCGATTCGGTTAGCTTGAATGTGTGCAATGCTCGCATTCCTTCCTTGGTTTATGGCTTATTTGATTTAGAGAGAGTCTAGATGTGTATGAGAGATCACATTAAGACCAAAACACTTTAAAAATGCCATTTAGTTCTTGACTTGCTAAAGTCACAAGTCGTAACTTCGGCGATAGTCGAAATGCGGCCGATTGAGAGTTTACTCGGGTTTGTGTTCCTAACCTCGATTTGGTCCTAGATCTTTGCATGATGATTGATTAAAATGTTTAGATGTATTAAGACTTCTAGTTGGATGTATTTCTTAAGTCTTGTGATGTTTTGGCCGAGGATAACAATTCTCCTTATCGCGTAGTTTGAGATTGAGCCGTGTGGCGTCTCGTCTTTCGGGAGTTCTTTTCTCCTATCTGTTGTTCATCATCTGAGTGACATTCAATCCTATTCTATAGCCCTTTGAAGTGTTTATAATCATTTTTATAAAGTTTACATGTGGTCACGGCTTTCAAAGTATAGTCATCGTCGTCATATGTTTGATTTCGCGATTCGCGTTTGTTAACGTATCGCTTTTCGTATTTTCCTTACACTTAGTTTTGGTGTAACATTGGGTATGTGTTTGGGACCTTTCATTAGTATTTTAACATGCTTTAAAACAAGTAATTATGCTTGTTCATTCGTTGTTCGATCGTTAGTTTGTTACGTGTAATTTCATCCGTTATACAACGATTCACGGACTAATTTTTTGATCTGCGGCTGATTTGTTTGATCGAGAAACCATCGAAAATTTTTGTTTGGTTTGGGGTTTTGAGGCTTCTAGTTAGGACATTCTGAGTGGCGGGAGAAGAAATCGCGTCGTTTCGTCGAGCGGTGTTCAAGCTGGAGCCATCGCATAGAGTTGGGGGCCTTGAGAATACAAGCTGTAGCGACGAGCAGACAAGGTCCCTGTTTTGGGTTTTTGATGTGTAATTCTATCCTACCCTCATTAAACCTCCTCTAAACCCCCCAACACCCATACTAAGTCTAATGATGTCCTAACACATTTGGGGAGCTGATTAAGGTTTGATTAGCAATGGATTACAACTAACAATCACTAATTGTACCCATGAAATCCTTTGTGCCCTCACTTGTTTGGGAAGTATATATACACTAATCCCTTTGTAAAAATTCAGAAATCCCTCATTTCTTTCATTCTTCACAATACGTATAGAGAGGAGAGAGTCTCCATGGAAGCTTGGAGCCCTAGCCATCTTCTTCCTCAGATCTCTGACGATCCAACCGTCGGTGCCGCCAAACTTCGGATTCTTGGCGTATTCGAATGAGAGGAACAACTTCACCCGATCGGATTTCCATTCCTTCGTATTTTTATTCGAGTCAAGTAAGCTACTAGATTCTTTATTCTCTTGAATTTGTGCTCATTGACCCTAAGGAAAACAAAGATGATTGCTATTTGAGGTCAATGAGTACACAAGCATGATGGGTGTGATTTTATTTTGATTTTTCGGATTTTGATGGGTGAACTTGCTAGAAGCATGATTAGGTTGATTTCTATGTTCAATGGATTATGTTGTTAAGTTCAATTGATAATTTGGACTTAGGTATGATGAGTGTTTGATTCCCTAAAAACCTAGGGTTTAATATGATGGTAATGTAGCAAATGGGTTCTTGATGTAATGAATGATTTTAGGGAATTTTATGAAATGTTATGGGTTGTTGGAATCACTTATGTATATGTTTAAGGTTAGGGAAATATACTTGATGAATCCCTATTGTTGATTGTAAGCATGAGTGATGAATTTTTACAATGGGTTATATGTTATAATGCTTCGTTTGACTTTTGAAAATAAAATTGACCTTCATGTATATAAGAGTATGAAGGATGAATTTTTTTACAATGGGTTACATGTTAGAATTCTTGATGAATCTCAATTGTTAATTGTAAGCATAAAGGATGAATTTCTCACAATGGGTTACATGTGAATGTTTCGTTTGACCTTCGAGAATAAGAGTTGACTTTCATGAAAATAAGAGTATGCTGATATCTAATTCATGAATTTTTGATTGTAAGCATGCATAATGAATTATCATTATGGATTGTATGAATAAACTGTATTGTTTGACTTTATTGGGTTGAGTTGACTTTTATGCAAATAAGAGTATGTTGGTCAACTATAATTCATGTATTGAAGGTTATGAACATGTTAGATAAATTTACATGTTGGTTATGAACATACTAGATGAAATTGCATCTTGTTTAGATTAATGGTTATTTTGGATGAAAGCATGCTTGAATAAATGCTATATTGTGATGCATGCTAAAAATGTAATGGTTGACTTTAAATGTTAAGCGTTGACCTATGAACTATGTTTTGGGGTTTTGTTGGGAAAGAATGGATTGTTGGGTTGCACAATGTTGCTAACCTTAAGAACTTAGCCATGAATAATAGCTAATGAATAATAGGAGGGCTATGATGCAAATAGCTTCTATGCCTTCAAATTTGAAAAGAGTAGAAATGACTCAACGGAGTCGATTATTGGACTAATATGAATATAGTGAATCACATATTAAGATCCTACGGAATTTGGGGTAGTTTTGATGGAGGTCAAGCCTCGGCGTTTTCAAGTGTATGAAGAACACTTGGGTATTAGAGACTTGATATTATCGCTCTAAGATGTTTATGTGTTAGTTAGCATAGAAATGCTTAACTATGTGATTTTTAAGTAAATATCTACTTGATTGGATTAGTACGGTGTGTTGTACTTTTCCTTTATTTGAGCATGTGAGTATATATTACATGTGCTTGAGTTTGAGTCCAGCTGGCGGTTTTGGTTTGAGTTTTTGGCGGGACGATGCATTGTCTTCACGAATTGTGAGATTCGTGATCGCAATGGGGTCGTGCCGGGTTTACACCCCTCCACCGATGGCCACGGTGGGGAAGTAGCTCATCTTAGTTAGAGTAATACACATGACTTTGATAGCTATGGAACCCGAGCGGAGACTGTTTCGGGGACGTCGATACCACGAAAAGGGTTATCGAGGGCACGTTTGTTTCCGCAGGAGTTACACGCTGGAAACAGGAAAAGAAAATCATCTTCTCTCGCTTATGTGGTTTATTTTATGAGCACGTATGAATTGTTGTGCTACATGGTTAATGAGATGATTTTTATGAGATGATGATTTCTTGATAAGATGTTATAGTAAAAATATAACATGCTAATGAAATGATGATTTCTATGATTTATGTTATACTAAAAATATAACATGCTATTTATGATTAGAATGGAAACAATAATCTCCCATTCATGAATTATTATATGAGTTGTGATAAATGAAGAATTATGAAACTCATGGTGTAATTGGTTTATATGGGTTGGTGATAAGTTGAAATGTAGAAATAACATGCTACATGTTATTGGAGTTTAGATGTATATTATATATGATATGGATGACTTTATGAGAAATTGAGTAGAACTATGTTCTATGTGTTTATGGATGTGAATTATGTGATGAAATGTTATATCATAAGTATGACATGAGATGTATATGTTTATTTATGCGCATAATACCATGCCATAACATTGCATCTTTGGTAGCTTACTAAGTCATTATGACTTACTCGTTTGTTTTGTTTTCCTTAGATTCGAGCCGAGCTAGTATTCGAAGGCATCCACCGAGTCTACGGTAGAAGTTAGATTTTTATAAAGGTTGATACTTTAATTATTTTTGTAGCCTTAGTTTTTGGTAAGGACGTTTGGGAAGTGAAGTTATATAGACTTCACTTTGGGTAATAAGATTGTGTTATTGATTTGGTTCTTGTATTTGTAAATTATTAATAATTGGTTTTTGTGAGCCGACAAATGTTAGTCGAGCCATGTTTGTTTAAATACATATTTATTTCATCTCAAGTTATTTATATTGTTGGTTATGTTGTACTCCGGCTTGTTTAGCCGTCGAGTGTCTAGACTAGAGTCTTAGACTTAGTGTAATGTTGGGTTCCGGTTGTAATGTCGCCGATGACTTGGTTTATTTGTGCTATATATTTGTATTGCATGACAGGGAGTTATGTTCTACGTGCCCAATGTTGCGGCACGTGCGTCGAATTTTTGGACCGAGAGATTAATTATCTCTTTGGTTGTATTTAGTTTGAGCTTGTTAGCTCGGGCGCCACTGTGTTATTTCATTTCGCTTCCGCTTATGTTTTAAGTTGTTGGCGTATCGCCGTTATGGCCTTACCCATTATTTGGCATTGCTTGTTGTTTTGTGTGTTTTGGCGGCACGACCTTTGGGTCCCGTATTGGGATTCGGGTCGGGTCGTCACAGATTAAATATCCAATTATCATGCCAGGGAGAACACATTCCAGAACCAATTATCCAAAAAATATTGGGTTCAGCAAAGAAGCGAATTTTTAATAAACGCTTCCAAACGTGAGATCCCTTGAAAGCAGTTGGAGCAATCTGAGAAGGATGAACTTTGGAGCAATATCGGGCTTTCAAAAAAGAGGACCAGAGGTTATGTGAAGACCGAAACCTCCACCAAATTTTAATACCATAGGCTTTCACTAGATCCAGCATAGAGATAATCCCAAGACCTCCTTCTGAAGTAGAACGGCAACAACTTTTCCAAGCCACCCAATGACATTTATTCTTACCTTCCAGCTGACCCCAAAAAAATTTGGAGCAAAGCCTGTCAATGAATCTGCAAACTGAGACGGGAGGATCAAGAGATGCAAAAAGGTAGCTAGATATGGAATTCAACACATGATTTATGAGAGTGATGCGTCCAGCCGAGGATAAGATGCAACCAACCCATGAAGCAATTCAACTTTGAATTTTATTGACTAAGCCATCAAAATAGCCATGTTTCTTCCGACCCAAGTAAAGAGGGCAGCCAAGATAGATGATCGGAAGAGAACCAATAGAAAAACCCAAAACATGCTTAATCAATTGAGCCCGACCAGGATCAGAAGAAGAAGCCAGGTAAAAGGAACTCTTAGAAGAGTTAATAAGTTGACCTGAAATTTCTTCATATTCTTTAATAATCTGCTGATGGAGGGAAATGGAGGATTTGCTTCCATTACAAAAGATGATGAAATCATCAGCGAAAGCAAGATGGGAAACTACCAGGCAGCCACTAATGGTGGAATAAATTGTAGCAAATATTTGACGATGAAGTTGGTTGAGCCTACGACTGAAGTAGTCTGCCGAAATAATAAAGAGGCTCGGTGAGAGAGGATCACCCTGGCGAAGGCCACGAGTAGAGGTGAAATAACCAGTAGAAGCCCCATTTATGAGAACGGAAAACCAATTATCGGAGATCAGACGCCATATAAGATCAATAAAGATCTCGTGGAAGCCAAATTTGCGCAACACAGAAATAAGGAACATCCAAGAAACCCGGTCAAAAGCTTTGGCCATATCAAGTTTAATAACAACATTCGATCCTGCAACTTTTTTCCCCAGAAAGCTCATCATCTCTTGAGAAAGATGGATATTATCCTGAATTATTCGACCTTTTGTAAAGGCACTTTGATTCCCAGATATGATGTACGGCAGAATATGGGCCAGCCTAGATGAGAGGATCTTAGAAATGACCTTAGAACAAAAATTACATAAGCTGATAGGCCGGAGATCCTTGAAAGACAAAGGCTTTTCCACTTTCGGAATGGTCACAAGCAGAGTACTAGACCAAGCCTTTGGAAAAGAGAAGCTTGAGAAGTATTCACGCACAGCAACACAAAAATCTTCACTAATGATATCCCAACAGGTAGAATAAAATTTACCTGTGAAGCCATCTGGACCAGCGGCACTGTCTCCATTCAAACTTGTAACAGCCTTTTTAATTTCAGAATCTGAGGGGGGAGAAATAAGGGTATTGTTCCAATCATCAGTTACTAGCCGAGGAATAATATCCAGAAACGAAGAAGAAACAAGGCTGCCTTCACAGATCAGTTGCTCTTTAAAGTATCTTACAGCTCCTTGTTTGATAGCGATATCAGAATCAAGAGTATTGCTAGCCATGTCATGGATAGAATGAATGAATAAACGCCTATGATTCTGCTTAACAGAAGCGTGAAAGAGCTTAGAGTTACCTTGCCCATCCTTAAGCCATTTAAGTCTTGATTTTTGTTTCCAAAAATCCTCCTCTCGTTTAAGGTAATGCCGAAGGGCTGCTTGGGCTGCCATAAGGTTTTCTCGATTCGAAGGAGAGGGATTGATCTCAAAAAATAATTCCTTCTCTAAAACATCATCTTCTGCTTTACGAAGAGCTTCAAAAATGTTACCAAATACATTGGTGTTCCAATCTTTCAAGGCAGATTTAACATTATGGAGTTTTCTAGCGAAACAAACCATAGGACGGCCTGATTCAGGTTTGCTCCAAGCAGCAGATACCACATCCATAAAGGATTCATGATTAATCCATGTGTTGAGAAAACGAAAAGAAGAAGGCCCCCGGGAGACTTGGCAAGAAAAGGAGGTCAGAAGAGGAGAATGATCCGAGCAGGTTCGATTGAGATGCTGGACTGAAGAGTTCTGAAATTTGTCTAGCCAAGCAGTATTACATAAAACTCGGTCTATACGCTCATGAATTATGGCAGATCCATCTCGCTTATTCCACCAAGTAAAATCGCTGCCCAAGTAGCCTAAGTCAGTAAGGCCCGTCGCAGATAGGCATGCGTGAAAATCAAGAGCACATATACGATCCCATCCCACACCACCTGATTTTTCATGGGGATGGAGGACGATGTTAAAATCTCCCCCTACAAGCCACAGAATATCAGGAGTAGACATACTTTGATGAATTAGATCATCCCATAAATCCTTTCGATCCTCCACCGTACATTTGGCATAAACACAAGTAAGGAGAGCGGGAGATTGCCAAGAGAAGTGCTGAATCTGAAGAGTAACTTTCTGGACATTATTAGATAGCAAAGTACAAGAAAAGGCAGATTTTACAAAAATCCAAATGGAACTTGAGGAGTTAGAAGCAGAAAACCTGAAATTAAGACGGCGATTGATGAGAGTGACTTTGTCCATATCGAGCTTAGGTTCAAAATCAGCAATTATAGAAATATTATGAAGCCGGACCAGATGTTTAAGACGGCTAACCGAAGGCTCATTTCCAATACCACGAATATTCCAAAAAAAAGACCTTGATATCCATAACAAAATTACTGAGAAGAAGAAATTGTGGAAGGCTTGGATGCCTGAGACCGAGTGAGTCTATCAGAAGGGGGGATGGGAGGTTTGGACTTGACTTTGGGTTTGGGAGGAGAGGTTTCCAGGTTAAGAGCATTGAAAGAGGAATCATCAGCTTCAGCATCCTCATCCTCTAAAATGTCTAAAACAGCAAAACGATTTGGTGATGTAGGGAAGGCAACAGGAGATGTAGGGCAATCAGACACATTATGATTTTGGTTAGCATCAGAAGGGGTATCCTTAGAAGACAAAGGTTGGGGTGGTTCATTATTAACAGGAGGAGCATGAGTATCCTTAGAGGTATTTGGCCCGACTGGATTAGAATCGGGGGACTCTAAAACATCTGTTTCTTTAGAAGTCGAAGGATCTGAATTGGTGGTAATATCGGGCTCAACAATAATAGGATAAACCGGGGTAACCTTCTCTTTAGTTTTTGATGAGGAAGGAATATTAGTAGGGTTTGCATGGGGAGCTTCAGGAATATTGGTAGGGTTTTTCTTAGGAGTCCAACGTTGTCGAGCAGGTTGTTGGCTAGGGTTTGGGTTGGGTTGAGGCTGACTGGGAGGAAGATTAGTCTTTTGTTTGAGAGAATCCGAGTTGTCAGAGTTTTTGAACTTACAGGAAATATCAAGATGGCCTTGACGAAGGCAATGAGTGCAATATGCTGGTTTGTTTTCTGCTTCTAATGGCTGCCAGAAACTAGGGCATGCACTTCCACAGTCCACCCAAATACGAGAGGGGCAAGGTTGGAGAAGATCAATCTCCACACAAATGCGAGCAACGCTTGGGCGAGATAAGGAGGCAGTAGGCTGGTCGAGCATTAAGGGCTTACCAAAAAGAGAGGCAATGGAGAATAAAGCCGATTTATTAAACATATGAATGGGGAGCCCCGGCGATGAGAACCAAACAGGGACTATAGAACTCTCAACTTCCGGCCTGAATGATGGAGACCATTTAAAAACGCGCATTGGAAATCTGCCTAAGTACCATTGATCCTTTATCCACAAACGTTGATAATCTTCATTATTGGAGACCTGAATCAGAACATGTTTAGGATCTAAATGTCCTATAGAGAAGGCTGCTTTCAGACCAATAGTGTTGAAGTATTTGCGCGTAGCCTCCATGGAAGGTCTACCATGAGAGAACTTACCGACAAGGGCAAATCTAAAAGGAGCCGCAAGAGTCTCTATGAGATCCGAGGTTAGCTTGAGGGAAGGCTCACCTTTATAGGAGGAAGGTGGAATAGTAAAGAGGGGAAGGGAAGAAGGGGCTGGTGTACCAAGCGCAGCTGCAAAGGTTTTTGGAGGATCTGGAGGAGGTTCGGCAGCCATAGCCGCCATTGTGAAAAAACCGTCAAACCCTAAGGACGGCAAAATCGCACCTTGACTATGTGAAGTATAGATGATTCAGCATTCACGTAATATCAGCAAAGCAAGAAATTCTCTTGTAGTAGTGTACTGGGTCATTATGACTCATCCCGTACTTTGTTTTCTAGTTGCAGTATTTGGTAGCCACGTTGGGGCCGAGTAGATCGTGACTGTAGCAGTGCACAGCTGATTGATAGATCAGGATTAGATTGTGGGGTTCGTGTTTGTAGCAGTCGACTTTCCCAAGTAGCATCTGTGGAGTCTTGTTCCTTTTTAGCATCGTCATTGATATTATGTACCTTGCTTTTCTTGTGAGATTGACATTTTGTAAAGTTATTTAGACTTTATAGTCGGGTAGAATACTTGGGTTTTCGTATTGTTTCCTCCTTGGGTGGACGGGTTGTGTCATGCCATTGTTCGTGATTATCACATTTATTTGAGCTTTCTCCTGGGCACGCAGTAGCTTTGGGGGCTTTTCTTTATTCTAGTTGTTATTGTTGTTGGTTAACCCCGGTATGCTTTAGCCGTGGGTAATTGTTATATCAGGTTAATTCTCTTTTAAAACGCCGGCCTGGTGTGCCGATGGTTTATTCAGCATCTGCAATGTTGCGGCACGCGAGTTTTGTTTTCCCCTTCGAGAGATTAAATGTCTCCCTTGGACTTTGGTTTCAAGCTTCATAGCTTGGGACTTCTTTTCCCTATCGCTTTCGCAGATTCGATTTTTTGTAAACTCGTATTTTAGTACAGCTTCACTACCTTTATTTGAGCTTGTTAGATCAGCCGTTTAACTTGCACTATTGTTTGTCAAGTGCTTGTCTCCTTCTTTCCTTGTCCTACCGGCACGACCTTAGGATTCCATGCCAGAATCCAGGTCGGGTCGTTAGAACTACTCCATAAAAAAGATGCCATTGTTGATTCAATTCGGGCCACTATAGTTTTCGGAACACAAATAGAGGCGAGGGTGTAGATTGGGATACTACACAAAATAGATTTGATTAAAGTGAGATTACCTCCAAAGGATAAAAGCTAAGCCTTCCACCCATTTATTTTGTGCATAATCTTTGTAACCAAATCCTCAAAATAAATAGATTTAATCCTTCCATGAAAAAGCGGAATACCCAAATAAGTCATAGGAAAGGTCTTATGAGAACAACCCAACCAATCCGTTATTTGCCTAATCCGTCTGCCTGAGCATCTACTAGACACATAAAAACCGCTCTTCTCCAAGTTTATTAGTTGGCCCGAAGCCTTTTCATGATCAGACAAAACTTCCCGTAAAGCCTTTATGGAATCATGACTTGCATTGCAAAAAATAAGCATGTCATTCGCATATAACAGATGAGATATCACTAATCCCCCCTGCCATGAGCATACGGTTTAATGAGCCCACACTCCATCTTACTCTTGATCTAAAATGATAAAATTTCTTGAGCTATAATGAATAACTAAGGAGATAACGGGTCCCCCATCTAACTCTTTTATCCGACTTGAAGAAGCCATAGCTGCCACCATTAATCTGAATACTATACCTTCAAACTTCAGATTCTTGAAGTCCTCGACGAGTATAACAACTTCACCGATCCGATTTTCATTCTTTGGAGTTTTCCTTCAAGCTTGGTAAGCTAGCTACTATACTCCTCCTCTTATGGATTTTGTGCTCATTGACCCAAAGGAAAACAAAGGGCTTGCTATTTGAGGTCAATGAGTACACATGTATGCTTTGTGTGATTTTATTTTGAGTTTTTGAGGAGTGAACTTGTTAGAAGCACAAATAGGATACTTTCTATGTTTAATGAAGCGTATTAATAGGCTTCATTTTTGTAAGTTTGGACTTTGAGCATGATGGTCATATTATTTCCTAAAAACCTAGGGTTTGACATGATGCTTATGTAGTAAATGGTGTTATTGATGATATGAATGATTTTGGGAATTTCTATGGAATATTATGAATTAATGGAATTACATATGTTATATGTTTAAAGTTTGGAAGTATGCTTGATGGACTTCTATTTTTGGTTCTGAACATGATAAAGGAATTATCATTATGGATTACATGATTTAAATGTAATGTTTGGTTTAAATGAGTTAAGTTGAATTTTATGAATATAGAAGTATGTTGTTCAACTCTAATTCAAGAATTTAAGGTTGTGAGCATCCTAGATGAATTTACATCTTAGTTATGAGCATGTTAGATAAATGTCTATTTTGGATGAAAGCATGCTAGATAAAATCTTATCTTAAGGTATGTTGACCCTCATAGGTTCTAGATTTGGTTGAGTCATCTTCTGATTCTACTGCACAGTGGCTAATAGGTCTGCGTACCGATTAGTGTGGCAACTATCTTAGAATCAATGGTGTTTAGAACTATTTTATTGTTAGTTCATTTTAGGCGCGGACAAGCAGGCTTCAACAGCAGCCTTGAAAGCATAGTTCGAACAGCAGACTTGGAAGTATGCTCAAGGTTCAAAATCAAAGACAGACAAATCGAGGAATTAAGTCACATATTATTTGATTTAGATATTTTTTAAATATCTAAGTCAGATAATATTCAAAAAGATAATCTTCATCAGCTTTTCCCTTCAAAGAAGTCAACTCTTTAGACAACTCGACATCTGTCCAGTCTGTCTCATGCATAATGAAATCTGAAGACATTTCCACATTTGGCTAAGAAGACTTTCAAGCTGAAACGCCTGCAAGACTGAAAACTTACTCTGTTTGGAATGGCTGCCTCTGCAACTCTGAGTCTCTGATATCTATTGATGCACGTATCCTACAAGGCGCCGAAATGCATTTAATGCATTATAACGTTGGACACAACTTGTCAATCCTCATTCGAACGATCCTAAAGATCTCCCTTGGTATTTATTCGAGTTTTGAATATCTGAACAATAACTCTTGCATAATTGAACATTTTAAGCTTCATCTTCATAACTCAAGCATTCAAGAGATCAAAGGACAAGAACTAACATCTTCACCAAACTTTCTGAAACTGCAGATCTGCCAGTCTTTACCTTGTTTCAGCTTCATCTAGTTTGATTATAAACTGTTCTTTACTTTAGCACTCGAGAGAACATTTATTCATTGATTGTTTCTCTCATCATTATACACTTGGTTAAAAATTATTTTGTACAAGATCCATTAGAGATCTTACTCTTACACCTAGTGGATAAACAAGTGCACCTTTCAAAATCCAAAGCTAACCACTTTGGTAGTGAACGTAGTACTATTCATAGTACGAACCACTTCTAAACCCTGCGTACTGTCTGATCTGTTTCTGCTCATCTCTTAACTGCTGTTGTGTTTACCTATTAAAGTCTACCATTGTATCTGTCGTATTTCAACAGCAGCCTATCTATCAGATCTGATCTTATTTAGTTTTCCGCTGCACTAACTCTTCTTGTAAAATTTGTTCAAAAGAAAAGAAGAGAGCTTGTTTTAATAAAACTTTTTTTAAAAAAACCTAATAATATCTACTAAGCTATTCAAACCCCCCCCCCCCTTCTAGACTAGATTGAGCCTATTTTGGGACCAACAATTGGTATCAGAGCCTAATTCTTTGAAAATTCATTTTTCCAAGATTAATCTCTTGATAATAGATCATATGGCTCACTATATGTTGCATACCTCGAATACAAGCCACGTCCCAATACTGGACGAAGGTCACTTCGAAGTATGGAAAGATAAAGTTATGAGATACATGAACTCTATTGATAATCGGTTATGGCAATGTGTTGAAACAGGTCATCATATTCCGATGAAGCCAAATCTCCTAGCTGAAGTAGCAGGTTGACCTCCCGAGATACCAAAATCAATGAATGAATGGACTGAAGAAGAAAGGAAGCTTGTTGAGCTAGACAGTAAGACAATACACATCATATTGAGCTCAGTGGACACAAGCACATACCAGCAGATAATCAGGTGCAAGACAGTTAAGGAAATGTGAGAAGCACTGGTGAAATATCTAGAAGGAGACTTGCCGACCAGAGACAACAGAAAATACAACTATATTCAACAGTTCGACTCATTCAGAAAAGATCCAAAGGAGACACTACGAAAAGCCTACGACAGATTCTGTGAGGTAGTTAATAGTTGTTATTCCCTAGGAAAAGAATATAGTATAATATAAGTAAATATGAGATTTTTAGCTTCTTTAGGTAGTTTGTGGCATGTTAAGACCACTGTTAGTAAAGAGTCCAAAGACTTAAACTCCATGCATCTTCGAAATTTGTATGCGAGTTTAACTATCTATGAGCAAGAACTGATTCAAGCTCAAGAACAGGACAAACAGTTTAAACTTCCTTATTTTTCTGCTATCTCTCAAGAAAATTCTGCTGTAAAAAATAAACCATCTACTTCTTCCTCTTCAAATGAAAATGAAATTCTATCTGACGAACAATTTTCCATGTTCGTTAAGAAGTTTAAATTTTTTTCAAGATTCAACAAGAGGAAAGAAGCAAACCAGCAGAATTTCAAAAAGACTGCCGACAGCTCACAAAATGATGAGCTAGTTTGCTTCAACTGCAGAAAGCCTGATCACTTTGCTTCTAAATGTCCAAAGCCTAAATATGAATCTTATAAAAGGCGACCTTCTAAATCATTTTCAAAACATAGAGGTCTGCTGGCTGAGGACTTAGAAGAAAACCAAGTGTCCACCTGGTTTGAAACTGATTCTGATGAGGATGACAGTGATGACTCACCAGAGCAAGCACACATTTGCCTTGTTGCTCTAGAGTCATCTCCTACCTATGACTCAGAAAGTGAAATTAAATATACTCCCTTTCAAGCAAATGTAGAACAATCTTCTATAGAGCCTTCTAAAGAAGAAATCCTCAAGGATGTTCAGGACATGCTAGAGAAATTCAATGAATTTAGAAAGGCTTACGTAACGTTCGCTAAGACTCATGAGAAGCTGGGAACTGAGAAATCCATGCTAGAAGCCGAGTTAAAAACTCTTCAAGGAGTCCAGCAGGAAAGTATCAAGTTAAAGGAAGAGAACGAGTTTCTCAACAAGAAGGTTGCTTGCCTAATTGGTCATGCCAAAGAGATATCTGCTGAGATAGATGAGTTACAAAAAACCATTGACTCATGGAATAACTCTAAGGCTGTTTTTGATCAAATTCTTGGAGAACAAAAGTCGTCTAATGACAAAACTGGACTGGGTTTCTCTGTAAACTCTGCTGGCACAACCTCTGAACAAAAAACAGAAGATGTGTTTGAACAAACTGGTGATGATCTTCCATATCATCATCAGTTTAACAAGGGTAGACAAGGAATTGGCTATACTTCTATCTATTATAAATATCCTAAGACTCGAGCATTTAAGACCAATAATGCTCCAAAAGTGAAGCAATCATCAGCTGGCGAAAAATCTGCTAAGGATCGTGCTGACTACCAATGTCTTTCTACCAGCACCCCTGCTAAAGCAATGGCTGCTGTTTTTAGGAAAAGTAAAAGTCAACTCAAGCCTGTCAAATTTATCGAAAGCACTCACAGTGATGATATTGCTCCTAAGACTGCTGACTTTAAGCTATAAAGAAAAATGTATGAGGAATCTAATTTTATTTTTAACAGATCTGCCAAGACAAGAACTGCTAAATATAGAATCAAGAAAACTCATACAGAACCTTACAAGTCTGCTGAGTCAAATGCGGCTACCAAAAGAAAGCTTGCTAAGATGTCTACTGAAAACCTGCTTTCTTAACTTAACATTTGTAATTTTCATCGCTGTACTTTTTGCAAATGTTTAGGCCACTTGGCCCATGAATGTCTTCTGAAATCCATCATGAAGCCTACTGGATCTCCAATTCCATAAGTAAGGCAAGTATGGGTTCCTAAACATGCTAACCCTATGGACCCGAAAAAATAAAGGGGACCATGATTTTCTTATTTCTATACCGCAGGTATGCTTCATGGCTGCTACAAATTTAGAAAAGAAAGACATATGGTATCTAGACAATGGCTGCTCAAGACACATGACAGTAGAATCATGTCTTCTCTCTAACATTACTGAAGTAGAAGGCCCTCTAGTCATCTTTGGAGACAACGCTAAAGGAAGAACTATTGGATATGGATCCATCATCCATGGAAATCTCTCCATAGGAAAAGTCTCTCTAGTAGAAGGCTTGAAACACAATCTCCTAAGCATTTCCTAATTCTGTGACAAAGGGTTCATATGCCAATTCTCCTTAAGCAGATGTGATATCAAGGATCCAGACTCTTGTTCAACTTTAGTTACCGGACATAGACAAGGGAATGTCTATATGATAGATTTAAACGCCAATGGCAAGGATGCTAATCTATGTTTTGTAGCAAACTCTGCTCAAGACAAAAGCTGGCTATGGCACAAGCATCTCAGCCATCTGAACTTCAAATATTTATCAAAGCTATCCAAAGAAGGGTTAGTGAAAGGAATGCCAAAAGTGTCTGCTGATCATGATCATCTTTGCAAAGCTTGTCCAACTACGAAAGCTTTCAAAAGCCTCCTTCAAAACGAAACCAGATCTTACAACTACTAGACCTTTGCAACTTCTTCACATTGATCTCTTTGGGCTTGTGACTACTATCATCTATGGTGGTCACAGATACACTCAGGTCATAGTTGACGATTATACTAGACATACTTGGACAGAGATGATGTCTTCTAAGGATCATACTTATGACATCCTCACAGCACTCTTCAGAAGACTGCAGACTCAAAAGCTCAATGAAATCAGTGATGTTCGATCAGATAATGGAATAGAATTCACCAATAATGGCATAGCAAAGTACTGTGATGATCATGGAATAGGTCACAACTTCTCTGTTGTCAGAACTCCTCAACAAAACGGTGTAGCAGAAAGGAAAAACAAAACTCTTATTGAAGCAGCTAAAACCATGCTCGCCGAAGCAAAACTGCCTAAGCACTTCTGGGCAGAAGCCGTGAACACATCATGCTTCACTCAGAACAGATCCCTGATCAACAAATTTCATGGTAAAACTCCTTATGAACTTTGGAGAGGTAAAGCCCCAAACATTAGATTTTTCAAAATCTTCAGATGCAAATGCTTCGTAGTCTACAATGGTAATGACTACAGAGGTAAATTCGATAACAAAGCTGACGAAGGTGTTTTTCTGGGCTATGCCTTACACTCCAGAGCTTATAGAGTCTTCAACAAAAGATATTTAAAAATCGTTGAATCTATTCATGTTTCATTTGATGAATTTGACTTATTAGAGCCATAAGTGGCTCCAAATGTTGCTGATGATTCTGTAAATGTTGAGACAGGTACATCTCAACCCTCGAGTAGTTCTCATATTCCAAACCCATCACCAGCAACTCACTCAGATATACCTGACCATCACTTCTCACATGAGCTGCCAGAAAATTTCAACTCTGCTCATGACTATACCAATCCTGAGCCCATAGTCTCTGAACCTCAAAATGCTATTCTTCAGCTTACCTACGAATCCAATTCTGAACAATTTATCCCTCAAGAAACAGCTAACTTTCCCCTTAGTCCTCCTCCTGAACCTACTCATGAAGAACTAGTAGCAACTCACATTCATGCCGTCACAAGAACATGTAAAGATCATCCAATTTCACAAAACATTGGTGACATTCATGTAGGAATGCGAACAAGAAGATCCTCCAAAAACGAATGTATGTTTTGTGCTGCATTTGTTTCAGAAGAAGAGCCAAAGAAAGTTGATGAAGCCTTACAAGATCCAAGCTGGCTGGAAGCCATGCAAGAAGAACTTCAGTAATTTGAAAGATGCCAAGTATGGAAGCTAGTCTAAAGACCTGCTGATCATACTATCATTGGCACAGAATGGGTGTTTAGAAACAAAAAGGATGAGGATGGAAACATCATTAGAAACAAAGCCAGACTCGTTGCACAAGGATATCGTCAAGAAGAAGGAATCGACTATGATGAAACTTTTGCTCCAGTAGCAAGGTTAGAAGCTATCAGAATCTTTCTAGCCTATGCCACATACAAGGACTTTGTAGTATATCAAATGGACGTTAAGAGCACTTTTCTCAATGGAGATCTTCAAGAGACTGTTTATGTCACACAACCTCCAGGTTTCATTGAGAAAGGGAAGGAAACTCATGTTTATAAGCTTAAAAAGGTTCTTTATGGTCTTAAGCAAGCTCCTCGTGCTTGGTATAAGACACTATCTATGTTCTTAATTGAACAGGGATTTGTGCGAGGAAAGGTCATTCGCTGCTGGTATAAGACACTATCTATCTATCGTGCCTGGTATAAGACACTACTCTTTTCATTTTCAAGCACAAAGGTCATTCGCTGCTGGTGGAAATATACGTTGACGATATCATCTTTGGTTCTACAAATGAGAAGATGTGCAAGGAAGCTCAAGCTACTGATCCAGATTTGTTGAGGATTATCGATGGATTGGGTGAGAATAATACACCCGAGTTCGCAATAAACAGTGATGGGATCTTGACATTCTAGAATAGGATTTGCGTTCCTTCTTCTGATGAAGTGAAAAGTATGGTTCTTGATGAGGCTCACAAGGCCAAGTATACGATACATCCGGGTAGTACTAAGATGTACCGTGACTTGAAGAGGCAGTTTTGGTGGAATGGTATGAAGAGGGAGATAGCGGAGTATGTTTCGAGATGTTTGACGTGTTAGCAGGTTAAGGCTGAGTACCGGAGACCTACCGGTTTGCTTCAGCCACTTGAGATCCCGGAGTGGAAGTCGGAGCATATCACCATGGATTTTGTTAAAGGGTTGCCACGTACTTGTAGAGGCTTTGATGCAGTTTGGGTTATCGTTGATAGGTTGACTAAATCTTCTCATTTTATTCCTATTGCGATTTCTTACAGTTTGAGTCAGTTGGCAGCGTTGTACATTCAGGAGATTGTGAAACTACATGGTGTACCGGTTAGCATTGTGTCAGATAGGGACCCCAGATTTACTTCTAGGTTCTGGCATTCTTTGCAGGAGGCTTTGGGTACGAAGCTGAATTTCAGTACTGCGTTTCATCCACAGTCTGATGGTTAGTCGGAGCGATTGATACAGATTTTGGAGGATATGTTACGTGCGTGTGCTATGGATTTCAAGGGTAGTTGGGATTCACATCTACCGTTGGTTGAGTTTGCGTATAATAATAGTTATCAGTCATGTATTGAGATGGCGCCGTACGAGGCTTTGTATGGGTGTAAGTGTCGATCACCGATTTGCTGGGATGAGGTTGGTGAGGCTAGGTTATGAGGTTCGGAGATGGTACAATAGTCGGCTGAGAGTGTGAAGCTGATTAGAGACAGATTGCTTACAGCTCAGAGTAGACAGAAAAGCTACGCCGACAACCGGAGACGAGATCTGGAGTTTCAGGTTGGTGACTATGTGTTCTTAAAGGTATCGCCCCGGCGCGGTACAAAGCGGTTTGGGAAGAAAGGGAAGCTTTCTCCGAGGTTTATTGGTCCGTTCGAGATCTTAGAGCGGATTGGTTCTTTGGCTTATCGACTTGCGTTACCACCGTCTATATCGGGTGTCCATGATGTGTTTCATGTTTCCATGCTTCGTAAGTACTTGAAGGATGAGCCACATGTTCTTACTTATGAGGAGATTACCTTTGAGCCCGATCTTTCCTACGTTGAGAAACCGGTGAGGATTCTTGGTACCAAGGAGAAAGTCTTGAGGACTAAGCGGATTCCTTTAGTGAAGGTCTTGTGGAAGAATCATGATATTGAGGAAGACACATGGGACACTGAGCTTGAGATGAGGGAGAAATACCCTTACCTATTCGAGATTTCTGGTATGAATTTAGGGACTAAGTTCCTTTAATTGGCGGAGGATATGAGAACCCAAACCCCTTTACATGAACAACATCTTTATAACATGTTTATTATGTGTCTTGACATGTTTGAGACTTCATTTCATTCATATCATGTTTGCATTGAGTTGGTTAAGATCATAATGGAGTGATCGTCTTCCATGCGTTGCATGCCTTGTTGTTGATGTTTCGAGTGTTCGTCTTAACATGTTAGCACCTAAATAAGTCTCATTGGAGTATTAGTACCTTGCATATAAGATATACAATGTTCATCTTAGTTGTTGTATGCTTGGTTGGAAGTTTAGAAGCTTCGTTGCTTCGTTTGTGTTTTGAGGTTGTTCATCGTTGCTTGTATTGATTGCATTTTGTCTCGAGAGATGTTCGTTTGAGTTCTAGGCCTTGAATGAAAGCCATAACCATGTTTAAACAAACCTCATTCATGTTCATGCTATCCTAGTTTAACTTGGGTTTGATTCGTGTTTGATTCGTTGGCCTTTTGTCGAGCGATTCCAGCCATGTTTTAACATGTTTCGGATGTGTTTCGGGTGTGTTTCCGACTTGTTTTGAGTTGGGTTACACCTTATAATGGTTGCCCAAGAGTTTGGAATCATTTAGGACAACTTTAGAACCAGTTTAGGACCTGAACCTCGCGATCGCATTGGATTTTGTTCATTGGCTCACGTTGAGATGCTGAGAGTACATCAAAATGTGTAGAATCTGGAAGCAGGGACCATGCGCTTGCA
Organism: Codonopsis lanceolata; assembly: GCA_013146195.2. Classification (NCBI taxonomy): domain Eukaryota; kingdom Viridiplantae; phylum Streptophyta; class Magnoliopsida; order Asterales; family Campanulaceae; genus Codonopsis; species Codonopsis lanceolata. The sequence goes on along the minus strand of CM028379.1, from coordinate 118,741,320 downwards.
TGGTCCATTTTTGATGCGACCGCATCATACAGTTTTCAGCCTATGTGTTTTTCTTTGTTGGTTTTGGTTGATGATCACAAAGCCCTTGGCCCTTGGACATCTTTGGTGAATCAAGCCTCCTTTGTTGACCCTATTACAACCCCTCTAAACCATTGGATGAATCCTTATCAATGGCTAGCATTCCTTAGCCAATTAGAAGGCTTATAACCTCCTTCACATGGATAGTGGTCTTGTTGGTAAGTATATAAACCATTCTTTCAGCCATTGCAGCCATTTGTGACCATCAACATTCAGATTTTCAGAGAGTAACCTCCATTTTCGTCCATAAGAAGAACACCAACTTGAGTGACCATTTGCCGGAGTTCCAGTGATCCGATCGGCGATCCGAGACCGCCGAATCGAAGGCCTTGCTCTCCTCTACAACAATCATTGGTTTATTCTTCCTTTCATCCATTAATCTTAGGCTTAAGGTGAGTTGACAATTCCCAGAATTTTCATGTTCAATATTATAACATGACCCCTTCATTAATGTTGTTCTAATTATGCTTAGGAACACTTTTTGTGAAGTAGAATCCTCCCATTCAACCTATGAAATGTGTGTAGGATTTTATGATTTCTTTATGAAGTTGTGATTTTGACTTTGTGTAAAGCATGAATGTTGTTTATAATGTGCCTAGGAACAACTCTTGTGAAAGAATATGTTTCAATTGTAGGTTTAACAAAATCACCGATTCTAGGGTTTGAAACTCGGGAATGTGTTTATGGCTAGTTTAAGGTCATGAACGACTTACTTATTAAGTTCTAAATGAACGGAGAACATAGAAAAGGGAAATGTGATGCATATAGTATCAATGCTCTACTTGGTTGAATTTTAGAAATGACTCACCGGAGTCAAGATTAGGGAGTTATTGAACAATACCGACTCCACATTCAATCCCTACTACGATTGTAGTTCGTTAGACTAATTATTAGCTTACGTGACTTTGGGTTGAATTGAAGGGCATGTTTGATATGTGTGCTTATAAGACTCCATCGAGTTCTTATGCGGTTTATATGATTGTGTGAAGCAAATGCATAATTGAGAGCATGTTGTAGAATGATGTATCTATTTGACATGTTGAATTTGCTCTTGTCGAATTCCTACTTGATTCCTTAATGAGTAAACACCTACTTGTTGAATAAGTTCGCTCTTGTCGAACTTGTTCCTTATTTGAGATTATATGACGAGTAAACATCTACTTGACATTGCATTAGTCTAGCTGGCATATTTGGTTGAGTCGTTGGCGTGACAATGCATCGCCGTCACGAATTATGGGATTCGTGATAGTGATGGGTTGTTATACCGGGTTTTTATGACACACCCCTCCACTGTTGGCCACAGTGGGGAAGTAGCCCCTTTGCTGTAACCAACAGAGCACATTGGCAAGTCTAATTACCAAGTACAGAGCTTGGTACCCGAGTAGAGAGCTCGGTACTTTGATACACTCATCACGGATATCATTGGCACGATAAGTTAATGACGTGTATTGCAGGAGCTACGTAGCGGCACCGGTTCCATAACATATCCTCCTAATATGTGATTTACTTTATAGCACTTATGTGAAACAATGTGCTACCATGGATATGTGATTTAAGTGTTTATTAAATGAATTCTTGATTGACTTGATATTAAAGATTATATCTTGCTATGTATGTTGCATGCTGCCATGACGTGCATAATTGTTAACTCACAAAGTCTTTATGACTTACCCCCTCCCTTTTACTGCTTTAGATCCGAGCCGTTCAGGTCCTCCCCGTTGAGGCGTTGCAGGGTTCGTGCTTGTCCGTGATCACTAGTGACGAGGTTGTTGTTTATAAATGTCCTTCTTTTGGCCTCTTTTGTAAGGACGTTGGGTATAGCAAGTCATCTAGAGTTCGCTTTGGGAACTTGGTTTTATTGTATTTATGTCTATACTTGTCGTAACATGTATCCTATTTTGAGTGCCGGCGCATGTACGTCGAGCCTTGTATAGTTGTAGTTGTTTCACTTGTTTTATGTCTTCTACTGGGAATTACTTTAGCTCTTATTTACTTATGTTGTTTCTCTGGCATGTTATTGCCATCGAGGTATATTTGCATGAACTGTTTAGTGTTGGGTTCCGGTTGTAAAGTCGCCGATGAATTGATATACTTGTCTTTAATTGCTATATCAGGTTTAAGAAGTTCTAAATTATTCCGGCCTTTTAGTGCCGAGTCGCACTTCATCTACAATGTTGCGTCACGTCGTTTTGTATAATTGAGTCCTTGCAAGAATTGTTGTCCTATTTGGACGACTTAACTCGTTATTCCTCCTCAGGGTCCGGGTCGGGTCGTCACAGTTGGTATCAGATCTTTATAGGTTAGCTATCGGCCAGGATAGGTTCCATGGCCTAGGTGGGTTGGTTCTTTTTGTGATTTCTAACGTCGAGTGATTTCTTATAGGTTCACGATGGTGGAGACTAGACATGGTACGAATACCGGAGGTACTGGTCCTAGCCAAGGAGGCGGTGTTGGTTGAGGTGATAGAGAGAATAGACAGGGTGACAGACCTCCACAACAGGAGCAGGTTGACCCTAATGCGTAGATGGCGGACATGTATCGTCGTATGCTTGCTTTTATGACTGAGATGGCCCAGGGAGGTCAGCCAGGAGGAGTACCACTTACACCACAACCACCACCAGAACCAGAGGCGAGGCAGCCGCCGCCTCGTAATGATGTCCATGTTGATCCTAGAGTGAGGAATAACACTATTTTGGAGAGATTCTTGAAGATGAAACCACCATCTTTCGAGGGTGAGTCTGATGCTAGTATTGCTGAGTTGTGGCTGGAGGACTTAGAGAAGATCTTTGCAGCTCTGGACTGCACTGAGGAAGAGAAGGTGGTATTGGCGGTATATAAGCTGAGGGGAGCCGTCAACCATTGGTGGAAAGTCTTGCTTGCTAGCTGGAATCTGAATCGGGTTCCTAGAGTGTGGCCTAACTTTGAGAGGGAGTTCAAGGCTTCTTATGTACCGTTGGTAGTGAGATAGAGGAGAGAGAAGGAGTTCCAAGATTTGGAGCAGGGTTCTATGTCCGTGGCTCAATATTCGTGTAAGTTTACTGAGTTGTCGCGGTATTGTGCACATCTTGTACCAGATGAGCCCCAGAGGGTTCTTAAGTTCGTTAAGGGTTTGAAGACATAGTATATGAGGCAGCTTTTCTCTCTTTAGTTGGCAGATTATCGGGGCGCGGTAGATCGTGCCTATGAGATAGAGAGAGATATTGAGGAGCACAGGCAGAAGCCTTATGTGCAGTTTTCACAGCAGCAGCAGTCATCACAAGGGGCCTCGCAGTATTCTGGGAGAGGCCAGAATTCGGGGAATCGGTCTGACCGTTAGGGAAACCGTCGTAACGGTGGCCAGGGTAGACAGCAGTCAGGTGGGCAGTCTAGACAGCCGTCTGAGAGTAGGGATAGTCGCGCTCCATCTTCTCAGGGGGAGTAGGGACAGAGGAACAGTTCTGTGGTATGTTCTTATTGTCAGCGCACGGGGCACGCAGTTGAGCAGTGTTGGACTAAGACTGCTAAGTGTCACGGGTGTGGTGAGACGGGTCATATGAGGAGATATTGTCCTAAGGCTGGTGTTAGTCAGTCAGTGGGTTTTGTTTCAAAGTCTGGGAATAAGAGGGATAGTGTTGGGCGTCCGAAGGCGCAGGCACGTGTATTTGCTCTTGATCAAGGTCGTGTTCCAGAGTCTACTTCTATGATTGGAGGTACTCTCTCAGTTTTCGGTCATAGAGCTCGAGTTCTTATAGATCCGGGGTCTACTCATTCATATGTCACATCACATTTTATAGATCATTTATGTGTATTGCCTGCTCAGTTGCCTTATGTTCTTGAGGTGTCTACACCGTTGGGTGGTTGTATGCTGGCGTCTAAGGTCTATAGGGGTTGCGATGTACTTGTTTGTGATCGGGTTTTGCATGCGAATTTGGTAGTATTGCCTATCCGGGATTTTGATGTGATATTGGGTATGGATTGGCTTTGTGTTTACCATGCTTTAGTAGATTGCCGTCGCAAGAGGGTTACTTTTGCCATGCCCGGTATTCCCGAATTTGTGTTTACGGGTGATCATGCTTTGAATGGTATACATGTTATTTCTGCTTTGCAGGCTAGGAAACTTCTATCTCAGGGGTGTACGGGGTATATTGCTTGTGTGCTTGATACTAGCATGTCTACTGTTAGTATAGAAGGCCTTGCTCTCCTCTACAACAATCCTTGGTTTAATCTTCCTTCCAACCATTATTCATAGGCTTAAGGTGAGTTGACAATTCCCAAAATTTTCATGTTAAATATTATGATATGTCCCCTTCATTATAGTTGTTCTAATGATGCTTAGTAACACTTTTTGTGAAGTAGAATCCTCCAATTCAATTTATGAAATGTGTGTAGGATTTTATGATTTCTTTATGAAGTTGTGATTTTCACTTTGTGCAAAGCATGAATGTTGTTCTATATGAGCCTAGGATCAACTCTTGTGAAAGAATATGTTTCAATTGTAGGTTTAACAAAATCACCGATTCTAGGGTTTGTAATTCGGGAATATGTTTATGGCTAGTTTAAGGTCATGAACGGCTTAGTTATTAAGTTCTAAATGAACGGAGAACATAGAACAGAGCAATGGGATGCATTTAGTATCTACGCTCCACTTGGTTGAATTTTAGAAATGACTCACCGGAGTTGAGAATAGGGAGTTGTTGAACAATACCGACTCCACATTCGATCCCTGCGACATTTGTAGTACGTTAGACTAATGTATTAGTTTACGTGACTTTGGGATGAATTGAAATGCATGTTTGATATGTGTGCTTATAAGACTCAATCGAGTTCTTATGCGGTTTATATGATTGTGTGAAAGAAATGCATAATTGAGAGGATTTGGATTGAGACTATCTTTAGTACTCTATACATGGAGTCTACTTGTATAAGTCGCTAGGATAACCATGTTGTTATTTAAGACTCACCGGTATGGTTTGACCTTACGGGTTATTACCGCTCTAGTGTTGCTTAAGTCTTTGACTACTATCGACTTTTGCGTTATTGAATGAGTTACTACTCTAGGAAGGGTTTAGTAAATGGCTTCATGATCCTAGACTAACGGAGTAGTCTTGGATAGTATTTAACGACCCGACCCGGATTCCAACACGAAATCCCAAGGTCGTGCCGCTGGAACTAACTTAATAAGAGGACAAGCACTTGATAAACAGTAGTGCTAGTCAAACCGTCTAGCAAACTCGCTCTAAACATGAACATAACACCGCACTAAAATACGGTATTTCAAAAATCGAATCAGCGGAAGCAATATAAGAAAGAAGTCCCAAGCTATGAAGCTCGAAACCAAAGACAATGAAACCAAGAGAGACATTATCTCTAAAAGGAGGAAAAACAAAACTCGCGTGCCGCAACATTGCAGACGCTAATCAAACCATCGGCACTCCAGCCGGCGTTTCAACAAAGAACCAACCTGATATAACAATTACCCAACGGCTAAAGCATACCAGGGTCAACCAACAACTATAAAAACTAGAATAAGGAAATTCCCCCAAAGCTACTGCGTGCCCGGGAGACAACTGAAATAAATACTAAAACCACAAACAGGGCACAACACAACACGTCGGCCCAAGAAATAACCAATACAAATACCCAAGTATTCTACCAGACTGTAAAGTCTAAATAACTTTACAAAATGTCGATCTCACAAGAATAGCAAAGTACATGAAATCAATGACAATGCTAAAAACGAACAAGACTCCATAAGCTGCTACTCGGGAAAGTCGGCTGCTACAAGCACGAACCACACGATCTAACCTCGATCTATCGACCAGCTGCGCCCTGCTACAGTCACGATCTACTCGACCTCAGTGCAGCTATCGGTTACCGCAACTAAAAACAAGTACGACATGAGTCATAATGACTCATTACGCTACTACAATATATATGCAACATATAATTATGTAACATAAACATAACCAGGGTGTCATTTTATATATGACAGAAAAACCCGTGAAGAGGCGTCGTATCGTTTCGATACTCCACAAGATATCCACTCCTTCTTACTTACTAAACCGTCCAAATGAACCAGGGTGTAGTTCCCTGTTCACACAAAAATCAAATGAATTAGAAGGTAGTTCCCACAAAACATCATATGCAATTATACATATCATTATATATACGAATCAAGCTATTCACACTGTTACCACGTGTAAGGGTGCATGTTTATATATATACACCTATATCAGTATGTATATCTCTAAATATACATATCAAATCTCCCATAAAATCATCATGCATAAGTGTGCATATCTATATATATATACACATCAAGTCTTTCATATATATCTCAAATACAAGTATGCATATCTCCATATATACATATCAAATCTCTCATTTATCATCAGCCAATACAAACATGGTCAATAAGATCTCATGTTCAACTAACACTTTGTTATCACATAAGTTCCCATAGTAAGCCACATAAAGGATAGAGAAGATACCAAATCACTTTCGTCGTATTGCTCCTGCAATCACAACTGTTAATCATATCGTGCCAGTGATACCCGTGTTCAGGTATCAAAGTACCGAGCTCTCTTCTCGGGTCTGAGTTCTCTACTCAGGAAAATAGCACTAGCCAATGTGCTCAATTGGTTACGACAAAGGGGCTACTTCCCCCGTAGCTAGCGGTGGAGGTGTGTGTGAAACCCGAATCCGGTACGGCGATACATTACAATCACGAATCCCATAATTCGTGAAGGCAATGCATCGTCCCACCATCATCATGAAAACTCAAGTAATGCCAGCTGGACTTATATGCAATGCACAAGTAGATGTTTACTTGCCAATTCTCAAGTAGATATGATGACCTACTAAACTCATACGATTATGCACATTGTTACATAAATCACAAAACCACAATAGGAACTCATTTGAATCTCTAAATCATAAGTGCCAAGTTTGTTCACTCTATTCAATTCAAGTTCCAAAAGCTAGTAATCTAGTCAACTGGAATATAATTGTGATAGGATCTCACCACAATCCTCGTAAGGTTCAATTGTTGCTTAACTCGACTCCGTTGAGTCTTTACTACAATTCCAACCAAATAGAGTTTGAACACTATATGTGTCCCAAGACTCTTTTCTATGTTCTCGTTCCAGGCATAGCAAGGTTCTCATTCCATTTAGGAATCTTAGTTCAAGTCCCAAGTCAATTATATAAGGGAGCCCAAGTTGATTATTGTGAAATCAAGCTTAGTTCAATTTTGATTCATAATTCCACTTAATAGTAGAATCCAAGTTCACCACAATTCATTAACTATAGAACAGATCAGGCACGAAGGCAAATACATTCAATATGCTCATAAGTCATATCATAGAAACACATAGAAGAATCAATTCTTGACAAGGTAGGAAATCATGCATTTAGTCATAATATAAAATATACACAGTATTCCATACTCACCTATGAAATTGAACAGAGTCACAACTTAACCATCAGTCCATTAAGTACTATCCAAGACTACTCCGTTAGTCTCGGATCATGAAGCCATTTACTAAACTCTTCCTAGAACAGTAACTCATTCAATAACACAAAAGTAGATGGTAGTCAAAGACTTAAGCAACACTAGAGCGGTAATAACCCGTAATGTCAAACCATACCGGTGAGTCTTAGATAACAACATGGTCATCCTAGCGACTTATACAAGTAGACTCCATGTATAGAGTACTAAGAAAGCCCCAATCCAAATCTTCTCATAGAGTAGTCCTCAAATTCATTATTCAACAAGTAGGTGATTTTACTCATTAAAGAATCAAGTAGGAATTCGACAAGAGCGAATTCAACCTGTCAAGTAGATACATCATTCTGCAACATGCTCTCAATTGTGCATTTGCTTCACACAATCACATAAACCACATAAGAACTCGATTGAGTCTTATAATCACTCAAATCAAACATGCTCTTCAATCCATCCCAAAGTCACGTAAGCTAATATATTAGTCTAACGCACTACAAACGCCGTAGGGATTGAATGTGGAGTCGGTATTGTTCAATAACTCCCTAATCTCAACTCCGGTGAGTTTTACTAAAATTCAACCAAATAGAGCATTGATACTATATGCATCACATTGCCCTTTCCTAAGTTCTCCTTTCATTTAGAACTCGATAACTAGGCCGTTCATGATCTTAAACTAGCCTTAAACACAATCCCGAGTTTCAAACCCTAGAATCGGAGATTTTGTTAAACCTTGAATTGAAACATAATCTTTCACAAGAGTTGTTCATAAGATCATTATAAACAACATTCATGCTTTGCATAAAGTCAAAATCACAACTTCAATAAGAATTCATAAAATCCTACTCATATTTCTTAGGTTGAATTGGAGGATTTGTCTTCACAAAAGATGTTCATAATCATCAATAGAGCAACTATAATGAAGGGGTCATGTCATTTTTTTGAACATGAAAATCTCAGGGAATTCTCAAAGTACCTTAGTCCTAAGATTAATGGAGGAAAGGATGATCAAAGCAAGGATTATTGTAGAGAAGATCGAGGCCTTCGATTTGGCGGTCCCAGATTGCCGATCGGACCACCGGAACTCCGGGAAATGGTCCTTCAAGTTGGGGTGACCTCCATGGACGAAAATGGAGTTTATGTCTCTGAATATCTGGTTATTGTTGATCAACAATGGCTTGAAAGGCTGAAATTATGCTTATATACTTGCCTACTAAACCCCAATCCAAGTGAAGGGTGTTAAGTGACTTCTCATTGGCCAAGGCATGCTAGCCTTTGATAAGGAATGATCCAAGGGTCTAAAAGGGTCTTAGAAGAGTCAACAATGAGGGCTTCAAGTCACTAAGGTCGGCCAAGGGCAAGGGCACTTGGGTCATCAACCAAAAACCACTCAAAAACTCAACAATCCTAATTCTGGCACAAAGCGGTCGCTTCACAATGGGACCATGCGACCGCATGGTCCCTCTTCCAGATTTCTGCACTTTTTCACTTGCTCTCAGCATCTCATGCGAGCCAATATCCAAAATCCAATGCGGCCGCGAGGTTCACTACTCAAACTTTTCCTAAACATGTCCTAAATGATTCCAAACTCATTGGCAACAATCCTAAGGTGTAACCAAACCCAAAACAAGTCGGAAACACACCTGAAACACATCTGAAACAAGTTAGAACATGGCTGGAACCACTCGACAATTGGCCAACGAATCAAACACGAATCAAACCCAACTTAATCTAGGATAAGTTCAACATGTATAAGGCTTGTTTAGACATGGTTATGGCTTGTATACAAGGCTTAGAACTCAACCGAACTTTTCTCGAGACGAAAAGAAGGTAATACAAGCAATGATGAAAAACCACAAAATACAAACGAAGCAACGAAGCTTCTAAACTTCCAACCAAGCATGAAACAACTAAGATGAACATTGTAAATCTTATATGAAAGGTATTAAGACTCTCATGAGACTTATTAAGGTGCTAACACGTTACGATGAACACTCGAAACAACAACAACAAGGCATGCAACGCATGGAAGACCATTACTCTATTATGATCTCAACCAACTCAATGCCAACATGATATGAATGAGACGAAGTCTCTAGCATCTTAAGACATACCATAAACATGCTATAATGATGTTATACATGTAAAGGGATTTGGGTTCTCACACTACGCGAGAAAACTCTCAACCGTGTCAAGTAACGAACAGCGTCGGTATACGACTTGTAACTTTAACTAGTTAAAGTCTATGGAACATATGGAATTAAGGTATTGGCTCCTAGATAGCCTACCTACACAAATCAAGGTTCCTTCCTCAAGTTTAGTAAGTGAGGTCACGGTTAAACGACAAGCAAAACGAGAAAGCCAAATACACGAAGGTTCGGGGTCTTACATCCTCACCACCTTAAAAGAATTCGTCCTCGAATTCAAAACTCGACAACAACCAAAAGTTCAATACTCTGGCCTGCACATGAAGTCGAGGTAACCGTCTAGGTATGCCTCAAAACACGAGGGGGAGAAATACTCAAATCTCAACTCCAATAAATTCCAAAATCGAGTCATCTTGACTCTTGATGGAGTTCAAGGACATTAGCAAAGCTTACAAAGTTCCAACAAACATGGATATCAAGGTTTAAATGCCTCTCTATCAACTAATGAAGTAATTCATGCATGTGCAATAATTTCACCGAACTAACTAACTTCCCATCCAAGAATTTTCTGGTCACCATGCAAATCTCTAGGGTCTAACGCCCTTGCACTATAATCAACTAGTCAATCATCATTATAGACCACATATTCACCCAACAAGGAAGACATTCAACACAGTGTAACTTATTCGATCAAGTCACAAGTCATTGCATTCATAGCATGATCTCCATATACAAGTTGCACATATTTGCACAAGAAAAACAAGATACCATTTTCAATTACATTCCGTTTGGTAACGGGTTCAGTCAATTCCTATCTCATATTATACCATTCTAGTTCTCTGACGAAGACCTCTTGATAATCAAGTCAGGGGCCCTCGAAGTGACTTTAAAAGCTTTTTCGTGACAGATGTGGGGTGTTCGTGAATCACATATCAACATCCTTTATATCGGTCTCAACAATAGCAATCATAAGCACATATAGGCATGGCATCAACATCATGCAACATAGCATATTAATTTACTATGAATGTATACCAAGTATGGAATATTCATACTATTAACTACCTATCAATGGTAGATAAAACACATTATTCAAGGCTAATACTCTATCAATGTATTAGACTAATAAAGAGACAATACAACATTTCACGAGTCACTAGGTAGCATATTCTTACTAACTAGTATACGGCCAATCCTTATAAGTCAAAGCGTATGCGATTCGACAAACAATCCAACCAATCATCACGTGATCACATACTGGCCAATCTCCAAGTTCCAACATATCATGAGGAAATTTCAACTTGATCAAGGTAGTCCCCCAAATACCAAAACACAACCATCGGGAAAGGGTTCTCAAATTCCCAACACAAGTAATACAAGAACTGGTGATTAAATACTACCATAACTATATACACCTATATAGTAATCTATGAAATACTAATAGGTACCACGGAGGCTTAACCACTCCGCCTCGAAACGTATTACAACGAACTTTCGCCATAATGATTAACACGACGATCACCCTTGGGACCGATAGTCTAGCTTCTCTGATTCCTAAAAATGGAACAAGAAACAACAGCTCTACTAAAATGCAGCACCTACTCTTGGTATAACGCAACTCAATAAGCAATAAAGGAGAAATATAATACTCCTAGACACAAACCTTCACTCACGGCAATCTAGACCAAACGAACTTAGTACTCCAAGTCGTGTACTTGTACTCAAAGAATATGCCAATAAGGCATTATAAACAACACTCGACGGTAAATACTCTTAAAAAACCCAAACCCAAACTAGGCCATGGAACCTATCCCGGCTTATAGCTAACATAAGCTCGATACCAATCCGTAACGACCCGATTCTAATCCAACACTAAAATCCCAAGGTCGTACGGCTGGAACTAACTTAATAAGAGGACAAGCACTTGATAAACAACAGTGCTAGTCAAACAATGAGTAAACTCGCTCTAAACATGAACATAACACCGCACTAAAATACGGTATTTCAAAATCGAATCGGCGGAAGCAATATAAGAAAGAAGTCCCAAGCTATGAAGCTCGAAACCAAAGACAATGAAACCAAGAGAGACATTATCTCTCAAAGGAGGAAAAACAAAACTCGCGTGCAGCCGCAACATTGATTTGTGCGGACGACACCGAATCTCGACCGAGATGGAATCACAAGTCAAGTCGCCCAAATAAGACAACAATACATGCAAAGACTCGCTTTGGAAACGACGTGACACAACATTTCGCAGATGAAGCGACTCGGCACCAAAAGGCCGGAATAATTTAAAACTTTTTACACCTCGATATAACAATTAATACAATTATACCAAATCATCGGCGACTTTACTACGGAACCCAACACTACGCAGTTCATGCAAATATACCTCGACTCGGCTATAACATGCCGGAGAACAACATACTTAAATAAGAGCTAAAGTAATGCCCAAATGAAGATAAATCACGTGAACCATACTACATCTATACAAGGCTCTACATATGCGCCCAAGACTCAAAATAGAATACAAGTATAGACATAAATACAACAAAACCAAATTCCCAGCAAAGTCTAAATGACTTGCTATACCCAACGCCCTACAAAAGCGAGAACAAAATAAGGACATCTAAAAACCACAACCTCGTCGCAAGTGCGATCGACAAGCGCAAATCCTGCTGACACCTCAACGAGCGGTACACGAACGGCTCGGATCTAAAGCGAAAAGGGAGGGGTAAGTCATAAAGACTTTGTGAGTTAACAATTATGCATGTCATGGCATCATGCAAAGATACATATCAAGATATCATTTTTAATATCAAGTCAATCAAAGCGCTTCATTTAATAAACACTTAAAACACATATCCATGGTAGCACATTGTTTCACATAAGTGCTATAAAGGTAAACCACATATACGAGGGAGGATATGATATGAAACCGATGCCGCTCGTAGCTCCCGCAATACACATCGTTAACATTCGTGCCAATGATACCCGTGATTAGTGTATCAAAGTATCGAGTTCTCTACTCGAGTACCGAGTTCTCTACTCGGGTACCAAGCTCTCTCTCCTTGGTACTTAGACCTTCCTATGTGCTCTCTTGGTTACAAAGACAAAGGTGCTACTTCCCCCTGTGGCCAACGGTGGGGCTGTGTGATAAAAACCGGTATAACAATCCATCACTATCACGAGTCCCATAACTCGTGTGGCGATGCATTGTCACACCAACGACTCAATCAAATATGCCACTGGACTCATGCGATGCCAAGTAGATGTTTCTTGGTCATGAAATCTCAAATAAGGAATAAGTTCGACAAGAGCGAACTTATTCAACAAGTAGTTGTTTACTCACTTAAGGGATCACACAAGGATTCGACAAAGCGAATTCAACATGTCAAATAGATTCATTATTCTACAACATGCTCTCAATCATGCATTTATTTCACACGATCACACAAACCACATAAGAACTCGATTGAGTCTTATAAGCACACATATCAAATATACCCTTCAATCCATCCCAAAGTCACGTAAGCTAATTCATTAGTCTAGCACTAAATTCATCATGTCAAATAGATATGTCATTCTATAACATGCTCTCGATCATGCATTTACTCCACACGATCACACAACCGCATAAGAACTCGATTGAGTCTTACAAGCACACATACATCAAGGCATACTCATCAATCCATCTCAAAGTATCGTAAGCTAATTCATTAGTCTAACGAACTACATTCGTCGTAGGGATTGATTGTGGAGTCGTTATTGTTCATAACTCCTAAATTCAACTCCGGTGAGTTTTACTACAATTCAACCGAAAGAGTATTGATACTATATGTATCACATTGCCTTCTCCTAAGTTCTCCGTTCATTTAGAACTTTATAACTAAGCCGTTCACGTTCTCGAACTAGCCTTAAACACAATCTCGAGTTTCAAACCCTAGTTTCGGTGATTTTGTTAAACCTTGAATTGAACCGATTCTTTCACAAGAGTTATTCCCAAGCTAATACAAACAACATTCATGCTTTAATAAATGTCAAAATCATAACTTCATAGAGATTTCATAAAATCATACTCACATTTTATATGTTGAATTGAAGGTTGTGTCTTCACAAAAGGTGTTCAAAATCAACATTAAAACAACTATAATGAAGGGGTCATGCTATTTTGTTTAACATGAAAATCTCAGGGAATTGTCACTCACCTTAGTCCTATGATTAATGGAGGAATGAGTGATCAAAGCAAGGATTGTTGTAGAGGAGGTCGAGGCTTCGATTTGGCGGTCTTGCCGACGGACCACCGAACTCCGAAATGGTCCTTCAAGTTGGTGTTCTTGATTTGGACGAAAATGGTGAAGTGAGCTCCGATTCTCTGAACTTTTAGACCAACAATGGCTGGTTTTGATGAAAGATGGCTTATATACTTGTCTACAAAGCCCCAATCCAAGTGAAGGGCATTATGAGGCTTCTCATTGGCTATGGCATGTGAGCCATTGATAAGAGATGATCTAAGGGTTCAAAAGCATCTTAGACAAGTCAACAAAGGTGGCTTAGACTCACCAAGGTCGGCCAAGGGCAAGGGCACTTGGGTCAACAACCAAAATCAACCAGAAAATGACACAAACCTGAATCTGGCACAATCCGGTCGCATCATTTTTGACCCATGCGAGCGCTTCCACTATTCATGGCCAATTTCCAGATTGTTGTTACTGGACAGTCGATCTTGTAAAATCGACCATAAATTTCTCACAACTCCAAATGAGGTGATTTTTGATTTTCTGAAAGTAGACTCATTAAACTATATTTTATAGTTTTAAATTACTCAATTTGGACTTATATTCATCAAAATAAAGTTACAACAAAATCAAGTATCAAGCTGATTTCCAAAATAGAATTCTGGCACAGCCGTAAGTCAAGACCTAAATGAGGTACTTAGACACCTTGTAAAATTACCAAAATTTACAGGAGTATCCTAACATATGTAGGTAAACATAATAAATTTTTAGTTCTCTTTAGTAGATTGGTACCAGAATTTTCCCGTTCACCCGAAACCGGACTGAATCTGTGAAGTAATAAGTTGGTCATCTTATTTCAAATGCAACCAATCTATGAACATGTATAAGGCTAGTTTAAACATGGTTATGGCTTGTATTCAAGGCCTAGAACTCAACCGAACTTCTCTCGAGACGAAATGAAGGCAATACAAGCAATGATGTAAAACCACAAAACACAAACGAAGCAACAAAGCTTCTAAACTCCCAACCAAGCATGAAACAACTAAGATGAACATTGTAAATCTTGTATGCAAGGTATTAAGACTCTCATGAGACTTATTAAGGTGCTAACACGTTAATATGAACACCAACAACAACAACAAGGCATGCAACGCATGGAAGACCATTACTCTATTATGATCTTAACCAATTCAATGCCAACACGATATGAATAAAATGAAGTCTCAAATATGTAAAGACATATTATAAACATGTTATAATGATGGCAAACATGAAATGGGGTTTGGGTTCTCACATCCTCCTCACAAAAAGGAATTTAGTCCCTAAATTCATACCGAAATCTCGAATGTAGTGGGTATTTCTCCCTCATCTCAAGCTCCGCCTCCCATGTGGCCCTCAATATCATGATTCTTCCACAAGACCTTCAACTAAAGGAATCCGCTTGGTCCTCAAGAC
>CM028379.1:118686211-118725819 GCA_013146195.2 Codonopsis lanceolata | reverse complement strand
TGAACGTTCTAGGTCATCTATGATGGACAATAGAACTATAACAAGTCTCGGTTGAGTGCTATCATGCTAAGGCAAACACTCACGGTACAAGGCAAGGCAAGCAATGCAAGGAAGGTATTCAAGCAACTAGGCACATAATACTCTCAAGTGAGTATGACATGAACAATTAGAATTATCTAACATGTTAAGGCATGAAACAAGCATGTTATTAAGGCATAAGACAAGTAATGCAAGTAATGGGTTTGGGTTCTCACATCCTCCCCACTTAAAGGAATTTAGTCCCTAAATTCTTGAATCATCGAATAGGAAAGGGTACTTCTCTCTCATATCAAGCTCGGTCTCCCACGTGGCTTCCTCAATATCATGATTCTTCCACAAGACCTTCACCAAGGGAATTTTCTTTGTTCTCAACACTTGCTCTTTCGTATCAAGGATCCTCACCGGCTTCTCATCGTAAGAAGGTCGGGGCTCAAAAGAAATCTCATCATAAGTCAAGACATGCGATTCATCCTTCAAGTATTTGCGTAGCATCGAGACATGAAAGACGTCATGAACATCCGATATAGAAGGTGGCAATGCTAACCGATACGCCAAAGCTCCAATCCTTTCTAGGATCTCGAATGGTCCAATGAATCTAGGTGTAAGTTTACCTTTCTTCCCAAATCGCTTAGTACCGCGTCGGGGCGATACCTTCAAGAATCAGAGTCACCAACACAAATTCTAAGTCACGTCTCCGGTTATCCGTAGCTCTTACGTCTACTCTGGGCGTAAGCAATCTATCTCTAATAAGCTTCACGCTCTCGGTAATTTGTTGTACCATCTCCGAACCCCAAAGTTTAGCTTCACCAACCTCATCCACAAATCGGTGAGAGCGACACTTGCGCCCATATAAAGCCTCGTATGGCGCCATCTCAATCTGGACTGGTAGCTGTTATTGTATGCAGAATTCGGCTAACGGTAAATGAATCCCAACTACCTTTGAAATCCATGGCACAAGCACGCAATAGATCCTCAATACTGAATCAATCTCTCCATGACCGTCATTGCGGGTGAAAAGCCGTACTAAAGTTTAACCGTCCCCAAAGCTTCTGCAAGAATGCCAAAATCTAGAAGTGAACACAGGGTCTCTATCGAAACAATGCTAAGTGGAATGCCGTGCAATCTCACGATGTCCTGGACATACAATGCTGCCAACTGACTCAAACTATAAGTCATCGCAACAGGAATAAAATGTGAAGATTTGGTCAACCTATCCACAACAACCCAAACTGCATCGAAACCTCGGCAGTGCGTGGCAATCCGTCACAAAATCCATGGTGATATGCTCCCATTTCCACTCCGGTATCTCAAGTGGCTGAAATGCTTAAGCCGGTTCTAACTTGACGTCAAACATCTAGATACATAGTCGCTATTTCTCGCTTCATCCGTTCCACAAAAGCTGTCTCTTCAAATCCTATACATTTTGGTACTCCTGGATGTATAGTATACTTGGCCTTGTGAGCCTCATCAAGAACCATGCGCTTAACCCCATCGGTAGAAGGCACACAAACTCTACGAAAAGTCAAAATCCATCGGTGTTCAAAGCAAACTCCGGTGTCTTACCATCACCCATGAGGCCATCACTAATCTTCTTGACTTCGAGAATCGGAAGCTTGAGCCTTCTTAATCAACTCTCAAACAATGCGGGCGTAGCAAATGCGCTAGCAAAGATAACCCTATGCTCACTCCTTGGCTGGACTCCATTCTCGGGCGTCCTCAAGCATCTTCCACTCCTTCATCATTAAACAAGACATATCGCCTTCCTACTCAGGCATCCTTGTGACATTAGCTTTCCCGGATGATCGAAATAGATGCAGTCATGATCCTTAAGTTTCTCCATCCATAGCCTACATCGCATATTCAACTCTTTTTGTGAAAAGAATACTTCAAACTCTTATGATCGGTGAATATTTCAAACTTAGCCCCATAAAGATAATGCTTCCACTTGTGAAGTGCAAAGATAATAGCTGCCAATTCAAGGTCATGTGTCGGATAATTCGCTCATAAGGTGATAGCTTCACTCGAAGCATAGGCAATAACTCTCCCGTGCATAGAATTACGCCTTGAAGCCTTCTAGCGGGCGTCGCTATAATCACAAGTTCTCCGAACCCTAGGCAATGCCAAAATAGGAGCCGTAGTCAATCTCTCTTCAACTCGTGAAAACTAGCCTCGCACTTATCACTCCATATAAAAGTAGACTTCTTCGAGTCAAGTTAGTCATTGGGTAGCGATCTTGAAAACCCCTCAATGAACCTCACGGTAATAACTTTTGCCAAGCCCGAAACTACGGACCTCGGTCACCGTACTAGGCGTCTTCCACTTAATGTCGCCTCAATCTTGGATGGATCACCGCAATACCATCACTGAGCACCACGTGCCCTAGAAAAACTTGCTCAAGCAGAAAAGCACTTACTAAATTTCGTAAAGTTGCTTCTTCGTAGATAAAAGAACTTCTCTCGAATGATTCGCATGTTCCTCTCGTGACTTGGAGTACACAAGAATGTCATCAATAAATACCACCACAAGCAATCGAGATACTGAAAAACCCTATTCATCGAGTCCATGAAAGCTGCATGGCGTTGGTCATCAAATGGCATCACAACAAACTCATAGTGACCATAGCGTACGGAAAGCTGTCTTCGGGACATCCTCCGCTCTAACCTCAAGCTGGTGATAACCACTCCTCAAATCAAATTTGGAATAGACAAGCGAACCCGAAGTTGATCAAAAGATCATCAATGTGTGGCAAGGGATACCTATTTTTAATAGTAGCTTTGGTTCAAGCTGTCGATAGTCTATACAAAGTCGCAAACTACCATCCTTCTTTCTCACAAACAACACGGTGCACCCCAAGGAGATACACTCGGTTTAATGAACTCCTATCTAGAAGTTCTGCGGTGATCTTTCAACTCAGCAACTCTGCTGGAGCCATACGGTAAGGTGCCCTAGAAATGGCGAAGTCCACGGCAATAGTTCAATCTGAGAACTCTAGTTCTCGGTCGGGAGGCAAAGGATACTCGGAAGAAAAGACATCGGGGGAACTCATTAACTACCGGAATATCCTCTAGCTTAGCGAAGACATGCTAGTATCAAGAACACAAGCTAAATACCCCGTACACCAGCGATAAGAGTTGTCTAGCCATGGCGAGAAATAATATGAACCCCATTCATAGCATGATCACCCGAAAACACAAACTCCGGAATACCGGGCATGGAAAAAGTTACTTTCTTACTACGGCGATCAACTAAAGCATGATGTACATAGCCAATCCATACCAAGAATCACATCAAAGTCTCTAATAGGCAATACTACCAAATCGGCATGCAAGACTCGATCATGAACAAGCACATCACGGTCTCTATAGACCTCGAGGACGCCAACAAGCAATCACCCAACGGTGTAGACACCTCAAGCACATAAGGTAGCTGGGCAGGCAAAACACATAAATGTTCTAGGAAATGCGATGCAACATAAGAATGAGTAGAGCCCCGGATCTATAAGAACTTCGAGCATGATGACCGAATGAAAAGAGTACCTCCGATCACGGTAGAAGATTCGGGAACACCTCGTGATCAAGCGAAAACACGAGCACTGCGTCTTAGGGCGCCCATCGCTATCCCTCTTGGACCCAGGCTGAGCCCGACTGAGGGGAAGGCTGCTCTAGACTTGGGGACATGTCTTTGAGGCGATGACTAGAATCTCCACAAATAAGACAAGTGCCAAGCACGGTCTGCACTTCTCACTAGTATGTCCAATCTTATGGCGATGCGAACAAGTCATCGGGTCACCCGCCAGTCTGCGCCTAACCAGGAGAAGGAGCACTACTACCTCGACTCTCGGGCGGGCGCCTATCACCCACTAGGCGATGCAATTCGACCACCGCTGCGACGATTGCCTTGGTAGCGGACCGATTCAGACCAGGCGAACTCTACCGTGCGCTGTGAAGGCTAGCTGGCGAGAAGGATGGATGCGGGGAGGCTTACGCCTATGCTCCTCGATGTCTCGCTCGATCTCATACGCCACGATCTACCGCACTCCGTGTCTCTACGCTAGCGAAGGATAACAAGCTGTTTCACCGTACTCGGTCTTCAACCCTTTCACGAACCTCACGGTCTGTGTCTCTCATCTTGCACCGGATGTGCACGATGGCAGGACAACTCGGTGAATTTAGAAGAATCTTGAGCTATAGTCATGGAACCTGCTCTAAATCACGGAATTCTTTCTCCCTTCATTTGTCTAACCACGGTAGGCACATAAGTAGCCTTAAACTCTGCCTCAAATGTAGGCCACACTGCGCCACCCGATTGACTCCCAACTAGCAAGTAGAACCTCCCACCAATGATTGGCTCCTCTAGCTTATATGCAGCTAAGACCACTTTCTCCTCATCAGGTGCAATCCAGTCTTTGCAAAGATCTTCTTCATCCTCGAGCCAAAGCTTCGGCCATACTAACATCCGCCTCTCCCTCAAAGATGGAGGCTTCATTTTCAGAATCTTTCTAACACGGCATTATTCGTGCTAGCACGGTGGGGTACAAGCTGCAGCGGTGGCGACACTCTCGCCTCGGTTAGGGGGTGGTGGTGGAGGAGGTACATTCGACCATGCCAGGCTGGGCCATCTCGGTCATAAACTACGTCATGCGGCGATACAAATCCGCCATCGAGCATTCATGCCCAGGTTCGGTGGTGGAGGAGGCAACTCCACCGGGTTCCTCAGGAACTCTCCTGGGTCGGCCTCTACCTCGGCCTACACGGTCGGCTCTAGGGTTCACCATCAAGCACCTATAAGAATTCACTCGACGTTAGAACAATCACACCAAGAAACAACCCACCTAGGCCATGGAACCTATCCGGCCGATAGCTAACCTTTAAACATGCTCGATACCAAGCTGTGGCGACCGGCCGGGCCAGATGGGACCGCTGGTCGGACCAAATAAGGAGGGAAAACAAGTAGGCAATAAAACATGCAAGGACTTAATTTTTTAAAACGGCGTGGCCTTAACATTAGAGCGTAACACGCCTCGGCACCAAAAGCCGTATTTTTAAAACTTTTCAAACCTGATATAACAGTTAAACAATTTAAACCAAGTCATCGGCGACACTACATGCCGGAACCCAAGCTAACATTTTATGGACAAGAATTAAATAAGAGCTAATAGGATGCTCAGCGGAAGACTAATACAAGTGGGATAATAACAAGTTAACCAAAGCTCGGCACACAATGCCGGCACAAAAGGATACAAGTACTACAAGTGAGAGATAACTACTAGTAGCTAACAAAGTTACACAATCAAGTTTATATACAAATACCCAAGCATAGTCTAATTGACTTGCTTTTAACCGTCGTCCTTACAAAATACAAAGCAAGAGGAAGAGGACATCTAAACCACCTCTTCAATATCGCACAGAACAAAAGGAGTACAAGGCACGAACACAGCAATCTCAACGAGCAGAACCTGTCTTGCTAGGATCTAAAGCAGTAAAGGGGAAAGGGTAAGTCATAAAGACTCGTAAGCTATCAATCATGCATGTCATGGCAATATGCAACATACAAGGCAAGTTATAGTCACATAAGCATAGAGATCATATATCCAAGATGCACATTGTTTCACATAAGTGCGCATAATTAAATCACATAGGATAAGGATATATGGAGGCGGGCCGCTACGTAGTTCCTGCATACAAGCGTTATCTTGGCGTGCATGTGTCGGATGCGTGTAGTACATCGACCTTCAGAGGAATGCTCGGGATAGAACCAATGGTACTCGTATTGATGCAACAAAGGGAACTACTTCCCCACTGTGGCCACAGTGGAGGCGTGTGTGAACAAGGACAGGATGCCAGCTGGACTCATGCAATGCCAAGTAATGTATACTTAACAAAATATCAAGTAGTGAACGAGGTCGACAAGAGCGATCTCGTTCATGACAAGTAAATTATTCTCATCAATAACCAAGTAGGATTGAGTCCGACAAGAGCGAACTCACATGTCAATTTAGTATTCTATAATATGACATTCAAGATCGAGCAAGGCAATCAATTCAAGTTCAAAGTCAAAATTATTATTCTTAGGGAAGCGCGTTTAGAGCGTCGTAGGGATTGATCGGTGAGCCGGTATTGTTCAATAGCTCGCTAAGCTTGACTCCGTTGAGTCGTCTCTAACAATTCATCCAATAGAGTTAGGACGCTAATTGCATCATAAACCCTTTTCTAAGTTCGCGTACATGATCGGCTAGGTCATTAATCCATTTAACAACCGTAGTTAGGAATTGTCATCAATTCAATTTCAATGAGCCTTAGAATTATTATTTCAAAGGTTGATAAATTGCAATGGTCCAAGAACATTAATTATTCGTAGGAGGGTATAGAACACATTTAATTCTACACATAAGGTCCAATTCAACAAGATGAACAATTCATGGCATATGGAACCCTAGAATTCTTAGTTCCCAAAAGTCATTAAAATCCAATAGTCCAAGAACATTAGTTGTTCCTAAGAGGGCATAGAACATATTTAATTCTAGGCATAGGACTAATTTAACAAGATGATCATATTAATCAAAAATCCCAAAAGGCCAATTCATCAATAATCATGGCAAGAGCATGGTAGGAGCATGGGATTTACAAGAAGAGGGGGACATGGCATATCTAGCATACATCCTAAGGGGAATCGATAGCTTACCTTACACCCAAGAAAGAGATGGAATGAACACAAAGTAATCGGATGGAAATGATCTCCTTGTCGGTAGCTTCACTCCGGTGGTCTCGGTTTGGCAAACGGAGGTCGGGAGCTCAATCCATGGAGTAGACACACACTAGTCTCACCTTTTCTCTACACACTAATATGGCAAGAGAGAGAGAAATCTGAAAATGGAAGCTTAATGGCTGATCAACAAGAGAGAAACTTATATACCTTGCATGGTTTGAGTGGAAATCCACTTGGCACAAGAAGAGGGCCTCCAAATCCACTTGTCAAATGGGTAGCTTGAGGTTAGGACTAATCGACTTGATTAGTGTTTAAAAGGTAGGATTAGGGCCAATTAGGAAGGGTTAAAGGGGTCAAAGGTCGGACATAGGAGAGAGGAGAAAATTTCCCGTAGCTGGAGAAGGGCTGAGGCGAGGCGCCTCGGCATGGCCATCTGACCGCCTCAAATCTGAGTTAGTTTCTTTTCATTTGCTCTCGGCTTAAGGGCGCGCCTCACTCGATCCATGCGGGCGCTGAACTGCTGGGGCTCAAAACTTGACTTAAACATGTCCTAAAGGGTCCTAAACTTGTGGGCAACCATTCTAGGGTCTAACACCACTCAAAACAAGTCAAGAAACACACCCACCCGACAACACACGGACAAGGTAGGACAAGGCTCGAATCATGCGACGATTGGTTGTGAATCAAACCGGATTAAGCGTCAATGAAACTAAGATATCTTGGGCATGGAAAGGGCTTGTTTAACCATGGTTAAGAGTTCAATACAAGGCCGGAACTCAATGAACATATCGCACTGACGGAATAAAAAACGGGAGAGAGGAAATCGCTAAGGCCAAAACAAAGCAAGAAGGTTTCCAAACTTCCAACTAAAGCTTACTATGATCAAGGTGAGCGTTCTAGGTCATCTATGATGGACAATAGAACTATAACAAGTCTCGGTTGAGTGCTATCATGCTAAGGCAAACACTCACGGTACAAGCGAAGGCAAGCAATGCAGGAAGGTATTCAAGTAACTAGGCACATAATACTCTCAAGTGAGTATGACATGAACAATTAGAATTATCTAACATGTTAAGGCATGAAACAAGCATGTTATTAAGGCATGAGACAAGTAATGCAAGTAATGGGTTTGGGTTCTCACATAATCTAATCTAATCTATCTAATCTAATCTAATCTAATCTAATCTAATCTAACTACTTATAAAAGTGTTGGTTGTCTCTTACAACATAATGTATGGACAAATGTACCCTTTAACATAATAAATCACTCACCATTAATTAAGGTCAAAAGAGTAAATTTGTTATAGACTAATTAATTTAATGAATAATTAAATAATAGTTTGATTCCTTAACTTGTACCTATTGTCAATGTATTTCCTACATTATTTAATTCAATTCATTTCGTCCTGTATTTTGATTTTTTTTTAATTTCCCCTACCTACCAGGATCGTTACAAATGTCGCCCAATATTTACTGAAATGACAAAAATACCCTTACTCGGTTGAGACACAAAAACCTTATTCGAAACTAAAAAAATAATATGGTTTTACTTTCTTAAATATGTTCGGGAAAGACATTATAAAATTTATATGAAAAATTATATCTATAGTAATAGAATTGCCGGTTAGTATCGAGATATTAAACAAATAGTTATTACCCATGAATGAAGTAAGATAAATAAGTTTAAAAAATGTGTCATAATGTCAAGAAGATGAAAAAATGAAGTATCATTTGATGAATTTGTGCTTTTGTTAAGGACAATACGCATAAATTTATCATGCCAAATAATAATGATTAGAAAAAAGTGTCATAAATATTATAAATCACTTGCCATGAATTAAGGCCAAAAGAGTAAATTTGTCATAAGCAAATTAATTTGGTGAATAATTAAATAATAAATTGAAATGTCGCCCAATATTTTCTGAAAGACAAAAATACCCTTACTCGGTTGAGAAACTAAAACTTTATTCGAAACTAAAAAAATAATATTGTTTTACTTTCATAAATATGTTCGGGAAAGACATTATAAGATTTATATGAAAAATTGTATCAATAGTAATACAATTTAATTTAATTTAATCTAATCTAATCTAATCTAATCAAATCTAATCTAATCTAATCTAACTACATATAAAAGTGTAGGTTGTCTTTTACAACATAATGTATGGACAAATGTACCGTTTAACATAATAAACCACTCACCATTAATTAATGTCAAAAGAATAAATTTTTTATAGACTAATTAATTCAATGAATAATTAAATAATAGTTTGATCCCTTAACTTGTACCTATTGTCAAGTTATTTCCTACATTATTTAATTCAATTCATTTCGTCCTGTATTTTGATTTTTTTTTCAATTTTCCCCACCTACCAGGATTGTTACAAATGTCGCCAAATATTTACTGAAATGACAAAAATACCCTTACTCGGTTGAGACACAAAAACCTTATTCGAAACTAAAAAAATAATATGGTTTTACTTTCTTAAATATGTTCGGGAAAGACATTATAAAATTTATATGAAAAATTATATCTATAGTAATAGAATTGCCGGTTAGTATCGAGATATTAAACAAATTGGTAGCATGTTTAGTTATTACCCATGAATAAAATAAGATAAATAAGTTTAAAAAATGTTTCATAATGTCAAGAAGATGAAAAAATGAATTATCATTTGATGAATTTGTGCCTTTTGTTAAGTACAATACGCATAAATTTATCATGCTAAATAATAATGATTAGAAAAAAAGTGTCATAAATATTATAAATCACTTGCCATGAATTAAGGCCAAAAGAGTAAATTTGTCATAAGCAAATTAATTTAGTGAATAATTAAATAATAAATTGAAATGTCGCCCAATATTTTCCGAAAGACAAAAATACCCTTACTCGGTTGAGAAACTAAAACTTTATTCGAAACTATAAAAATAATATTGTTTTACTTTCATAAATATGTTCGTGAAAGACATTATAAGAGTTATATGAAAAATTGTATCAATAGTAATACAATTTAATCTAATGTAATGTAATGTAATGTAATGTAATGTAATGTAATGTAATCTAATATAATAATAATAATAATAATAATAATAATAATAATAATAATAATAATAATAACTACTTATAAAAGTGTAGGTTGTCTCTTACAACTTAATGTATGGACAAATGTACCCTTTAACTTAATAAATCTCTCACCATTAATTAAGGTCAAAAGAGTAAATTTGTTACAGACTAATTAATTCAATGAATAATTAAATAATAGTTTGATCCCTTAACTTGTACCTATTGTCAAGTGATGACCTACATTATTTAATTCAATTTATTTCGTCCTGTATTTTGATTTTTTTTTCAATTTCCCCCACCTACCAGGATCGTTACAAGTGTCGCCCAATATTTAATGAAATGACAAAAATACCATTACTCGGTTGAGACACAATAACCTTATTCAAAACTAAAAAATAATAATATGGTTTTACTTTCTTAAATATGTTCGTGAAAGACATTATAAAATTTATATGAAAAATTATATCTATAGTAAAAGAATAGTCGGTTAGTATCGAGATATTAAACAAATTGGTAGCATGTTTAGTTATTACCATGAATAAAATAAGATAAATAAGTTTGAAAAATGTGTCATAATGTCAAGAAGATGAAAAAATGAAGTATCATTTGATGAATTTGTGCCTTTTGTTAAGGACAATACACATAAATTTATCATGCCAAATAATAATGATTAGATGAAAGTGTCATAAATATTATAAATCACTTGCCATGAATTAAGGCCAAAAGAGTAAATTTTTCATAAGCAAATTAATTTCGTGAATAATTAAATAATAAATTTAAATGTCGCCCAATATTTTCTGAAAGACAAAAATACCCTTACTCGGTTGAGAAACTAAAACTTTATTCGAAACTAAAAAAATAATATGGTTTTACTTTCTTAAATATGTTCGGGAAAGACATTATAAGATTTATATGAAAAATTATATCAATAGTAATACAATTTAATTTAATCTAATCTAATCTAATCTAATCTAATCTAATCTAATCTAACTACTTATAAAAGTGTAGGTTGTCTCTTACAACTTAATGTATGGACAAATATACCCTTTAACATAATAATCACTCACCATTAATTAAGGTCAAAAGAGTAAATTTGTTATAGACTAATTAATTCAATGAATAATTAAATAATAGTTTGATCCCTTAACTTGTACCTATTGTCAAGTTATTTCCTACATTATTTAATTCAATTCATTTCGTCCTGTATTTTGATTTTTTTCAATTTCCCCACCTACCAGGATCGTTACAAATGTCGCCCAATATTTACTGAAATGACAAAAATACCCTTACTCGGTTGAGACACAAAAACCTTATTCGAAACTAAAAAAATAATATGGTTTTACTTTCTTAAATATGTTCGGGAAAGACATTATAAAATTTATATGAAAAATTATATCTATAGTAATAGAATTGTCGTTTAGTATCGAGATATTAAACAAATTGGTAGCATGTTTAGTTATTACCCATGAATAAAATAAGATAAATAAGTTTAAAAAATGTGTCATAATGTCAAGAAGATGAAAAAATGAAGTATCATTTGATGAATTTGTGCCTTTTGTTAAGGACAATACACATAAATTTATCATGCCAAATAATAATGATTAGAAAAAAGTGTCATAAATATTATAAATCACTTGCCATGAATTAAGGCTAAAAGAGTAAATTTGTCATAAGCAAATTAATTTTGTGAATAATTAAATAATAAATTGAAATGTCGCCCAATATTTTCTGAAAGACAAAAATACTCTTACTCGGCTGAGAAACTAAAACTTTATTCGAAACTAAAAAAATAATATTGTTTTACTTTCATAAATATGTTCGGGAGAGACATTATAAGATTTATATGAAAAATTGTATCAATAGTAATACAATTTAATCTAATCTAATCTAATCTAATCTAATCTAATCTAATCTAATCTAATCTAATCTAATTTAATCTAATCTAATCTAATCTAATCTAATCTAATCTATCTAATCTAATCTAATCTAATCTAACTACTTATAAAAGTGTAGGTTGTCTCTTACAACTTAATGTATGGACAAATGTACCCTTTAACTTAATAAATCACTCACCATTAATTAAGGTCAAAAGAGTAAATTTGCTATAGACTAATTAATTCAATGAATAATTAAATAATAGTTTGATTCCTTAACTTGTACATATTTTCAATTCAACATTGCTATCCTTACAACTACTTCTACAACTTTTCCTACAACTAAGCTTTGAAAAAGGGTGAAATTGTCTTTGTCCAAAACAACTTTCCCCAATTCAAGGTTAGTTGTAAGGAAAGTTGTAGGATTAGTGGTAAGTATAGCATTTTCCTTTTCAATTTACGTCTTACATTATTTAATTCAATTCATTTCGTCCTGTATTTTGATTTTTTATTTTAATTGAGGAAAGTACGATGTTAATAAAGTTTTGAATGCGACGTCTTTCTCATTCAATCGACATGGATACGATAAGTACAACAAATATTAATCTTAGCATCTTATTCGTATTCGTACCTTAGACAATATTAATCTTAACATCTTACATTCATATACATTTGATCATTAGACAATCGTTATATATTTAAAATGTTTACTTTCTCAGGATTTGAATAACTATTCATAGCTTGTATTCGTATACATTTCATCATTGGACATTTAAAAAAAAAAAATTAAAATGTTTACTTTCTCTTAATTTCAATAAGAGTAACTTTGCTCTCTTCCCCTTAACTTAATGAAAAATACATTTCACAATCAATGCAATAAATTTCTGTTTTAAACAAGATAATACGTGCAACGCACGTTCCTTTTCCTAGTATTTATAAAAGGCCCTCTAAAGTCGTCTATTAGGGCTTTTGTAAATGCTATATTAAAAAATATAGTAATATTTAGGCACTTGGCAACTGCCTCTAGAAAAATAGAACAGCTTATAGTATTTCTTTTCATTGTTGCCGACTTGCCGCCCAGTAATTCACGAAAACACACTTCGCGGGTTTTTTCTTCCAAAAATTTCTATTGGCGCCTGACTCTTTTGAGAAGGAATTACCCTCTTATTCTTCTCCCTCAAATTTCTCTTACCCATTGCTCTCTCAAGAACAAGAAATTCGTCTACCGCCTTGAAGCTTTAATACATAGAGTAGTTTCTTCCATTCTCGAAGGTAAGCGTAAATTTTTTACCCAATAGTTAAGGTTTTAGGTATCTTCTTAAATACATGTCCATCTGAACGAATTTGTAGTCTAATTACGGTGTTCATTGCCCTTATTGGGGTGATTAAAGTCTAATTGTAATTTTAGTGTTCGTCGTAAGAACTCATAATCTTGATATCATGAGGACTGGAGTTGTAATGATTTTGCATAAAAGAAAACTTCATCTTTTATTTATTATATTTTCATGATTTTACAGAATATTCAATATTCAGTCGAAGGAAGAGACTTTGACTCAATCTGAATCAGGTGCGTGCTCTTTATATAGTTCATATCCTTTAATTATTAACCTATTAAAGTGAAAATTACATAATTTTGTCTCTATTTTTGAGATCCATGACATAAAAATATTAATGCTTTGTGCTGATTAAAATATTTTTGTAATTAATTAGCTCTATGAGTTATTGTGGTTGATACAATCTATTTGTTTCATTTCATTATCTAAATGTGTAGCTTGTAGTTCCACATTATAATAGGATTTGATCACTAAACTGTTACGTGTTTTAGGAAAAGTTGCTATTTTGTACAATGTATATTATACCACATACATATTATTATCAATTGAAAGAGGACAAAAACAGGCCCTGCCAGCAAACACAATAAGGGGCAATATTCATGCATGCTGATATATTTGTTTTGTGGGATATACTTATGAGAAACTTAATTGTGATTGATAAGACCTTTTTCGTTAGATTTGAGAAAAGTTGGAGGTCTTGTTAATGAATCTTGATTAAGCTTGATAAGAATGAAGCGATGGTCCATTGTGGAAGGACTTGCATTCATTCTGCAATAGGTTACTCATATTTTGACACAATTATGATAGATTATGCATGTATATTCCCTCTACCCCTTTTGAAGATTACTACTTGGAAAAATTACACATCTTCTAAAATAGATTAGTCTTCCATTTAAGGTTGATCTTTATTAGACAATCTATCATTAGCCCTGTTAGGGTTGATCTTTATAAGATAATCACCATTTGTAGCCAGATAGTTGTAACCGTAAATCATTTCTACTGAATGTCTTAGTCGGAGCCTGGATAGGCTTTACGCCAGCCATCCTTGTATATGTTTCTCCTCTGCTAGTGGTTGTCTGATCATCTTGCACCTTGCTTTTGTTGATGATATAGTCATTTTCTACAACGGAAGTCACAACTCTCTTGTCAAGCATAAGAAAATTTTGGCTAATTATGAAAAGGATTTGGGACAGCTTATCAATGTTTCTAAAAGTTCTTTCTTTGTGGCTCCTAATCTTCCTCAAGATATGATCATTAATATCTCCAATTTCCTAGGGTTCAATGCTGGCCAGTTACCTATCACTTATTTAGGATGCCCATTGTATTTTGGTGGTAAAACAACGCAAGTTTTTGACCCTTTAATCTTGAAACTTCAACACAAAATTGGTTCATGGATGGGAGGCTTTCTGAACAATGTTGGAAGAATTATTCTGATTAATTCGGTTCTGAATTCCAGCACAACATAATTTCTCGCTTGTCTTGTCCCTCCCATTGTTGTGATTAAGATTATCGATAAGATGTTTTCTAATTTCATTTGGGGACATATTTATGGCAAGGCTAAATCTCATTGGACTCATGGATTGAATTCTGCCGCCCAACCATAGAAGGAGGCATTGGAGTTCTTCCTATTTCCAATCTTATACAAGCCTTTTCTATGAAACTCCGGTGGAGGTTTCTTAATGAAAAAAATATTTGGACTTCTTTTATGAAAGCCAAATATTGTCACTCGTTCCATCCTCCTCAATGACATATGCGAGGCTCTCATATTTGGTGCATGCTGCTCAAAGCGAGGGATCTAGGAGAGCCTCACATCTTTTGGGTTATTGAAAATGGTAACAGATTGATTTGGTTCGATAAGTGGATGGAAGACCCACTTAATCCTCAAAAGGATAATTGCCCTCTTAGTTTTGTGAAAGACCTGATATATCTCCTATTGCTAAATCTATCCTTGCTCCCCACGTTATTCAGACAATGATCACTTTTAATATTCATTTTTTTGACTCATGCGATGGATCTTGGTGGGATTTAAATTCTAGTAGTCTTTTTTTCTCTTAGCCCAGCCAGTTCTCTTATTAGGGCTGCTCATTCTACTTCTTTATCTGCTAAGTTTATATGGCACACTCTTCTGCCTCGTCCAATTAGTGTCTTCATGTGGAGGCTATTTCGTAAGAAGTTGTCGTTTGATGAAGGTCTCTTGCGCAATGGTTTAAATCTCATTTCTAGGTGTCCTTGTTGCCATGATAATGTTGAGGACTTCATGCACGTTTTTCGTCATTCAAAGGATACTACTCGTATGATCGGTCTTTCTTTCACCGACACATATGATATTCCTATGTGTGTTTCATCCATTCAGTAGCGCTTTATCTGCTAGCTGGGTCGAAGCTCCATTATTAAATTTCTGTAGCCCTCCTTGATTCTTTTGAATCTTTAGAAAAATCGAAACATGGCTTTATTTTATAACAGCCCTTGGCCTTCTTATGTCTTCATTTCCATGGTGAAAAGTGATTGATCCGTCTTTCTTTCACCGCACTTATGATATTCCTATGTGTGTTTCATCCATTCAAGGCGCTTTATCTCGGTGGTCGGGTCGAAGCTCCATTATTAAATTTCAGAGTCTCCTTGATTCTTTGGAATCTTTAGAAAAACCGAAACATGGCTTTATTTGATAACAATCCTTGGCCTTCTTATGTCTTGATTTCCATGGTGCAAAGTGATCTCCACAATATTCTTTTTGGCTGTAAACTAATTGTAGGTTATCATCAATTGCAAGAAAGTTAAAATTGCAAAAATCCATGTCAAGCAAATTATATACTTCTTCGTCGTCGCAATTGAACTTTGATTTTTATTTTTGGTCAATGTGACCTATCTTTGGACTTATATTTACTATATGTGATTATTTAAACTAAAGATTCGCCGGAACCGAGGGACATATTTGATATACTTAGACATCATAAACAAGGTGAAAAAGCTAACACACAATTTACCCAAATTTCATATACCGCTTGGCGCTTGTGTATACAAAGATGGAAAGTACCTCAATTCTTTGAGACAAGATAATTCTTGTCGAATAATTTTGGCATTATAAGTACAGCCAAGAAGACGGTTCCCACAGTGCTAGGCAACTACCGGTGTCTTTAGGCCTCCCCGAATTGTTTGGCTATTCTTCTACATCAAAGTTTATGCTCGGCTTAATTGAGCCTTGGTCGTTTTCTTCATTTTCTTCTTTAGCCACGTCTTGCATGATTTTGGCATTTGGGAACTTGGCAGAACACTTTGTATTCTCTCAGCATTGATGAAGCAGAGGCCTGGAAAATCTCACAATCAGTTTCCCATTCCTTTGGCCACTTGGGGTTCCTTTTAGACATCTCTTTATATGATAATCTGATTCTGATTTTTCTTTCTGTGCTCATTTATAATTATTTATTCCATGATGTGCTTTTGTTAATTCTTATTTCAAGGACACACGTGCACACACACACACACACACACACACTCAATACATGCTTTTTTAATTAGTCTTTGCCTACTTGAAAAAATCTGATAGGAAGATATATTAATTGAGAAAGAAGTGGCTAAGTAAGGTGTATGTTCTAATAGGAGCCTTATGCACTTATAAAACAGGCTTATATACTACACAACTTGGGTCTGATCTGAATCTATAACACACCTAGGGATGATGAACTTCCAATCTTGACCTTTGGGGAAGAATCCAAGAAGAAAGATTAAAAAGAAGATGAAAAACGTCTGCTGAAGCTGTGTGCAGACAGCCTGGACACCTTGTACGAAAAATGCATTTTCTCTCTCTACAGAGCTCGAAACGATGAACCGTTTTTTTGCCCTTAAAGTAGACAAGTATACCTTTCCAACGAGTATAGCCATGTATTCTGGGCCCTCCCGAGTCAGTACAGTTTAATAATTAAAGTTACTGAACTTTCGGTTCAGCACATTTTGGACAGCAGCTACCTTTAGTCCCATGTCTTGACCATCACATTGCCACTTTGCGGATTTATTTTCATAAGACACTCCGGTGTCACCAAGCTTTTTCTATTCCATGGAGGGGGATTTCTTGAATAAAACATTGCTAGCTTTTGGTTTGAATATGCAATTCTGCAGCCTAATTTAATTGAAAAAGAAATGTCTATTCAAAGTAAATTGATTGAGTCAAATTTGCTTTCTTTCAGTTTTCTTTACTTTCTTTTAGTTATACTTTTAGTAATCTCCTAATTCAGCTTTTGGTTTAATTGTTCTAATGTTTTTTTGTTGTTGTTGTTGTTTTGTTTTCTTTTCAGGGTTTGAAGGTTATTTGATCTCTCTTGATATGGAGTATATAATAGCGATAATAATAGCATAAAAATGTTATAAAATCAAGCATGTAAATATTAAGTCACAAAGCAGTAATGTATTATTAGCAAATGCTATAGGAGATGTCCATTACAATTAGACATCTTTAGCAAATGGAATGAATCTATTTATAGTGCAAAAGTGCTAATCTCAAATATTAAGTCACAAGCTGCCATAATGTATTATTCTGGCGTCCAGCACAGAGTATCAATGTATTTGATGGCAATAATATTCCCCTCCAGTTTCTAAACATAGCTAGCTTCTCAATAATATTCCTACAACAGTTCCATAAATTATAAAAAAAAAATAATATCCAATCCAGCAACAACAAAAATTCATCATCGACATCTTATGGAATTAGCCGTCAACTTCAATCATACTACAATCAGGTTCCTTAGTTACACCTCGTGCCTTCATCATCTTCTCACCTCCACAGATCATTAAAATTCTCCAACGGTGCTTCAATGTTTGACAACTGAATCTAACCAGCACTATCTAGAGGATCCATCTCTAAAAGCTCTCTAGCCACATGCTCAGCCCATTCAGAATTACCATAACTTCTGCAAGCACCCAAAAGAGACTCCCAAACAACTTGAGCTTCTTTATATGGAACTTTTCTTGCAAATCCTTCAGCCTCTTCTAGCAACCCAAACTGACCAAGCAAGTCAACAATACATCCATAATGCTCTGTGGTCGGCTGAATCCCATGAATGTGAACCATTTCATCAAACATCTCGCGACCCTTATCTAACAAACCAAAGACGCAGATAGAACACTAACAAATGTGACCTCATTTGGCTTGAAGCCTTCCTCCGCAATTCGAGAAGATTTTTAACGCCTGTTCCCCGAGCCCTTGTAGGCTCAATCCAGCAATCATGGCATTCCATGTACTGATATCCTTCCTTAAAGTATTCTGAAACACTTCCAAAGACTGCTCAACACACCCACATTTCGAATAGAGCAGTAGCTAGAAGACCGCTAACATCAATTCCATTTTTATCAATGTAAACATGAACCCACTCTCCTTGACTCAAACCGCCAACACCAGCACAAGCTGCTAAAACATTAACAAGAGTACAATTATTGGGCTTTATATTTGCAATCTGCATATCCTCAAAAAGTGCAACCCAAACTGACCAAGCAAGTCAACAATACATCCATAATGCTATGTGGTCGGCTGAATCCCATGAATGTGAACCATTTCATCAAACATCTCGCGACCCTTATCTAACAAACCAGCATGGCTGCAGGCAGATAGAACACTAACAAATGTGACCTCATTTGGCTTGAAGCCTTCCACCTGCAATTCAGAGAAGATTTTTAACGCCTGTTCCCCGAGCCCATGTAGGCTCAATCCAGCAATCATGGCATTCCATATACTGATATCCTTCCTTAAAGTATTCTGAAACACTTCCAAAGACTGCTCAACACACCCACATGAGACTAATTCCAGTTTGGAGCCTTCTATTTCAAATCTACTCAAAGTGAATTCCACAAAAACAAGGGAAAATGTGGAAAGTAAGAAAGATTTTCATTCTTGTTGCTGCACTCTAAAAATCTTAATCAAACGATTCTGGAAAGGTGGATAAAAGCTATACTGCTAACAAAGTGTACGAGGAGGATGTCAAAGTTGTTTGTATTAAGATTTATTTCTCGGCTGCCAAGTGTAACCTTTTCTAGATTTGTTCATTGTTTGTGATGTTTAATATGCAGCAAGTTCTTTTAGTACCACAACCTGGAACCACTAGTAAGTTCCACATTTGCTCTGTTATCTAAGGTTCAAACCTTAGTATATCTAATGGCCCAGTGACAAAGATAAATTACTGATTTTGCAGTCTTTTCAAGCATAACCAAAATGAAGAGGATATGCAAAGAAGAATCTAACTAACATGTAAAGGGAACTTCACAAGACAAATTTGTTTTTTGCATAATATTTACTCCCTCCGTTCCTAAAAGAGTGTCCATTTTAGTTTTTCAATTAAATTAAGGAAGTTGACTTTTGGTTAGCTGCACATGTACATAAATGCGATTGATGTCCATATATAACATTAGAAGTCCACACTAGGACAAGATAAGTGTGATAGGTGAAATTGGTAAAATTATACAACTATGGACACTATTTAGGGACAGAAATTTTAAAATTGGACATTCATTTAGGGACGGAGGGAGTATTTTTGAGAACAACGATGTGTGTGTACTGAGTAGGATCTTGCCTGTCCATCCCGGCATTAATAACAGAATATTGGCGTCGGTCTTTGCTCTTGCAGCACCACTTTCAAAGTGCCTCATCACAATTATGTCTGATTATCCTTCCATAGTTCTTATCGTATCTGCCAATCCAGGTCAAGAACCAGAACTATCTAAAATCGTGGAAAATATAGAAAAAAAATATGCAAGATTAAGCTAATGCGAAGCTACCTTCGAGGGTCTCTCCTTTTGCCGCTGAAGAGAACTCCCTAGCATTTTATACAGATTGTTGATTAAATAATTAAGTAGTAATGTGCTTGTTTTTTATGCAGATTGTTGATAGATAATTTTTTCTTTCTTTTTGATGTGCTTATAGGATAAGTTTGACTTTCCATGTGGTCATGAGCCTTGGATCTTGAGGTCACTTGGCAAGAAATGGAAGAACTGGAAATCTACTATCAAAAGCAACTATTACGACCCAACAAAGTCAGTTCAATAGCAAATTTCTAATACACCACCATGTGGAAGAGTAAATGATGAGCAATGGAA
This sequence comes from Codonopsis lanceolata, assembly GCA_013146195.2. Classification (NCBI taxonomy): domain Eukaryota; kingdom Viridiplantae; phylum Streptophyta; class Magnoliopsida; order Asterales; family Campanulaceae; genus Codonopsis; species Codonopsis lanceolata. The sequence goes on along the minus strand of CM028379.1, from coordinate 118,705,726 downwards.
AGAACTCCTTAATACGTGGCACTCTCAAGAGCATCAGGTATGACATATGGATGTTTTTGTTTAAGCATGTAAGTTAATTTTAAACTTATGAATATTTACTCTCCTATACGCGTAAATGTGTAGGATGTTGCCAAGAAGAATAAAGCAAGTCGTGCAAAACAACCAATGATTCACATAACAGGCAAAAAAAGTTTTGCAAAGGTTTTAGAGGATGAGGTATTTAATTTTCAAAATGTTAAGATTATTGATATTTTTTAGAGTCAATTTTGATACAATGCTCGCCTATATCTTTAATGTAGAAAAAAAAGCTGGGTTACACCCCTCCACGCATGGACTTATTTATCAAGTGCTATTCAAAGAGAGATGGGAGTGCAGGAAATGAATCTTCTGGACATGCAATGGTTTGTTTACCATCTCTTTATTATATATTTTTGTTTTATAATATACTCATCCTTTCCAGTCAAGTGAAATAATATACTTATAATATTCTTGTAGGAAAAAATGTGTGACCTAGCTAAAAGCGCACTAGAAGGATCAAGGCACAATGCTGATAATGATAATGATATATTCGCACAAGTCTTGGGAAAAGAAAAACCAGGTCATGTACGCATGCGTGGTTTAGGTGTTTGCCCAACCGATTTGTGGGGCACAATGCCAAGTCGTGCCACAGCTTATAGAATGGCCATGGAATATAAGACCACCTTGGATAAAGTAGTTGGACAATACGATGACTTAAACACTAAGTATGAGCGCATGGAGTCGATACTTATGAATGGTGGTCGGAATGGAGGCACTCCTTCAAATCCCACAAGTGAACCTGAAGGGTCTTCTCAATTGAATTGCTCTAATGGTGGTGTGAATGGAGGCACTCGTTCAAATCCCACAAGTGAACTTGAAGGGTCTTCTCAATTGAATCGTTCTAGTGAACCTGATGTGTCTTCTCAATGTCAAATGGGTCACCTATCGTCCACCTGTCCAATAATCCGAGTAAGTCTCATTATGTATATTGAACTATAAAATTTGTATAAATTAATTAGTTTTTTTCTGATACTTTAATGTGCTTAGCTGCATTTGTCAAGCAATTCAATTCAAATCAATCTCAATTAGTTTTTTTTTCTTATTTGGCTTGGCTACCTTCTATGTGGCCAGTTGGATAATGTGCATCAGATTGATTAGAGTCAATCACCTGTGAATTGTTAATTAAATTGAGTGATAATTTGCATTGACCGTAGGGAGTATTTTGCTTAATTATCACTTATGTATATGAGCCATAATGTGGTATGGGTCTGTCATTGTGACTAGGTTTTTGTCAACCAATGTCATTGCTCGTATAGTTTGTTACTTGTAATTGGAATATAGTTTTTCTCTGCTTAAGAATATGAATTGGCTCATATGAAAGATTTACATGGTTTGTGCATAAGAGTAGTCTGTTTGTTAATATTGTTTTGATTGAGATTTATTATATTTATGCTTTAGGCTGGTGCAATAGTATCTCTCAAGAGTATAGTAAATTCAAGCCATGTTGTTGCTAAAGGAATCATCTCTAGTATCGATCCAAAAACACAAGTTGGAGGTGCTGATTTAGGTCGTAATTGGTGTGAAGTATCCATTCAAGTTCCTGTGGAATGGAATGAAGAGTTAATTAGGCCACATGGATTTTTTAAAACAATTGGAGATGCGATTGGAGCACCAATAGCTTGGCCTTTATCATTGGTATGTTTGTATTATTTAAGTACATTAATCGGTATAGTATTCGTATTTATGTCATTTTTTTTATTTCTACTAATTTGAATGTATATATTTTGTAGGTAACACCGTTGGATTTTGACTCAAGCTAGTTGCATCCTCAAAATACGAAGCATGGGGAATTTCATAGATTAGTTAGGATGAATGACTATGGTTTATTAGTGCTTTCCAATATTTTTGCTCGTGTGATACAATGACTATGCATGGTTAGTTTTAGTTTGATATGCTTAAATTATCGAAAGACTTGACTCGGACAATGTAACCAAAATGTTTGGTGCTTAATTTTATGATAGCTTTTTGATGATTATGTGGGTTTGTTATTGTACCTTATATTATTTTTTTCATATGTTGTTTATAGATAATACTACAATGTATATAGCAAGATGTAATTGCCATTTGGAGGGATTTTTTGATTGCCTTAATATTACTACATATGGCTTTTCAAAGTGTCCTAATAGCAAGTTCATAGATTAGATATTGAGGCATTTTGAAGTGCCTTAATAGCAAACCATATGACAACTCCATAGATTAGCTATTGAGACACTTGCAAGAGTTGTTTCAATAGTTTTATTGAGGCATTTTAAGGTAGTTAAAATAGTTAGAATTTTCTATTGGGACACTTGAAAGAGTCATAATAGCTAACTTTCAATATTTTAAATAGTCTTACGGGGCACTTGTAAGTGACACGAAAAAAAAATATTGAGGCACTTATATGGGTCTTATAAAGTGTTATCATGTTAAAGCACTTGAAAAATCCTCAATAGTCTATTGGGGCTTCAAAACAAGCGACACTTGGACCAAGTGTCCCTAGGTTCAAAAGGCCTCAATAGGGTACCTATCGAGGCAGTTTTAAGAGCCTCGAAAGACATAATTTGTTGTAGTGTGGACTTGGTAATCTAGCTTGAATCTACTCGGAAACATAGAAGAGGGCCTTTGAATGCATATTGTATTCATGCTCTAATTAGTTGCACTATTAGAAATGACTCATCGGAGTTGAACTAAGGGAGTTATTGAACAATATCGACTCCATATTCAATCCCTACGACGTTTGTAGTTCGTTAGACTAATGTATTAGCTTACGTGACTTTGGGATGAATTGAAGTGCATGTTTAATGTATGTGCTTATGAGACTCAATTGAGCTCTTGTGTCATTTATATGGTGGTGTTAAAGAAATGCATAACCGAGAGCATGTTGTAGAATGATATATCTATTTGACATGTTGAATTCGCTCTTGTCGAATTCCTATTTGATTTGATGATAAGTAAGCAACTACTTGTTGAATAAGTTCGCTCTTGTCGAACTTGTTCCTTATTTGGTTTATATGACGAGTAAACATCTACTTGGCATTACATTAGTCCAGCTGGCATATTTGGTTGAGTCGATGGTGAGACAATGCGTCGCCGTCACAAGTTATGGGATTCGTGATAGTGATGGGTTGTCATACCGGATTTATCACACACCCCTCCACTGTGGGCCGCAGTGGGGAAGTAGCCGCTTTGACGTAATCAATAGGTGCGCTTTGGCATGTCTGTTTGACTGAGGTGTTCTCGGCACTTTGATACCCCAAGCACGGGTATCTCTGGCACGATAAAGTTAACACTTGTATTGCAGGAGCTACAAAGCGGCACCGGTTCTATAACATATCCTTCTTATTATATGTGGTTTATTTTTTGGCACTTATGTGAAGCAATGTGCTACCATGGATATTTGAACTTTTTTTTTTAAGGAAGCAGGGCGGCACCTGCGGAATTTATTTTTAAAAAAAAGGAATACAAACTTGAGGGGGACAACCAGCCTTACCCTTTGAACGGGGGGACAAAGGAGCCTTACCTCGAAAAGGAATTACATCAAAGCAACAAAAGAGAAATCGAAATATCAAGGAATAAAAACTAATCTCTACTTATTTGGAGTGACTTTGGCTTTTGCGAAAACTATAAAGACTCGCATTAATAAGCGTCAAACTGAGCTAATTTTCGTCTAAGTCATCCAAGGAAGATCGGCCATATTAGTGTACTGAATACGGCTTTTAGGATCATGAGTAAAAGCCACAAGACGATCTTTTTTTTTTTTTATAGAAGCAGGGGCGGCACCCTGCGAGATTTTATTAAATAAAAGAAAAACATACAAACTTGAGGGGGACAACCAGCCTTGCCCTTATATATGGGAGGACAAAGGAGCCTAACCTCGAAAAAGGAGAAATACAATTAAGAAATTCTAATGTAGGGAGTTCTATTCTTGTCAAGAAGATATAAACCTCGAACATGACTGGGCATCTCAGACGAGGAGGAGAAGTGACTATCACCTCCTTGATCACAACCAAAGTTAGCCAAGGCATCCGCCACTGAATTTGCTTCTTGAAAGCAGTGAGAGAAAGACGATCTGCCACCCCATTCTGTTCCCGAAACACATGATGTAAACTACCTTGTTGAAGCAGCCTACTACAAAGTCTAAGCTCATACACATATTGCTAAGGAGGATGATAATGCCTACTTAGAACATCCACAGCCGTCAGAGAATCAGATTCCACCATAGCAGAGATACCAAGATCTTGACACAAGAGTATCCCATCTCGTAACGCAAGAATTTATGCCTTGATATTTGAACTGTAATTGTAGAAGTTAGAAAAAGCACACAACATAGCTCCATGAGAATCGCGAACAATCTCACTGCCAGTACAAACACCATTCACACATGATCCATCCGTGTTCAATTTGAAACAGCCTTGCGACGGAGGCAGCCAACGAATCCATATACCTTTCGAAGGAGGCACATACTGAATAGGAAGATGAAGACGTTGAAGAGCAGCTTGACATCTGTTACTGATCATAGCCCGAGGTTTAAAAACACACATCATATCTCGAAGATGCACCAACACACGCCGAAAAATGAGATCAACTTGCATCGGAACATTATCAAAAATAGCCGCACATCTCGCCTTCCAAATTTCCCAACTTGTGAACATAAAAATACCTAAATGAATAGCCCCGGCTTGGTGACGAGAGGAAGAGCTAGACCAAACACGGAACAAGTGCATGATGTTACAATACACATTGACCTTACCCAAAGGTTGAGCAAACCGAGACCAAACTTCCGTAGCAACCTAAGATTGAGTAAACAAATGGACCATCGATTCACATTGAGGATTCGCACGACAACAAACACACTTGGAGGCCAAATGAATATGCCGACGTTGGAGACAGTCATCCAAAGGAAGAGCATTCTGCAACATGCGCCATATAAAAGCACTCACCTTTATGGGAATCCAATTTTTCCAGATTTTGTTTGCCCATGTTAGAGAAGGAAGCTTAGTAAGATAGTGATTTCAGAACGATGATGAATGAAACTCACCAGAAGTGGTCAAGGTGCAAACAAGACGATCAACATCATTTTCCGAGCAACGAATTTGTTGAATCTGCTCATGCAACTCGATTGGAAGCAAGGGGAGGAATGTGGTAATATCGGCAAGGGCATCACGAACAGTAAGACGCAAATCCATGGGACGCGGACCTTCAAGCCTTTCTCCACACCAATTATCATTCCAGAACGAAATGGTCTCCTCTTCCGACAATCCATCGACTGCATTGATCTGTGAACTAAGTGTTTATATAAATGAATGCTTGATTGACTTGATATTAATGATGATATCACGCTATGTATGATGCATAATGCTATGTCATGCATTATTGTTAGCTTACAAAGTCTCTATGACTTACCCCCTCTCCCTTTTACTGCTTTAGATCCGAGTCGTCCAGGTCCTTCCCGCTGAGGTGTTCCTGAGTTCACGCTTTTCCGAGTTCGTTCGCGACAAGGTTGTTAGATGTCCTTCTTTTGTTCACTTTTAGAAAGGACGTTAGGTATAGCAAGTCATGTAGACTTCACTTTGGGAACTTGAAAACTTGTCGTCATTACATTTTTGACTTGTAACCTTTGTATACTATTTTGAGTGCTGGCGCATGTACGCCGTGCCTTGTATAGCTTTGTATTCAGTTCACTTCATTTTATGTCTTGCGGTGAGCATATGATTAGCTCTTGTTATAAACTGTTAGTGTTGGGTTCCGGTTGTAAGTCGCCGATGAATTGGTATACTTGTCATAGACTATTATATCAAGTTTAAAAGTTTTAAAATGTTCCATCCTTTTAGTGTCGAGTCACGCTTCATCTACAATGTTGCGTCACGTCAATTTCTATAATTGAGTCCTTGCATGATTTGTAGTCCTATTTTGGATGACTTGACTCGCGATTCCTCCTCGGGGTCTGGGTCGGGTCGTCACATGCGCGCGTTGGGAGAATTGTACCGAAGACAAAGTGCTATAGTGCAGTAGGCACTATTGGGTGCCACCCATAATGGAAGCTGGCGCGGCGCCAAGAGGGGCTATGGGTGGCGCCCACAGCTCATTTTCTTTCAATTTTTGGCATTTTGCCCCCTGTATTTTACTGTTCATGCATCCTTTCATTTCTTTTGCATTTTAAACCATGTAACTTGACATTTGTTAGCTTTTTAATAGGTCTTGATATTTCATGTCATGTTACATATCAAGGGTACAAAATTGGGGTGTCTAAAGAGCCCCTCAACGATGGAGTTTACAAGTAAACCGAAACTTACCAAGTAAACGAACATCGTTGATAAGAAATAGACTCCCAAATTTTGTGGAAATTATAATGGGGAGGAATGTAATATGCGGCAGTTTATAGATGCGACAGTTTAGGATGCAGTTCAAATCTCACATACCCTAAACATATTTAGTTGGTTATAGCAGGTTATCGTAGTTTCTAAGTAGATATGCAATAAAATGCTCTAATGGTCGCACCTACCGAAATAGGTTTCCTACGTATCCCTTTCTCAGGAATCAAACCAAACGTAGATTGGCCTCATGGAAACAAACAACAGCATGGATGGTGTGTTTCGCCCATCATAGGCAGAACGGGTTGGACCTCGGATGCGTTTCGTCCAGCATAAGCAAAACGATACAACTTTTTAAAACGCGTTTTCCCCAGCATAGGGAAAACTATGCAACCTTTTAAAACGCGCTTTCCCTAGCATAGGGAAAGCGATGCAACCTTTTAAAATGCGATTTCCCCAGCATAGAGAAAGCGATGCAACCGTTTAAAATGCTCTTTCCCCAGCATAGGGAAAGCGATGCAACCTTTAAAACGTGCTTTCCCCAGTATAGGGAAAGCGATGCAACCTTTTAAAACGCGCTTAAAGATAGGAAAGCGATGCAACCTTAAAACGCTTTCCACAAAGATAGATAGGAAAGAGATGCAACCTTTTAAAACGGGCTTTCCCCAGCATAGGGAAAGCGATGCAACCTTTTAAAACGTGCTTTCCCCAGCATAGGGAAAGCGATGCAACCTTTTAAAACGGGCTTTCCCCAGCATAGGGAAAGCGATTTAACCTTTTAAAACGTTTTGTCCCCCAACACCTAAGCGAAGCAACTTTTTAAAATGGGCTTTCCCTAGCATAGGGAAAGAGATGCAACCTTTGAAAATGTGCTTTCCCCAACATAGGGAAAGTGATGCAACCTTTTAAAACGCGCTTTCCCCAGCATAGAGAAAGCGATGCAACCTTTTGAAACAGGCTTTCCCTAGCATAGGGAAAGCGATGAAACCTTTTAAAACGGACTTTCCCCGGCATAGGTAAAGCGATGCAACCTTTTAAAATACGTTTTCCCCAGTATAGGGAAAGCAATGCAACCTTTTAAAACATGTTTTCCCCAACATAGGGAAATTGATGCAACCTTTTAAAACGCACTTTCCCCAGCATAGGGAAACCGATGCAACCTTTTAAAATGCGCTTTCCCTAGCATAGGAAAAGCGATGCAACTTTTTAAAACACGCTTTCCCCATCATAACTACTTATTTTTCTTATAGAACTTTTATAAATAAAAACTTTGAATAGCCTACCTGTTGGTACCAAAATAGGCTCAATCTAGGCTAGAAGGGGGGGTTTGAATAGCCTAGTTGTGTTATTATAAAAACTTTTTATAAACACTTCTTAAAGATTTCTTAAAAAGATTTAACTAAAAGTGTTAATGCAATGAAACCGAAGAGGTTCTCTGAATCGACTAGAGTTCTCGCTTAAGCGACATTTATTCGAAATGGTTAAGCATAAAAGCTAATAGAAATGGCAAAACAGATCGACAGTAACACGTAGTTTAGAAGTGGTTCGTACTGTGAATAGTACTACGTCCACTACCAAAGTGGTTAGCTTTGGATTTTAAAAGGTGCACTTGTTTATCCACTAGTTTTATAAGTAAGATCTCTAATGGATCGTGTACAAAATAAGTTTTCAACCAAGTGTATAATGGTGAGAGGAACAATCAAGGATTAATTGTTCTCACACGTGCTAATGTAAAGAACAGTTTAAAAAACAAACTAGATGAAGATGAAACAAATTTAAGACGAGTAGATCTGCAGCTTCAGGAAGTTTGGTGAAGTGTTAGTTCTTGTCCTTTGATCTCTTGAATGCTTGAGTGTGGAAGATGAAGCTTGAGAGTTTTAATGCACAAGAGTTGTATCTTCAGATCTTCAAAACTTTAATAAATACCAGAGAGATCTTTTGGACCGTAGGACTGAGGCAGAGAGAACTGTGTTCAACGTTCTATTGCTTTGTATGCAATTCGGCGCTTTGGGAGATGTAAGAGCCACGGTCATCAGAGATGCAGTGTGTGCAGAGAAGACATTCCCAAATAGAGTAAGGTTTCAGCTTAGTGTGTTGGTACCGAGAAAGTCTTCTTAGCCAAAAGGGGTAATGTCTTCTTACTTTATGTTTCAGAGACAGCCCGACAGCTTGTCAAGATGTAGAGTTGACTTTTTAAAGTGAAATCCGATGAAGATATTTTGACTAGATATTTCAAAAAATATCTAGATAGGACTATATGTGTAATAATTCCATGATTTGGCTATTTTTGATTTTTCGCTCTTTGAGCAGACTTCAAAGTCTGCTGTTCTTCCAAGGCTGCTATAGAAGCCTACTTATCCGTGCCTAAACTAACACTAAATAGTTCTAAACAACCTTGATTCTAAGACAATTGCCACACTAATCGGTACGCAGACCTTTTAGCCACTGTAGAATAGAATCAGAACTTGCAGATTTTGTTGATGTCATCATCTCAGCTACTTGCAGATTTTGAATCATGCAATGAGATAATAACATGTCTTAAAGATTTTTATTAAGAAGAGCGACATGCCTCTCGAGCGTATGTCTTAGTAGAGAGATAGCTAGACTAAGTACTTACAAGATAAAAACATTAATATCAAGTACTAAGTAGAGCAGAGTTTAAATCTATAAGCACATGAAATATAAAGATTTAAACACGAAGTTTAAATAGACCAGATCATGATACGATAGAGCAATTTAAACTTAAAAGAAACATAAATCATCTGTGATTAAACAGGCTGTTTAACACCAGAAGTTTTTCAAAACAGTAGAGTTTGAAATAACAAACATAGAACAAAATACAAACATGTTCAGAATAGATGTGGTTGGGTGCGTCGACGTTATAAGTAGTCACCAACCCCATTCTCGATTCTGCGTTGAGGCGCTCTCTTAGTTTGTTCTCGTTTCTTCAATAAGAGCTTGATTCAAAAAGTGAGTAGCTTTCTCTCCTCGATGGCAAAGAACCCGCCTTTGTTCGCAGCCGCTCATGGCGCTGCTCAATATGGTGAACAGCAGTGAAATCAGTAACTTCACGTCTGTGGATGATAGCTCGCGCCAATTCGGTCTTGAGCTCTTTAAAGAGAGCACGAATGCTGATCTGCTGAGAGTGGAGCATGCCCATGAGAGATGCATGCTGGTCTTGAACGAGAAACCGATGAGTAGTGAAGGCTTGAGCGGTATCGTTCACCAGCTGATCAACAATCTTTCCAATATCGATGATTGTAGCATGAGTGGCATTTAAGGCATAGCTTACGACTTCGATTTGCTGGGCCATGAAGGATACTGTGTTGTTGGGCCATTCCAGGTTGGCATTATTGGTGCGAAGGAGGTCGAGAAGAGCAGGGTCAGCAATGTTTGAAGGAAGGAAAGAGGGGTTGAGGTTGACTGAGATATGGGTTGCAGAAGGGTTAGGAGCAGAGTTTGGAGAGGAGGAAGAGGAAGCAGGTTGGTTAGCAGTAGAGGTCGAAGATGGAGGAGGAGAGGGCCTAGAATCAATTTCAATGTCAGTGGCTGAGCTACTGACATAGGAAGAAGTAGAAGAGGAAGAAGAGGCTTCTAAAAGATAGGAGGGAAATGGATTATCAGGTAAGAGAATGAAGTTAGGAGGGGAGTCAGAAGGGTAGAGAAGATCAGAAATGGAAGAGAGATTAAAGAGAAAGGACTGAGTAGCAAGAGAGATGGAGGGAAATAAAATTTGGTATAAGTCAGCACAGATGGAAACGGGGGTAATGAATTGGGAGATAGGAGGGAAGATTTCTGGTAGGAAAGCTGTTTGGTAGAGAAGAGTGGATAGGTGAGGATCAAGAGAGGAAAATTTTTCTGGCATAAAGAAGGAAGGAGAAGAGTTTTTGAGAGCAGGAATGATGGCTAAAGAGGATTCGGGACGAATGGTGGAGATAGGTTCGGGAGAAGAGGGTGGAGAAGGGATAGTGTCTATGGTAAGAGAAGATGGAGAAGAAGGTGTAGGAACCACAGACTTCTTGCAAAGCCTGCGTTCTTCTTCTTTGGGGCAGAGATGGGCTCCTCCTCAACAATGCCAGGGTTGATGAGGAAGTAGGAGAAGAAGGGGTAGCAAGAAGCTCCTCCCAACAGGGCCGTTGAAGAAGTAAGAGAAGGGGATGAAGAAGAGATAGGAGATGAAGGGGAATAAATGGAATGAAGGGTTCGAAGGTTTGGTGCGTTTGGACCTACGCCGAGAGCGAGAGGAGCAGGTCTGCTCGTGAGGCCTCAACAGCATAGGAGCAGGAGCGTATGAGCAAAGAAGAGCAAAGCACTATCTTTTTTCTTCTTGGCTTGGGAGCTAGTGGTTAAAGAAGAGACTTGAAGAAGAGTGTTGATTCTTATGTTAGATTTATATCTGTTCAGTACATTACATTAGTTTTATACTTCTGTGGCTAATCGGGCTGTGTATCGATTAGCGTGGCAACTGTGTATAGAACTTTGCCTTGTATAGTTTTTATAGGACTTCACAAGTTCAACGGAAGACCTCTTCACGCCTTCAGAAGACTCGCTATAGTTTAAAGGACGGACCTTGTGTCCAATCGGTCTCTTATGACGTGTCCAATCCAAAGAATGACTCAAGGATTAATTCAAACTTATTCTACATCTTTATTTGAATTAAATCCAAGACATTCCTCGACACCTCAAGCCGCCGAAAGCAACCTTCCGAAAAGGTGAAGACTTTTCGCCCCGAAGCAGTGAAAGCAGGAAAAGCAGACTGTCCCCTAGTCTCTGCAACAACTCTCAGATCTGACACCTAAATCGCCCACCTTTTTGAAGATCTTAGAAATCATTCCCTGCTCTAGATATCTGAGAAGACGAAATTACTTGACTGACAGCCCCATGCATTTAATGCATTGATGAAAAGAGCTGTTGAAGTATTCATCTTCTCCAACGGATCTTTTGAAGTGCACGCTATAAATGCCGCCATTGAAGACGGTACAATACACCTACGTAATCAATCGAACACTTAAAGGATTGCTCTGAAACTTCATAACTCCAAGTCCTTCAGCTCAGTGCAATCAAGAGATCCTCAACAGATCTAGAAGTCCTCGTCAACAACAAGAAGCAACTCATCAACATTTATTGCTTTATCTTCTTGTTGTTTACTTTCATTAACTATACTTCTGCACGAATTAAATATCTGGTATTTACAGATATTTAATTCCCTAAACCCCAAACACAAGTCAATATTTTGTACACGATCCATTAGGGATATTCCTTGTAATTGATCTAGTGGAAAACATAGTGCACAATTTAAATCCAAGGTTGACTGCCTTGGTGGTGGACGTAGCACTCATTATAGTGTGAATCATCCCAAAATACTTGTGTTATTCCTTACTGCTTGTCTGTTACTTGAACTGTTTATATACTTTGTTTATTATTATCCATTTACAGAGTAACTTAAGTAAACTGTAAAGGTCTACCGGTAGTACTTATCGGCGGCACTGAACAACTTTGAAGGTCTTCCGCTACTTGATTCTTTTCGATAGATTGCAAGTAACTTTCAAAGAATTTACCAAAAAGTTTTAAGTGTATAATAAGCTATTCAACCCCCCCCCCTTCTAGCTTATTATTGTGCCCATTGGGACCCATTAATGGAATCGAGCCTTACTCTTTGAAAACAAGTTTTTCCAAGATTAAACTCTTCTTGAGAGATACGATATAATGGCACAAACACACTATATGCTTCATACATCTAATGCTAACCACGTCCCAATATTGGACGAAGGACATTTTGATGTATGGAAGGATAAAGTAATGAGATTCATGAACTCTATTGACAACAGATTGTGGAAATGTGTCACCGCAGAAGTCAACATGTACCAATGAAGGCCAATCTTCTAGCCTCCATTCATTGGGAATCCGCAGAAGTACCTAAAGAAGAATCTGAATGGACAGAGAGGATGATAGAAAGTCGTGGTAGAACTTGACAAGAAAGCAATCAACATAATCACCAAACTCTCTAGACACAAGCACATACCAAAAGTAATTCGATGTACAACCCAAAAGAGATGTGGGAAGCTCTTGTGGAATACTTGGAAGGAGACCAAGACACAAGAGAACAAGTAAAAATATACATACATCCAGCGGTTTGATTCTTTCAAAAAGGATCCTAAGGAAACAGAGACAAGCATACGATCGCTTCATTGAGATAATTAATAGTTGCTTTTCTCAGGTAAAAGCGATATGACAAAAGGAAATGAACATGAGGTTCTAGGCTCTAGGTAGCTTATGGCATGTGAAGACCCGCGGCTATGAAAGAATCAAAGAACTTAAGCGAGATGACTCTTCGTAGTCTCTACGCAAGTTTGAAGGTTTATGAACTTGAAGTTAATCAAGCTCTAGAGCAAGACAAGCAGTTGAAGCGTGTCTTTGCCGTATGGTCCAGAAGAAATCCTTTGTTGAAAACAAACCTTCCACTTCTTCTGTGAAAATGATTTTTTATCGAGACGAACAATTTGCCATGTTTGTAAAACGTTTTCAAAAATTTGCAAAATATGGAAGGAAGAACACACACCAACAACCTTTTAGGAAGAATGGTGAAAGCTCATCTAAGGAAGAGCTTGTGTGTTATAACTTGTAGGAAACACAGTCATTTTGCCTCAAAATGTCCTAAGCCAAAATTTGAAGCATACGAAAACCCTCTTTTAGAAAATTTCAAAAACAAAAGGGTATGTTGGTTGAAGACATAGAAGACAAACAGGTTGCTACATGGTTTGAGGCGATTCGAAAGAGGAGGAAGAGGATTGTGAGCAAGCTAACATATGCTTAATAGCTCATGATTCGAGTCCTACCTATGACTCGAAAATGAAGTTGTAGTTTCACCTAGTCCTTTGGACAAAAATGAAACCAACGATGTGGCGGCTTCGTGGGAAGAACTTCTCAAGGATAATCGGGATATGCTTGAAGAATTTAATTCCTTTAGAGTAGCCTATGTTAAGCGGCCAAGAAGCGTGAGCTACGGTGAGAAATCTATGATGGCGGTGAGATTCAAACTCTCAATAGGCATCAACAAAGAGAGTATCAAGCGAAGGAAGAAAAAAAATTCCTTTATGACAAAATTGATTGTCGAGCACATCAAAGGACTTGACCTAGAAAATTGCCTTGCAAAGACAATTGACTCTGGAGCGACTCGAGGATGCATTGAAGAAATCCTTTCAAGCCAAAAATCTAGTAATGATAAAGCGGCATAGGATATTCGGATGTGCCTCTTGAGCAATCTCTTGATCATAGAGAAAGGTGAATCCTCGAGGCTGCTAATGATATTTCCTTCTCTAAGCAGACATTTGGAAATATAGGGAAGCAAGGCCTTGGTTATTCAAGTGTCCCTACGTTTACCCCAAAGTTCGAGAAAGGAAAAGCCAAAATAGTGAATCAAATGAGAAACTGATAAAGGTAGCGGTAGAGAAAGTGAAGTCTGCGTGACAACTATGCCAAGGCAAAGTCTGTGGCGGTAGACCTCTTGAACCTCTACCGGTAACTATCAAGTTTGTCATGAAGCGAGCAAGGCTCCTTTACATTGAAGGTAAACTTAAAGGTATTCTACCGAATCCTTAGAAAGGTAATCAACGGAAAAGCTAAAGCTAAGTATGTTGGTAACCTACCTAGAAAGATTCGAAAGAAACCAATTAAGTCTACCATCAACAAACAAAATTTGAACCAAGAATGATGTCAAGAAAGGAATAATCATAAGTACTCTTCGGTTGAAGTCACTAACAGTTCTCTATGGACTTTCCATTTATGTCACTCTTGCAATTGCCTAGGCCATCGGCACGGAGAATGCTAAGGTTCACTCAAGATCGAGAGACCTAGTTCTCTCAGGTCAGCAGTTATGGGTTCCAGGTTGCTAATCCTTAGGACCGAAAGAAAATAAAGGGTACCTTGTTTGCTTTAATTTCTTTTCGAGGAATGCTTCATGGCTATAGAATCGAGAAAACAAAGACATCGGTACCTAACGGTGGTTGCTCAAGACACGGGAGCAGTCTTCTTCTGATATAGGCGGCAAAAGGACCTTGTTATTGGAGATAATGCAAGAGGAAAAACAATTGGATATGGCTCAATTACTAGAGGAATCTCTCCATCAACAAAGTTTCTCTAGTAAGTGGTTTAAAGCACAATCTTGAGCATATCTCAGTGCGACAAAGGACTTCTATGCCAATTCAACTCCAACGGTGCCTCATCAAAGCGGTGAATCACGCTCTAAATCTTGACCGGCAATAGACAAGGAAGCGTCTGTATCGTGGACTTAAATCTTCTAGAGATTCTCAAACACGTGTCTAGTAGCCAACAATGTTCGTGACAGTGGCTATGGCACAAGCGTCTCGATCACCTCGACTTCAAGCACCTCTCCAAGCTCTCCAAAATGGGCTTGTCGAGGTCTACTACGGTGTCTGCCGACCATGACAGAAGTTGTAAAGCTTGCCAACTAGGAAAACTTTCCAAGTCTTCCTTCAAAAGAAAGTGCATTGTCAACAAGCAGACCTCTTCAACTTGCATATGGATCTCTTTGGACCAATCGACGGTATTTCGGGGAACAAGTACACACTTGTAGTAGTTGATGACTACTCTAGATTCACTTGGATTGAAACTATGACATCTAAAGATGAAAGCATTATGATCTAGTCACGCTCTTTTTAGAAGACTTCAAACTCAAAAGCTTGAAGACATAAGCGACATAAGATCGGAGACAATGACACTGAATTCAAGAACAATGGTGTAGAAAAATCTTTGCGATGACCACGGGATCGGCCACAACTTCTCTGTGCCGGTACTCCTCAACAAAATGGTGTAGTAGCTGAGCGGAAGAACAGAACAACGATTGAGCGGCAAGAACAATCTTTGGCGAAGCTAAACTTCAAAGTATTTAGGTCAACTGCATGCTTTACCAGAATAGATCACACAGTAAACAAGTTTCATAACAAAACTCCATATGAAATATGGAGGAAGATCCCCAACATAGGATTTCTTAAAATCTTAAATTTGTAAATGTTTCATTCTTTATAATGGAAAAGAATATAGAGGAAAATTTGATGCAAAATCGAGACGAAGGAATTTTTCAGGGTATTCAAACATTAGCATTCGCATTTTTGAAACTAATTTAAAAATTTTAGAATCATGCATGTTTCTTTTGATGAATATGACTTGTTAGAGCCTAGAAGGCTCGAGCGTTGCTAATGATTCGATAATGAGAGGCAGTACAAATACAACATCTACTTCCCTCCTCATCGAGCGGCAATTGCGGACCCCTCAGTACCGCTAACCCTCACGGTGAAGCGATACGCGGTGCCGATAACAACTCTTACGGTGACCCTAAACCCATCTCTTACATCTTACCCCAAGCACCTTTAGATCACTCATCCTTCTTGTTCACGAGAAAATGAAGTTTTGAAGATCCTATCTCTTGAACGATTTTGGTGAATCTCCTTCTCAACCTACTCAGAATTCTTAAGGGAAGAACCCACGAGAAGTGATCTTCCTCAAGCGTTATTGAAGCAAGAGATCATCCCATTTCTCAAATCATTGGTGATCTCAACACGGGGAGTTAAATGCGAGAAATAAAGTTCGAGAAGAAACTATGTTTGCTTATGCATTTGTATCGAACTCGAAGAAGATTGATGAAGCTATCGAAGATCATAAGCTGGATTGAAGCTATGCAGAAGAAATTTGAACAGTTTGAAAGATGTAAGGTGTGGAGCTTAGTTCAAAGACCGGTGATCATCCGATCATCGGCACCAAGTGGGTTTCGAGAAACAAAAGAGATGAAGAGAGGAAATGTCACGAAATAAAGCTAGGCGGTTGCTTGAGGGCTACCGAAGGAAGAAGGAATTGACTTTGATGAAACTTTTGCTCTGTTGCTAGATAGAAGCAATCGAGACTCTTTCTAGCCTATGCATCGTTCATGGACTTCAAAGTGTATCGGATGGATGTAAGAGTGCCTTTACGAATGGTGATCTTCAAGCGTATACGTGGAGCGACCTCGGATTTGTCATTTCGGACAAAGCTGGATCACGTCTACCGACTCAAGAAAGCTCTCTACGGCTGAAGCAAGCTCCTAGAGCTTGGTATGAAACTCTATCAAGTTCTTAATAGAACAAGGATTCGTGAGAGGAAGAATAGACACTACTTTTCATCCTCAAGCCTGAAGGCCATTCTCTTCAGGTACAAATCTATGTGGACGACATCATCTTTGGATCAACTAACCAAAGCTATGTAAAAAGATTGAGAAGGCGATGCAAAGCAAGTTCGAGATGAGCATGATGGGTGAACTTACCTACTAGGGCTGAGATACAACAGGACTTGATGGAATCTTCATCAGCCAAACCAAATATCTGAAAGGAACTAATCAAGAAGTTAGGTCTTGATTCAGCTAAAGGATTCGAAACTCCAATGTCTACCAGCGCCATCTTGACAAAGATGAGAAGGGAAAGCAAGAGAACATGACCAAGTACCGAGGAATCATAGGTTCACTTCTTTACCTTCTTGCTAGTAGACGACATTATGTTTCTTTGTTTGTAGATTTGGGCGGATCAAAGGAGTCACATTTGCTTCTTTGCCAAACGTATCATCAGATATGTCTCAAAAACAACAAATCTAGGCATCACGGTATCCCAAAACCAACAATTTCAATCTAGTTGGATACTCGGATGCAGATTATGCGACTTAAAGTGAGCGAGAAGAAGCACCGGTGGGACTTGTCAATTCCTTGGAAATAGACTTGTCTCATGGTCTTGCAAGAAACAAGGATCGGTTGCAAATTCAACCAGCGAGAATACATCATTTTTTAAGCATTGTTGCTCTCAACTACTATGGATGAAGCAACAACTAGTGGACTCTAACATCAAGGCGCAAGCGCCCAATCATGTGTGATAACACATCGGCAATTCGGTCTCAAAAATCGATGATGCACTCCAAGACCAAGCACATTGATATCGTTATCACTTCCTCAAAGATCATGTGGAAAAAGGTAACATCGGTTTGGAATATGTTCCAATGAGCATCAATTAGCGAGACATTCTCACAAAACCCTTGGATGCCACCGGGTTTGCTTATTTAAGGAGAAATCTTGGTATGATTGATCCTCTTGCTTAATTTCAAAGTTATTTGTTAATGTTTCTTTCATACTAGGTAGACTTAGTTTTAGACGTCGGAAGAGCGTAAGTTCTCATTTACGGAAGACTTAAAGGTCGATATTCTTACTTAGTCTATTTTTTTGCTAAAGAGGTTTCTAAAGCAATAAAGGGGTCAGGATAAAATTTGGTACTTGAAAATATCTTAAGTTCCGCTTTTCAAAACGATATTCTCGCCTTTAAATAGTCCTTGAACGAGTCATTTGCAAAACTTTACGAAAACCCTTTGACAAAATATTTCTCTCTCTCTCTCTCTCTCTCTCTGTGTGTAACTTCACGTTACGCAAATCCAATATTTCTTGTTTCTTCTTCATCGGCAGCAGACAAGTGCGCTTTTCT
Source organism: Codonopsis lanceolata (assembly GCA_013146195.2). Lineage (NCBI taxonomy): Eukaryota > Viridiplantae > Streptophyta > Magnoliopsida > Asterales > Campanulaceae > Codonopsis > Codonopsis lanceolata. The sequence continues at coordinate 118,687,851 of CM028379.1, read as the reverse complement.
TCTTCTCTACTTGAAACTTACTACGTCTTGTTGCGCATTTCATTTCATAACCTAAAATTGTTTTGGAATTCAAGCGGTCATTTTCAAGTTTATACGAGTTCATACATTGTTGTTCTTTCAAACCTTGAATACTAACGATTGTTTTTGTACATTCATCGTTTATTCATTTGAAAACTTCTATCTTACATTTCTCGGGTGTGAATACTCTAAACATCCTAGGGTTTCAAGTTTTTGGTTCAGAAATTCCAATTATTTCGAGAAAAACCTTGAAATTCCTACTTGTTTAGTTGTTGAGATGAAAAGCCTAATTTTTATTTTACATTTCTTTCGAGGCAAGAACTTCAAAATCAAGCAAGGCAGCGGAAAGAAGTTGAACAGGAAGTGACATTCCTCGGTACGGATACTCAACCTTCGAGGATACCCCTGCCTCCGCCTCTCGCTGACATTATTAAGCTACGGACCCAAGCTATATATTAGGAATGTGCATTGACCTTGATGTCCAGCTATATTTGTCGGCGAAGGACATGGGCGCCTACAGGTTCTACCCCTCTTACGCCTCAATGACAAAAACTATAGCATCTTTACGGCGGAAGAATTCTATCAAAGAATGGAGCTCATGAACAAGAAGCGACTACGAGGAGGTGGATTCGGTCGTCCGTCTCCATTACAGCTAAATCAATCTCCACTATCATCGGCGTGCATGCAGTGGAGCTCTTGCGGCAACTATGGTTTGAGGCTTTACATGCACGGGAAGCCATGAGGGAGTAGACACCCTCGAGGGGAGCCACAGGGAAAATGCTGAAATCTATTCCTCTTGGCGTCTCTTGCACAAGCCACCTCGCTTGTGAGGCTCTATTAGAGTGGAGCTCATGACATGTTTACTTGACAAATCAACTTGACAGTCTTGTATTCCTTCGACTCAAACTCAAGCCGGGGGTCATCATCTTCAATGAGCTAAAGTAGTGGGTGGAGAAAGCAAGAACAACCCGACTTGCAAACGCCCGCTTCGTCGAGGCGGATTAATGCCCTTCTAAGGGATGATGCTAATGTCAACTCTTCTTTGAAAGAAGATGAGTTGTTTTACGATGGCAAGGAGAAGCAACTCACGGCCTGCGTTCTTCGGTAAGTATCTTGAGAATACGAGAACAGCGGCGGCTACGAAAGGTCTACCGCCGGTCACTCCGACAAAGTGGCCAAGCACACTTTTTATCTTGGTCACAGCTTCAATATGGAAGCACGTGGCGGCTAGTAGGACCTGAGCCTCTTCAAAATTACGATCAAGTGGCCGAGCCTCCATCAAGGCAAAGACTTGGCGATGAGGCGGCATTGTAGAGACCAAGATGGCGGCCGAGCGAGGCAAAAGAAAGGGCGGAAAAACAACTCAGCGAAGAGGAGGCAGAGCCAAATGGATTAGGAAGGAGATGAAGGAAGGCCAAAGAACAAGGCACGGGCCAATCGGCCATTCTTCACCTCCACATTGCAAGCCGGCCATCCTCCCACACCCGACTTTAGCCCGTCACTCGCGGCCTGCCCAAACCGGCCAATCACCACCACCTCTCTCGCCCAACTCCCAAGCCAAAGCGAAGGAGACTTGCGTGAAACAGCTTTGAAGACCCGACCACGGCGTCCCTCCAACCTCT
>CM028379.1:118647418-118686111 GCA_013146195.2 Codonopsis lanceolata | reverse complement strand
CTGATGATTAGGCAGAGAAGGAGAAAGAATTCGAGGTGGAGCAAGGTTCCATGTCTATAGCTCGGTATTCTTCTAAATTCCTTGAGTTGTCCCGTTATTGTGTGCATACGGTGCAAGATGAGAACACGGACCCGAGAGGTTCGTGAAGGGGTTGAAGGCAGAATACGAGGCCGGTTGTTATCCTACGGTTAGCGAATGCAGGGTGCGGTAGATCGTGCGTATGAGATCGGCGAGACATTGAGGAGCACGAGCGAGAAGCATCTGTGCGATCTTCTCGGCAGCGATCTTATGGCGGCAGGTAGAGTCGATCTTAAAATCGGTCGCTTACAGGCGTCGTCGCGGCGGTGGTCGAAATAGGCATCGATGCGGTGGTCGGGATAGCGCCCGTCGAGAGTCGCGGTAGTAGTGCTCTGCTCCAGGCGGCAAGACTTCGAGGCGGAGGACCGTTGGTTTGTTCTTATTGTAATAAGATTGGGCACTCTAGCGAAGTGTCGGACGAGACTTGGCACGTGTCTTAGTTGTGGAGATCCAAATCATCGGCTCAAAGGTCCTAAGTCTAGAAGCGGCTTCGATCCTCGGAAGTCGATTCGGCGATGCAGGTCCAAGGGATAGCGATGGGCGTCTAAAGCGCGAGCTCGTGTTTTCGCTTGATCGGCGAGGTGTTCCAGAGTCTACTTACGTGATCGGAGGTACTCTTTCGGTCTTCGGTCATCATGCTCGAGTTCTTATAGATCTGGTTCTACCCATTCTTATGTTGCATCGCATTTCTAGAACATTTATGTGTTTTGCACCTTGATTACCTTATGTGCTTGAGGTGTCTACAGTTGGGTGATTGCTTGTTGGCGTCGAGGTCTATAGAGGCTGTGATGTGCTTGTTCATGATCGAGTCTTGCATCTTGATTTGGTAGTATTACCTATTAGAGACTTTGATGTGATTCTTGGTATGGATTGGCTATGTGTGCACCATGCTTTAGTTGATTGCCGTCGTAAGAAAGTAACTTTTGCCATGCCGGTATTAGAATTTGTGTTCGGGTGATCATGCTATGAGTGGGGTTCATATTATTTACGCTGCGGGCTAGACAACTCTTATCGCGGGTGTGCGGGGTATTTAGCTTGTGTTCTTGATACTAGCATGTCTTACGCTAAGCTAGAGGATATCCGTAGTTAATGAGTTCCCGATGTCTTTTCTTAGAGTATGCTTTGCCTCCCGGCCAGAGAACTAGAGTTACGTATTGAACTATTGCCGGGGACTTCGCTATTTCTAGGGCACCTTGCAGGTATGGCTCGGCGAGAGTTGCGTGAGTTGAAGGATCAGTGCGGGAACTTCTAGATAGGGAGTTCATTAAGCGAGTGTATCTCCTTGGGGTGCAGGTGTTGTTTGTGAGGAAGAAGGATGGTAGTTTACGGCTTTGTATAGACTATCGGCAGTTGAACCGAGTTACTATCAAAAATAGGTATCCCTTGCCACACATTGGCGATCTTTTTGATCAACCGGGGTTCGGTTGTCTATTCCAAGTTTGACTTGAGGCGGCTATCACCGGTTGAGGGTTAGAGCGGAGGATGTCAGAAGAACGGCCTTAAAATGCAGCGTTATGGTCACTATGAGTTTGTTGTGATGCCATTTGGATTGACCAACGCACCTGCAGTTTTCATGGACTTGATGAATAGGGTTTTCCACGAGTATCTCGATTGCTTTGTAGTGGTATTTATTGATGACATTCTTGTGTACTCCAAGTCACGAGAGGAACATGCGAATCACTTGAGAGAAGTTCTTTCTATCTGCGGAAGAAGCGACTTTGCTGAAATTTAGTAAGTGTGCTTTCGGCAGAGCAAGTTTCTTTCCTAGGGCACGTGGTGTCTAGAGATGGTATCGCGGTGGATCCATCCAAGGTTGAGGCGATTACTAAGTGGAAGGCGCCTGAATGCGGTGGCCAGAGGTCCGTAGTTTCTTGGGCTTTGGCGAGGTTATTACCGTAGGTTCATTGAGGGTTTTCGAAGATCGCTACTCAGATGACTAATTTGACTCGAGAAGAAGTCTACTTTTATATGGAGTGATAAGTGCGAGGCTAGTTTTCGGGAGTTGAAAAGGAGGTTGACTACGGCTCCTATTTTGGCATTGCCGGTGGTTGTGAGAACTTTGTGATTTATAGCGGCGCCTCGTTAGAAGGCTTGGGTTGCGTGCTTATGCGAGAATGGGAGAGTTATTGCTTATGCTTCGGAAGCTATCACCTTATGGCGAAATTACCCGGCGCATGACCTTGAGCTGGCGGCTATCATCTTTGCGCTCCACAAGTGGAAGCATTATCTTTACGGGGCTAAGTTTGAGATATTCACCGATCATAAGAGTTTGAAGTATCTCTTTTCACAAAAAGAGTTGAATATGCGACAGGCGATGGATGGAGAAACTTAAGGATCATATGGTGCATTATTTCATATCATCAGGAAAGCTAATGTGTTGCGGATGCCTTGAGTAGGAAAGGCGTTTATGTCTTGTTTGATGATGAAGGAGTGGAAGATGCTTGAGGGCGTCAGAGAATGGAGTCGATTGCGAATGAGCATAGGGTTATCTTTGCTAGCGTGCGTGCTACGCTGCGTTGTTTGAGTTGATTAAGAAGGCTCAAGTTTCGATTACGAGTTAGGGAAGATTATTGATGGCTTGGGTGATGGTAAGACAGGAGTTTGCTTTGAACACCGATGGGATTTTGACTTTTCGTGGTAGGGTTTGTGTGCCTTCTACAGATGGGGTTAAGCGTATGGTTCTTGATGAGGCTCACAAGGCCAAGTATACTATACATCCGGGGAGTACTAAAATGTATAGGGACTTGAAGAGGCAGTTACGGTGGAATGGGATGAAGAGAGAAATAGCGGACTATGTGTCTAGATGCTTGACGTGTCGGCGGGTTAAGGCGAACACCGAGACACTGCGGTTTGCTTGACCACTTGAGATCTGGGAGTGGAAGTGGGAGCATATCACCATGGATTTTGTGGCGGGATTGCCACGTACTCGCCGAGGTTTCGATGCGGTTTGGGTTGTTGTGGATAGGTTGACCAAATCTTCACATTTTATCACATTGCGATGACTTATAGTTTGAGTCGGTTAGCGGCATTGTATGTCGAGGACATCGTGAGATTGCGGCATTCGATTAGCATTGTTTGGATAGAGACCCCGGGTTCACTTCAGATTCGGCATTCTTTGCGGGGAAGCTTTGGAGTGCAGTTAAACTTTAGTACGACTTTCCACCGCTTGATCGATGGTCGATCGGAGAGATTGATTCAGTCTTGGAGGATTTGTTGCGTGCTTGTGCCATGGATTTCAAGGGTAGTTGGGATTCCCATTTACCGTTAGCAGAATTCGCATACAATAATAGTTACCGATCCGGTATTGAGATGGCGCCATATGAGGCTTTATATGGGCGCAAGTGTCGTTCACCGATTTCTTTGGGATGAGGTTGGTGAAGCTAAACTTTGGGGTTCGGAGATGGTACAACGATCGGTGAGGCGTGAAGCTTATTAGAGATAGATTGCTTCTGACCCGAGTAGGCAGAAGAGCTACGCGGATAACAGGAGGCGCGACCTAGAATTTCAGGTTGGTGACTATGTGTTCTTGAAAGTATCGCCCGGCGGTACTAAGCGATTTGGAAAGAAGGGTAAACTTTCGCCTCGATTCATTGGACCATTCGAGATCCTAGAAAGGATTGGAGCTTTGGCGTATCGGTTAGCATTGCCGCCTTCTATATCGGATGTTCATGGCGTCTTTCATGTCTCGATGCTACGCAAATACTTGAAGGATGAGTCGCATGTCCTTACTATGATGAGATTACTTTTGAGCACGACCTTTCTTATGATGAGAAGCCGGTGAGGATTACGGACACGAAAGAGCAAGTGTTGAGGACAAAGAAAATTCCCTTGGTGAAGGTCTTGTGGAAGAATCATGATATTGAGGAAGCCACGTGGGAGCCGAGCTTGATATGAGAGAGAAATACCCTTTCCTATTCGATGACTCAGGTAAGAATTTAGGGACTAAATTCCTTTAAGTGGGGGAGGATGTGAGAACCCAAACCCATTACTTGCATTACTTGTTCTATGCCTTAACATGATTAGATATCTCTTTTTGTCCATGCCTGACTCGTATTATCATTATTGCGTTCCTTGTCGCTTAAATACCTTCTATGCTTAGCATTCCTTGCCGTTATGCCTTGAGTGTTGCCTTAGCATGATTTGCACTCAACCAAGACTTGTTAGGGTTCTATTGTCTTTCCATAGATGACTTAGAACACTCGCCTTGATCATAGTAAGCTTGATTGGAAGTTTAGAAACCTTCTTGCTTTGTTTTGGCCTTAGCGATTTCACCGTCTCCGTTTTGCTCGTATTTCGGCGTGCGAATTGTTCCTTGAGTTCCCGGACTTGTATTCAAGTCATAACCATGATTAAACAATCCTTTTTCATGCCCAAGTTACCCTAGTTTTATTAACGTTTGATCCGGGTTTGATTCGTCAACCAATCGTCGCTTGACTCGAGCCTTGTCCTACCTTGTTCCGGGTGATGTTCGGGTGTGTTTCGGACATGTTTTGAGTTGTGTTAGACCCTAGAATGGTTGCCCATGAGCTTGGGACCATTTAGGACTTGTTTAGGTCAAGTTTTGATGCTCGAAGTTCGAGTGAGGCGCCCGCCCCAATCTTGAGAGCAAATGAAAAAGGGCCAGTCTCGGCATCGGCTTGAGGCGCCCGCCTCACTCTCTGTTCACTGACGGGATTTTCTTCCTTCGGCTTTTGTGACCCAATTAACCACTTAAACCCCCTTCCTAATTGGCCCTAATCCAACCTATTAAACCCTAATTAAGCTAGATTAGTCCTAATCTCAAGCCACCTCCTTTGGACATGTGGATTCCACCACTCTTCTCCTCTTGACATTTGGAATTCCACCAAATCCATGCAAAGTATATAAAGGCCCTCTTGTTGACTTAACCTTAAACCTTCCATAATCAGATTTTCTCCTCTCTCTCTTGCCATGGTTAGTGTGTGTAGAGAATAGGTGAGATTGGTGTGTGTCTCACTCCTAGATTGGGCTCCCGACCTCCGTTTGCCAAACCGAGACTACCGGAGTGAAGCTACCGACGAGGAGATCGTTTCCATCCGATTACTTTGTGCTCCAACCTTCTTTTTCCTTGGTGAAGGTAAGCTATTGATTTCCCCTTAGGTTGTATGATTAGACTTGCCATGATTCCCCTTGTCTATTGATCCCCATGCTTTTCCATGCCCATGCCATGATCTAGGTTGAATTGGTCTCTTGAGATTTTGATTAATATGTCCATCTTGTTGCTTGAGGCCTATGCCTAGAATTAATTATGTTCTATGCTTCCTTAGGAACAACTAATGTTCTTGAATTAATAGATTTTGATAACTCTTGGGAATTTTGAATTCTAGGGTTTCATATGCCTTGTAATGATTATCCTATTGAATTGGGTCCTAGGCCTAGAACAAATTGTGTTCTATGTTCCCCTACGAATAAATAACGTTCTTGGACCCTTGCATTTTAATAACCTTGAAGGAATGATTCTAAGGTCCCTTGAATTCGAATTATCGATAACTTTTAACTACGGTTGTTAAACGGATTAATGACCTAGCCGATCACATACGAGAACTTAGAAAAGGGTTTGTGATGCATTTAGCGTCCTAACTCTATTGGATGAACTGTTAGAGACGACTCAACGGAGTCAAGATTAGCGAGCTATTGAACAATACCGGCTCACAGATTAATCCCTACGACGTTCTAAACGCGTTTCCCTAAGAATAATAATTCTAGACTTTGAACTTGAATTGATTGCCCTGCTTGATCTTGACTGTCATATTATGGAATGACTAATTGACATGTGAGTTCGCTCTTGTCGAACTCAACCCTACTTGGTTATTGATAAGAATAATTTACTTGTCTTGAACGAGATCGCTCTTGTCGACCTCGTTCTCTACTTGAGAATTTTGTTAAGTATACATTACTTGGCATTGCATGAGTCCAGCTGGCATCCTGTCTTTGTGCACACACGCCTCCACTGTGGCCACAGTGGGGAAGTAGCTCCCATGTTGTAATCATTTAAGAGCATCACTGGTGACTATCCCGGGCATCTCCTCGGAAGATCGATGTACTTACACACATTCGATACCCGCACATTCCAGATAACGCTTGTATGCAGGAACTACGTAGCGGCCCGGCTCTCCATATATCCTTATCCTATGTGATTTATTTATGCGCACTTATGTGAAACAATGTGCATCCTGGATATATGAATTTTTGCTTGTGATGATATCTTGCCTTGAATGTTGCATCTTGCCATGACATGCATGATTAATAGCTTACAAGTCTTTATGACTTACCCTTTCCCCTTTTACTGCTTTAGATCCTAGCAAGACAGGTCCTGCTCGTTGACTAGCTGTGTTCGTGCCTTGTGCCCTTTTGGTGACCGTTGATTCTTGAAGAGGTGGTTTTTGATGGCCTCTTCCTCTTGTCTATAATTTTGTAAGGACGACGGGTTAAGCAAGTCAACTAGACTATGCTTGGGTATTTGTGTAGAACTTGCTTGTAAATCTTAACTGCTAGTAGTTTAATACTTGTAGTACTTGTAATTTTTGTGCCGGCATTGTGTAAGCCGAGCCTTGGTTAACTTGTTATTATTCCTCCACGTATTAGTCTTCCGCTGAGCATGCTATTAGCTCTTTAGTAATTCTTGTCTTTGAACTGTTAGCTTGGGTTCCGGCATGTAGTGTCGCCGAAGACTTGGTTATTTTGTTTAACTGTTTATCAGGTTTAAAAGTTTTAAAAATATCCGGCCGTTTGGTGCCGAGGCGTGCTGCGACTCCAATGTTGCGTCACGTCGTTTTTGTGGATTAAGTCCTTGCATGTTTAATTGCCTACTTGTTTTCCTCCTTATTTGGGCGGTTCGACCCTCGGTCCCATCTCGGGCCCGGGCCGGGTCGCCACAGCTTCGAACCAGTGGTAGCAGGTCTACCGATGTAAAGGAGTTGATGTCTGCTGGTACGAGCTTTTTAACTCGTGGCATGTCTGCCGTTGAAGGCTTTTGACATTGCTGCAAGTCTTCCGGTGCTACGTGCAATTTGAAGTGCTGTCTGCTTTTGATCATCTTATAGGAGGTAGGACTTGATCAGGTTGCACCTAATCTATGACCTATGTGAAATCACACAAGTTGCCACACTAACCGGTACGCAGACCTTTTAGCCACTTGTGATGATTCACTTATAATGGGGGCAAGCAAATCAAATATATATGGAATATGCAAGGTGATAATTAAATTATCAAGAAGCGTATTCCAATAATCAACACCCTGTATCCGTACCCATAGCGAACTGCTCACTTTCTGCTGCCATACTGCTCAAATTTATACCCTCTGAACTGATACTGCCCATTTCTGATCTGAACCTGACACTTTCTGATCTGATTTTTGTGCCTGTATCTTGTATCAACCGGTCAATACTATCTCTGCCTTTCCAAATTTGGGCCAAGTTTCTGAGGAAAATGGGTTTGGAGATATCAAAAGGGCTGGCTGAAGGCTTTCTGGGCTAGGACTACAGTGCGCCTTTATCAATATATTTTATTATTGTTGATTTTCCTACAATTGACCAGACAAGCATCCTTTTTGTTTTGACAGTCTCAGGACTATTCCTAGAACAGTGGATTCTTTCTCCAAAGTATAGGACCCTCATATTCCACCTTTCTTTCGACTCCCCAATATCGGACTGATCCCAGGTGAAGGGCCTATACTCTTTCCGGGTTCCACCATTCAAAATGGTCCTAGTCGATCCTCAGAAAATAATCAATCAGCCCCTGCGTATATTTTTTTACTTACTTAGGCATTTTTTTTATTCATATATATTTTTTTATTTTGCTTGATTTGTTTTCTTTGTCATTTTTTTTGCTCTATTATTTTTTGTTTTTTTTTTCTATTTTTTTTTTCACACAGGGGCTGACCAATGATTCGGAGATGCAAAAACCGGTCGGTCAGTGAAGTGTCCTGAGAATCTATATGTAGTCTAACATTGGCTTATGCAGGGGATAAGCTGGCCAAGGTGTAGGGTAGCAATTCAGAATATATTTAGATGCGTGCGCGTGTGTGAGGCATCTAAAAAGCGGTAAAATATAAATTTTTTTCAGAAATAAAACAGACAATAAAACAGATATGGTCTATCTTGCTGTTATTTGTAGATTTTCTCGGCTTTTTTAGTTTGAATGTGAGCAAGCAGCTAATCACATCAAGAAGCAGAAAGAAAAGTGGAGAATCTATCTATTCCTATTAATTACAAATTTGTCCTAATCCACAAAATAAAGTGACAGAATGGAATAAAATATGTGATAAAAATAAAGCGAATAGAATAATAATATAGAGCAGCAAATAAAGCAATAATAAAAATAAAGCCCCGACCCTTTCGTTATGCTGCCCGGAAATTTATTGTATATATATATTTTTTATTTTTTATTATTTTTTTTGAAAAATATATATTTTTAAATATACATGTAATAGTGATCGGAACGAAACTGCTACAAGATGGAGGATCATATCCACAAATATATACAAAGATGTATAAGAACGCAATATTCAAATGCTTAGAAAAATATAACAAGCATACTTTAGTCAGAAACAAAAGAAAAAAAAAGTTTTGGTTACTGAGTCTAGCCCTCCATTTTTATTTAAAATAAAAACGATCTCCCCAGCAGAGTCACCACTGTGGGTGCCCCAGGAATCGCCCGCGCCCCGCGCTCCGCGCTCCCTTGGTTAAGGGAATGCGGCGTGCGGTGCAGACACAACGCTTTCCATTCCACCCTCCCTTGTATAGGGGAGGACGAAATAAAAAATGCGGAAAGGGTGTTGTCAAGAAGCGCGTTGAATACGCTTTGGTCACTTCAGTGATTTTTTGGTCGGTTATGGGAGCTATGGGTTTTCTGTAGCACGTTATCCCTTTTTTAGGGGATAACAGGATGCAGGAATACATCACCCTTTCATTCGCATCTTCCCTTGTGTATGGGAAATTGGAAAGTGCAAGAAAGGATGTTACGGGCACCACTACAGACTATATAAAAATTACCTTAAGGCCTATTTCGGATCACTATGAGTGCTTTGGGTTTTCTATATCAAGTTATCCTTTTTTTAGGGGATATCATGATATAGGAATAGATCACCCTTTCATTCCCACTCTCCCTTTTTTAGGGGAAAATGCAAAATAATAAGAAAGGATGTTGCGAGGCCTCACTGCGATCCAAAATGTTTTGACAGAGTCGCCATCTTTATTTTAAGGAGAAAATAAAGAAAAAACCAAAAATAAAACAAGAGAATGCAAAAAACGGGTTCAGAGGCTAAGTTGCGAGTTGGGAAGGTGCTAGGCACCCAACTCACCCTTTCGGTCTCAGAAACAAGTTTTTGGCTAAGGTATGCATTCTATTACTTATCTAGCAAATAAATAAAGCATTAAAATACAGAAAACAAAACAAAAATACATCCATACTTACATTATTTACGGACTTGTAGCCGCCTCCTTCCAATAGTTTACAAATACACTTAAAAATATTTGGCCATAATAATGACTCTTTTTAATGCTATTTTATAACTTAATCCGGGCAGCACAACAACTTATATTTTTACATTGGGCCGGATGAAAAATAGCTTTTTATAAAATAACGCCCTTAAATGCTCACCGTTTAGAGCGTGGTGTGCTCGCTTTGTTCTTTCGAGAGAGGGAGTCTTTTTTACTACTGCTGCTATTGCGGTTCGGGCAGGGTAACTGCTTCCGAAGGTTGCTTCTGGGCACCGTCAAACGGACGGAGCAACTGCTTGCTTTTTTGCTACTACGTGCTTGCTGCTGGCGAAAATCGGGCAGAACAACTGCTTGTTTCTGGTGGATTTGGCCTTTTTACTCGGGTAGAGCAACTGCTCTTTCCGAGATTTTTGGACCGGGGAAATAGGGTGGATACCTAGCTGGGGGGCTAAGGATCACTTTAACCGGTTGGTTTTGTGTTTGGAGGAGGTTTGGCAGAGTTTCGAGGCTTTATAGGAGGGGGAACTCACTCTCGCTCACTGCGTAAAATGAACGCATAGAGTTTCTTCGGGCTTCAAGCCTTTGTGTTCTGTCTGGAAAGTGAGGCCGAGCACCCGTATTTATAGTTGAGAGTGTGCTTCATCAGCTTGTACTGCGTGTTTGAGAATTTGTGCAATGCGTTAAGACGGAGTGCACTATTTGGGACCTTGGGGTGGACAACAGGCTTTTTGGGTGGCGCCAGTTATGGTGGGCGCGGCGCCAATTGTTTATTTTCTTTCAATTTTTGACATTTCACCCCTTGCAGTTCACTATTCATGCATCCAGTTTTTTCCTTTTGCATTTTCAACCCTGTAACTTGACATTTGTTAAGTTTTAGCAGGTCTTAATATCACATGTCAATGTTACATACCACGGCTACGAAATTGGGGTGTCTACACTAACAGGTGATGATTATTATTGTTTCTTAGATGGATTTTTCGGGATATAATCAAATTACCATTGTACCTGAAGATCAGGAAAAGACAACATTTAGTGCCCCTTTGGTACGTTTGTGTATAAGAGAATGCCATTTGGTCTTTGTAATGCCCCAGCCACTTTCCACAGATACATTATCTCGATATTTTCAGACCTAGTGGAAAGATATGTGGAAGTGTTTATGGACGATTTTTCGGTCTTTGGAGAATCTTTCGACAAATGCCTTGAAAATTTAACCCTAGTACTTAAACAATCATGTAAAACGAATTTAACCATTATTTGGGAGAAATGTTATTTTATGGTTAATCAGGGTATTGTGTTAGGACACATTGTGTCAAAAAGAGGAATAGAGGTTGATCAAGCCAAAGTATCAGTAATTTCTAAATTACGTCCCCCTCATTCAATGAAAGATGTAAGAAGTTTTCTTAGTCACGCATGTTTTTATAGGAGATTTATTAAAAACTTTTCAAAAATTTGCAAGCCTTTATACAACTTGTTAGCTAAGGACACTGAATTTATTTTTGCTAAAGATTGTGTTGATGCATTTAACCTTTTGAAAGAAAAATTAACCACGGCTTCTATCTTGTCCAGCCTGAATTGGTCTCTTCCATTTGAAATCATGTGTGATGCTTTAGATTTTGCTGTAGGTACTTGATCAAAGAATAGATAAATCGCCACGTGTGATTCTTTATGCTAGTCGAACACTTAATGATGATCAATAGAATTATACGACTACTGAAAAGGAATTTTTGGCAGTCGTATTTGCTCTTGAAAAATTCGGGTCTTACTTGCTAGGTTCCAAGTTAATTATCATCTCTGATATTGTTGTCTTAAAATACTTGTTGACAAAGAAAGATGTGAAACCTAGACTTATTAGGTGGATGCTTTTGTTGCAAGAATTCGATATCACAATAAAGGATAAGAAAGGATCGAAAGATACGGTAGCTGACCATTTATCTAGGCAAGAATTATGGTGTTTATTTGAAAAGCTATTATTTCAAAATAACATTTCTTTGAATGAAGATTTTCCTGATGAACAGTTGTTTGCAATTCAGAAATATGAGCCATGGTATGCATATTATGTAAATTTTTTGGCGCCTAACGTTATAAATCCTTATTTTGGGTATCATGAAAGAAAGAAATTTTTATCTGAAGTAAGACATTACTTTTGGGATGAACCTTATCTATTTAAGCGCGACCCTAATCTGATCATTAGGAGATGCATCCTTGAGCAGGAGCAACAAAGTGTATTAATATTTTGTCATGGTTTTGCTTATGGAGGACATTTTAGTGGAGAAAAGACTACTCGAAAGGTATCACAATCAGACCTTTATTGGCCTACATTATTTAAGGATGCTTACACGTTCTGTAAGAATTGTGATAAATGCCAAAGAAGCGGAGGAATAAGTAAGAGAAATGAGATGCCCTTAATAAATAATTTAGTTGTGGAAGTCTTTGATGTTTGGGGAGTAGATTTTATGGGACCTTTTCCCATTTCGCATGGTTTTGAATATATACTGGTGGCAGTTGATTACGGTTCAAAGTGGATAGAGGCAATATCTACTAGGAATAATGTTGCCAAAAATGTGGTTAAATTCTTTTGTGATGCTATTTTTAATAGATATGGAATACCTAGGGAAATTATAAATGATCAATGTACCAATTTCACCAACCGTTTGGTAAACTCATTTTGAAGAAATACAGGGTAGTGCATAAGTTATCAACTCCCTACCATCCACAAACATTTGGTCAAGTGGAGGTAAGTAATCGACAAATCAAGGGAGTTCTGGAAAAGACTGTGCAACCGGATCTTATTTATTTACCTCGCAAGTGTACGAATCAATAGAAAGTATAGTGTACGGACAGCAAGGGTCGAACCACAGAGACAAGAAATAATTAGATGTAACGATTAAACTAAGGGGGGTTTTGTTTATTAATCTAATTTATTCTACTAAAAACCATGTAATCTAATTAACAGTTTAAAGCAGCAAACACAGTTTGTGAAGATCTTATGGTGGAGAACAATCTAGGAATGTGGATTCACTTGTATCTACTCTAATGCTCTTTTGCCTAATGTATCAATCAATTTTATATTGGGTTCGTTCACGAAAGATTGGTATAGGTCGCCAAATTATAATCCAGTCTTCATCCTAAATAATTCATCCGAACCTATATCCTTAAGAGCAAGAACATATGAATTTCATATCTGTCACTTAGGAACATATATATGAACCTGACTATAACTTATCACTCTCGTGCGTCAATAAGGTCAATTATCACAATGGTTAGCCAGTGTACGACATACGCATATGGCCGTACAGTTATCCGCACCTCTTGGTCTTTGAATCCGTCAATACCATTCATTAGGAAAAAGCCAAATAGCAAAGAGATTGATAAACAGGACTGTGATAAACAAGATTTGATTGAATAAAAATATATAACAGAGTAAAAGCTTTGATACAAGTTGCCTCCAATCCCTAGATTATGGGGTGGTTAGTTCATCCTTGACGATGAACAAATCAACAGGATGAAAGAATTCATGACGATCTTCTAAACTATGATTACAGCCACTAAAAACTATGTATCACACACTAAAATCAGAGTAATTTCCGTCCTTTGGCTTGTGGCTACATGGCTTGTATTTATACTAATGCGTTCTGGGGAAGGAGTTACAATTAGGGTACAACACCCGTTCAGAATTTCGAAAGGGCTTACGGGGGCAAGGTGCAGGGGCAATGCGCCCGCAAGGCCTTTGCTTCCTCCGGGTCTCCGTATTGGACACCTTGCAGGGGCAAGGTGCCTTACCCTTGCGTCCGCAAGGGGCTTCTTCATCTGGTTCTTCTTCTTTTCTCTTTTAGCACTTTGCACCCTTCCTTCAATTCTTCACTTTAAACCTTCTAAATCCCATAATTTTACCTAAAACCCTGAAACTCACAATAAAGCTCAAAAACTCATATTAGTAGCCAAAAGCCTCGTGGAATTGCTATTTCTAAGATGTATACAACACACCTATCAAATACCCCCAAACATAGACTTTGCTCATCCACGAGTAAACAATACTAATAAATACAAAAGCAATTAAATTACAAAAAATAAGAAAATCTTTTTGGAGGGTGACACTATTCTCCTCTATAAACCCACAAACTCAAGGAGACTCTTACGAGTGACTCGACTATGCAGATAAATACAAAAAGTATTAAATACAAAAGCAGATAATTCAAATTATTCTAAAAACAATAAATACAAATAAAATCTTTTTGGGTTCATTCTCAAGTCACGATAGCATGGAATATTCATATCTGCCTCAGGAAGATGCTCACCACATATGTGTAGACTCATCCACAAATCATACTGACTTACACTCTAACTTGCGACTGGTGCCAACATCTCCGTATGTGTGTGCTAACCAGACATGGAAAATTTCCTAACTTAAATATTTTTATTAAGCTAAGCACAACATTCATTCTAAAAATCAGGATTTTCAATAAAAACATATGCAACACAGAGTATGTAATCTACCATCCGAACTCGGTCTATTGCAGAAAAATAGAACACCAAGGATTCCAAGTACTTATGCATCCATCTCTTGCACTTCCAATGTATGACATGCAATGCTTTCATATCCCAGTTACTTACAATAGCTAAGATTATGCTAACACTGTGAGCTTTGGTGGATAGTATGAATATATGAAGTGGGGATAAATTTACATGTATTACAATCAAATCAACCAACACAAGTATCTGGCAAAAAGATTAATATGACTTTATTAAGCTTGTAATGTAAGGCCTTGGTGTTGGGGGATACGATGGAAAAAGAATAGAATACAAAGTGAGAGAGCAAGACTACCCTTTTCCCCATTTGCTTCTAAACATATAGAAGTATTTCCCAATAGGCTAGGACCTGCAAAGACCACAACTGAGGATTTTCCCCCAAACTTGTTTTATTCAATAAATTGTGCTAAAAATAACTAGTGATCCTTTCTTCAGATGAACTTTCCTAACAAATCTACTCTTGAAAGCTATGCTTCCATTTGAATCTCCTTGCACTCTTTTTCTTCCTATGATCTTCGTCGAACCAAATATATATATATATATATATATATATATATATATATATATTATTTTTTTCTTTTTCTTTTCGATCATTTTTTTTTAATTATGACGAGGAAGAAGAAGTCTTCAGGAAATCATCTATCTAATAATGGTCCCATAAAATTAATTTCTCACCCAAATACTACTCTCTCAAAGGGTAGGCTAAAGTGTATAGGCTTTAGGGTTTAAGTTAATGTGAGTTAATGAAATGAAGTTGAATGGGGGTTGTCATATGCATAGCATACGCCATTCTTTAATTCAGCTCAAAATGGACACTAAGAATATTTTTAGTAAGGTCGGGAAATATTTAGGCTCAAACGATCCAAAGATGGCCTAAATCATATCCTAATGCCAGAATTACTCATGTCAGTTTTTAAGAAAGTAAATACACATAAAATATCATATCCATTATGAAAGTTGTGTAATTGAAAATTTCGCATCACTGAATTTCACATAAACATTCACTAGAAAAGAGGTAGGGACAATCAAAGCTAACATACAGTCATGGTTCAAAAGTGTGCTTGAAATATATTAGCAAGAAAAATCCAAGGGATCTAACTATCATGCAATTGACCCTAAATTACAATTCAATGCAACAATCATGTCGAGATGGCTATGCATCATATTCTTGTGCATCAACTATTTTTGCTAAAATAAAATGTGCACTATAAACTTAGTAAAAATATTCAAATTAGTCCATAATCATGACTGGGAAAAAGTGCACAAAGATTCGGAGGGTATCAAGAAATTTGCATAATCGAGTGAATTCCAGAATGATCTATGTAAAATTTATGTGGTTCATTGCACTAAATCATCATCGGCTGAAGTGACCACACCAGGACTTGAGGATGAAAATTTTGAATTTAAAATTTTGAATTTTTATAAAAATTGGAGATAGTTGATGACCCAATTGATGATGGGTTCCCGAATGAACCGAATATTAGTGTATTCTGGTCAAGGCAGCATCTCCGAAAATGAGAAAAAATAAAAAGCAAGAAAATAGAGAGAGGAGAAGAGACGATAGAGGGACAAAAATTGTCCCAAACCCAAAACAATATAGCCCAACTCCACCCTTTTTTTAGGCTAGGTCCTGCAAAGACCCTGGACTTAGAATTCCCTCACTCCCCCCAAACTTAAATTTTATTTTGTCCTCAAAATTGAGGGTTCTTCTACAAGGGGGTATGAGGAGGGGAAATATCAAAAGGACATAGTTGGTCCGCCTAACGAAAGAGGAAGAAACTTGGGCTTCGACTCATGGTGAGTCGGGACGAAATAACCATATAGGAAATAAATTGGGGATAGTACCGGGTGGGTAGCCATGAAATCGATGCGAATTTGCGGCAACTGCTAATGGATCATCTGTTGGTCCAACGCAAGTTCTTCCTGCCTATTGGAGATGGCCTCTAAAGGATCCAACTCCTCCTTAATATTAGCCACCTCTTGAGGCTCCTCACGTGGTACCTTCTCACGTGGCTAGCGTGGCTGATCAAAAAGAAGCGTCGTAGTAATGTCGGGTACTGCCCGAACTCTCTCACAATATGGAGTCCAAACGACTCCAGCCCCTCCACATAATCCTATGATCAAATTCGGGAAAATGAATCCCGAGTTCATTCTACCTCTAATGAGGGTCAGAATATGGGCATTGATCAGGTGCCCAACGTCAACAGACCCACCAGTCAGGAGAGTGTAAATCAAAACGGCCTTATACCATGACACCGTGTGTTAGTGGCTGGAGGGTATAAGGTGTGCACACATAAATTTGAACACGACCTTAGCCATGATTGTCAAGTGTGACTCGTCCATGGTGCAGGGGCCGAACGGTGGACCTTGATGATAGGTCCAAATAGTGTCAGGAGTTGCGATCATCGTATTGACCTCTTGAAGAGAGATGGGATGAGCAAGATGGACACTGTAGTGGTCAGTTCCCTCCTCGAAACTAGGGGTACCAAAATATTGGTTAATGATACAAGGTAAAAAACTGACATCCCTATTTTGGACATTACTGGTGTTGGATACCGCACCAGTCAGGGAGACATGCCCATTGGCATAGAACGCATGGACAATGGCCACGCCCGAAGTCACACAGAGAGGTATCCATCTTCGCAGGGTGAAATGGGCAGGGAGGTCAAAGTATCTAACATGAAATCCCCTATCAGGGATTATACTCTTGGAGAGCATCCTCGTGTAGCTCTCCGATGCCTCGAAAGAGACAAACCTAAATGCATCATAATCTTGCTCCTCTTGGATGCAGGAAGTAGAAGGTCCGGTGTTCCTACATTTACGGGCCATGGAGAACAACTAAAAAAAATATACTCTCAAAAAGAATTCAAAAAACTCAACAAGGCAACAAAAGCATGCACGTATATAATTTATGTGCGTATCTATCACCCTAGCATGCAAAATTTTGTCATATCAAAATTTACAGAAGAAGAGGGAATAGAAAATACGTGCATTGCACTGCTTAAAACACAATGTTGGTTTGGCTAAACAGTTCACGTCAGCAATAATGGTGGGTAGACAGTCCTTCAAAGCTTCCAATGGAGTGAATGGAGAGATGGGGATGAGGAGACTTGAGACGATTGAAGAGCAACAACTACCCTTCATAGCTTGGTCGGAATAGAAACTGCAATTGCTGAATTCTTTAGAGAGTGTGTGAGGGAGAGAACAGCTGAGAGATAAAAGTTTTGTTGATTTCTGGTGAACTATTTGCGGCCGCCTTGATTTTGCTTATAAACAGGGCCTTGCGTGCACAAGGGTCACAGTAATGGTGCATAGACGCTGAGGTAGGGCTTACGGGGGCAAGGGGTAGGGATCTTGCAGCCGTAAGGGTACCACGCTGTTCAAACTTGATGAGGCCTTGCGGCCGCAAGGTGTTGAGACCTTGCATCCGCAAGGGTCACAAAAACTGTGCCTCTTGTTAGCTGTTACATTTTTTTTAATCTTCGTTTTCGTCCTTCCGTTACGTCCTGTTACGGCCGTTTCTTTCCTGCACTCTGAAAATTCTACAAAAACAAAACTAAACTAAACTAAAATATTAGATGACATATAAATACAACACTATGATGCTTTACACCCCCAAACTTAAATTATGCTAAAACTGGAAAACATTTACTTTAAATGCTCATAATTAAATAAGATGGAGAAAAACATATTTAAATTACACTACGAAAGCATTAAATATTTATCAAAGTGGGTTGCCTCCCACCTAGCGCACTTGTTTAACATTTTTGGCTCGACCTAACTAGAAACCTAATCTATTGGAGGTTCGGTGTCAGAGAGACGAATAACTTCAATTGTTTTCTCTACTGACATTGGTTCAAAGTAAGGTTTGAGTCGGTGACCATTTACTTTAAATTTTCATTGGTCTTGGGGTTTCTTACATCAATTGCTTTATGTGGATAAATTCGTACTATTATAAAAGGACCAGACCATTTTGATTTTAACTTCTCTGGGAATAATCTTAGTCTAGAATTCAAAAGAAGAACTTTTAAACCTGGACGTAACATCTTTTTGGTGATTCCCATATCATGATATCTTTTGGTCTTTTCTTTATATATTTTAGCATTCTTATACGAATTACACTACAAGAAAACAGGGCAACTGAAACGGAATTTTGCAACGGAATTGAAATCAGTTTCAGTGTAAAAAGTACTCAAGCGAAATTGACGTGCACAATTAATTTTGCAACTCATATTGCAATGGAAACCTATTTTGTCGCATCCTGTTTCAGGGGAAAAGTTGGAGGGAAGAATGCCGACTAATTTGGCAATGGTTTTTGAAACAGATGAACTTCTGTTTCAATTTCAGTTGCATTTATTAATACAAGATTTTTATATTTTGAACTTAAAAAATTGGCGTTTTGTTTTGGGCAAAAAGTTTGGAGGGAAGAAACCCGCCTAATTTTGTGAGGGATTTTGAAACAGATAAATTTTCGTTTCAAATTTTTCATTCAATTTCAGTTGCAATTAATCCTAAATGATTTTTATTTTATTAAATTGCAAAAAATAGTCAAAACGACAGCGTTTATACCCTTAGTTCACAACTAACCTAGATAAGCAACAAACGCTTAGTTAGTTTTCCCCTTCTCTTCTCGCCCTCGCGCTCTCTCTCTCTCTCTCTCTCTCTCTCTCTCTCTCTCTCTCTCTCTCTCTCTCCATTGCTGCGTCTACTTCCGGCGAAATTCGTGGTGTCGACGTCTCCTTCTATGCCGAAATACATCTCCTTTTCCTCTCCGCCGAATTGAACAAGGTACTTAATTGATAACCTTACTTATATGCCTGAATATACACTCTCCAATCATGAATGAAACTCTCTTAGGGTTGCAATTGTTGGTATTATGATTATTTGTGAAGTGCATTTGAAAAATTATAATTGACTGCAAAAATATACAAGTACTATTAGGTGACAATCATAAATCTTGCACAAAATCATGTCAAAATTGACTCTGTAGCACTAGCAACACATGCCCCAAGAATCAATTTGAATGGTCTATCAACTGTAATAACTGTGAACATGCATATAAATTGTTTTCAGTAGTTCTTGGTTCTTCGTGTTCCCTGCTTTGTTTGTAAATTAGTCAATAGTTGGTATGATAGTGTTGATTAGCCAATAGGGACCCTTCATTTCCCTGTGTAGATCATGTTTAATGTATAAATAGAGGAGTCGATCTCCAACCCAATCAGGTTGGGAAAATTCCTTAGTGTGGTCTACCTCTTTTTCCCTCGTGTATGTCTCTCTTCTGCCTTGCGTAACTCTTATTCTTATAATAACTAGATAGAACACAGAAGGCATAGGAAGATCCTGCCAATATAATATACGTTCAGTTAGCATTCAAAATTATTTTTTTCATTTGTGCTTCAAAAGCGAATACGTATCTATGTGTTTTGGCACCTCTTGAACACTTTTCAGGAAAATAAGTGTGCCTTAGAGGTAGATGATATGTGAAGGATATAAATCAGGGTGTAATCACATTTACAGAAATGCTTACCCTTGAAAATGCATAAGATAAGGAAGACCCCATTGTCTTCATCATTTTGACAGCCAAGGAAACAGCCATGTTCAAAGATTCGATATCTACCTATTAAGCACAATAGATCGAATTTCTAGAGAGAGAGAAAAAACCCTTTCTCTCATACTTTTCAAGAATCAAGTGTACCAACGAGGGAAGGGTTTAAACAAGAAAAAAGAATCATAACTTTAATTAATTTACTTTCTTTTATTTTTGTATTTACCAGAAAAAGAAATACCTCAATTCATGAAGGGTTTACATGAAGGAAAAAACAGAAGAATCGTGAGGAATTTTCACCAGTGGTATTATGGCATCTCGCGCCATTGGAGGAATGATTAGTGCCGAACAATCCATCTCGCCATTACTCCCTTTGATGTCCTCAAAGTTAATATGCGAGTGAACCGGTTAAGTATAGTAGCATATCTACAAGCTTTAGCACTCTTTTGAGAGAGGATGGGCTTTCAAAGATTTCGTAGAGGTTGGGTGGGAAGTTCTTTGGTTATGGCGTTCGGGGGGCTTGCAGATTTGGCCTTTCACGAGTACTTCAAAAGTTTTACTCAAATGCACCTGGTGACCACAACAAGAGTTTCATCTTTTTTATCGCCAGCATCTGCGAAGTAATAGCCAACGTGGCTCTCTGTCCTTTCGAGGCCATTAAAGTTCGTGTTCAAGCACAACCTCATTTTGCAAAGGGCCTGGCTGATGGTTTTCCAAAGCTGTATGCATCGGAAGGCTTCCGTGGCTTATACAGAGGACTCATCCCGCTATGGGGTTGTAATCTACCATTCTCAATGATCATATTTTCGACCTTTGAGCACTCTGTGGATTTTCTTTATCATAATGCAATTAAAAGAAAAAAGGAGGACTGGTCACTAACCCAACAAATTGGGGTTACCTGTTTAGCTGGATATCTTCTGGTCTGCATTGGAAGCATTATTTCCAATCCTCGAGACAATATTGTCGCTTCTCTTTACACGAAGGTGACACCAAGTCGGGCAGCGAAAAAATTGGATTTAGGAATTTATTCACAAGAAGTCTTCCTATTAGGATAATGCTTGTCGGACCAGTTGTGACTTTACAGTGGTTGTTTTATGACAGCATCAAGGTGTTAAGTGGTTTACCAACAAGTGGACATGTTAGATCTACTGATGTCGAAGTAAGAAAAAAACAACCGTGAACTCTGCGAAGGGAACTCTTCAGCTTAGTATCTTATTGACTGCAGAAGGTAGAAACGAAAAAATTGGACGTACAGTGTTGTGTTTTTCAAAGGGTAAATCCTGTTCCCTGCCGACCTCAAGGGATAATTGTTGTGGTAGCATGGCTATCTATTTCAAAGGGTAATTTTTTTAATGACCGTTACTTTGTGTAAAGGTACTAGCGGAGAACCGCCTCTGGAATGGTGATCTATTAATGGAAATTGCAAGATTGATCACAATATATATATATATATATATATATATATATATATATATATATATCTACCTGTTTATAGTACATCTAGCTCCACTCAGCCAATTCTTACAATAAAAAACATCCCCAATGGCTTCACAAAAACTGACATACCTTTGCCCCTCCAGTGACGTGAAGTCGGATAGTGTTTGCCTGCAGGTCTTCGATAGCCCCAGATAAGGCAGAAGTGTGATCACTTTCAACCATAGCCCATTCATTGAGGTAAGTCATCTGAGCTAGAGATACAAACAAGCAGACGAATACCAAAGATATCATCCGAAAATTCACATTTAAACATGGGAAAACAAAGGGAAGAAAGATAGCATAAGATGTGGTGAAGTTGAAATCATAGACAAAGTACCAAATTAAAAAGACAACTAGACAAGTAGACCATATATACACACACATAGCAAAGCATAAGAAAGGAAAACCTTTATACTAGTTCCCATAACTGATTTCCATCACCAGACAAGTAAAAAAAAATTGAACAAAAAACTTAGAAATGTTTCTTAAATCATGATAGAATACCACTTGGTGAAACATTCCATTAAGTTTCTGTATGACAGTATGAAATATAACTAGGAATAATAAATGACGAATAGGATTTTTCCTTATCATTTCATTTCATTAATTCTTGGACATCTGAAACCTTTCAACTGGTGGGTTTAATCTAACATGATAAATGGAGCAAAGAATATTTGAAATGACCACAAACTGCATAATGCATATGGCCAAATTCTCTTTAATCAAGATAGAGAAAGTTAAAGCTGTCGGGGACAACTAATTGAATGGTTGTTTAATCTAAGGGGCAAGGGCTGAGCTGATTGATGATAATGATAGATAGATAGATAGATCAATATCATAGAGCATTAAACTAGGTATTTTATTTGTTTGTTCTAAATGCTTTATTTACTGTACCTTGAATTGAATTTTAATGACTGGAGTTGGGTTTTTGAATTTTGGATTGAGTGGGTATTGGTATTGTTATTGATTATTGAATTGGAAAGAAAGATTTATGGGCTTTGGTTTGGGGGATTTGTCATAGTCAATCAAACTTTTAACCTTTAAAGCATTCGTGCAAAGGCATCTCAATTCTCATGCCATGAAAAAGAAAAAGAAAAGAAAAAAAGATTCTTAACCCATTTCCCTTCACCTTTGTTTTCTAACTTTTGGCTGCTTAATTTGATTTCATTGGCTACCATCTTCCTTCAATATTTTCTGGCCATACTTGTTTCAATGAATGCCTATACTGCTTATAAAAAATAGCTACCTTGATCCTCATGTTGGCTATGTTGTTTTGAATTATAAACTATTTCCTGTTCTTATGAATCTAATATCAAATTGTAGGTTAAAATACACAGGATCCTTTTGCAATCAAGGTTTCGAACAAGAATGAAAGAGAAAGCGGATCTATTTTTTGTGCCAGCTTATGCTAAATGTGTACGCATGATGGGTGGTCTGAATGATAAAGAGATAAATCAGACTTATGTGAAGGTAGTGTATCATCTACATGCTTGACATGAAACTCTTTAGCTAGAGTGTTGTGAAAATGAGGCCTCCTCTAAGTGCGTGAAGAAAAACTCACCAAAAACATTTCAAAGCTTGCATAATCCTTGTAGTGCTTTGTGCCCCTCTGCCGCATGTGTTGGCAGTTTTGTAGTTTTTCTTACAAGATGCTCAAAGCCTCAAATTACAACTTTGTCAACTGTAGATGATTGTTTCTCTTTGTCATTTTGAACATCACTTGTATATTATCAGTTGGCAGTGTGTTAACTATGCTTAAGCCGATTTCATTATTTCCTAGTTTAATATGCTTTTGCTTTCGGTGTTAAGTCAAATGCCATACTTCAGGTTATCCGGAGGTCGCAACCACATATTTGTCTTTCCGAGGTGCAAGTGCTTGTAATAAATTGTTTTCTCTATCAGTGTTAAGTTGAATTATCACGATAAACTCTAAACTTGCATGTATCAGTGGAGATATTCAGGACTTCTTAAAAGGATTAGATTTGAATGTTTGTACTAAAGGTATAATTAGGAGTGAAGAGTGTATTCTATTATCCATTGTCTTCGGACATTTCATTTACAGAACAAGTTGTTGACTTAAACATAGACGGTGCCGTGGGATCCAATTTTCTTTTGTCAACCAGTTTATTTAGCATTAACCATACTTCTGTTCTGGCGGAGCCTTTTTTGCAATGATCTAAAATTTTATTTTCAATTGCGGGGTGGGCACACTTGTTCAAATCCTGGGCTACCTATTTAAACCGGTCCATAATTCTTACTCCTGAGGTAAAACTCTCTCTCTAGAACATGAGGTGATTGAGTGTTAACTAGCTGTAAGTTGATTATAACTTGTATGACTTAGAAGTGTACGCTGAAATTACTTGGTTGTACTGGCTCCAAAGCATAATGATACCAATTATTATTCACCGGAACACGTAAGTTAATATAATTCCTTTTCTCTTGTGTTGGGGTGCCCTCGTTTGATGGGTGTGCACCATTGCTTTGTTATTGAACGTAAATGTTTTTTTGGGGTGCCCTCGTTTGATGGGTGTGCACCATTGCTTTGTTGTTGGCTATCAAGCTGTTGACCTCATTCATGCTCGAACCGTTTTGTTGGGTTGATTATGGAATGCATGCTGGTAAAGAATATTGATTCCTGAGAACCATGAGAACATGCACAAACAAGTTAATTGGAAGCTTAACAACAGATACAACACACTAGACCACATCAGGCTATTAGGTATACCACCATATTGCTTAAAACTCATATCCAGGACTTGCCTGGCCAAGAAGTGTATTTTCACTTGCTTTCTCTAGTTTGTCCAAAGCATCCATGCATTGCTTGTCCTCTTCATCATCACTTTCCCCTTCTTTATCAGATGCTTGGTCTCATCCTCCTTGGAGGATTCTCGAGTCTTCGGCCATGGTTTGCATCTCAAAGAATGCTCTTTCTTTGCTTTAGTAGCCTCAATGTACCGCATAAACAAATTCAATACTTAATTAAACATAACGAACCAATGTACAGCCTGTATAATGTAATCGTAAAAATGGTCCCCTAGAATTACATATAACGAACCAATGTACTAGTAGTTCTATAGTCTACCGAACAAGATCATATAAGAACTTCTTAGTGTAGGGGTTATACATTCTACATAAAATCATTAGTAACCTCAGATAAAAATTATAGTCCAGCTTGAGACAAAGCATTAGATACATAATCAACTTGTGCAGGTAATTAGTGAGACACATTCTTAGTTGTTAGCTTCATTAGTGAGACACGAATTTTGGCTATGAATCTTGAGGACGAGCTTGAAGAAACTGAGATTGAGGGGTTTTGCTCTCAAGTCCAGGCTTTATTCTGCCATGATGCGATTCATAATCAACTTGTGCATGTAATTATTCTTCCTTAAATCTCGGGTTTGGGGAACACGGGTTTGTGGATGGACTTTTTCCCTCCTTTACAGGGTAATTTTTCAAAGATGGATCCTTTTCTCATATGATTTTGTAGTAATATCAGCCACAACTAACCTCCATCATAAAATATAGGTTCCATTGTGAATACTCCTTCATTATACTACTTATAAAAAAAAAACTCTGTTATACTAACATTGTTAGGAAGACATCCGTTGGAAACTGCAATCATTTACAATTCCTTGCCATTAATACTCTATCTTAAATACTTCATTTTGAACATATAGAGTTAGCTCTCACTGGAATTTACTTGATTTTTGTAATTAATCATAATGTATAGGTTTGAATTTTGTGATGTCATGCATTAGATGGATCGAATATAGTCTTTTTCCTATGTCGTGTGTGAAGGCAATTATTAACTGGAGAAGGTTAGAAGACATGTTGCGTCTGACATGATTGATGTTTGATTGATGATGTATTCACAAATTTAACTCCAGTGAAGGTTGAATTGCGATGATTTGATAGATATAATGTATTTTTATTTGTGTTGTCCCGACATTTGTTGATTACGGGTAGCGATTGGAATATGTTTTTCTTTTAGATGTCTGAGCTGGTCTAATTTTCTTTTAGCTTGGTAGTTCCAGAGCAAGACGATGGTATCAATTTTCCTTGTGTTGCTAAAGGAAAAAGACATGCAATTCAAGGAAAATTTGTTGTCGGTGAGGATGGTCCCACATGGAAGAAAGTACCCGAGGGGATGAAAGATTACTATTTCAAGGAATGGAAAGTAATATCTCCATATTCAATCCAATTAATTAGTTCATTTATATATGCTTAATATAAAATATTTTTTTAACTTCCTAATTGCAGAGACATTACAAGTGCATTGAAACTTATCTGGAAAGACAAGTTCAAAAAATTTGGAATACGATGGCTTGTGAACAGTACAAACGGATGTGTCATAGGGGACGACAACAAGTCATGCGTAGTGGGCACCCATTTTGGTGAACGCATCATGACTGGAACCGACATCTACCCGTTCAAATGGAGATTTCACATAGACCCAAGAGTTTGAAGATAAGTTGACCGAAAGAGTTGAGAAAACGAGGGATGAAGTCACGACATAATTACAATCCACATATGAGGCTAAATTTGAGCAAATGAAAAATGATTTCCAGTTGCAATTCCAAGAGATGCTCAATTCGAGGACTTAGAGGCTCCGAGCATCATCCACGAGCTCCAATGTAGTTTAAAGTAAGACAACTTGACAATTCTATGTAGTTTAACAGTACTACAGTTTAGTATGACAGTTTGTCAATTCATTTTGAATGTAATGTTTGAAGCTTTGTTCACTTTAATTGTTTGATTTAAGATATTTTAAGTGAAATGTCCAATCAGGTACAATTGAGAAGTATATATAGATATAATATTAGTAATATTTTATTTTCAGAAAACAATTCTACAACAAAATTTTTCGTTGCAAGTTTTTTCTTTTTTTAAAAAATTAGTTACAAACCAATAACGGACTTTTGCAACCGAAACATTAGGTTGCATACTTGAAACTGAAAAATTCAGTTACTAGTTTAGTTCCATGTGTAACTAATTTGAAACAGAAAAATCAGTTGCAAATTAGGTTGCATACTTGAAACTAAAAAATTCAGTTGCTACTTTAGATTTGTGTGTAACAAATTTGAAACAGAAAAACCAGTTGCAAATTAGGTTGCCTACTTGAA
This sequence comes from Codonopsis lanceolata, assembly GCA_013146195.2. Classification (NCBI taxonomy): domain Eukaryota; kingdom Viridiplantae; phylum Streptophyta; class Magnoliopsida; order Asterales; family Campanulaceae; genus Codonopsis; species Codonopsis lanceolata. The sequence goes on along the minus strand of CM028379.1, from coordinate 118,659,904 downwards.
ACTGAAAAATTCAGTTGCTAGTTCAGTTCTATGTGTAACAAATTTGAAACAGAAAAACCAGTTGCAAATTGGGTTGCCTATTTGAAACTAAAAAAATTAGTTACTAGTTTAGTTATATGTGTAACAAATTTGAAACAGAAAAAATCAGTAGCAAATTAGAAACAAAAATAAATCAGTTGTTGTTTGCAACGGATATAAAAAATGTCATAAGAAACACATCGCAACCGAAACTACAACTATTTTTTTCCGTTGCAAGGTTTTTGCAACCACAAGAAAGTGGTTGCATAGTTTTGCGACGAGGCTTATTGCTATGGACTTTGTTACAGACATTTTCCGTTGCAAACATCAATTTGAAACCGATTTCACTGAATTGCAACCGAAAAATCTGTTTCAGTTGCCCTATTTTCTTGTAGTGTTAAGCCTATGCTCTTCCAACTTGTTTAGCTGGAACAAACGTTCCTCTCCAGCCAAAGCTAAGTCAAAATTAAGAGTTTTAATAGTCCAATAGGCTTTATGTTCAATTTCCACTAGAAGATGGCTTGCTTTGCCATACACCATCCTGTAGGGAGTCATCCCTATTGGATTCTTATATGCAGTTCTGTATGCCTAAAGAGCATCTTTTAGTTTTGGTTCCCAATCTTTTCTACTTGGTCTAACAGTCTTTTCATGGACTTCTTTCATTTGTTTATTATTAACTTCAACTTGACCAGATGTTTGGGGATGATATGGAGTGGCCAACTTGTGAGTCACACCTTGTTTCCTAAGGCACGCATTCATCAAGTGATTGGTGAAGTGCGTTCCTTGATCACTAATTACCGCTTTCGATACTCCAAACCGACTAAATATTTGTTCATCCAAAAACTTGACAGCCGTTTGACCGTCGTTATTTCTTGTAGTAATAGCTTCTATCCATTTAGACAACTAGTCTAGTGCAAGTAGAATATATTCGCAACCATTTTAGACTGGAAAAGGACTCATAAAGTCAATACCCCACATATCAAAAATTTCAATTACCAGATTATAATGCAAGGGCATCTCATTCCTTTTACTGATTCCACCAGTCCTTTGACATTTATAACAAGTTTTACAAAATATTTTAGAGTCTCTAAAAATAGTAGGCCAATATAGACCAGATTGTAAGATTTTCCTAGCAATTTTACAACTACTAAAATGTCCACCAGAAGAGTATTCGTGGCAAAATGTAAGAATACTTTGTTGTTCTTGATCTGGAATACATCTTCTAATTAAAGAAATTAAACACATTTTGAATAAATAAAGATCTTCCCAAAAATACTTTTTAGCTTCTACTAAAAGTTCCTTTATGATATTTTCTACATGATAATTCACGAAATCAGCATGCCATGGTTCTTGATCTTTAATTGCTAAAAGCTGTTCGTCAGGGAAGTCTTCATTCATGGGGATTTTATTGTCAAGAAGTTGACGTTCAAGTAAAGGAAAAAATTCTAACCTAGACAAATGATTAGCAACAACATTTTCTGATCCCTTTTTATCTTTAATCGTGATGTCAAATTCTTGTAATAATAGCATGAATCTAATGAGTCTAGGCTTAGCCTCCTTTTTACTCAAAAGATATTTTAGGGATGCATGATCAGAAAATATAATAGCTTTTGCTCCTAACAAGTAGCGACGAAATTTTTCTAATGCAAACACAATTGCTAAAAATTCGTTTTCAGTAGTGGTATAATTAAGTTGTGCATCATTTAATGTTCTACTCGCATAATGTATGTGATCGATGTATTTTATACGTCGATTTTATATGCTTCTATGACTTAAATTATTCTATTTCACGAGGCTTTTGGCTACTGATATATGTTTTCGGTGAGTTTTGTAAGTTTCAGGGTTTTTAGTGAGAATATGCAAAACTCCAGGGTTTTATATGCAAATTCCAAGAAGGGCCAAAGATGAAAAATGAAGAAGAAACGAAGGAAGCCTAAACTGGAGACCTTGCGTTCGAAAGGTACCCAGACCTTGCCCCCGCAAGGTGGACAGCAGCTTGAAGAAGTCAGAAAACCAAGGCCAGAGAAACTGGAGACCTTACGGACGCAAGGTAATCAACACCTTGCGACCGCAAGGTGGTCAGAATGCGAACTTTTCATATTTTTACTAGTGTTTTGATTGGAGTACAACTCTCGGGTATAAATTGAAGTCGGATGCCAAGAGCCAAACAGAAAAAAACGGCTGGAGACAGTCTTAAATAGATTTTAGATAGATTTTAGGTTGTATAACATAGTTAGATTGTGTAATTACAAGTATTGAAGATCAAATCATGTTTCCGTTCATCTCCATATGTTGTTCATTGTCTAAGATGAACTAAATCATCCATAATCTAGGAGGTGGGAGGTAACTTGTATCGAATTTATGTTTTGATTTATATTTATGTTCATTCCATTCTTGATGATTGTGGTGTTTATCAATCCCTCTATTATTTTTCTTTGAACAAATGAATGTAATCGCAAATAATAAAGGCCTAGAGGTGCGGATAACTGCATGACCAATGTGCATATGTCGTACACTGGTTCACCATCACAATAAATTGGACCTATCGATGCACGAGAGTGATAAGTTAGGACCAGGTTCATACATAATCTAGGTGACAGCTAGATTGAAAGTTCCTGTGCTAAGGATATAGAATGGATGAATGTTGCAGGGATGGAGGCTGAACCAATAGTTCAACAGACTATATCTATCTTTAGTGAACGAACCCAAGAAATTGAATGTCACTTTTATGAATTGAACATAAAGGAGATACAAGTGAAACCCATAATCCTAGATTGCCACCCACCATACGATCTTCATATCTGTAATTACTGCTAATTTGGTAAACTCCTAAATATAAATAGTAGTTAGAATAAAATAATCATAAAACCCCCCCTTTAGATTAATAATTTGCTATCGATAAATTGCACTGTTCGTGATCTCTTGTCTCTGTGGGTTCGACCCTTGCTTCCAATACTATTTTATAATAGTATTGTCCACTTGCAAGGAAAAAGATTAAATAAAACATCGATCAAGTTTTTGGCACCGTTGCCGGGGACAAGTTAGTTCACGTAGTTAGTTTGTTGGTAGCGTAGTTTTTAATTTAATTTAGTTTTTAGTTTAATTTTCAGTTTTTACAAAAAAATAAAAATACAAAAAGATTTAATTTTATTTTATTTTTAATAGTTAATTGTTTTTAAATCGCTTTAATTTATTTTATATAAGGTCGTAGATCTTTGAATCCTAAATTGGTAGAACTGAATCAAGATATAAATAATATTAGAAGAAATCAAGAAGTCCTTGAAAGTCAAGCTTCCCAGTCTGATAATCAAGAACAATTTAATTAAGAGGATCCTCTGGTTGATCCTACAATGGAAGAAAATAATATTAATCAAAATCCTGAAAATCCAGTTAACCCAGTTAACCCAGTTAACAGGAATCAAAAAGAAGAAGAACCTGCAATAAAAAATATGGAAGTGATAGTAAATCAAAGAACTATTAATGACTTTAGTAGACCTTCATTAAATGTAGTGACATCATGTTTAGTTTTGCCAGATGTTGTACGGAATTTCGAGCTAAAAGATCATTATTTTAATGCTATACCATCTTTTTATGGGATGCCCCATGAAGTCCCTGTCAGTTTCTTAAGAGAATATTAATACATGATGAGTACTTTTCCTTTAGGAGGGTTGACAGAAGATCAAATTAAAATGAAATATTTTCCCAGTGCATTAAAAGAATTGGCAAAGCGATGGTTTATGAACTTAACACCTAGTAGTGTTTATACTTGGGCTCAATTATATGATTTGTTTATGAGTAAATTTTACAAGCATGCATCTCTGACAGAATATAAAAAACAAATCATGTCATTCCAAAATGAACCAGGTGAAACATTCCATGAGTCTTGGGATAGATTTAAAAATCTGCTCATTATGTGTCCTCATCATAATTTGGCTCAACATGTGTTAGTGCTTCAATTTTATCATGGTCTTTCGCCAGGCTTACAAACTATGGTTGATAGTGCAGCTGGTGGTTCTATTAATAGAATGACACCAGAAGCACTAGAAGAATTATTTGAAATGTTAAGTATTAATTCTCAACAGAAAAGTGCTAGAGGTAAAAATAGGAGCCTATATCAAATACAAGATAAATCAGATACTCAAGCTCAATTTGAAAATTGGCAAATTCAAGAGGCATGTGCTTTATGTGGATTATATTCTCATGCTACTAATTTTTGTCCATCAAGTGCTATGTATGCTGAACAGGCTAATGCTATGAATATATACCCTCAAAGGCCTAGGAATGATCCTGATCCTTCTTCTAATGTGCCTGATATAGTAGAAAATTCTGAAAAGGAAATTGAAAAGGATAGTGATAATAATAAAGAGAATAATGAATCAAGAAATCAAGAAGTTGAAGTTGAAGTAGAAGTTGAAGTTCCAAATAAGGAACAAGAAAAAGAGGTTCAAAATAAAGAAAATCCAGCAGAAGTTGAAAAAAAATTAGAACAAGAAAAAGAGGAACCTTATGTGGCTGCACCACCATATGTTCCTCCGATTCCGTTTCCAAGAAGACTTATGAAAAATCGAATGGACAAACAATTTACGGAAATTTATAATATGTTATCCAAGGTGAATGTTAATCTTCCTTTGCTTAATGTTATTAAAAATATTACAGCTTATGCAAAGTTTTTCAAAGATCTTCACTCTAAGAAACACAAGTTTGAAAACAATGAAAAAATTATTGTTTCTGAGAACATAAGTTCTGTTTTACAACCCGAATTACCCCCTAAATTGAAAGATCCTGGTAGCTTTAATATCCAAGTTTCCTTGGGAAGCTCTAAAAAGATGAAAGCAATGTTAGATCTAGGAGCAAGTATTAACTTGATGCCTTTTGCGGTCTATAAACAGTTAGGGTTAGGAGAACTAAAACCCACTACTATGCAATTACAATTGACTGATCGTTTAGTTAAATATCCTTTGGGTATAGTGGAAGACATCCTAGTTCAGGTTGATAAACTAATCATTCCAGTCGACTTTGTGGTTCTAGAGATGGAAAGGAAGATATGCACTAATAATGAAGTCCCTATATTGTTAGGCAGACCATTCATGGCTACTGCCAATACAATGATTAATGTGAAAAATGGTAAACTCACTATGTCAGTCCTAGGTGAAACTGTTGAAATCTCTATTTTTGATGCTATGAATAGACCTAGTGACATAAATGCATGTTTTTCAATAGATGAAATCAGTATTCTAAAAATCGGCCTAGGCGCCACCTCGACGCCTATAAATTCGGCAAATCGGCAAAAAAATCGGCTAGGCGGGCTAGACGGCCCCTAGGAGCTCTAGGCACCCGACTAGGCGGGCTAGGTGCTCTAGGCGGGTTAGGCGGCCAACTGCTGATTTTTCCGATTTTTTTAGTTTTTATAAAAATTTTGGCCCTAAATAATGTCATTTTGGGTGTTTTAAATAATAATAATAATAAATATCAATTTAAAATTATTAAATTATTTTTGTAAATTTGTAATTGTCAACGGACCTATGAATAATTGAACTGTTGACTATTTTTATAATATTTTGAACCGTAGATGATATTAAATTTATAGTTTTACCTTTAAAATTTAACATCATAATGTAATTATTACTTTTAAATTATTAGGTGATATTTAGTATTATTATAATTTAAAAAATTATGTTTAATAATTAGGTTATAATAAAAAATATATTAAAAATCAGATATTATGTCTTATTTCTAAGCCCAGCCTAGGCCCGCGTATATCTGCTAGCTCTAGCTAGGCGCTGAAGCCTAGCGCCCGCCTAATGATTTTTAAAACCTTGGATGAAATTGAAAAATTATCATCTGAAACGTTTGAAGAAGATAATAAAGATGAAGACTATGAGAGAGATAGATTTATAATTTATGATAATAGTCCTATCCCTCCTAAAAAAATTGACATTGATGAGATTGAAAGAGAAATAGAAGAGGAAGAAAGACAAGAGAGGGAGAAGTTAGAAGCTCTTAAAAAGAAAGGTAAAGAAGATATAGAGAAAGAATCAGAAAATATTTCTGATAAATCTGAAAAGGTAGAACAAATAAATAATGAAATTAAGGAAGATGAAGTAGAGATTTTGAAATATCTCTTTGAAGAAATTGAGGTAGAGAATATTGAAGTAGAAATTGAAGAAGATAAAGTAAATACCGAGGAGGCTAAAATAAAAGAAACAATTAAAGCAGAAAATTATTAATTCATGCCTTCTACTAAATCTCCTCCGGTTGATGAATTAAAACCATTACCACCCCACTTAAAATATGCATTTTTAGGGGAAGGTAAAACTTTGTCTGTTATTATAGCAGCAGATTTAACGAAAGAGTAAGAAACTAGTTTATTAAAAGTTTTATGGACACATAGAGAAGTTATAGGATGGTCCCTAGCTGATTTAAAAGGTATTAGTCCGTCTATGTGCATGCATAAAATACATCTAGAAGAAGGTAGTAAACCTTCAAGAGAAAGGCAAAGAAGACTTAACCCACATATGGAGGAAGCCGTAAGAAAAGAAGTTCTTAAGCTTCTAGATGCAGGTATAATTTATCCTATATCAGATAGTAAATGGGTTAGTCCTGTTCAAGTAGTTCCTAAAAAGTAAGGAATTACAGTTGTTAAAAATGAAAAAGATGAATTAGTCCCTACAAGAACAATAATTGGTTATAGAATGTGCATTGTTTTGCGAAAATTAAATGCGGCAACCAGGAAAGACCACTTTCCTTTGACATTTATTGAGCAAATCCTTGAAAGACTAGCCGGTCACGAATACTATTGCTTTCTTGATGGTTTTTCTGGTTACAATCAGATCCCTGTTGAACCCGAAGACCAAGAGAAAACAACTTTTACATGTCCTTTTGGTACTTTTGCTTTTAGGAGAATGCCCTTTGGATTATGTAATGCACCAGCCACTTTTCAAAGATGCATGATTTCTATATTCTCAGATTTAGTGGAAAGATGTGTTGAAGTTTTCATGGACGATTTTTCAGTTTTTTGAAATTCTTTTGATCATTGCTTAGAAAATCTTACATCAGTCTTGAAAAGATGCTGTGAAACAAATTTAACTTTGAGTTGAGAGAAAAGTCACTTCATGGTTAAACATGGAATTATCTTAGGGCATGTTGTGTCTAATAAAGGTATTGAGGTTGATAAAGCTAAAATTGAAGTTATTTGACAACTACCCCCTCCAACTTCTGTTAAAGGTGTTAGAAGTTTTCTAGGGCATGCTGGTTTTTATCTAAGATTTATAAAAGATTTTTCCAAAATCTGTAAGCCTCTATGTAACTTATTAGCAAACGATACATAATTTATTTTTGATAAAAAGTGTTTACATGCATTTAATTTATTAAAAGAAAAATTAACTACTGCCCCTATTTTATCCAGCCCTGATTGGTCCCTTCCTTTTGAAATTATGTGTGATGCATCAGATTTTGCAATTGGAGCGGTGTTAGGACAAAGGGTAGATAGAAAGCCTCATGTGATCCATTATGCCAGTAGAACTCTAAATGATGCCCAATTAAATTACACAACAACAGAAAAAGAGTTTTTAGCAGTAGTATATGTTTTAGAAAAATTTAGATCATATCTGTTAGGATCAAAGGTGATAATATTTTCTGATCATTCTGCATTAAAATATCTGTTAAGTAAGAAAGATGCTAAGCCAAGATTAATTAGATGGATGCTATTGTTACAAGAATTTGACATCACAATCAAAGATAAAAAGGGAACCGAAAATTTCGTAGTTGACCATTTGTCTAGATTAGAATTTTCACCCTTGCTTGAACGTCAATTTCTTGATGACCCAGTTCCCATAAATGAAAATTTTCCTGATGAGCAACTGTTAGCAATTAAAGATTCAGACCCTTGGTATGCTGATTTTGTCAATTATTATGTGTCTGATATCATTAATCCTGATTTTGATCATTATAAAAAGAAGAAATTTCTGGCTGAAACGAAAAATTATTTTTGGGAAGCACCTCATCTATATAAAATTTGTTCAGATTCTTTAATAAGGATATGTATTCTAGAAAAAGACCAACAAAGTATTATGGAATTCTGCCATAGATACTCTTATGGAGGTCATTTTAGTGGAAACAAAACTGCTAGAAAAATTTTACAATCTGGTTTATATTGGCCAACTGTTTTTAGAGACTATGAACTGTTTTATAGAACATGGGATAAATGTCAAAGAACAGGTGGAATAGGAAAGAGAAATGAAATGCCCTTGCATATTAATTTGGTTGTTGAAATCTTTGATGTTTGGGGTATTGATTTCATGGGTCCTTTTCCAGTGTCAAACAATTGTGAGTATATTTTAGTAGCAGTTGATTATGTATCTAAATTGATTGAAGCAGTAACAACCAAGACTAATGATGGCAAAACAGTGGTTAAATATGTAGAAGATTTGTTTGCTAGATATGGAGTACCTAAGGCCATAATAAGTGACCAAGGGACTCACTTTACCAATAAGCTATTGAATAATTTCCTCAAGAAACATGGTATAACTCACAAGTTGGCTACACCTTATCATCCTCAAACATCTGGCCAAGTAGAAGTAAGTAATAGGCAAATGAAAGCAGTATTAGAAAAGACCGTTAGACCTAATCGTAAAGATTGAGCATCTAAACTTAAGGATGCTTTATGGGCATACCGAACTGCTTTTAAAACCCCAATAGGAATGAGTCCATATAGAATGGTATATGGCAAAGCTTGCCATTTACCGATTGAAATTGAGCACAAGGCCTATTGAGTACATTAAAATTAAATTTAGATTTAACTTTGGCCGGAGAGGAAAGATTGTTTCAATTGAATGAATTAGAAGAACATAGGTTGAATTGTATGAGAATGCTAAAACATATAAAGAAAGACCAAGAAATATCATGACATGGGGTTAGTCAACAAAATGTTTCATCGAGGGATGAAAGTGTTACTTTTAATTCTAGACTTAGGCTATTCCGGGAAAGTTGAAATCAAATGGTCGGTCCCTTTATAATTATGCGAATCTATCCTCATGGGTCGTTGATATTCAAAATCCTAAAAATAATGAAATTTTTAAAGTTAATGGACACCGACTCAAGCCATACTTAGAGCCGATGTCAGTTGAACGAACAATTGAGTTGATTCATTTGGCTGATAATGAACCACCCAAGGATTAGGCTTGCAGTTTGGTCGAGCCAAAGACGTTAAACAAAGGCGCTAAGTGGGAGGCAACCCACTATTTTGAATGTTATTGCTTTTATAGTTAGTTTAAATATGCTATATTCTGTTAAATGTATTTTTGGACATTTAATTTTTAATTAAATATGCAAAAATTCAAGTTTAGGGGAAAAGCATCTTAATGTTATTTATATGTTACTAATATTTTTAGTTTAGAGTTTTTGTTAAGTTTTTGCAATCTGAGGAAAGTTAAAACATAACGGAAGTTAACGGAAAAAAGTGAATGCTGTTGAAAAGAAGGAAAAGAAATCAAGTTGGATCAATTCTGCACACCTTGCGGACGCAAGGTGTGGAGGACCTTGGGTCCGCAAGGTCTTCAGTAAATGCAAGCCTCATGAAAGGGTGCGCCGAATTGGGAATCAACGAAATACGAACCGCTTTATTTGCCCTTGCCGTCGCAGAGTGTGGCGGACCTTGCACCGAGTCCCTTATATAAAATGTCTTGGGGCTCATTTGCGAGAAATCACAATTTATCTCCCTCCTTCAGAAACAGCAAAACAGCGGCGGCCAGCCTCCCTCTTCAAAGATCCTGCGAAAACTCTTGAAATTCTTAAGGATTCTGGCTTCAATCAAGAAGATCTCCTCCCTCTTCAAACCCTTCATCTTCTACCTCTCCATCTCCTCTCCATTCCACTCCATTGAAGGAGCTTGAAGCAAGGAAAGAGACACCATTGTTGCCGACGCCGATCAAACTCAAACTCCGGCTACTCTCTTCTCTAAAGCTGCAAACAAGTTATCCTAGCCCCTCTCTTCAATTTTTACGTCAAATTTCTGCATGCTAGGGTGTTAGATATATTTTTACGTAGATATAATTTTGCATGCTTTAGGATAATTTTTAATTTCAAAATTCTGAAAATTTATTTTTAAATACTTAGTTTTTAATTTTTCAAACAAAATGCCCCGTAAGCGTAAAAATACCGGTGCTTTGTCCTCCCGCCCTGTTCAGGAGAAGGAACCTAATTATGACCACATCCGATTTATTTCCTACGAGGCCTCTGAAAAATATGCGGCCAAACTCTCCAAGTCTTTGGTTCCTGAGAGGGGATTTAAGGCTAAAGAATTTGGCCTCCATCCCAACTTCACAGCCCGTAGGTGGGGGTTATTGACCGACTCTCCGGAAAAGGCATTGGTGCCTATTCTCCGAGAGTTCTATGCCAATGGAACCATTGGCATAGATGGGGGTGTTTTAGACACTATTAATGTTAGGGACGTTGTAGTAGATTTTTCGTCCCAAAGCATTAACAACTATTTCGGCACATCCAACTTTGCGGATGGTGCCGATCATTTTAGCACACACCTCCATGCACATGTCCCCCTCGAGGTGGTCAATGCGACCATCGCCCTCCCTGGTGTTGAGCGGACCTACAACCGTAATCCACCCTTCGGTCCACACACCATGGAGGAGTCCTTCCTTCTAAACACGGCCAAGCCCTTGTTCAAATTTATTTGTGGTCGTCTCATGCCTTCCAGTCACCAACATACGGTGACTTGGGAGAGGGCTGTCTTGACCTACACCATTATGACTGGTGGGTCTGTTGATGTTGGTCGTCTGATCAACGGCCAAATCAAGACTCTTATTAGAGGTTCCACGAATGCGGGGTTCGCGTTCCCGCATTTGGTCACTGAGTTGTGTAAGAGGGCAGGCGTGAGATGGCCCAGACACGCGGAGAGGCTTAAGGCTGATCTGGCCATTACTAGGGCCATTTTGTTTGAGCTTGCACCGGCAGGCTCGAGTGCAGGTTCCTCACGAGGAGGAACCCGAAGAGGAGGAGGAGGACCCACTCGTGGAGATCTCCAACAGGTTAGAGGAAGGTTGCGTCCTCACAAACAAACGATATGGTGAGTCGGCGGCTAGCACAAATGTGTGCCGATGAGGATGAAATTTTTAGGTTGGGTCAACACCGTGGGACATAATGTCTCAAATTATTATGGGTTGCCACACAGAATTGCGATCCCAGGAGTTTCGCCCCTCATTCGTTATCTCCGCCCGACTCATCGTGAGTCGAGGCCCAAGTTCCATCCTCTTTCGTTAAGTGGATTTGCTATCTCCTTTTGATATTTGTCCTGCCCCATCAATCCTCTCATATGTTCCTCAATTTTGAGGACAAAATAGAAATTAAGTTTGGGGGGGGGGGGATTCTAAGCTTAGAGTCTTAGCAGGTCCTAGGCTAAGGAGGAATGGAGTTCGGCTATGTCTCTTGGGTGAAGAAAATTTTCTTTTCTTGATGACCATTTAACTCTTCACCTAATTTTCCGTTTTTTAATTTTTTCTTATTTTCGAGGTGTTGCTCTGAGTAATACACTCATTGGATGCTTGTGGGTTCCTCTTGTGGGGACCCATCATCAATTGCATCATCAACATCTCCATTTTTCTTTAAAAAATAAATAATAAATAAATAATATAAAATAAAATAAAATATTTCAAAATTTTCATCCTCAAGTTTAGGTGTGGTAATGCTAGTTTAGTCAATGAGGAGTTAATGCAATGAACCCATAGCTAGTCCTGCATCCTCCGAATTTACTTAATTTTGCAAAAATTATTCCTTCTTCATGCACCCACACCACCATAATTGTGGATTTATTAGAATAGTTTTATAAAGTTTATAGCACCTACTTCATTACAACTAGATATGCACAAGAATATGATGCATAGCCATTCGAACATGATTGTTGCATTAAATTGTGACTTAGGGGTCAATTGCATGTTAGTTAGATCCCTTGGATTTGTCTCATTTATATCTCAAGCACACTTTCGAACCGTGTGCATGTTAGTCTCAATTGTCCCCTACCATACGTATTAGCGAATGCTTATGTGAAATCGGTGATGCTAAACATTCAACCCCGATTCCCATAGTTGATATGATATTTTGTGTGTCTTACTTGCTTTAAACTACATGAGCATTTGGCATGAAATGACTTAGGCCATCTTTGGATCGTTAGAGCCTAAATATTCACGACCTTTACTAAAAATATCCCTATTGTCCCAGTTGAGCCCTAATGAAAGCGAATGGGTGTGCTAAGCACACTATTTAAACCCATTCGACATCGTTTCTATTACCCACATTAACTTAACCCTAAGCATATACACTTTGAGGACTACTTTCTTTTCAGGTTAGGCCATTTTGAAGACTTCTTCTTTCAAAATTCGATCAGAAAAAAATAGAAAAAAAAAAGGGGAAAATATATGTATCGACGAAAAATGAAAAGGAAAAGTCTAACAAAGATTCAAA
>CM028379.1:118609678-118647318 GCA_013146195.2 Codonopsis lanceolata | reverse complement strand
AAGTGTTGATGATTCTTTTTGCGGAACAAATGCAAGAAATGTATTCAAGTTTGAAACACTTAAAAGAATCCATGTTTCTTTATGCAAAATTTTAAAATTTGAAAGAAAGCGCTGAGCTTCAAAAATCAATGAGCTTTATAAAGTTCAGCAAAAAGAATTGCAACTTAAAACTCTCAATAGAAAAACATGAGATTGACAAAAAATCTGGATGCCCGATTGCTACCTTGTGGAAAGAAATCTTACGGGACCAATGTTGTTGATACTTACTCAAAGTCAAAAGCTGCTGGCAAAAACAATCATCAGTCAACGAGAAAAATCATGAAGACCAACATGGTCTTGGATACTCAAAAGATGATGAAGCTATGAGATCGACGATCGAAAAGGTGAACTAAGATTCTTGAAAACGAGGATCGGTTATAATTTTGTGCCATTCACTTATCCCGAAACATGAATCGGCACAAGAGGTACATTAACAAAAGGATAGGTTGAGCAATGACGATTGTCGATCTTACGTCACAAGCCTCTAAATCGGTCGCTAACTCAACAAGCCGACAAATGTCGGTCAAGCGACAAATGTCGGCTAAAACAAAAGAGGAGATTCGGAAGAAGGCAAGCAAGTTCAAGCCAATAAATTTTGTTGCTAAGACCTCTAAAATTTGAATCATAAGGAATCAAAGAATTCACCTCAAATGACTAATAAACACAGTTATCACAAGTGTAATATTTGTTCTACTTTTGGTCATCGGTCACATGAATGCTTATAGATTTAAACCTCTTGTGAAACTAAGATGCCTAATTTCGGGCAAGTTTGGATACCTAAGAAAACTAACCCTTTGGACCCCAAAGTATAAAAGATACCATGATTTAAATATTCATATTTCAGGTATGTAATGGCGGATGATCATTCAAGCGACATATGGATATTGGCGATGGATGCTCAGGACACCCAGGGGATCGGTGAACTTCTTACTAACATTCTGCAGACAAAAGGACTTTCTGTTATTTTTGGAGACAACTCAAAAGGAAAGACTATTGGCTATGGATCCATTATTAGAGGATCTATAATAATTGAAAATGTCTCATTGGTACAAGGTTTGAAACACAATCTTCTAAGTATCTCACAATTACTGTGATAAAGGTATGAAATTGCTCATTCTCTTCCACACACTTTGTTTTATCAAAAATAGCATCACTAATGAAATTTTGCTCACTGGTTCCAGAAAAAGGAATGTTTTTGCTATTGATTTACTTTCTTTAAATAATAGTACTCAAATTTGTTTGGTAGCAAATAATATTTCAAAAAATTCATGGCTTTGGCACAAAAGACTCTCACACTTGAACTTTAAGTATCTTTCAAAACTTTCAAAGGAGATTTGGTAAAAGGTGCGCCATCCATAAATTTTCCTCTTGACAAAAATGTGATGCTTGTATTTTAGGAAAAATAACAAAAACTACTTTCAAACCAAAACCATGTCTTTCAACCAAAAGAATTCTTGAACTTCTACATATGGATTTATTTGGTCCTGTTACAACTGCAAGCCTAGGAGGAAACAGGTATACTTTGGTTGTTGTAGATGATTATTCCAGGTACACATGGGTTGAAATGATGCAATCCAAGGATGAAACTTATAGCATTCTCACTTCCCTATTCAGAAATCTTCAAACTCAAAAGGAATGTGAGATTATAAGTGTTAGATCGACAATGGTGCAAATTCAAGAATCTTGGGATGGACACATCTTTGTGATGATCATGGAATTGATCATAACTTTCGGCGATTAGAACACCTCGGCAAAATGGTATAGGCGAAAGGAAGAACATGACTACGATTGAAGCGAGTAAAACAATGATAGCGAGAAGCAAAATTACCAAAATATTTTTGGGCGGAAGGCATCAACACGGCATGTTTTACACAAAATAGATCTCTCTCATAAACAAGTTTCATGGTAAGACTCCCTATGAAATATGGAGAGGTAGAACCCCTAACATTGCTTTCTTTAAAATCTTTGGGTGCAAATGCTTCATTCACTACAATGGTGGTGATTACAGAGGTAAATTTGATGAAAAAGCTGATGAAGGTATTTTTGTTGGTTATGCTAAGCATAGTAGAGCTTATAGAGTTTATAATAGAAAAACTCAAGTAATTGTTGAATCTATGCATATTACTTTTGATGAATCAAATTTATTCGAGTCTTATAAGACTCCTGATGATACTAACAATTTTGAAATATTTGAGACAGGAAATAGTACTGATTCAATTCAAAATAATCCTTCATCTTCAACCCCTCCTGCAGAAACTATAGATATTCAGAATGAACTTGGTGACAAACCGACAATCCTAACCCCATCACAATAGACGGTGACAATCTAACTCTGTCACAATAGATCAATGTTGACACACTTAGAAGCTATTCACCCGCCAACTAACACTAATCCATCTCCACCTTTACAAAGCTGAATCTCTTGATCTTCCTAAAGAAATTAGGAAAGCTAGTTTCAAACATCATTGGATCCGTTTCAAACATCCGTTCTTTGGATTAAGAATCCGTTTGCCGGTAAGAAAGTAGCTCGAAATGAAACTCTTGATTCACATGCTTTTGTCTCTTCCATAGAACCCAAAAAGATTGATGAAGCCTTGGAAGACCCTCAGTGGATTGAGGCCATGCAAGAAGAGCTGAATCAGTTTGAAAGATGTAAAGTTTGGGAACTTGTGCCTAGACCCTCAGATCAACAAGTCATTGGAACTAAATGGGTGTTCAGAAACAAGTTGGATGAAGATGGAAATGTTACAAGAAATAAAGCAAGATTAGTAGCCCAAGGATATAGACAAGAGGAAGGCATTGACTATGATCAAACATTTGCTCTTGTGGCAAGACTTGAAGCCATCAGATTATTTCTTGCTTATGCAACCTTCAAGGACTTCAAGGTATACCAAATGGATGTAAAAAGTGCATTTTTGAATGGAGATCTACAAGAACAAGTATTTGTTGAACAACCTCCTGGTTTCTTTGATCCTAAAAAGAAGGACCATGTTTACAAGTTAAGAAAAGCTCTTTATGGTCTTAAGCAAGCCCCAAGAGCATGGTATGAAACCCTATCCAAATTCCTTATGGAAAAAGGATTTCAAAGAGGTAAAATCGATACTACTCTTTTCTCTTTGAAGCACAAAGGTAATATTTTACTAGTTCAAATTTATGTTGATGATATTATTTTTGGATCTACTAATGAAATTTTGTGCAAGAGATTTGAGCATCTTATGAAAGGAAAATTTGAGATGAGTATGATGGGAGAACTAACTTACTTCTTAGGTTTGCAAATTAAGCAAGCGAGGAAGGAATTTTTACATCCATCAATCTAAATACACAAGAGAGGCGATCAAGAAATACAATCTTCAAGAAGCAAATTCAAAGCAAACACCCAATGGGAGTTGAATGTCATCTAGTCACCGATGAAAAGGGTAAGCCAGTTAATATAACCGAATACGAGGTATAGTTGGATCTCTTCTTTATTTAAGCGCTAGCGGACCGGATATCATGTTTGGTGTGTATATGTGCTCGTTTTCAAGCTAATCCTAAGGAATCTCATATGATTGCAGCAAAAAGAATCATTAGATATTTGATTGATCTTGAAAAATTTGGCATTTGGTATCCCGAGATTCTTCTTTTAATTTGATTGGATATTCGAATCTTGACCTTGCAACTTGCGAGTTACGAGAAAAAGTACCTGGAACATGTCGGTTCCTTGGAAAGCAGGCGATATCATGGGCATGCAAAAGCAAGCTTCGTTTCCACTTCAACTCGGAAGTGAATATATTCTTCTTTGGAAGGTTGTTCTCGATTCTTTGGATAAAACAACAACTATTGGATTATGAAATGCCTATGGGAACTGTCCCATTTATTGTGATAATACTTACGCGTTGTATCGGTTTCTAAAATTGTCATGCATTCAAAAACCAAACACATAGACATCGAGATATCATTTTTGAAAGATCATGTTGAAAAAGGCAATGTTCGACTAGAATATGTTCCTCTTGAATTTCAATTAGGCGACATTTTTACAAAAGCCTTAAAATCTGATAGATTTGAATTCTTAAGAGGAGAATTAGGAATGCTTATTATGTCATAGAAAGATATTTTTGGCTTGTCTAATCTTTGCAGGGTATACTTCAGATTGTCAGTCAATAATTATCTAGTCGACAAATTATTTCAGTGATATTATATGGTCGACCCAAGCATCGCAAAAGTCTTGTCAGCCAGTAGCTGACACATGAAGCTCTTAAGCAACAAAACTTCACAGCTGACAGCCTTCAGTTGACAAAAATTTTCCCTCATTCCTGGTTAGAAACATACTGCAAATCAAAATTATGTCAGCCAGTAGCTGACATACATTCACAGCTGACATTTATTAGCTGACAACTATTCAATTGACATATCTGTATTCAATATTTATCAGCTGATAACACAGTGATTAACAATCACCGTCGGGTAGTCTCGAGCCTTAAGTCAAAGCCGATCGTATCTCGGCTAAGACTTACTCTAAAATTTATTAAAAATCCTCATTTATTTCGCCTTTTTATTTTCTTGGAACTCGCGAAGCTTTCTTGAAAATCCAAAATGACCTTTCCACTATCCCACCAACTCTGGCGGTTGAAATGACGTGTTTTCACAAAAAAACGGCTCATCATTGTGATAATAACTCTCTGTCATAAATTGCTATTCTTATCACAAAAACCAAAATTCTGTGTACTTTATCACTACACTCCATATCTTAACTTTTAAAACCCACTATCTCTTATAAGTGTCCGTACCTATCTATTCTTTATTTAAAACACACTTACTTCACTTCTCACTTATCTTTCTCTCACTAAAATCCTTTCTCTCTCAAAAACCCTAACCCTAGATTTTCTGGTATTCTCCATTCCTACTCCTTCTTTCTTTCTCTTTTTCATCTACGTTCGTAACTCATTTGGTGTACGGGCCGACTTACACTCTTCCATGTTAAATTTTAGAAGAAGCAGCTCGGAGGCATAACGAGATTGTCTTAGGTTGAGGAGAGATTTTGTACAAGAAGCTTTAATGCCCAAAAAGAAACCCAACAGACCTAGGCGATGACTTTCGAATGTGTCACATATTTGATCAAGAACTCTGTTAACAGCCACAAAAGATGACCCAATAACAAGGATATCGTCGACATACACCAGAATTGCTACCATTTCTGAACGAG
Organism: Codonopsis lanceolata; assembly: GCA_013146195.2. NCBI lineage: Eukaryota > Viridiplantae > Streptophyta > Magnoliopsida > Asterales > Campanulaceae > Codonopsis > Codonopsis lanceolata. Next base: position 118,642,097 of record CM028379.1, on the reverse strand, counting down.
AGTGACAGATGAACAATGAACTGTTAGACTTGCTGTTGAAGAAACCGAGGGAAACTAAGAAATAATGAAGCCTCACGAAACCACGCCATTTGCTGTTTGAGGGTAGTAAATAGCCCTATGTAATTTGCAGGTATGATTTTGAAAGCGAGAATCTTAAAACCCAAGTGACTGGGCCATATAAACATCCTCGTGTAGAATGTCATTAAGAAATGCATTTCGAACATCTAGTTGTTCAATAGGCCATCCACGGGAATGAGCAAAAGCAAGAAGAGTTTACATTGTCGATGGCTTGACAACCGGGCTAAAGATCTCGCCATAATCCACTCCCTCCTGTTAAGTGTAACCTTGAGCCATTAAGTGAGCCTTGTGGTGCTCAATGCTACTGATCGATGTTTTAATTAATCTTTTTTCCTTGCAAGTGAACAAGACTATTATAGAATAGTATTGGAAGCAAGGGTCGAACCCACAGAGACAAGTGATCACGAACAGTGCAATTATTGATAGCAAATTATTAACCTAAGGGGGGTTTTTATGTTTAATTCTACTCTCTAACTACTATTTATAGATGTTTAACTAATTAGACAAGAATAACGAGATATGAAGATCTTATGGTGGGTGGCAATCTAGGATTCTGAGTTTCACTTATATCTCCTTTATGTTCAATTCATAATAATGTCATTCAATGTCTTGGGTTCGTTTACTAAAAATAGATATAGTCTATTGAACAATTGGTTCAGCCTCCATCCCCGCAAAATTTATCCATTCTATATCCTAAGCACAGGAACTGTTAATCTAGCTATCACCTAGATTTATGATCTATCTGTCACCTAGATCATGTAAGAACTTGGTCCTAACTTATCACTCTCGTGCATCGATAGGTCCAATTTATTGTGTTGGTGAGCCAGTGTACGACATATGCACTTGGTCATGCAGTTATCCGCACCTCTAAGCCTTTATTATTTGCGATTACATTCATTTGTTCAAAGCAAAATAATATAGGGGTTGATAAACAACACAATCAACAAGCATTGAATGAACATATATAAGAATCAAAACATAAATTTGATACAAGTTACCTCCCACCTCCTAGATTATGGATGATTTAGTTCATCATAGACAATGAACAGCACATGGAGATGATCGGATACATGATTTGATCTTCAATACTTGAAATTACAAAACCTAACTATGTTATACAATCTAAAAACTACCTAAAATCTATTAAAGAGAGCTTCCAGCCGTCCTCCTTTTTATGGCTCGGCATCTGGCTTCTATATATACTCGGGAGTTGTAATTCGATCGAATGACTGTGTGAAAATCCGAATAAGTCGCATTCTGACCACCTTGCGGTCGCAAGGTGCTGGGTACCTTGCGTCCGCAAGGTCTCCAGTATGTCCGGCCTTGGAAATCTTGACTTCTGGCTTTAAGTCCCGTACTGCCTACCTTGCGGTCGCAAGGTCTGGGGCACCTTGCGTCCGCAAGGTCTCCAGATTCTGCAGCTTTCATTCTTTCTTCATTTTTCCATTTTGGCCTTTCTTGAAATTTGCACTTAAAACCCTGGAGTTTCGCATATTTTCACTAATAACCCTGAAACTTACAAAACTCACCGAAAACATATATTAGTAGCCAAAAGCCTCGTGAAATAGCATAATTTAAGTCATAGAAGTATATAAAATCGACGTATAAAATACATCGATCAAATACCCCCAAACTTAAACTTTGCTCGTCCACGAGTAAACAATAAACTTATAAATACAAAAGCATATAAATAACAAAAATTAAAATCTTTTTGGAGGGTGACACTATTTACACTCCTCTATAAACCCACAAACTCAAGGAGACTCTTTCGAGTGACTCGACTATGCAGATAAATACAAAAACAGATAAATACAAAAGCAAATAAAAATTAAACTAAAAATAAAACATAAAATCTTTTTGGCTTCATCTCAAGTTATAGGTGTATGGTATGCAAGTAATCTCAGTTCGGTGCTCACCACATATATGCAGGCTTAGTCATATAAAACCAACTAGTCTTTTCTTAAGGCTGCTACTACTTCTAATTTCTCCGTGTGTGTGTGCTCACCAGTCTTAAAGAATTTCTTAACTAAAACAGTTTTATTAAGCTAAACACGACATTCATATGAAAATCAAAGTTTAAGAGAAAATTATGCATTAAGAATTATGAGATCTACCATCCAAATCCGGTCAGTTACAGACAAAAAGGTCCCAAGGATTTAAAAGACTTATACATCCATCCCATGCACTTCTATGTATGTCATACAATGCTCTCCTATCCCAATGACTTGTAATAGCTAAGATTATGCTAACACAGTGAGCTTTAGGGTGAATAATAATGATTATGAAGTGTGTGATCAATTTCATATTACTCACTTGACAGTTAAAACAACATAAGCATTGGCAAGAAGATCATTAGGTCTTTATATAGCTTGTAATGTAAGGCCAAGGTGTTGGGGGATATGATGGAAAGGATTAGAATTCAAAGTGAGAGAGTAAGACTACCCTTTATCCCTCATACTTCCAAGCAAAAGGAAGTTTTCCCTATTTAGGCTAGGACCTGCAAAGACCACAAGTGGAGGGGTGCTTTTTGTTACTTTTCAGTTTTCTTCTTTCCCCCCCCCCAAACTTGTTTTGGGCAATATATTCTTCTAAAATATCACATCATTCCAATCAGCAGAATTTTTTAACATATTTTTCTCTTGAAAGCTATGCTTCCATTTGAATATTTGTTTACACTCTTCTTCTTCAGTTTCATTTTTCGTCGATACATAATTTATTTATTTATTATTTTTTTTTCGACGACGGAAAGAAGAAGTTTTCCGAAAAACAGCTTAACTGAAAAGAAGTGGTCCTCCTAGAATCAATTTCCCACCCACATCCTACTCTCTCAAAGGGTAGGCTAAAAGTGTATAGGCTTTTAGGGTTAAGTTAATGTGGGTAATAGAAACGATGGCGAATGGGGGTTTAAATAGTGTGCTTAGCACACTCCATTCTTTTTCATTAAGCTCAAAGGGGACACTAGGGATATATTTAGTATAGGTCAGGGAATATTTAGGCTCTAACGATCCAAAGATGGCCTAAGTCATTTCTTAATGCCAAATGCTCACATAGTATTTAAAGCAAGTAAGACAACACAAAATATCATATCAACTATGGGAATTGGGGTTGAATGTTTAGCATCACTGGATTTCACATAAGCATTCGCTATGACAGATGGTAGGGACAATTGAGACTAACATGCAGACACGGTTCGAAAGTGTGCTTGAGATATGTAAATGAGAAAAATTCAAGGGATCTAACTATCATGCAATTGACCCTAAGTCACAATTTAATGCAACAATTATATTCGAATGGCTATGCATCATATTCTTGTGCATATCTTGTTGAAGTGAAATAGGTGTTATAAACTTTATAAACTATTCTAATCAATCCATAATTATGACTGGTGAGAGTGCATGAAGAATTTGGAGAAAAGTAAAAGTTTCGCAAAATTAAGTAAATTCCAGGGGGATCTACAGACTAACTATGCGGTTCATTGCACTAATCTCCTCATTGACTACGACTAGCATTACCACACCTAAACTCGAGGATGAATATTTTGAATTAAAAAAATATATTTTTTAAATATATTTTTTTTAAGAAATTGGGAGATGATGACGATGACACAATTGATAGGACCCTGAAGGCCCTTTCTATTATAGTATTCTGGTCATGCCAACAACTCCGAAAATACTAAAAAATAAAAACAGGAAAAATAGGGTGAAGTTTTAAATGGTCATCGTATAAAGAAAATTTTCTTCACCCTAACGACATAGCCCAACTCCATTCCTCGTTAGGCTAGGACCTGCTAAGACTAAAAGTTTTAAATCCCCCCCCTAAACTTAATTTCTATTTTGTCCTCAAAATAGAGGAACATATGAGAGGATTGATGGGGTAGGACAAATATCAAAAGGAGATAGCGGGTCCACCTAACGAAAGAGGATGGAACTTGGGCCTCGACTCATGGTGAGTCGGGCGGAAATAACGAACGAGGACGAAACTCGGGGATCGTGCCAGGAGGGAATCCATACAGATTGGAAAGATTTTGTCCCACAGTATTGGCCCAACCGAAAAATTGTCGACGCATTTGTGCCAACTGCTGACTCATCATATCATTTTGGAGGACAGCTTCCTCCAACCTGTTGGAGATCTCCACGAGTGGGTCCTCCTCCTCTTCGGGTTCCTCCTCTTGAGGAACCCTCACTCTCGAGGAACCCTCACTCTCGGCTGCTGGTGATGTTCAAACAAAATGGCCCTCGTAATGACCGGACCACCTTGACCTCTCGCGTGTTTGGGCATTCTCACGCTGCCCCCTACACAAATCGGTAATCAAATGCGGAAGCGAACCCCGCGATTCGTCCTACCTCTAATAAGGGTCTTGATTTGGCCGTTGATCAAACGGCCGACATCAATAGACCCACCAGTCATAATGGTGTAGGTCAAGACAACCCTCTCCCAATTCACCGTGTTTTGGTGACTTGAGGGCATGAGACGTCCGCAAACAAATTTATACACGGGCTTGGCCGTGTCTTGGAGGAAGGACTCTCTCATGGTGCGTGGTCCAAATGGTGGGTTACGGTTATAGGACCACTCCACACCAGGGAGAGCGATGGCAGCATTGACCACCTCGACAGGGATACGGGGGTTGAGGTGTGTGCTATAGTCATCGGCACCAACCGCAAAGTTGGAGGTGCCGAAATAAGTGTTAATGCTTTGGGACGAAAAATTGACTACGATGTCCCTAACATTAACGGTGTCTAGCACACCGCCATCTATGCTAATGTCGCCATTGGCATAGAATTCTCGGACAATAGGGACTACGGCATCCCTTGGCGGAGAATCTAACAAAAGCCCCCACCTACGAGCTATCAGATTGGGACGGAGGCCAAAGTCTTCAGCCTTGAATCCCCTTTCGGGCACCAAGGACTTGGAGAGCTTAGCCGTGTACCTCTCTGATGCCTCGTAGGACACGAATCGGGTGATGTCAAAATTATGCTCTTCCTCCTGAGCGGGGCCGGAGGTCGAGGCACCGGTATTTCTACGCTTACGGAACATTTTGTTTGATATTTAATAAAATTTAAAAACTAGAAAGTCTAAACAATTAAAATGTGTTTTAAAATTTTAAAATTAAAAATTTATTCTAAGCATGCAAAAATTTTATCTACGTTAAAAATTATCTAGCACCCTAGCATGCAAATATTTTACGTATGAAATTAAAAAGGGTGTTAGTGTTACTTGTTTTGCAGCCTAGATGGAGTGAATGCAGCCTGAGAGGAGCTTGATCTTCGTCGGCAATGGAGGTCTTCTTCTTCTTCTTCAAAGTCTTCAACTTTGGAGTGCAATGGAGGGTGGATGGATGAGGAAGATGAAGAGTTTGAGGAGAGAGAGAGAATATCTTGGAGTATGTGCCGGAATTGGAGACGATCTTGCCGGATTTTTGAGGATTTGGGCGACTGCTGCTACTGCTAAAGGAGAGAGAAGATTTTTCTGGTTGAATTCCAATTGAAAAACCCGGCAGCCTTTAAATACAGGGACCTTGCGGTCGCAAGGTCTGCCACACCTTGCGTCCGCAAGGTGGGCAGTCAAAGCGATTATGTTTCTCATTCATTCCCCATGTCTGACATTACAGTGCACAAAGTTCGTATTTACTGGGGACCTTGCGGTCGCAAGGTCCTTCACACCTTGCGTTCGCAAGGTGGGCAGAATCTTCCACTTGATTTTCTTCTCAATTCTTTTCAGCAGTTTGCATCTTAGCCCTTCCGTTAACTTCCGTTATGTCTTGGATCTTTCCTGTATGTAAAAACTAAACAAAAACTCTAAACTAAAAATTATTAGTAACATATAAATACAACACTAAGATGTTTTTCTCCCCCAAACTTGAATTTTGGCATATTTAATTAAAAATTAAATGTCCAAAAATTAAATTTAACGGAGAAAAGCATATTTAAACTGACTAAAAAAAAACTAATTAACATTCAACTTAGTGGGTTGCCTCCCACTTAGCGCCTTTGTTTAACGTCTTTGGCTCGACCAAACTGCAAGCCTAATCTCGGGTGGTTCATTGTCAGCCAAACGGATTAACTCAATTGTTCGTTCAACTGACATCGGCTCTAAATATGGCTTGAGTCGGTGTCCATTCACTTTAAACACTTCATTATTTTTAGGGTTTTGAATATCAACAGCTCCATGAGGATAAATTCGTACGATTCTAAAAGGACCAGACCATTTAGATTTTAACTTTCCGGGAAATAGCCTCAATCTTTAATTAAAAAGTAATACTTTCATGCCTGGATGAAGCATTTTGTTGGCTAACCCTATGTCATGATACTTTTTGGTCTTTTCTTTATACATCTTCGCATTCTCATACGAATTCAACCTATGCTCTTCTAACTCATTTAACTGAAACAATCTTTCTTCTCCGGCCAATGTTAAATCTAAATTTAATTCTTTAATTCCAATAGGCTTTGTGCTCAATTTCAACGGTAAATGGCAAGCTTTGCCATACACCATTCTATATGGACTCATTCCTATGGGTGTCTTAAAAGCAGTTCGGTATGCCCATAAAGCATCTTTGAGTTTAGATTCCCAATCTTTTCGATTAGGCCTAACAGTCTTTTCTAACACTGCTTTTATTTGCCTATTGCTTACTTCTACTTGTCCGGATGTTTGTGGATGATAAGGTGTAGCTAACTTGTGAGTTACACCGTGCTTTCTAAGAACATTATTTAACAACTTATTGGTAAAATGAGTTCCTTGGTCACTTATTATGGCCTTAGGGACTCCATATCTAGCAAATAAATCCTCTACAAACTTAACTACTGCTTTTTCCATCATTAGTCTTGGTTGCTACTTGCTTCTATCCATTTAGAAACATAATCAAGCGCTACTAGAATATATTCACAATTATTTGACACAGGGAAGGGACCCATAAAATCAATACCCCAAACATCGAAAATTTCAACTACCAAATTAATATGTAAGGGCATCTCGTTTCTCTTTCCTATTCCACCTGTTCTTTGACATTTATCACATGTTCTATAAAACAATTCACAATCTCTAAAAACAGTAGGCCAATACAGACCTGATTGCAAAATTTTCCGAGCAGTTTTGTTTCCACTAAAATGACCTCCACAAGAATATCCATGGCAAAATTCCATGATACCTTGTTGGTCTTTTTCTGGAATACATCTTCTTATTAAAGAATCAGAACAAATTTTGTATAAATGAGGAGCTTCCCAAAAATAATTTTTAGTTTCCGCCAAAAATTTCTTCTTTTCATAATGATCAAAATCCGATTAATGATATCGGACACATAGTAGTTGACAAAATCAAGCATACCAAGGGTCGGAATCTTTAATGGCCAAGAGTTGTTCATCAGGAAAATTGTCATTTATGGGGATAGGATCATCAAGAAATTGACGTTCAAGCAAGGGTGAAAATTCTAACCTAGACAAATGGTCGGCTACGACATTCTCGGTTCCCTTTTTATCCTTGATAGTAATGTCAAATTCTTGTAACAATAACATCCATCTAATTAATCTTGGTTTAGCATCCTTCTTACTTAACAGATATTTCAATGCAGAATGATCAGAGAAAATTATCACCTTTGATCCTAGCGATATGATCTAAATTTTTCTAAAGCATATACTACAGCTAAAAATTCCTTTTCAGTAGTGGTATAATTCAATTGAGCATCATTTAGAGTTCTACTAGCATAATGGATCACATGAGGCTTTCTATCTACCCTTTGTCCTAACACGGCTCCAATCGCAAAATCGATGCATCACACATGATTTCAAAAGGAAGTGACCAATCGTGGCCGGATAAAATAGGGGCGAGTTAATTTTTCTTTTAATAAATTAAAAGCTTCTAAACATTCTTTATCAAAAATAAATTATGTATCTTTTGCTAGCAAATTACATAGAGGTTTACAGATTTTGGAAAAATCTTTTATAAATCTTCGGTAAAAACCAAAATGGCCAAGAAAACTCCAACTCACTTAACTGAAGTGGGAGGGGGTAGTTGTGAAATAACTTCAATTTTAGCTTTATCAACTTCAATGCCTTTATTTGAAACAACATGCCCTAAGACAATTCCATGTTTTACCATGAAGTGACTTTTCTCCCAACTTAAAGTTAAATTAGTTTCAAGACATCTTTTCAGACGATGTAAGGTTTTCTAAACAGATGATCAAAAGAATTTCCAAAACCGAAAAATCGTCCATGAAAACTTCTACGCATCTTTCAACTAAATCTGAGAATATAGAAATCATGCATCTTTGAAAAGTAGCTGGTGCATTACACAATCCAAAAGGCATTCTCCTAAAAGCAAAAGTACCAAAGGGACATGTAAAAGTTGTTTTCTCTTGGTCTTCGGGTGCAACAGGGATCTGATTATATCCAGAAAAACCATCAAGAAAGCAATAATATTCATGACCGGCTAGTCTTTCAAGGATTTGGTCAATAAATGGCAAAGGAAAGTGATCTTTCCTAGTTGCCGCATTTAATTTACGCAAATCGATACACATTCTATAACCAGTTATGGTCCTTGTAGGGACTAATTCATCTTTCTCATTTTTAACGACTGTAATTCCCGACTTTTTAGGAACTACTTGGACAGGACTAACCCATTTACTATCTGATATAGGGTAAATTATACCCGCATCTAAGAGCTTAAGAACTTCTTTCCTAACAGCTTCTTCCATGTGTGGGTTAAGTCTTCTTTGCCTTTCTCTTGAAGGTTTACTACCTTCTTCTAGATGTATTTTATGCATGCACATAGAGGGACTAATTCCTTTTAAATCAGCTAAAGACCATCCTAAAGCTTCTCTATGTGTCCATAAAACTTTTAACAAACTAGCTTCTTGTTTTTCCGTTAAGTCGGCTGCTATAATAACAGTCAAAGTGTTACCTTCCCCTAAAAATGCATATTTTAAATGGGATGGTAATGGCTTTAATTCTTCGACTTTGGGAGAATTAATGGATGGCATAAATTCAGAATTTTCTACTTTAATAGTTTCTTTTATTTTAGCCTCATTATTCTCTTCTTGCTTTTCTTCCTTATTTTCTTCTTCAATATTATCTATCTCAATTTCTTCAAAGAGAGATTTTAGAATCTCTACTTCATCATCTTTGATTTCATAACTTTCTTCTACTATTTTTTCCAATTTATCAGAATTATTTTCTATTTCTATTTTTATTTCTTTACCTTCTTCATCTTTCTTTTCACTAGCTTCTAACTTTTCTCTCTCTAATCTTTCCTCTTCTTCTATTTCTCTTTCAATTTCCTCAATGTCAATTTTTATGGGAGGGATAGGGCTATCATCATAGACAATAAATCTATCTCTCTCATAATCTTCCTCTTCTTCAAAAGTTTCGGTTGATAATTTTTCAATCTCATCTATTGAAAAAGGTGCACTTATGTCACTAGGTCTATTCATAGCATCAAACACGTAAATTTCAACCGCTTTCACCTAGGACTGACATTGTGAGTTTACCATTTTTCACATTAATCATTGTATTGGCAGTTGCCATAAATGGTCTGCCTAACAATATTGGGACTTCATTATTGGTGCATATCTTCCTTTCCATCTCTAGAACCACAAAGTCAACTGGTATGATTAATTTATCAACCTGAACTAGGATATCTTCCACTATACCCAAAGGATATTTAACTGAACGATCAGCTAATTGCAATTGCATAGTAGTGGGTTTTAGTTCTCCTAAACCTAATTGTTTATAGACCGCAAAAGGCATCAAATTAATACTTACTCCTAAATCTAGCATTGCTTTCATCTTTTTAGAGCTTCCCAAAAAGACTTGGATATTAAAGCTACCGGGGTCTTTCAACTTAGGTGGTAATTCGGGTTGTAAAACAGAACTTACGTTTTCAGAAACAACAATCTTTTCATTGTTTTCAAACTTGTGTTTCTTAGAGTGAAGATCTTTGAAAAACTTTGCATAAGCTGGAATATTTTTAATAACATTAAGCAAAGGTAAATTAACATTTACTTTGGATAACATATTATAAATTTCCGTGAATTGTTTGTCCATTCGGTTTTTCATAAGTCTTCTTGAAACGGAATTGGAGGAACATAGGGTGGTGGAGCCACATAAGGTTCCTCTTCTTCTTGATCCAACTTTTTTTCAACTTCAATTGTATTATCTTTATTTTGAATTTCTTTTTCTTTTTCTTGTTCCTTATTTGGAACATCTACTTTTACTTCTACTTCTTTTTCTACCTCTTGATTACTTAAGTCATTAATCTCTTTATTACTATCACTATCTTTTTTTATTTCTTTTTCAATTACCTTTTCAGAATTTTCTACTGTAGCAGGCACATTAGAAGAAGGATCAGGATCACTTACCTCTTCACCTATCACCTTACCGTTTCGCAAGACGGTGATTGACTTGGCTTGCTCGGTTTGACTAGGAACTTCCCTTCTTCTCTTTTATCAACTTCTCGAATTTGCAATGTGTTTCTTTAGATTTTCAATTTCTTCAAGCATGTACTTCATCAAAGCCGCTTGACCTTTACTAGCTACTTCTTGCTTGGGAACTTCTTCAATTCTCAACCGATTTTGATTTGGCAACCGGGAGGTTGTGGTGGTTGAGGTTGGAATTGTTGAGGTTGCAAAGGCTTATTTCCTCCCCAAGAAAAGTTAGGATGATTCCTCCAACCAGGATTATATGTGTTTGAATAGGGATCATTCCTTGGCCTTTGAGGGTACATATTCATAGCATTAGCCTGTTCAGAATACATAGCACTTGACGGACAAAAATTAGTAGCATGAGAATATAATCCACATAAAGCACATGCTTCTTGAATTTGCCAATTTTCAAATTGAGCTTGTGTATTTGAATTATCTTGCAATTGATATAGGCTCCTATTTTTACCTCTAGCACTTTTCTGTTGGGAATTAATACTTAGCATCTCAAATAATTCTTCTAGTGCTTCTGGTGTCATTCTATTAATAGAACCACCAATTTGCACTATCAACCATAGTTTGTAAGCCTGGCGAAAGACCATGATAAAATTGAAGCACTAACACATGTTGAGCCAAATTATGATGAGGACACATAATGAGCAGATTTTTAAATCTATCCCATGACTCATGGAATGTTTCACTTGGTTCATTTTGGAATGACATGATTTGTTTTCTATACTCCGTAAGAGATGCATGTTTGTAAAATTTACTCATAAACAAATCATATAATTGTGCCCAAGTATAAACACTATTTGGTGTTAGGTTCATAAACCATCTCTTTGCCAATTCTTTTAATGCACTGGGAAAATATTTCATTTTGATTTGATCTTCAGTCAACCCTCCTAAAGGAAAAGTACTCATCATGTATTCATATTCTCTTAAGAAACTGACAGGATCTTCATGGGCATCCCATGAAAAGATGGTATGGCATTAAAATAATGACCTTTTAACTCAAAATTCCTAACAGCATCTGGCAAGACTAAACATGATGTCACAACATTTAATGAAGGTCTACTAAAGTCATTAATAGTTCTTTGATTTATCACTACTTCCATATTTCTTCTTGCAAGCTCTTCTTCTCTTTGATTCCTATTGACTGGGTCAACTAGGTTTTCAGGATTACGATTATTGTTATTTTCTTCCATTGTAGGATCAACCAGAGGATCCTCTTGATTCAATTGGTCTTGATTATCAAACTCGGGAGCTAGATTTTCAAAAACTTCTTGATTTCTTCTAACAATATTTATATCTTGATTTAAGTCTACCAATTTAGGATTCAAAGATCTACGACCGTGCATAAAAATAAATTAAAGCAATTTAAAAACAACTAACTATTAAAATAAAATAAAATCTTTTTGTATTTTTTATTTTTATGAAAACTGAAAATTAAACTAAAAACTAAATTAAATTAAAAACTACGCTACCAACAAACTAACTACGTGAACTAGCTTGTCCCCGGCAACGGCGCCAAAAACTTGATCGATGTTTTAATTAATCTTTTTCCTTGCAAGTGAACAAGACTATTATAGAATAGTATTGGAAGCAAGGGTCGAACCCACAGAGACAAGTGATCACGAACAGTGCAATTATTGATAGCAAATTATTAACCTAAGGGGGGTTTTTATGTTTAATTCTATTCCAAACTACTAGTTATAGATGTTTAACTAATTAGACAGTAATAACAGATATGAAGATCTTATGGTGGGTGGCAATCTAGGATTCTGGGTTTCACTTGTATCTCCTTTATGTTCAATTCATAATAATGTCATTCAATGTCTTGGGTTCGTTCACTAAAAATAGATATAGTCTGTTGAACAATTGGTTCAACCTCCATCCCCCATAAAATTCATCTATTCTATATCCTAAGCACAGAACTTAATCTAGTTGTCACCTAGATTTATGATCTATCTGTCACCTAGATCATGTAAGAACCTGGTCCTAACTTATCACTCTCGTGCATCGATAGGTCCAATTTATTGTGTTGGTGAGCCAGTGTACGACATATGCACTTGGTCATGTAGTTATCCGCACCTCTAAGCCTTTATTATTTGCGATTACATTCATTTGTTCAAAGCAAAATAATATAGGAGTTGATAAACAACACAATCAACAAGCATTGAATGAACATATATAAGAATCAAAACATAAATTTGATACAAGTTACCTCCCACCTCCTAGATCAAGGATGATTTAGTTCATCATAGACAATGAACAGCACATGGAGATGATCGGATACATGATTTGATCTTCAATACTTGAAATTACAAAACCTAACTATGTTATACAATCTAAAAACTACCTAAAATCTATTAAAGAGAGCTTTCAGCCGTCCTCCCTATGCTTTGGCTCGGCATCTGGCTTCTATATATACTCGGGAGTTGTAATTCGATCGAATGACTGTGTGAAAATCCGAATAAGTCGCATTCTGACCACCTTGCGGTCGCAAGGTGCTGGGTACCTTGCGTCCGCAAGGTCTCCAGTATGTCCGGCCTTGGAATTCTTGACTTGAGCCTTTTGTGACCGACGCCTACCTTGCTTGCGCAGTCGCAAGGTCTCCTGCAGCCTTTCATTCTTTCTTCATTTTTTCCATTTTGGCCCTTCTTGAAATTTGCGCTTAAAACCCTGGAGTTTCGCATATTTTCACTAATAACTCTGAAACTTACAAAACTCACCGAAAACATATATTAGTAGCCAAAAGCCTCGTGAAATAGCATAATTGAAGTCATAGAAGTATATAAAATCGACGTATAAAATACATCGATCAGTTAGTTAATGAAAAATTAATGTCATTGGATAATAAAAATTTAAAAGACATTAGGTTACTTAATGAGAAATTAAGGTCATTGGATAATAAAAATTTAAAAGTCAATTGTTTTAACCTTGAACATTCTTTAAAACATAATGACAACTCTGATATTGATGAATTAGGTCTATTTACAAAACTATTTGTAAAAGAAATTATACAAATGAAAAATGATACATAAATTGACATACTTAATTATATAATAAGGCTTGATTCTTTTCCAAATGCGTATATCGCTTATAGAATAATGTTTCTCGTAACTGTTGCATCGCCAAAAAGAAGTTTTTTTAAACTAAAATTAATAAAATTTCATCTAAGACCAACAATGTCTCAACAAAGATTAAGTGGACTAGCTTTATTCGATTGAAAAAGAATTATTAAATGAAATTGATTACAATAATTTAAAAATGATTTTGCATCCTAAAAAGCACAAAATATGTTCTTTAAATAGAAAATGTAATAATTAAAAATATATTATTTGATTTTAAAAAGCCTCACTTTGGAGTTTGCTTTAGGCCTTCATAAGTGTTGGGTCGGCCCTGTCGGCAACGGTTTGCATAAGATCTATAAATTTCTACTTCTTTTACTTAGTTTGTTAAATAAAATATACAGATTTGGATCAGATGTTGAACTAACTCAAGAATTTTTTTTATCTTTTTTTTTTTTACAAAGGTTGGAGGGGATATAAACCGTACCCCAACCCGTAATTTTTTTTTATTATATGTAATGCCTTGAAAGGCTACAATTATATATATATGATGCCTTTGGTATGGCTTGAACAATTGGTGCCTCTGGGGAGGCTTTTGAACACCCGACCTCTCGGTTGAGAGTAGTTAAGTCCCAGGGTGCCTCTGGTAGGGCTTGAATACTCAACCTCTCCGTTAAGATAGGTGAGTAGCTAAATGGGGCCTTTGGATATTGAATACTCAACCTCTCCGTTAAGATAGGTGAGTAGCTAAATGGGGCCTTTGGATAAGGCTTTAACAACAACGATGCCTCTGAAGAGGCTTGAACACCCGACCTCTCTACTAAGAGTTGTAAAGTCCAGGGTGTCTCTAGTGAGACTCGAACACCCAACCTCTCCGTTAGGAGAAGTGAGCAGTACCAGTTGAGCTAGAGCTCGTTGGTTTTTTTTTTTTTTTTTATCTTACACATTGGAGTTTTTAGTTATAAATGTTAGTAATATATCACAAGAAAATATATAATACATAATTACAGAATAAGAAACAATATATATTCATTACTGCGTTGATGGAAATCTTCTGGTGATTTCTAAGTCTGCAGGTAGACTTCAAGTTTGCAGGTAGACTCTGAGTTTGCACGTAGACTTTAGGTCTACTGGTGGTCTTCAAACCTGTAGGTAGATTTCAGGTCTGCTGGTGGTCTTTAAGTCTATAGGTAGACTTCAATTCTGTTGGTGGTCTTCAAGTCTGTATGTAGACTTCAAGTCTCCTTGTGTAGGTAGAGATTTGAAGTGTACCTATGAAACAAAAAACGGTTTCTCTGAGGCTTGTGTCAAACATTGTTTCCTTAAAACAGATTCGTCTCTTCTCGTAAGTACTTAGAAGCTTTACTGGACGTCTATTTCACAGGATACAACAGAGACATCGATGAGACATTTATCACAAAGGTTTTCGGTGAAGTGATATTGTGTCTGACTCTATCATCAATATGAAACAGGGGGACGAAGGACTTCGCTCAACGAAAATGTAGAATGCAGAAGAGAAATAGAGATTGTTTTTAAACATGTTTTGTAATTGTGGATGTTATATTTATTATATAGGCTAAAACATTAAACGAATTGACTACGATAATTAATGAAACTCATTAAAGTGTCATGGAAGCAGAATAAATATGTCAATTGAATGATAGAGTTAGGAAAACTAAAGAAAAATTAACAAAACGTGGGTTGGTCTCAAATTTGGTCTGACATTAGTGTCCGCAAGATGCGCTCGCACATGAGTACGGTATCCCGAAGGCTAAACTGGACCATGATTTTCACTCCTCATGCGTAGGAGTGCGCGAGAGAGAGTCTCTATTCCACACAAGCTTATCCTTACCACATAAGACACTTGTATATAAACCACTCAAGCTTTTATTAATTTTTCAATGTGGGATAAACTCACTTCCAACATCATACTTTAACCAACCATAACTTTTTCATCCAAACATCATATGTAAGAATTTTATGGACTTATGTGTATGTGCATATGATAAATATGTGCATTTGGGCATACAGACGTGTATGCACTGCAGCTTAACGTATACTTCATGTTATCTAAAGTTAATAAGTCTGATTGAAGTGATTTGCTAAGTTAAATGAGCCTAAGTCATCTTTTGATAAGTATGGGGTATTAATTGAATATGTGTAGAGACCTCATAGGTGCTAATTGTCAACTTATAATAAGCTAGTTGATAATTATGTCAAACTATTCCTATAAAAAGTTATGGTCTCTGTGGGTCCCAACGGGCACAATAATAAGCTAGAAGGGGGGTTGAATAGCTTATTAAACACTTAAAAACTTTTGAGTAAGTTCTTTGAAAGGTACTTACAATCTATTGAAGAGATTGAAGTAGCGGAAGACTTTCAATGAAGCTATTTCAAGTCTGCCGATAAGGAATACCGGTAGACCTTAACAAGTTGCTTAAATTCTGTTGTTAAAGGATAAAGATAAATACAGTAATAAACAGTTCAAACAGAAGACAAACAGTAAAGGGATAACACAAGTATTTTGGGATGGTTCACACTATAAAGAGTGCTACGTCCACCACCAAGGCAGTCAACCTTGAATTTAAATAGTGCACTATGTTTTCCACTAGATCTATTACAAAGAATATTCCTGATGGATCGTGTACAAAATATTGACTTGTGTTTGTCTAAGGAATTAAATATCTGTAAACAAGATATTTAATTGCGTAAGTGTAAGAATAGCTTTAGAATGAAAACAACAAGAAGTAAAGCAATAGGTGTTGATGAACAGCTTCTTGTTGTTGACAAGGACTTCTAGATCTGTTGAGGATCTCTTGAATGCACTGAGTATTAAGACTGGAGTCGTTGAGGATTTTCAGAGCAATTCGTCAAGTGTCAGTTTCTTCTTGTTATTTTTCAGTCTTTAATGGCAGCATTTTATAGCAGGAGCATTCTTGAGAGCCGTTGGAGAAGACGAAGACTTTAACAGCTCTATTAGGTTGAATGCATTAAATGCATGGGGCTGTCAGTCAAGAAATTCGTCTTTACAGATATCTAGAGCAGGGAATGATTTCTGAGATCTTCTGGAAGTTGGGCGATCTGGGTGTCGATTCGAGTTGTTGCGCAAGGTGACCGCTTCCTCGCTTTCATCGCTCGCTTTGCGAAAAGTCTTCCTCGCTGAAAGCCGCCGCGGATTGAGGTGTCAGGGAATGTCTCAATTTAAATTCAAACTGATAAGGATAAATTTAAATTCAAACTGATAAGGATAAATTTAAATTGATCCGTTAATCTTTGCTGGACAGGACACGTCATGATTGACCAGGTGTATACAAGGTCCGCTGAAGCCGGAGCAGTCTTCCGTGAAGCTTTGAAGATGTCTTCCGCTGAACCTGTGAAGTCCTATAAAAACTATACTTGGCAAAGTTCTATACACAGTTGCCACGCTAACCGATACGCAGCCCGATTAGCCACTGAAGTATAAAACTAGTGTAATGTATGAGCAGATATAAATCTAATAAAAATAAGAATCAACAGTCTTCAATTGTATGTAGGTTAATAATCTTTTCTCTCTATCGTCTCATTAACAAAAGAAACCCTAAAGATACTACGTTACAATTGAAAGACGCATAACCAAGAGACAATCGTTCTCATGGATTCAGGTACGCTTCCGCGTCTAGTTTATTGTTTCAAGTAATTCTTATGTGAAAATTAAGATCTATGGGTATTAGTATTGCTTTTAATTCCTACAAATAGTATCATAACACCTTCACGTTATGATTATCTTAAGATTATATGTACATGAGTATATGGCATCCGATTTTCTATACACGTTAGTCTTTTGGCTCAGTTTGGAAATGTTGAAGTGGCCTAAAGATTGTTTTTTTATGTATGTTGTTAACTTTTAGTTTACAGTAACTTCAAATCAGTTTATTCATGATTATTCTTCTATAAATTTTTTTTGATTTGCGTGCTCATGTTTCTATTTTTGATTCCATTCAAACATTGTGGACCTATTTTGAATTATGGATTCGAACTATATGGATAGAAATCAATTAAAAACCCAATATCTATCCTTTAGCGCACACCGTAATTTTTCAGATTAAGGACACTTCTGTTAAAAAAATAATAACAATAATTTTTTTTTGTGTGGGCCTGCTTAGTTTTTTTAAAATAATTTATTAAAGTTTGTTGTTAATGTCATGTAATATACATCATGGTATGAATTTATAAGAAATGACCTTGATTATGCAATTTATATTTTATTTGTCATGATTTTATGCATCATAGATTCAGTTTTAGATTCAAAATGATGAAGGTTTTGCTCTATTTATGAGTATGTATAGTAATTCATATTAATTCATTGATGCAGCATGTTACAAAAGTAACCTCTCCTGTTTATATTTTCTAATTTTGATTTACTGAGATGTTTGTGTGTGCAATTTTCATGCCGGTAATGACCGGCCAAAAGGAAGATTATTTTCGTCTGACGGAAATTCAAACACACCTGTGGTAATAAACATGCGATAATTATTAGGTGTCCTTGTTGGTGTTGAGTCAGTCAAAAGAAAGGCTCAACATTTGACTAGATCTTATTGTTAATGTTTGATTACTACACCAAGAAAATCACTTGCAAATTAATTCTCTGTCAAAATACTAGAATTAGTGTTGTACTGGTTTTCTTGTAATGGGAATCATCATTTTGATTTTATTTTAACTTGTCTGCTTAAGGTTTTATTATTGTTTATGTGAGCTTATACAATTTAATTTTTTTATTCTTTGGATTCAGTTAATACATATGCCGCAACTGTATCTACTAATATCAACTTCATTCTGGTACTTGATGGTACCAACTTTAAAGACTGGAAAGAGAACGTTATGATGGTTTTTGGTTGCATGGATCTAGACCTTGCACTTAGGGAGCGAGTGTGACCGCTCAAATCGCATGAGTCAAATGATCATAAGACGTGCAATTCCAGAAACATTCAGGGCCATTATGTCTGAGGAAAAAGTTGCTATGATGTTCCTTGAGGAGCTTGAAAAGCGTTTTGCCAAGAATGAAAAATCGGAAACAAGTTCTATCTTACGTGGTCTTGTTTCCATGAAGTATAAAGGCAAAGGGAACGTAAGAGAGTACATTATGGAAATGTCTCTTTTGGCATTAAAACTAAAGGGTCTTAAGTTAGAGTTGTCTGATGACTTGCTTGTCCATTTAGTTTTGATATCTCTTCCTGCACAGTTTACTCAGTTTGTGGTCAGCTATAACTGCAAGAAAGAGAAATTGACTCTTAATGAGCTCATTTCGCATTGTGCACAAGAAGAGGACAGAATGAGACATGAAAAGACGAAAAGTGCTCATTTGGTATCATCTTCCTCAGGCAGCAACAGCAATAAGAAAAGGAAGGGTAAGGAAATTGCGGGCTTGGACCCAAAGAAAAAGCAACAAAAGGTGTCCTAAGGACAAGATAAGGAAATGACATGATTCTTTTGTAAGGATCCTTCTCATGTGAAAAGAGAGTGTGCCAAATATCACGCTTGGCGTGTGAAGAAAGGTAAACCTCTCATTCTTGTTTGTTCTAAGGTTAATTTGGTTTCAGTGCCTAGACATACTTGGTGGTTAGATTCTGGTGCTACTACTCACATAAGTGTGTCTATGTAGGGTTACCTGAGTTACCGCAAGCCAAGTGATGATGAAAGATTCATCTATGTGGGGAATTGCAATTTGGTTAAGGTTGAAGCAATATGAACATTTAGGTTATTGCTTAAGACTGGGTTTTATTTGGATTTATTTGAGACATACATTGTACCGTCTTTTAGACGAAATTTGGTTTCCATTTCTACTTTAGACAAAGAAGGATATGTTTGTTCTTTTGGTAATAATGGATATCGACTCTTTTATGATTCTAAATTTATTGGATCCAGTACTTTATCAAATTTCGATAACCTATATTTGCTTGATACAGTTACCTCATTTAATGAAAACATGTATGTTGAATCACGCGGCACTAAACTCTTTGTCATTATGGCACAAGCACTTAGGTCATATTTCAAAACAACGAATTCAAAGGTTTGTGTCATATGGGATTCTCGATACAATTGACACTATGGAAACTGAAATATGTGTTGAGTATATTAAAGGCAAATAGACAAACAAGAAAAAACTAGGTGCCGAGAGAGATAAGGATGTCTTAGAACTAATACATACAGACATTTGTGGACCATTTCCCACACCTTCGTGGAATGGTCAAGAGTACTTTATAACGTTCATAGACGATTACTCTCGTTATGGCTACCTATTTTTTATACATGAGAAATCTTAAGCTTTGGACGTTTTCACAAAATTTAAGGTTGAGGTTGAAAACCAACTTGGCAAAACCATAAAAAAAGGTCAGGTCTAACCGTGGTAGTGAATATTACGGCAGAAATGATGGTTCAGGTGAACAACGTACATGGCCTTTTGCCAAATTCCTAGAAAAATGTGGAATCGTCTAACAGTACACCATGCCAGGTACACCTAGCATGAATGGTGTGGCTGAAAGACGAAATATGACTTTAAAAGATATGGTAAGAAGTATGATTAGTCACACTACGTTACCTGATTCACTCTGGGGAGAGGCACTAAAGACCGTCGTTTATATCCTTAATAGGGTTCCAACAAAAGCTACGACTAAAACCCCTTATGAACTATGGACAGGCAAGAAACCTGTCTTAAAACATTTACACATTTGGGGCTGTCCAGCTGAGGCAAGGCCTTATAGGCCAAATGAAAGGAAATTGGACTCAAGAACAGTTAGTAGCTATTTTGTTGGATACTCTGAAAGATCACTGGGTTTTAAGTTTTATGATCCCAAATCAAGAACTTTCTTTGAAACGCAAAATGCCCGGTTCTTTGAGAATATTGAGCTTGGGGGAGGAAATAAGGTAAGAGACTTTATCTTTGAAGAAGATTCAGTTACTATTCCTCTTCCTACAGTTGTTCTTGACCATGATCAGGATCTTACTCCTAACACTTTTCAAGAACAACATTTGGAACAACAAGACAATGTTGAAATTCCCCTTTATCTAGATCAACCAATTATTCATGAGGAACAAGCTCAACAACCTCAAAAACCAGTGCCTTTAAGGAGATCCACTAGAGAGAGGAGAAATGCAATTCCAAATGACTTTATAGTATTTCTCAATGAACATGAGACGAGTATTGGCATGATGGAGGATGATCCAATCACCTTTCGTCAAGTCATTGAAAGTTCAAACTCTCAAAAGTGGATGGATGCTATGAATGAGGAAATCAAGTCTATGAAAGACAATGACGTATGGGATCTTGTCCCATTGCCTGAAGGAGTGAAACCTATTGGTTGCAAATGGGTATTTAAAACCAAGAGGGATTCACATGGCAATGTTGAAAGATATAAGGCACGTCTAGTTGCTAAGGGATTTACTTAAAAGGAAGGCATCGATTATAAAGAGACCTTCTCTCCGGTTTCTTCGAAGGACTCATTTAGAATGATTATGGAACTAGTGACACATTTTGATTTCGAGTTACATCAGATGGATGTAAAAACTGTGTTTCTCAATGGCGACATCGAAGAAACGATCTATATGGTACAACCAGAATGCTTTGTTTCAAAAGATTCAACACAAATGGTTTGCAAACTTAAGAAATCCATCTATGTACTGAAACAGACATCTCGACAATGGTATCACAAATTTCATCAAGTTGTATTATCATTTGGTTTTAAGATCAATGCGGTTGATGGATATATATACCATAAGTTTAGTGGGAACAAATACATTTTTTTGGTTTTATGCGTAGATGGTATCCTGCTTTCCACAAATGATATAGACCTATTGCATGAGACTAAGAAATTTCTATTAAAGAAATTTGAGATGAAAAATCTTGGTGATGCATCTTTTGTATTAGGAATCCAAATACACAGGGATCGTTCTCAGGGTATTATTGGATTATCACAAAAAAGATATATTGAAAAGGTACTCAAAAGGTTTGGCATGCAAGATTGTAAACCAGGTGATACCCCAGTGGCTAAAGGAGATATATTCAGTCTCAATCAGTGCCCTAAGAATGAAATTGAGTCTAAAGAAATGAAAGATATCCCTTATACTTCGGCTGTAGGGAGTTTGATGTATGTATAGGTTTGCACTCGTCCGGACCTGGCATTCATTGTTGGAGTGTTAGGCAGATACCTCAGCAATCTAAGTAAGGAACATTGGATAGCAGCCAAAAAGGGTTATGCGATACTTACAGAGAACAAAGGATTACATGCTCACATATAAAAGGTCGGATAAACTTGAGATCATTGGGTATTATGATTCCGACTTTGTGGGATGCCAAGATAGTCTTAGATCCACTTTGGGCTACATCTATTTGCTAGCTGGAGGAGTAATCTCTTGGAAGAGTGTTAAGCAGACACTCGTTGCTTCTTCCACTATGGAAGCAGAATTTGTAGCATGCTACGAGGCATCAAATCAAGGGGTCTGGCTGCGAAATTTTGTCACTGGGCTGCGAGTAGTAGATGGTATTGAAAGACCATTAAAGTTATTTTGTGAAAATAAGTCTGCAGTCCTTTACTCAAACAATAACAGGAGCTCTTCTAAGTCTAAGAATATAGATATCAAATTCCTTGTTAACGAAAGAATTCAAAGTGGTCACATTTGTATTGACCATATTGGGACAAACTCCATGATAGCGGATCCGCTCACTAAAGGTTTGAAACCTAAGGTCTTTCACGAGCACACTGCTCGTATGGGTATTCTGCAGTTAGATTATGCATAGTTTCGGTGGGAGTTTGTATTGAGTATTTGCTTGACATTTATCTTTTATTGTCATGACAATTCTATAATTTTGGATTTTGTTAAAGCATAAAGTTATTCAGTATTCAACATTCGTTATTTGATCTCATATCGACTAAGGTAGGACCAGTTGGAGATAGACATGTGAAGATCACATTACATGTAATTTCCATGCTACACATCCATACTCGATCCATGTCATTAGTTATGTTAATGTATGTGACCACTGATGGGTCTAGTTGCGATAAATGTGACGAAAGCCTCTTTGATCCTTATGTTAATTTGACTGATCGACGGGATTGGTTTAAGATGACTAAAAGTAAAGGATTGCTCGAGCTACTAAAGTATATAATATGATATACAATTATTAGATTTATACGTATGCACATGTACATATAGTCCAAGTGGGAGATTGTAAGAATTTTATGAACTTATATTTATATGCATATGATAAATATGTGCATTTGGGCATACAGACGTGTATGCACTGCGGCATAACATATACTTCATGTTATCTAAAGTTAATAGGCCTGAATGAAGTGATTTGCTAAGTTAAATGAGTCTAAGTCATCTTTTGATAAGTATGGAGTATTAATTGAATATGTGTAGAAACCTCACGGGTGCTAATTGTCAACTTATAATGGGCTAGTTGATAATTAGGTCAAACTATTCCTATAAAAGGTTATGGTCCCCAATTGTACGTAGGTTAATAATTTTTTCTCTCTGCCGTCCCATTAGCAAGAAAAACCCTAAAGATACTTCGTTACAATTGGAAGACGCATAACCAAGGGACAATCATTCTCATGGATTCAAGTACGCTTCCGCATCTAGTTTATTGTTTCGGGTAATTCCTATATGAAGATTAAGATCTATGGGTATTAGTATTGTTTTTAATTCCTACACCATATTGAACAAATAAATATATGATTTCAATGTTCTCACATAGTAGAACACGTTTCCACAATTACCCTTGTCATTACACAAATGACACATAAGAAATGCGTGCCTCAAGATAGCACAATTTCATTTTTTAAACACAATTTTTCCAACAATCCCCCACAAGAAAGAAATTGACGAATATGGTGATAAAGTCCAGCAGTCGAAACCTACATAGGATAGGTAGGTGTTACCCTTTGAACTTTCCCTCAAAAAAGCATATTCACTTTACTGGTTGATCAATAGACATGATGTATTTGAACTGTTCTGCCGTTTGTGTAAACGATCATATACTTTACACAGTAATCTTCCTAACACAACTCAATTCTCATAGCTATGTTCATTCATGGCCTTGAACATACGCCTGGTTCTGTAAGAGGGTCTAAGAATTGAGCCTCACACAATTCTCCTTGAAGCGGCTCCATTTCTCTCTCAAATAGGTGATTCTTACTAAGGAATCATTAAAAGTCATATGTTTATCCTCTTACTCATGAGCATCACTGTTACAAGAGATGACCTCTACAGTGAAACTAAGAGTCTTTTTATAATTAGGTTGTCCCTTTAAACCAAGATCTTAGGATCTCCAGTCAAAAAGGTTGGGTTTCCATTGTATCAACTCATATCTAAAGGCTTAAGTTTCATTCCTTTGGAAAACTTATCAACTAACTCTCTATTTAACCCTTTTGGTTAATGGATCTGCTAAATTATCCTTTGACTTCACATAGTCAATAGAGATAGTTCCAGTTGAAAGTAGTTGTCTAATGGTATTATGTCTACGATGTATATGTCTAGACTTACCATTGTACATATTACTTTGTGCCCTGCCAATTGTCGATTGACTATCGTAATGTCTGCAGATTGCATGCACATGTTTTGTCCATCTGGGAACATCTTCTAAGAATTGACATAGCCATTCATCCTCTTCACCACTTTTGTCTAGAGCTATAAACTCAGACTCCATCGTGGATCAAGCTATGACATTCTGCTTAGAAGATTTCCATGATATGGTTACACCTACCAAAGTGAATACAAATCCACTAGTAGACCTTGAGTCTTTAATATCTGAGATCCAAATAACATCACAATATCATTCGATAACAGTTGGATCTCTTGTATAGTGCAATCCATAGTCATAAGAATATCTTAAATACCTTAGTACTCTGACTATCGCTTTCCAGTGATCAGTCCCGGGATTACTCGTGTGTCTACTAAATTTACTCACAGCATAGGTAATGTCTGACCTTGTACAACTCATTAAGTACATCAGACTTCCTATGATTCTTAAGTATTCTACCTGAGAGACAATCCCACCTCTATTCTTTGATAGATGTAGACTAGTGTCAATAGGAGTTCTAGCTATTGCAATGTCATCCTTGCTAAACTTCTCTAGAATTTTATCCACGTAGTGTGACTGACTTAAAGTTAGTCCACTTAAAGTTCTAGAGATTTTAACAACGAGGATTACATCAGTTAACCTCATATCTTTCATGTCAAATTTAAATTTTAACATGTCTTTTGTGGATTTAATCATATTATCATTTCTTTCAATAATAAGCATGTCGTCTACGTAAAGGCATAAAATGACATAGCCATTTTCAATGTCATTTACATATACACATTTATCACATTCATTGATCTTAAATCAACAACCCAACATGGCATTATCAAATTTTTCATGCTACTGTTTTGATGTTTGTTTTAAGCCATACAAAGAGTTAACCAACTTGCACATTTTGTTTTCTTGCCCTGGAGCATAAAACCCTTCTGGTTGTTCCATGTAAATCTCCTCTTCTAAATCACCATTTACAAATGCAGTCTTTACATACATTTGATGTACTTCAAGATTCCGCAACGCGGCAGTTGCAAGTACTATCGTTATTGAATTTATTCTCGTAACAAGAGAATAAGTATCAAAGTAATCAAGACCTTCACGTTTCCTGTAACCTTTAATTACAAGTCTGGCCTTATACTTATCAATTGTTCCATCTGCCTTCATCTTCCTCTTGAAAATCCATATATATCCTAGTGGTTTACTTCCTGGAGGAAGATCCACTAATTTCCAAGTGTAATTTTGAAAAATGGAATCAATTCACACTTGATAGCCTCTTTCCAGAGTGGTCCTTCAGAAGAGCTAATAGTTTCTTTATAGCTTTGAGGTTCACTTTCTAGCATGTAGGTTAAAAAATTTTGGACCACAGGATTTTTCTACCCTAGCTCTTTTGATGCGTCTAAGTTCTACCTCTTCTTCCTCATTCTCATCATGCTCTTCTTCTATTGAATCATGTATTTGTTCAAATGAGATAGACATACTACTCAACCTGCATGTAAATACATTTTCAAAGAGCGAGACATTTCTCGATTCCATTATCGTGTTTTTGTGTATGTCTACAATTTTAGAATCATGCACAAGAAACCGATAAGCACTGCTGTTATGTGCATAACCAATGAATATGCAATCAACCGTTTTTTGTCCTACTTTCACCTTTTTAAGTAAAGGAACAGCAACCTTAGCAAGACACCCTCACGCTCGTAAGTATTTGTAGGATGAATCTCTTCCATGCCACATCTCATAGGGGCTTTTGTCAAGCTTCTTGCTGGGGTACCTAATTTAAAAGGTAATTAGCTGACAACACAGCTTCTCCCCGCATGTTCTGTGGTAATCCAGAACTTAACAACATGGCATTCATCATCTCTTTTAGAGTTCTATTTTTGTGTTCTGCAATGTCATTCTGTTGAGGTGCTAAGGTGTTGTTGTTTCATGGATAATACCATGCTCAGCACAGTATGTAGCAAATGGTGACTCATATTGGCGGGTGTCAAACCGTCAAAAATAATTTTCCTTTTTCCCAAATAAAAGTATAGGGTAGTAAGGTTCGTATCCACAGGGAACGTTGTATTTATATCCTTAAGAAATTTATATAGTAACCAAAACCGAGATTTTTGCTCAACTAACTAACTAAACTTGAATGAAGTAAATTATGAATTTTTATAAACTTAGAGAAAGCAAACAATAACTGAATTAAATTCAATGCTGATAAAGGTCCAGTTAATGAACTGAAGCAATTCCAAAAATTAACTACTGATCATCGATTCCGACCCGACTCAATTGACTGCAAATAAACCAGTTATAGTTGTTGACAAACGCCTAACACCCAATTTCTCCTTACGGATTCGATAATTAGGAGAAGCTCGCTAATTATACTCTAATCAAAAGATAACCCTCGAAACGCTTGAAAGATTTAATGTTTTGAAAGCTTTAAGATAAGAGAAACCCGGTTCTAGACAATGATATTAAAGTAATATCATTTAACCTAGATTAATCATCCTCGCAACACGGACCGAATATGCTTGTGATGCCTAAACGGTGTGTCACTTGCTACTCCGTTAGAACCCGAAGACAATTACGGATCAACGGTTCTCAACTAGCAATGGATTAAAATGCCTAACCAAAATCTGGGCCCTAGAAATTAATTAAACATTCTAATCCTAAGTTACAATTCCTTTGCAACAAGAAAAATAGAGAATGACTAAATACTTGCCCCAAATTGAGACTTCGAACAATACAGTACACTAGGATCTCATAGTAGCAATTTCTGAAAAATGCTTACGGGTTCATTATCTGGAATAGAAGTTTTTAGCCACAAAACATGACTAAAATTTACTTACAAATGAAGAAGAAAAACAACTTCACAAGTGATGAAAGGAAGAAATTAACTGCCCTATTGATCTGTAACCTAAGCCTGATGTATTAAAGTGAGTGAGGGTGAGTGAGTGAAAGAGTGAGAGAGAGATAGAGAGAGAGCGTGTGAATCTGTGTGTCCCTTGAGAGATCTCGCCCCCTTCCTTTATAGCTATCTCTCCTAACTGCTCCAGCCATTTCCCCCAAAAATAGAAGACACGATCCCTTGTTCCTCATCCATAAACAGAGCAGTTGATGACCAAGTCTTTTCCCAATATTTACAATGTGTTTGGGAAAAGAAACTAATAAATAAAAAGTTATTTTTATTTACAGAACTGCAAAAAATGATCAATGTCAGAAATACCCTCCACTAATTCCTTCAGTCTTGTAACAGACGTACTGCTTTTTCGCTCGCTACGGATTTTCTCGGGTTAGCAAATGCCCATTTGGTACTTGACTTTTTCTCAAAATCTGCCTTTGCTCCATCTTTTCTTCCATCCATCTTCCTTTATACATGTGAACACCAAGGATACAAAATACCCGTGAAAGTACAACATTTTCCTTAAAAGCATAGTGCAAAATCACATTAAATGTTGTACTTTATTTAAGGCTATCAAAATTCCCCCACACTTGAACCATGCTTGTCCTCAAGCATTTGGACCTTTCCTGAACATGCTTTTAACAAACCAACCAACCAAAAAAAAAAATTGATTTACATTGTTTCAAAACTTGGTATTTAATATGCATTCTCATTTTCAAGATCAAAAATCAAACCAAGTAACTAGCATCCTATAAATTTTCCAAATTAATATAACTCGCATGCACCCAAACTTTTTCACAACTTCTAATTATGCAAATCTCAACTATTCTCACGGATATCGCTCAAAGCACACAATTGTTTGAACAAGGGCAATGTATCATGAAACACTCAACTCACACAACAGAGTGACATTATCATATGCTTGCAACTTGATCAAATCTCCATCACTAAAAATGAGTTCATATACACCAATCAAAAGGACTTTTAAAGGGCTGTAACGGGGCTAAGGGTGTAAAGGTAAGATAAAGAGAATAAAGAGGGTTAAAATGTCAAGAATATGCACAAAAACTACACATCATTACCAACTCTATCAGCGACATTAAGCACCGACTACAAGCAACTAGTGCTTAACTATAACGGATCTGATGGATTGAATACACTTGAAAATTCATGCTCATCTGCCTTGTAAAGTACTGTTACCTTTTCTGAAAAAGCAGCAACTTACTGAAACCAATATTTATTTTTTTTCTTTTCTTCTTTCTTTTTTTTTCTTTTTTTTCTTCTTTCTGAACTGCTGCTAACTTGCATTTCCTGCTTCTTAATATCCAACTTTTGACTTACAAAATATGCTTAATACCAACAATTATCCATCACTTGTTGCTCTCAATTCATACAAGCTGAGAGTCTATATTTCACATGGTCTTCGTGCAATTTTTGACATGGGATAAAGCAAAATGAGGGTCAAAAAGAAAGGCTACAGGTTAGATTTTATAAGGTTAAAATAAAGAAAATGGCAAGGCTCAAAAAGCGTTAACTAGGGGAAAACATGATGTGGGTAGGGTAGAAAGAGAGCCAAAACATGGTGATTCCTAAGTGCCTTAATCCTATTGGTGCAATGACTCAATACGTGACCTCGACATGTATACAAGATGCAAGTTCTAAAATGTTCGTCTGTTTGTGAGAATCACACAAAGAATGACTGAAAGCAAAGTATATGAAATGCTCCAATTAGGCTCAAAAGCTCACTTGAAAGGCTAACAGTTGAAACTTGCAATTTTATCAGTTGAATGAAACAAAATATATATTTTTTAAAAACATGCGTGTCAACCCAACTAGGAAAATTACACAATGCTAATCATTTGTCAAGATTATCTCACCAAAACATGAGAATGCATATAAAATACCCAGTTTCACAACAATGCAAAAAAAAAAAAAATTACCAACCCTTCAAACCTAAACATGTTCAGGAAACCAAGCTTAAAAACTGCATCAAAACTTTTCATCAAAACCACCCAACTGCACAATTTACAACCTCCAAAATCCCCCCACACTTAAACTAAACAGTGTCCTCACTGTATATACAACAAAAGATGCAAAACAGGACAAAGTAGCAAAAATTATGAACAGAAGTGAAAGAGGGGATACTGCCCTTAAGCTGACCCAAAATGGGATGCTATCACGGTCTGCAAGGACTGAATTGAAGTTGTCACTGAAGCAGTCAAGTTTGCCAATTCCTGCTTAACCTCGAGCATTGAGGTTTCAAGGGAAGTCAGCCAGGCAAGGATTCGTGGTTCGTGAGCCATACTTTGGACAGGCTCTCCTTGACCTCCTGCTGCAGAACCTGCAATTGGCAAATGAAGCTCGGATGGTGGAACATCCGGCTAGGGGTTTTGGACTTCATTATCATAAAAAATTACCATCTTCATTCTAACCAGGCATTCAACATTCAAGGGCTCACAGCTACAAGCAATATGCATATTATGAGAAGATAAATCCAAAACACCCAAATTAACAGCCAACATGGTAATAATTGAACCTAGAATCAAAGGCCTTTTTTTCTTATTGATTACGCTCATGAATTGACTAGCCAGCCAATAGCCCAAATTAACCTTCCTGTTATTCATCATGCACCACAAAAAAATAATTCAGGTTTCGAACAGGTATTCGACCCGTCCCTGCGTCCAGAAAAACTATATGCCAAGAATTTATGAATGAGCTGGAAAGCAGGGCTCCTAAGAAAAACACTTTTAGCCAAATTTGGCTTGTACGGTTCAGGGTCAGTTGACAGAGATTGCCAAATCTCAACACAGGAAGCTTCAAAAAATTCAGGGAACTCACAATAGGCCATACGTCTAGAATCACTCAAATCATCACCATATTGAAAACTCAAGGCATTATTAAATTCATTTAAGGAAATATTAAAAACCTTGCCCATGAGTCGGAATCGGATGGATTGGGGCAATTCCGGGTTTTCAATGGCCGCGGAAGATAAATCATATGTTAAGTAGAATTCTCGAGTTAATTCAACAAAGGCAGGCAATTCAAAATGCAAAAACATTTCCCATCCTATTGCATGCATAAAAGCAATAACTTCCAAATTTAAATTCAACAAAGTCAATGTAGGAGTGTCGAAAAACTTACAAGGAATGATTTTCTTTGGAAGAAAAACTTCCATCGACCGATTGCCTTTTTTGATTGAAAATTGATGTGGCCTCTAATTGATTCTTTGGTGGCGGCTGGTTTTCAAGCCTTGCGAGAACCCGCCGGGCGCTTCCTACTGCAAGAGGTTTCAAAGAAGCTATAAATGAAAAAATTGGCAATGGTTCCACGATGGGCGGGGGAGGCCGTGTAGTAGGCCGAGGAGGAAATGCGAATGGACCGGCGGATGTAGAGGGCTCACTGCGGCGATATTGCGGTGGTTAGAGGAGGGGCCGAAGCTTGAAGAAGGAGGAGAGGGGGTTTTGGAGAAAGGGGGTCGCAAGTGAGAATTGGAGAGCGATGACAATCCCAAATGAAATTGGGATTTTACCCCTTTCCAAATTTTTTATGTTCACCCGCTTTCCCCTAACTTTAAAAATTAACTGTTAGCCCCATTGTCGCTTTCACTTCTCAAACTTCGTATTCTTCAAAAATAAAGCCTCGCCGTGATCACACACATTTAGTACGTAACAATTTTTTTCTTCCATTTCCAAGATCCAAGACTTTGCAGAATGTAAAACAAAACTAAAACGCAATTAAAAACAAAATGGAAATAAAATCTAATCCTAGAAAAACAGAAATAAAGCATTAAAAATTTTGGGTTGCCTCCCAACTAGCGCCGCTATTTAATGTCCAGAGTAGACTCAATGCCCACCCTCGATACTATTCGTAAAACAAAAGGCCAAACCGATTTCTTCAATTGTGAGAGACATCAACATGCTTATAGAATGGTTTCAACCGATGCCCATTCACCTTATATACCTTGTCCGTCTGTGAACTTTGAATTTCAAACATTCTGTGCGAATGAACACTCACCACAATAAATGGGCCTGTCCATCGAGACTTCAACTTACCTGGCATCAATTTTAGCCTTGAATTGAAAAGGAGAACCTTTTGTCCCACAAAGAAATTTTTTCGGCAAATCAAATTGTCATGGAACTTTTTATTTTTCTCCTTATAAAACCTAGCACTGTCATAGGCTTCTAATCTCAATTCTTCTAACTCTTGTAATCGCATTTCCTTTTGAGCCCAGCCTAATGTATAATCCAAATTACACTCCCTCCAATAAGCCTTATGTTCTACAAAGAATGGTAAGTGACACATCTTACCAAACACCAATCGATATGGGGACATACCAATTGGTGTTTTATAGGCAGTGCGATACGCCCAAAGCGCGTCATCCAACCTAGAACTCCAATCCTTCCTGCTGGGATTCACCATCTTCTCCAAAATTCCCTTAATCTCACGATTCGAAACTTCAGCTTGCCCGTTTGACTGCGGGTTATAAGTGGTAGCTACCCTGTGATGAACACCATACTTGAGCATCAAGGCCTTCACCCCTCGATTGCAAAATGGGTCCCTTGATCACCGATCACGCCTCTGGAATTCGAACTCGCTAAAAATGTTAGACTGAGAAAACTCACAACAGCCTTTAGAATCGCCATCCGTAGCCTTTGCTTCTACCCATTTTGAGACATAATCAACTTCTAAAAGAATGTATAAATTACCAAAAGAACTGGAAACGACCCATGAAATCCATGCCCCAAACGCCAAAAATTTCACAAATTAGAATTGGAGTTTGGGGCATTTCATCTCTCAATGATAAATTACCAAGTCTGACAACGGTCACAACTTTTGCAAGGTAAATAAGAATCCCTAAAAAGAGTTTCCCAATAAAACCCACAATCTAGATTTTCCTAGTCGCTTTTGGACCAAAATGTCCTCCACAAGCAAAATTATGACAATATACCAATATGGAATGAATCATCGTTACACACACCTACGCATCTATTTGATCGCACCTATCTTCCAAAGATAGGGTTCATCCCATATGTAGTATTTAGAGTCATTTTTAGTTTATTTTTTCTTGCACTATTCATGCCTTGTGGAAAAACACCAGCTACTATGAAATTTACCAAGTCAAGATACCATGGTTCATTACCCGACTTACCTTGCATCAACAAGAGTCGCTCATTCGAAACCTTCGAAATAGGAACTTAATCCTCTTCTCTCACCAACCTCGCTCAAATGATCTCGCCACGAGTTATTCTTTCCCTTGCAATCCTTGATTTCCCATTTAAATTCTTGCAACAGAGGATCCATCTCGATCAACCGTGGTTTGGATTCTTTTTTTGCTAATGCGATACTTATGCGGCATGATCCGAATGTACTATGACCTTCGAACCTAAGAGAGATTGAATTTTTCAAAGGCAAACACGATTGCT
>CM028379.1:118561661-118609578 GCA_013146195.2 Codonopsis lanceolata | reverse complement strand
TGACTCTCTCCGCCGAACTCGCAATTGGTAATGATGCTCTGATGGTGGAACATCCGGCTAGGTTTTGACTTCATTATCATAAAAAATTACCATCTTCATTCTAACCAATCATTCAACATTCAAGGGCTCACAGCCTACAAGCAATATGCATATTATGAGAAGATAACCAAAACACCCAAATTAACAAACTAACATGGTAATAATTGAACCTAGAATCAAAGGCCTTTTTTCTTATTGATTACGCCATGAATTGACTAGCCACCAATAGCCCAAATTAACCTTCCTGTTATTCATCATGCACCACAAAAAATAATTCTGTTTCGAGCAATTTATTCGACCCTGCCCCTCAAGGCCCGTCGAGAAAAACTATATGCCAAGAATTTATGAATGAGCCGGAAAGCGAGGCTCCCGAGAAAAACACTTTTAGCCAAATTTGGCTTGTACTGTTCAGAGGTCATCGCTGACAGATTGCCAAATCTCAACACAGAAGCTTCAAAAATTCGTGGAACTCACAATAGGCCATACCTAGAATCACCAAATCATCACCATATTGAAAACTCAAGGCATTATTAAATTCATTTGGAAAGATAAAAAACCTTGCCCATGAGTCGAATCGGATGGATTGGGGCAATTCGGGTTTTCAATGGTCGCGGAAGATAAATCATATGTTAAGTAGAATTCTCGAGTTAATTCAACAAAGGCAGGCAATTCAAAATGCAAAAACATTTCCCATCCTATTGCATGCATAAAAGCAATAACTTCCAAATTTAAATTCAACAAAGTCAATGTAGGAGTGTCGAAAAACTTACAAGGAATGATTTTCTTTGGAAGAAAAACTTCCATCGACCGATTGCCTTTTTTGATTGAAGAAAATTGATGTGGCCTCCTAATTGATCGCAGACCGGCTTTCCTCAGGAACCCGCTTTTTCTGCTTCAAGACTTGCAAGAGTGTTTTCCCTACTACTTCAAAGAAGCTAAAGCTATGAAAATTTGGCAATGGTTCCACGATGGGTGGGGGATTTGTGTAGCCAGGCCGAGGAGGAACATGGACCTAGCAGATGGGCTCGCACGGCGGTATTGGGGGCATTGCAGCTGTGGGAGAGGCCGAAGCTCGAGAGAGAGGCGGGAGGAGAGGGGTTTTGGAGAAGAGGTCGCCGTGAGAATGGAGACGATGACAATCCCAAATGAAATTAGGGATTTTACCCCTTTCCAAATTTTTACTTGCTCACCAGCTTTCCCTAACTTTCAAAAATTAACTGTAGCCCCATCTTTGCCGCTTGCACTTCAAAAACTTCTCAGATCTCTTCAAAAATAAAGCCCGCCGTGCATCACACATTTAGTACGTAACAATTTTTTTCTTCCATTTCCAAGATCCAAAGACTTGTCGAATGTAATGAAACAAAACTAAAAACAGAATTAAAAACAAAATGGAAATAAAACCTAGTCCTAGAAAAACAGGAAATAAAGTATTAAAATTTTTGGGTTGCCTCCCAACTAGCGCCGCTATTTAATGTCTCAGAGTAGACTCAATGCCCACCCTCGATACTATTCGTAAATGTAGCAGGCGGGCCAACCGATTTCTTCAATTGTGCCGAGAGACATCAACATGCTTATAGAATGGTTTCAACCGATGCCCATTCACCTTAAATACCTTGTCCGTCTGAACTTTGAATTTCAAACACTGCAAGCGAAAGAACACTCACCACAATAAATGGGCCTGTCCATCGAGACTTCAATTTACCTGGCATCAATTTTAGCCTTGAATTGAAAAGGAGAACCTTTGTCCCACAAAGAAATTTTTTTTCGCAAATCAAATTGTCATGGAACTTTTTATTTTTCTCCTTATAAAACCTAGCACTGTCATAGGCTTCTAATCTCAATTCTTCTAACTCTTGTAACTGCAATTTCCTTTTGAGCCCAGCTAATGTATAATCCAAATTACACTCCCTTACAGCCCAATAAGCCTTATGTTCTACAGCGACTGGTAAGTGACACAACTTACCAAACACCAATAGATATGGGGACATACCAATTGGTATTTTATAGGTAGTGCGATACGCCCAAAGCGCGTCATCCAACCTAGAACTCCAATCCTTCCTGCTGAGATTCACCATCTTCTCCAAAATTCCCTTAATCTCACGATTCGAACACTTCGACTTGCCCGCTTGATCATGGGTTATAAGTGGTAGCTACCCTGTGATGAACACCATACTTGAGCATCAAGGCCTTCACCCCTCGATTGCAAAAATGGGTCCCTTGATCACTGATCACTGCCCTTGGAATTCCGAACCTGCTAAAAATGTTAGACCTGAGAAAACTCACAACAGCTTTAGAGTCGTCAGTCCGGGTAGCCTTTGCTTCTACCCATTTTGAGACATAATCAACTTCTAAAAGAATGTATAAATTACCAAAAGAACTTGGAAACAGACCCATGAAATTCATGCCCCAAACGTCAAAAATTTCACAAATTAGAATTGGAGTTTGGGGCATTTCATCTCTCAATGATAAATTACCAAGTCTTTGACAACGGTCACAACTTTTGCAGTGTAAATAAGAATCCCTAAAAAGAGTTTCCCAATAAAACCCACAATCTAGGATTTTCCTAGCTGTTCTTTTTGGACCAAAATGTCCTCCACAAGCAAAATTATGACAATATACCAATATGGAATGAATCTCGTCGTTAGGCACACACCTACGCACGACTTGATCAGACCCTATCTTCCAAAGATAGGGTTCATCCCATATGTAGTATTTAGAGTCATTTTTTAGTTTATTTTTTCTTGCACTATTCATGCCTTGTGGAAAAACACCAGTTACTATGAAATTTACCAAGTCAGCATACCATGGTTCATTACCTGACTTACCTTGCATCAACAAGAGTTGCTCATCTGGAAACCTTTCAGAAATAGGAACTGAATCCTCTTCTCTCACCAACCTGCTCAAATGATCTGCCACGGAGTTATTCTTTCCCTTGCAATCCTTGATTTCCCATTTAAATTCTTGCAACAGAGGATCCATCTGATCAACCGTGGTTTGGATTCTTTTTTTTGCTAACAGATACTTGAGTGCGGCATGATCTGAATGTACTATGACCTTCGAACCTAAGAGATAGGATTTGAATTTTTCAAAGGCAAACACGATTGCTAACAGCTCTTTTTCAGAAGTTGTGTAGTTGCACTGGGCAGCATTCAACGTCTTGGAAGCGTAATAAATCACATGACTTTGCTTCCCCACTTTTTGCCCAAGAACTGCTCCTACTGCATAATGACTTGCATCGCACATGAGCTCAAATGGTAAATCCCATTTTGGTGGCTGGATTATTGGTGCTGAAGTAAGCTTCTCCTTTAACAAATCAAATGCCTTTTTGCACTCTTCTCCAAAATCAAAAGGTACATCTAGTTGCAGCAATCTTGTTAAAGGTTGAGCGATTTTTGAGAAGTCTTGAATGAACCTCCTGTAGAACCCTGCATGACCAAGAACACTTCGAATTTCCTTGACATTAGTAGGATAAGGCAATTTTGCAATTAAATCAACTTTTGCTTTATCTACTTCAATTCCCTTCGAAGACACTACATGACCTAACACTATACCTTCTTGTACCATGAAATGACATTTTTCATAATTAAGAACTAGGTTAGTGTCAATGCAACGCTTAAGTACCTTAGACAAATTATCTAGGCCTTGGTCAAATGAATCACCATACACAGTAAAATCATCCATGAAAATCTCGATGCAATTTTCTATCATGTCAGAAAAAATGCTCATCATGCATCTTTGAAAAGTTCCAGGTGCATTACAGAGACCAAAAGGCATACGACGAAATGCAAACGTACCGAATGGGCACGTAAATGTTGTTTTTTCCTGATCTTCAGGTGCTACCAAAATTTGATAGTATCCTGAATAACCATCTAAAAAACAAAAATATTTCTTGCCTGCTAGCCTCTCTAACATCTGGTCAATGAAGGGAAGTGGGAAATGATCTTTTCGGATGGCATTATTTAATTTTCGAAAATCAATGCACATCCTCCACCCATTTTGCAACCTCATAGGAACTAGTTCATTTTTTTCATTTTCTACCAATGTGAACCCTGTTTTTTTGGAACAAGATGAACTGGGCTTATCCATTTGCTATCTGAAATAGGAAAAATTATTCCTAAGTCAAAAAGCTTCAGGATTTCCTTAAGAACTACTTCCTTCATCGGAGGATTCAATTTCCATTGTGGATCCCTCACAGGCCTTGAATCAGCCTCAAGTAGAATGCGATGCATGCACATTGAAGAGCTGATCCCCTTAATATCTGCGAGAGTCCATCCAATTGCTCCTTTATATTCCCTCAAAACTCTCAACAATTTTTCCTCCTGCAGCTCAGTCAGATTATTGGCAATAATGACTGGTAATGTATCATTTTCCCCTAAGTAAACATACTTCAAATGTTCAGGCAATTTTTTTAATTCCAACTTAGGAGCTTGAACTGAGGAAGGAAGAATCTTTTCACTAGACAAAGGTAAGGGGAGAAAAGGAATATCAAACCTGCTTGTTACCTCAGGTGTGGAATACAGTGCCATGATATTTTCTCGCACTTCTTCATCGCCTTGGGAAAGAGCATCTTTATCTGTTAAGCTTTTCACAAGAACTAATTCCATCTTATCATCAATGACATCGGTTTCAAATTCATCTTGCACAACAGAATCAATAACACTAATATGAAAAACGGACTCAGAATCATTCGGGTACTTCATGGCTTCGAAAACATTGAACGTAACTATATTACCATCAAATTCGAGTGTCAAAGTACCCTTATCAACATCTATTTTGGTTTTTGCTATTTTCATAAAAGGCCTTCCCAACAATAAAAGAGATGGGTGAGGAGAACATGAATCATCTATATCAATTACATAAAAGTCTACCGGAAAAATCAAGTCATTGACTTTTACTAACACGTCCTCTACTACTCCTTCAGGATAAGAATTTGACCTGTCCGTAAGTTGAATTACCACATGGGTATCTCGCATTGGGCCTAAATTCAAATCCTTATAAATAGATAGAGGCATAACATTAATGGATGCTCCAAGGTCTAGCATGGCTTTTTCAACTTTTTTATTACCTATAAGACAAGGAATAGTGTACATACCTGGATCCTTGCATTTCTGTGGTAACTTCCTTTGAATCATAGCTGAGACATTTTCGCTCACCAATACTTTCTCATTCGTTTGCAACTTCGCTTTCTTTGTGCACAATTCCTTGAGAAACTTAGCGTAGCGAGGAACTTGCTTGATGGCATCCAAGAGAGGAATATTGATTTCAACTTTGCGAAAAGTTTCCAAAATATTCTTCTCATCTTCTTCTTTT
The DNA here is from genome assembly GCA_013146195.2 of Codonopsis lanceolata. Classification (NCBI taxonomy): domain Eukaryota; kingdom Viridiplantae; phylum Streptophyta; class Magnoliopsida; order Asterales; family Campanulaceae; genus Codonopsis; species Codonopsis lanceolata. The sequence goes on along the minus strand of CM028379.1, from coordinate 118,604,229 downwards.
TTCTGTTGTGCAAATCTGCCTGGAAAAGGTGGAGGGATGACAATTTTTTTCGTTGACTTACCTGCTTCCTCACCTTTGCTGCTCAATGAATTTTCAGTTTGCACCTTTTTTCTATCTTCAGGATTTTTTTCAACCTCCTGTAATTCCTTTCCACTCCTGAGTGTGACTGCACAGGCATTTTCCTTTGGATTCTTTTCCACTTGAGAGGGCAGTCTTCCTGGATTTGCTTCCAGCTTCCCTATAGATACAGCGAGCTGGGAAATCTGATTTTACAAGGATTTAATGTTGGCCTTCGTCTCCAATCTTTCCTTGATGAATGCATGCGTCTTCTTTGAGCACGTCGCTAAGCTTTTGATCAGACCTTCCAAAGAAGCATTGGAACTAGTACCGGGCTGAACTGGAAGAGGTGATGAAAATGGTGGTCGCACTTGTTGCTGAGAAAAGTTCTGATTTTTATTCCGTGGCGAAGTTCGGATGATCACGCCATCCTGGGTTGTAAGTACTGGAATATGGATCATACTTCCTCTGCGGCTGTCCTTGGAAACCTCCCACTACATTCACTTGCGCATTCGGATCCTCTTGCAAAGTTGGACACATGTCAGTTGGGTATCCCACATTTGTACAGATTCCACATGCTTTCACCTGTTGAACTTGCCCCGAAACCAATTTTTCCAGAACAGTAGTTAAAGTATCCAATCTGCGGTCAATAGAATTAGTATTAACCTCGTTTACCTTGCTCGGAGCATCCTGTCATGTCCCAAACTGCTGCCCAGTTTCAGCCATGTCAACAATAATCTTTTTAGCTTCATCCAAAGTATTGTTCATGAACGCTCCCCTACTTGCTGCATCGATCATGTTCCTGTCTGCGATCAACAAACCTTCATAAAAGTACTGAATGAGCAACTGATCTGTTATTTGGTGTTGAGGGCAGCTTGCACATAATTGCTTAAACCGCTCCCAGTACTCGTACAAGGTTTCTCCCACAAACTGCCTAATCCCACAAATCTCCTTCCAGATATTCGCTGCTCTTGATGCTGGGAAAAATCGTTCGAGGAATTTTTTCTTCATTTCAAGCCAAGTGTTAACCGCACCTGGCAGCAAATCGAACAGCTAGTCCTTAGCCTTGTCGACTAACGTAAAGGGAAAAGCTCTCAGCTTCATGTTATCCTCAGTCAACCCTTGTGCTCGCTGACTTGAGCATGCTAAATGGAACGCCATTAAGTGCTTGTGAGGGTCTTCACCCGGAAAACCATGGAACTTAGGCAACAACTGGATCAAAACTGGTTTCAGCTCAAACGGAGCATTCACTTCAGGAAATGTGATGCCCAAGGGCGGCTGATTCACATCAAGAGTCGCCATCTCCCTCAATGTTCGTTGAGGTTGTTCTGCCATGACCTCTTGATGTTCATGTACTTCTACTTCGTCTGTCTCCACTTTCACTCCTGTTTCTGCTTCCACTCCTTGCTGAATTGGCTCGTCTTCACTTGAGTCCTCCAGTCGAAGGCTGATTTTAACCCAGGTGAAGATGTGCCCGTTCGTTTGCGGAGTTTAGTCTACTTTGTCAACTTCCTTGCAGTCTTCTCAATTTTCGGATCATATATTAACTTTCCTGTACGAGAAGAACGAGGCATAAAAAGGCAACAAGACAGCAAAATAAAATCCTTAAAGAAAACTAAATAACGAAACCGTTCCCCGGCAACGGCGCCAAAATTTGGCGGGTGTCAAACCATCCAACATAATTTTCCTTTTTCCCAAATAAAAGTATAGGGTAGTAAGGTTCGTATCCACAGGGAACGTTGTATTTATATCCTTAAGAAATTTATATAGTAACCAAAACCGATATTTTTGCTCAACTAACTAACTAAACTTGAATGAAGTAAATTATGAATTTTTATAAACTTAGAGAAAGCAAACAATAACTGAATTAAATTCAATGTTGATAAAGGTCCAGTTAATGAACTGAAGCAATTCCAAAAATTAACTACTGATCATCGATTCCGACCCGACTCAATTGACTGCAAATAAACCAGTTATAGTTGTTGACAAACGCCTAACACCCAATTTCTCCTTACGGATTCGATAATTAGGAGAAGCTCGCTAATTATACTCTAATCAAAAGATAACCCTCGAAACGCTCGAAAGATTTAATGTTTTGAAAGCTTTAAGATAAGAGAAACCCGATTCTAGACAATGATATTAAAGTAATATTATTTAACCTAGATTAATCATCCTCGCAACACGGACCGAATATGCTTGTGATGCCTAAACGGTGTGTCACTTGCTACTCCGTTAGAACCCGAAGACAATTACGGATCAACGGTTCTCAACTAACAATGGATTAAAATGCCTAACCAAAATCTGGGCCCTAGAAATTAATTAAACATTCTAATCCTAAGTTACAATTCCTTTGCAACAAGAAAAATAGAGAAGGACTAAATACTTGCCCCAAATTGAGACTTTGAACAATACAGTACACTAGGATCTCACAGTAGCAATTTCTGAAAAATGCTTACGGGTTCATTAACTGGAATAGAAGTTTTTAGCCACAAAACATGACTAAAATTTACTTACAAATGAAGAAGAAAAACAGCTTCACAAGTGATGAAAGGAAGAAATTAACTACCCTATTGATCTGTAACCTAAGCCTGATGTATTAAAGTGAGTGAGGGTGAGTGAGTGAAAGAGTGAGAGAGAGATAGAGAGAGAGAGAGCGTGTGAATCTGTGTGTCCCTTGAGAGATCTCGTCCCCTTCCTTTATAGCTATCTCTCCTAACTGCTCCAGCCATTTCCCCCAAAAATAGAAGACACGATCCCTTGTTCCTCATCCATAAACAGAGCAGTTGATGACCAAGTCTTTTCCCAATATTTACAATGTGTTTGGGAAAAGAAACTAATAAATAAAAAGTTATTTTTATTTACAGAACTGCCAAAAATGATCAATGTCTGAAATACCCTCCACTAATTCCTTCAGTCTTGTAATAGGACGTACTATGTTTTTTCGTTCCTGCTACAGTATTTTCTGGGTTAGCAAATGCCCATTTGGTACTTGACTTTTTCTCAAAATCTACCTTTGCTCCATCTTTTCTTCTATCCATCTTCCTTTATACCTGTGAACACCAATGATATAAAATACCCGTGAAAGTACAACATTTTCCTTAAAAGCATAGTGCAAAATCACATTAAATGTTGTACTTTATTTAAGGCTATTACATATTCACCTCCATAATCACTTCTTAGCATCTTAACCTTTCTGTTGAGTTGGTTCTCAACCTCAATTTTATAGAGAATAAACTTTTCTATAGCTTCATCTTTACTTTTGAGAAGATACACATGGCAAAACCTAGTGCTATCATCAACAAAAGTAATTAAGTACTTATTTCCACCACGTGACTTTGTTGATTTAAAATCACACACATCAGTGTGAATTAATCCTAGTGGTTCACTATTTCTTTCAATAGTATGAAATGATGTCCTTGTTAACTCTGCCTAAACACAAGTTTCACACTTGTGTTTGGAATCGATTTGGAATTTAGGTATACAATTCATGTTAATTAACCTGTGCAGGGTTCCATAATTAACATGTCATAGTCAACCATACCACACATAGGAAGACTCAAGCAAGTAAACCGAAGACTTATTCTTATTATTGCTTTTTAGTTTAACAACCATTACACTAAGCTTAAACAGTCCATCAGTTACATAACCTTTTCCTACAAACATTCCACTCTTAGACAGAGTTCCAACATCAAACTCAAAAACAATACGGAAGTCATGCTTCACCAGCAGAGTTCCGGACACTAAGTTCTTCCGGATATCTGGTACATTGTTAAGAGTCAGTTCCTTCCCAAATGTCATCTTCAGCACTACTTTGCCTTGACCTTTGACTTCAGAAGTGGCAGAGTTTCCCATAAAAATCTTCTCACCATTCTTAGCAGCTTCAAAGGTATAAAACATCTCCCTGTTGGAGCACACATGTCTGCTGGCACCAGTGTCGATCCAACATTGATTGGGGTTTGAACCCACCAAGTTCACTTCAGTGACAACTGCATCAAGGTTCAGGTCTGATATCTTGAGAGATGTCATCCACCATGTTTGCTTCATGGTCTCTACTTGGCTTCTTGCAAGTCGTGGCCTTGTGACCTGTGCCACCTCAATTGTAGCATTTTCCAGAAAATCTCTTCTTAGAGATTCCTTTCTTGGGTCCCAAACTGAACCCTTTTCCAGCAGCAACCTTGCCTTTGCCTTTTGAGCTTTGGCCATGCTCCACCATATTGGCTTTAGCAGCCATAGGAATGAAAGTTTTCTTACCTCTATTGTCTTCTTCAATACGAAGTCTGACAACTAGTTCAATATTTATCTCATTTCGCTTATGTTTCAGATAGTTCTTGAAATCTTTCCAAGTTGGAGGCAATTTCTCAATAATTGCAGCCACTTTGAAGGTTTCACTCACAACCATCCCTTCAACTTGAATCTCGTGAAAAATTACTTGTAGTTCTTGCACTTGACTGTAGACAGTCTTGGAGTCCACCATTTTATAATCCAGGAAGCGGCCAACAATAAATTTCTTGGCTCCAGCATCCTCAGATGTATACTTGTGGGCCAACGATGTCCAAACCTCTTTTGTCATTTTCTCATAACGGTAAACATTCTACAATGAGTCTGTCAACCCATTCAGTACATAGTTTCTGCAAAGGAAATCAGAATGATTCCATGCGTCCACATCAGTTGCAACTTGGACATCATTCTGATTCTCACCCACCGTTGGAGGGACTTCTTTCAGAAACCTTACTAAGTTCAAGGTGATCAAGTAGAACAACATCTTCTGCTGCCAACGCGTGAAATTCAAGCCATTAAACTTCTCCAGTTTCTCGCTATGATGCACCGGGACAGTAAGATTGGTCACAATCTGATTCACACTAGCATTGGTGACTGTTGGATTCGAAGTCGAGGGATTCAAGTTCATATTGTTCTCCATTCCAGTAGTTTGGGTATTTGGTTCAGTTATCATATCTGAAATATGAACACAATCAGAATACACAATTCTAAAATTTGTAAAATGTATGATTTTCCCTTAGAAGGGTCAACTGTTATCCATGTGTATTCTGAAATTTGTAAAATGTATGATTTTTCCTTAGAAGGGTCAACTATTATCCACGATAACAGTACGAATCTGTTTTAAGATTGTTAGTAATAGATCACGGGAAAATATGTAATATAGAATTACAGAATAAAAAACAATATAAATTTGTTACTGCCTTGATGGAAGTCTTTTGGTGATTTCCAAGTCTGCAGGTAGACTTCAAGTTTGCAGATAGACTCTGAGTCTGCAAATAAACTTCAAGTCTGCTGGTGGTCTTTAAGCCTGTAGGTAAACTTCAAGTCTGCTGGTAGTTTTTAAGTATGTAGGTAAACTTCAAGTCTGCTGGTGGTCTTCAAGGCTGTAGGTAGACTTCAAGTCTACTTGTGTAGGTAGATATCTAAAGTGTACCTATGAAGCAAAAAACTGTTTGTCTGAGACCTGTGTCAAACACAGTTTCCTTAAAACAAATTCGTCCCTTCCCGTAAGTGCTTGGAAGCTTTACTGGACGTCTGTCTCCCAGGTAGAAGAGAAATGAATATTGTTCTTAAACGTGTTTTGCAATTGTGGATGTTATTTCCACTACATAGGCTGAAACATTAAACAAAGTTTATCTGAGTCCTGTGTCAAACACAGTTTCCCTAAAACAGATTCGTCCCTTCCCGTAAGTGCTTTGAAGTTTTACTAGATGTCTGTCTCCCAGGTAGAAGAGAAATGGATATTGTTCTTAAACGTGTTTTGCAATTGTGGATGTTATCTCCATTATATAGGCTGAAACATTAAACAAATTGATTACGATAATTAACCAGACGTTTTGATTCACCAATAATGAAACTCATTAAAATGTCATGAAAGTAGAATAAATCTGTCAATTGAATGCTAAAGTTACGAAAACAAAAGAATAAATAATAAAATGTGGGTTTAGTTTGAATAGACAAATTTGATCCGACATTCGTGTCCGTGGGACGCGCTCGCACATGAGTACGACATCCCGAAGGCTAAATTGGACCATGATTTGCCCACCTTGCGCGGACGCGCGCAAGAGTGAGTCTCTATTTCACACAAGCTTATCCTTACCACATAAGACATTTGTATATAAACCACTTAAGTTTTTGTTAATTTTCCAATGTAGGATAAACTCACTTCCAACATTACACTTTAACCAACCATAACTTATTAATCCAAACATCAAATTAAACAAATAAATATATAATTTCGATGTTCTCAAGGAATAGAACACGTTTCCACAATTATCCTTGTCATTGCACAAATGATACATAAAGAAATTTGTGTCTCAAGATCATACAATTTTATTTTTTAAACATAATTTTTCCAACAATATATTATTTATCTTCTTTTAAATATATGATTTTCAATCTATATATTATCCGTACATCACACCGATAAAATACTAGTTAATGAAAAAGGGAGGGTGGATGAAAGTACGTAAGGAAAAAAATGTGTTCTTTAGTAGTTTGAACTTTACTTCCTATTGTACAATGTATTATTGACTTATTGTGCCATGTGTAATAATAAAAATAAAAATAAAAAGTGTAAAAGATAAGCTAGACCTAGATTGAACTAAGCCGCCTTTAAGAGATGAGCGGATCTTTAACAACTCAATTAGTCAATTACCTTTACAGAAGAGCGGATCTCAGAGCATATACAAAAGAATTTAGTTTGCTCCTCATTTAATATCTTATTTATTAAAAATAAATATAAAAATATATTGATATTCATAAGTTACTCAAATAAAAAATTATTTCAATAGTTTGTCACAAATTTTAATAATCTTTCTTACACTCATCATCTTTATTTTTAATAACTCAAAATTTGGAGAAAAAATGTTTGATGTCCAAAAGTCAAATTAAATCTGTTTATAGATAAAAATATATATTTTTTAAAAATATATATATATGTTTTTTAATTGCAAAAAGACCAAAATTTAAAGAAAAATAATAATCAGACTGTTTGGAGAGAGAGACAGTTGGTCCTTGATTTAACTAATGGTGAGTCTCTGAAATTGATTCCTCAGCACCTTTTCTTTTCTTTTTTATTCACTTGTGATACCCATTAAATCCTCCATTGTACACAAGAAACCTTGTAAATCCCTTTTTGATCCACCGTTGTACTTAGTCTTAGGAATGGAGATCTCATGTACCATAGTAATTTCACTTAAGACATTAATTATGATGGCTAAATTACCACTTGACACTCATACTAAAACTCATTAACTTTTTCTTCTAATTTTGTTTTATCAATTACATACATAATTATAAAATACTTAAGATTAATAATAACGTTTAACATAATTAATATATTTATATTGTACACCCATTCTTCCAACCCCCCACACACACACACACACACACACACACACACACACACACACACATATATATATATATATATATATATATATATATATATATATATATATAGTACACCCGCCCTTCTAACCGCCACCCCCACCTCAAAATTGCAAAGCAAAACATGGAATGTTATTCTATGACTCTGTATCCTTAAATGAAACACAACATCATTCCCAAATTGTTCAATTTTTACAACTCTGTAAATATCCGTCTCTGTTACACTATAAATGGATTCATAGCGGTTTTGTGAGCAGTGTGCAACATGCGATATTCTTATTTGCTCGAACCTTCTCATATAAATTTGTACATTTGGCTTAGTTAGCTTGTTCAATTTTTGGTCAGGTTTCCACTCGTGTGTTTGTCTATTGGATTTCAGCGAAATTAAAAATCTAACCACAAAATAGAAGATTGAATTGTGGATTACAACAACAAAAATACATTTTTACATACAAATACATAAAACTAGCTATTAGTAAAAATTAAAATGCAATTTCGAAGAAAAAGTTATTTTCTTCACAAACTACTACTTCCGTTCTTAGTTCATTTGTCACATTTTATTATATACATATCATTTTCCTTTAATTAGTGTCATATGTGTTAAAGAAAAGAGAACATAGAACTCTAATACTAACTACTCCATTTGTTCCACATAAACGTCCATGTTTGAAAAGTTAATTAATAAGAAGATATATTAATATCATTGGAGTTAGTCTTAATTACAAAAATATATTTTAGCAAAAGCAATATGTCGGCCTTTTCTAATTATTGTGGTTGTAATTATATATATATATATATATAGTTAGTTGTAACTTTTGATAATTTTTTGTAAAAAAATTTATTTTTTTTGTAATTTTTATATTTATTTGACAAGTGCATGTTAATGAGTAAATGGGCCATGCGCCATGCCCCGCCCATATATGCCCATACTATTAAATGGGCACTTACTTGCCCGACCATTTGAGCCCACCGCCCATTTAGGCCCGCCCATGCCCGTCCATTTGCCACCTCTAAGTGTACCCCTCTCTATGCCATCCAATAAATTAGAATTTTGGTCATGAGCTATCCATATGTCTTGTTGTTTTAGGTAAAGTTTTTGGTGTAAATTCAGGTCAGTTCACTTTTAAAAGTTTTCAATTGATCCAGTTTATCATCTTTTTTTTTAAACCGAAAAAGAGTTACTTTTGGGGTAAAAAGATTATTTTACCATAAGCCTAAGGCGCGCTACAGATCACACACCTAAATGTACCGCTCTGCATCAATTTAATTGTATCAATTTTTACACCGCGATGCATCAAATTATTTACCTAATTCAATTTTGAATCGCGCTATATCAAATTTAGCACCGTGATGCATCAGTTTTAAATTACCTAATTCAATTTTGCAGCGCGATACAAAAATATGTAGCACTGCGATTAAAATATCTTATCCAGTTTTGCAGCACGATGCATTAATTTTAAATTATCAGACCTTGTCTACTTTTTTTCCATTACACAATCAACAAAATTAATGCATCTAGATTCAAATAGGTGTCCAACTCCCCACTCTTTTTCCATTTCATACTAATGCATCCAGATTCATAATTTTCGTGTTATGTGTTACTAAATCTATTTTGAATCACACAAATACAAATAATGAAAGAAGAACAATAACAACAACAATATCAGTAGCATCATACTATGAAATTAGTAAGAGTATAAAGTTCGGGTAACGAAGAAACAATATGTAGTAACTATTGTTGTTCCTCACCACCCAACTCTCAACTTTTTTTCCATTTTATACTTTTTTGTGTCTTCGAGTGAACGAGGATGAAGAAAAAAATTTACAGTGTTCTCTAAATTCGGGTAATACAAGAACAATATTTCAAAATTTTATTTTAACGGTTGAAGAAAAAGGAACATTGGATTGGAGAGAAAAAAAGTTTGGGAAACCGTAACAACGAGCAATTTCTCATAAAGCTTTTAGATGGTTTTTAGGAATACGATCTAGACCATAAAAACTAGGAGTGTCAAAATAAGTGTTATGGATAATCATGGATTAGCTTATTATCTATGGTTATCCATGGATAATAAATTAACTCATAATTATCCATAACACCTATTTTATCATCTCTAACCACTTGTGGGAGAAAAAAAAAGAAATTCATAAGGAAAAAGTGAGTTTATCATGAAAAGACGATCTTTATTTTATTTTATTTTATTTTATTTTTGATGTGGTAGTCTAGTCCATGTGACACAAAAAATGTGAAAAAAACATTTTAAAAGTTGAGTTGCCCTTAATAAATGCAATAAAGCTTTTGTAATTTTTTTTTCTTTTCTTTGCTATAGAGATAACGTACACACTAGTCAGGATTTAGGCCCAATAGAATTAATAAGACAAATTTTTAAATGTTTGGGACCTAATTGCTACAGTAAACTAATAATTTGTGCCATCCGGATAAAACTCTATCGCTTTGCTAATTATATCAAGGGAGAGGGTCATATTATTAGTTCATATGTTATAAAAAAGTTTATTTTTAAACTACCCCTGAACTATAATACTTATATTAATATCGAAGACACTAATAATATCGGGATTAATAATGTTGATTATCCCTACCAGACTACAGACTACCATTGAATAGGGGTGGCAAATCGGTCGTACTGGGCTGTTATCGGACCGGTATGATAACAACACGACACGATAAGCACGAACACGAAGCATCGTGCGATAAGCTTATCGTGCCTAATATTAAAACCCGAACACGACACGATAAAAACACGAAAAGCACGACACGGCACGATAGTCACGCTAAGCAAAAAAACACGATTTATTTAGTTTGGCCCGTTAAGCCCAATAAATATTATAAAATATATAATTTTGATTTTGTAATACATATTTTGAAAATTTAGCAATATAAATAGTCAAATAGTTTAAAAGTCATAAATTTTCAAATGATAAAATTATGAAATAATCATGAAAATAGTTCGAAAGAAGTGAATAACCCCTAGTAAATTTTTAAAAATATATTTTTAAAACATATATATTTTAGTTATCGTGTCTTATCGTGCTTATCAAGTCAACCCGATAACAACCCATTTTTTATCGTGTCTTATCGTATTGGCCCTATAACGGCCCGAACCCGATAAGCCCCAACCCAAATCCTATAATTTCGTGTCGTGTTCGTATCGATCAATCGTGTCGTGCCTCAAATTGCCACCTCTACGACTGAAGCCCTAAGTGCATGTTTGTTACCACAAAAAAATAAGCTAATATGTAAAAAGTAGAGCTAAAACATCTTTTAACATTAAAATAAAAAATTGGTTATTTTTAAGAGAGATTTAATTTAAAAAGTGATGTAGTATTGGATTATCAAACAATTTTATCTCTAAACTCGCTTAAAAATTTTCCTAGTGAGCTCAAGTAGGTTAACAAGCAAGCCCTAAGCCTTCCTCCTACTTGGGTACTTAAAACTTAGATGCATGAACCACCGAGCCACGTGATTGTCTTAATCAATCGAATGTGGTAACAAATTGGTAAAATCCACACAAAAAGTAGCAAACAACTTGCACCTCCAATTTGGTAGCAAAATCCAGACACAGCACAAGCAGAAACTAATTGCTCCTTGTACATAAACCGGTTACTCCAGCACAAATTATAACCATGGCCACACCTAGTCATTCGGGCCAGAGGCGGACAGAAGCACAAGGTTATGGGGGCAGTTGCCCCCACTTGGATGTAATTTTATCAAAGGATTTTTCATTTTATTTTTAATAATTAGTTATATTATACAGTTTGCCCCCATCTGAATAAAAGAAAAAAAAATTTACTCACCTGTTGTGAAAATTTGAAACCCAAAACGCCAACCCTTTTCCCAAAATTTGAAAATTGAAAACCCTTCACAGTCGTCACTCCCGACTCGGCGACTCCCATCTGGCCAGTGGCCGTGTCTCGACATCTCCCACAGTCCCACTCAAGTCTCAAACTCTCTCTCGCCCGATCGGCAATCGGCAATCGCCCACTCGTGACTCGCGGCACTCGCCCTTTCCACTTCTCGGTTCTCTGACTTCTCCAAAGTCCAATCTCTATTCTCTAGTCTCCCCTTCCTCCAACTTCAACACCTCAATCGCTTCAACCTTCAAGCCTTTAGACTTGAGAAAGTTCGGCCTTCAGATTCAGATTGGAAATTTGGAGCCTCGTGAAGCCGCCTACTTCTCAATTGTCTGCGGCTCTCTTCTCTAGTCACTCTGCCTTTCCCTTAATACACTCAATAGACAATAAATGCTCAGTTAGGTATAACTCTTACAGTCTTACTCCTCTAATTAATTAATTAAATCTCTAATCTTCTTGCCTTTTGACTTTTGGTTTTGTACTATTTTTTAATTGTGAATTGTGATTATGATTTTTGGTTTGTATTGTGAATTGTGAATTTATATTTTATAATTGTGATTTGTGAATATGTCATATGTGTTTTGTGATTATGAATTTCTAAATTATAAATTTATAATTGTCTAAATCAAAATATGATTGTATGAATTTCAAAATTATAATTGTGATTTAAATTTTAAAAATTAAAATAACCCTAATTTTAAAATAACCCTAATTTGAAATAACTCTAATTGAGTATTTAATTTATGTAATTGTTGTGAATTATGATTTGTGAATATTGTCAAAACGGATGTACGAAACCGAATTTGTGATCAATTTTTAAATGATTGTCTTGTATGTTTTATTGAAAAAAATTTGCTTAGGAGTGTTACAAATGATGATGTAATTAAACGTTTTCAAAATATGAAAACACGTAGGGGACAATTATGATTTGTAAACTTTATTAAATTTGTGCACCCGGTTAGAAAAATTTCTGCGTCCGCCACTGATTCGGGCACACCTAGTCTTAGACCATGTCATCCCCACACCATGTCTTGTCTTCACCCACAACCTCTAATACACTGGAGTATCACAAAGAAGGCAGATATGGCCACTTGCAACTTGCCCACTTGCACTAGTGAATTTGACAGGTTCATGACATTGACAGAAAGGAAATTGGGGAGTTAGCACAAGGTCAGTACCAAAGAGCATTGCATATCTCATTAACGAATCAGTCAACATATCTAAGGGAGCAAATGACAGCAATCTGTTATCAAAGGCTACATAAACAATAAGAAAGCTTACAAAACCAAATGAAAGCAAAACAGTGGGCGCAGGTGTAACGGCCTATATGGTCTCCAGAGCCTGAAGGATATCAGCCTTCAAGTCCTCAAACTCTTCAACTCCAAAGCTGAACCGAACCAAGTTGTCCATGATCCCATACTTGGCCCTATCTGCTTGGCTTAGATCCCTGTTTAGATCGTACAAATCTTATGCCACAACATATATACAAGAATATAATGTATGATTGATATTTGAGATGCCATACAAGATTAAAATAATTAGGAATGAAGGGCATACCAGTAAGACATAATGGCTGGCTGATCCACAATGCTCTCACAGCCTCCAAAAGATGGGGCAATATATGGAATTTTCAATGAATCAACAAACTTAATTGTGGTTGTTATGTCTCCATCGATCTAGATGATTATATAACAAAACTTTAGGAAGAGGCAGACAAATCTCGGGGTAGAATAATATGACTGGATTACAGTCTAGCAACAGTTTATAAATGATCAATGAAGAACAAAAACTGACCTCAAAACTGACAACGCCACCAAAACCAGTCATCTGCTGCTTTGCAATGTGATGTTCTGGATGACTTTGTAAGCCTGGATAGTAGACATGTTTCACCTGTAAATCGCATCAATCAACTTGATCATTACCCCCACAACAATTGCCATCAAATTAGTGCATATAATATTTCTTAGAATCAGGCTCTTCTTTCCAATGGTGGTGGGCAGCAGTCATACCATTAACAGTAAGAGCAAAGTTCTCAGAATCAAATTATCATATAGTCTCTAATGCAGATCCAAATTATCATTTGTTCTTTAATGCAGATGTGGGCAGGGCCATAAAATGCAGTAAATAACAAACGATCAGCTGTTGGTTCATACATGATTGTAATTCAAAAAATGTTTGTTGGGGCTGTGCACGGAAGTGTACATATAAAAATATACAAATGAATGCTGCATACGGTGTCTATTAAAAACAAGAATTTCCAAATAACACCTCACTTTACAAACTTCTTGTCCGTCATAATATGAAAAAGGAAGACTATGTATACACTAAATGTGGCTCATTTGCAGTCTAATGTTACGAGGAAAGCAAATCTAACTTGAACATAAAACATCATGTCACATTACTTCACAATGAGAGCATGCTTGGATGACCCTTATGTGGTATTTTAGTTTTGAGTATTCATAGACTCTAATATGCTCTCTTAAATCAAGTGATGGGATGTCCCCACATGCAATAAGTAGGGCCACAAACCATACAAATCAAATTTAAAGAAGGGAATTGAGGTTTTCAACACTTCCATTGGTATCTACAGAGGTGCCCCCTTCCCCAGCCACAGGAACCCTTGGAAGGGAGGGAGGGAGAGAGTGGTGGATATTAGTAGGGAATACAGTGGTTGCTCAAACATGTTATCACCGGATATTAGTAGATTACCAGATTCTTAAATGAAGTAATTTGGGAATATTCACTGTTGGAAATCGGAAGTTCCCCCATTCAAATTCTACACACAAGCTTTAAGGTCTGCTTATGCAACATTTTCAGAAGCGCTCACTATTTTCATTTTCATATGTAAATTTTAAATTCCATCTTTCTAAATTACAAGAATAATGAATGCAATCAAAATTATATTATCAAAATCACCATTAAAAACTTATTTCGGTCATAAATTAGCATATTGCTAAAGTGATTTTCTTAAATAAGAATAAAAACAATTATAAACATGCTAAATGAACGGATCAAACATTCTTCCATGCATAATTAGCTAATTTGGCAGTTTGTTACTACTCCATAATAAGTTAGAGAGAGAGATGCACAAAGTAATAGATGAAAACTGTCTCAAGATAAAACAGATAAACGAAAAAGATAATAGGATCATTCATAATTAAATTAGATACCTTAGGATGTGCCTCTAAAATTTCGGCCATCCTCGTCGCTGTGGAATTTTGCTGCTGTACACGAAGATGCAGCGTCTTCATGCCTCTAATGATTAGATATGCGGCATTCTGAGAATGTTTAGAAAATAAGCTCACCCCATTAGTGATGTAAGTTTAAGTAGCATATTAACCATCTGACCTAATATCCTTCACACTTTGATAGAATCTTCCATGAGTTGTACGTATCCCAAATTGGATAAAAGAACATTTGTAACAGAAATAAGGGTTTCAAACAATAATATGGCAATTCCAAGAATCCTTAAGCTATGTAACTTACAGGATTGAGAGCACCACCCAGAATATGATGCAAGGTCCGAACTGCAGAAATCAACTTTTCAGAACCACTAATACAACCAGCAAGCACCTGCAACATGCAATGCAATTGCTTAGTCCTTGGACATAATACATTGACTGATTTCCTAGTTACTAATCGTTCTAACTATATGCAACTATGAAACCTAGCTTACATCATTGTGCCCCCCTATATACTTTGTTGCAGAGTGCAGAATAAGGTCAGCTCCAAGGGCAAGGGCCTTCTGGTTGAGGGGTGTAGCAAATGTTCCATCTATGCAAACAATCGCTCCTTTTTCATGGCAAAGCTTCGAGACCAACTTAATGTCAACACATCTCAGAAATGGATTGGTAGGAGACTCGGTGAAAAAGAGAGAAACCTGCATGCCACAGATATAGGATCACGTGTTCTTCATTGTGATGATCAAAAAATTAGAACTACAAGAAAGCAACCTAGCTAATTTCTTCATTACTGACATTGTTTTCATTGAGTGCAGATTTAAGGGCTCCCATATCTGCAGGATCAATAACAGTGGCCTGCATTTTGCCAAACTTAAAGTTAACAAGCAAGAACACATTTAAAATGCAGAATGTAAATAATAAACAGTATTTCCAAATACAGTTAAAAGATCTCCAGATAATTGTTGTGTAGTAATTATTTATTTGAGCAGTAGACTTTGGTATTAATGAAACAAAAAAAATAGCAATCAAATGTGCTTCAGTTGCAAATCAAGGCATCACCAAAACTTAAATTTGTTTTTCTTCCTAACCAATCAAGTTGTAGATATCCTATCCAGCTCAGAATTTCAATTAAGTTCCATATAATTTTAAACCGAGTTGTTCTGTGCTGCTTCTACTCAGACATGAAGGAAGCACTACCATTTCTTTCTTTACTTTCTATTCTTCACTAATAGGGATAATTGTTGCTGAAGCTATAACCATTCTACCTATGTGTGGAAACAAAAGAGAGGATGGAAAAAAGTACCGTGATCCCCATCTTTGGGAGAAATGTTTCAATGAAAATTCTAGTCTTCCTATAGCAGTCAGTGGTTGTCACGATATGCCCACCAGCTGGAACCAGTGCCAATAACATGACAGTGCTAGCACACATCCCAGATGCCAATAAAAGGGTTGATTCAGCTCCCTCAAGTGCACTGTTTCAGTTAGCAAAACAATAAACATTGCTGGTTCAATGTTTTGCCCCAAAAGCAATACAATGAATGATGAACGAAATAATGTAGAAAATCTAGTGCAGTTACCTTATCTTTTCCTCCGCAACTACAGTAGTAGGATTTCCATAACGCCCATACTCAAAGCTTGTGTGACGATTTTCCTAGAGCAAAACATCGAGAGAATTTCAATCCACCATAGACATCACGAATTGCAAGATGCAAGAAGCATTTACTTAAATCAAATGTATCCATGTCAAACTTGCATAATTAATATACAGCAGCATAGGTACCTACTCTTTACTTATCAAAAGGAACAAGAATGTCAATCATGATTTATTCATACCTTAAAATCAATAAGTTCAGCAGTTCTTTTGAAGAAGTATGCAGATGTGTTAACCACTGGCGTAGTTATCGCATCAGTCACAATACCGCGACCCAATCTTTCACCTGACAAATGAAATATCAATTTACAAAATCATACAAAAATGTCCTTAAATATGCTGTGATTCCTGTGAATGCATATTACTGTGAGAGATTACAATCATCCAAAGCTTTTATGCAATTAATTCCAAGATTTATTTGGCATAATCATCAATTAAAGTAAATCTTCTAAGTAAATTGCATAGCATAAGAGCATTCAATTTAATTAATGAGCATACACAGGCACAGCATTTATATGTGAATTTATTGCATAACGCACCACACGAATATACAACATACCGGCATGAATTGCGACGCTGCCATCGTAGGTCAAAAATGAGGGTTTATGCACATTAGTCAAACCCTCAAACTGTACATTACCATTACAAGAACCATAGCCATCGACATCGACGACCGCGACCTGTTTTTCAACGGCCGGGATCTCGACGACCGGAACGGCGGCGGAGGCAGAGGCGGCCGTATCGACAGCCTTAGCCGCAGATGCTGCCGCCGCCGAAGCCGAAGCCGGCTGGTTGTTGGACCACGAAGCCGCGACAACCTGCGCTACACCGATATTGCTGCAGTTCCTCCGCGCCTTGATGCTCAGCTGCCTCACAAAATTAGGAGGAAACCTCAGAATCAGAGAAGACAGACCGAACGATCCGTTGCTCAGCGGTGAGCTGACCTTTCCCGAGAATCGGCTACCGTAGCTCGGAATATCCGGCCGGGTTGTGCCGGAAAAGTCGGGATCTGAACGGCATTCGAAGGAGGGAAAACCCCTAGTACAGCTGGGAACGGCCATTAAGAATTTTGTTAGGTCAAACCGTGAAAACGTTAACGCCACCGGCCGGTCTTCCCGTAAAGTGAGCGATGAAAGAGGTAAAGAGAGAGAACTTCGGACCAATCTCTCAGTGGCAAAGTTTGGGAAATGATTTTCGGCTTGTCGTTTTATAAAGGTGGTCGACAAAGATCAGAGCCAAGCCAACTTGATTTGTTTTATTAGGTGCACGGTTTAAATTTTAACCATGGTTAGATTATGTTCTTTAGGGCTAAATGCACAATTAGTTACTGAACTTTGGTCAAATTCATCATCAGCCCCTAACTTCAAAAGTGATCACTATTAACCAAACATTGTCATTTTTGTTCATCGCTAGTCCCTAACCCTGATGTCGTTAATGTATTGACGTTAAGTGAGCATGTGCCACTTACATCCACAAAAATTGAAGGCAAAATAGGTTTTTTTTTAAATTTCAAATAAGGGATTAGTTTGTTATTATCATCAAAACAGAGGGTCATCAATAACATTATCAAAATACGGGGCCAATTGAAAATTTTAATACCAGTTCATCTTTACTGAAACTCCCCCTGATCTCCGCCGTCGGCCTCACCCCTCCCGATCTCTGTCGCACCATCTTCATGTGCCCCCAAGTCCTCTCCTCCCCTCTCTCTAACATCATCTCCGTCTTCACCTTCTTCCTCCGCGAAGCCTACGTCTCTGACCACCAACTTCGTTTGTGTCATCCATGTTTGTCCTTCACAGCACATATTAAGTTCAAGGTATTCACGATGAGCAACTCGCTAATTAGAAAATTGATCATGTGTACGGATCCCGATCTCATTCGATAACTTTGCAGGCACATGCAACCCCAGAAACCTAGAAATACAATGTAAGCGAGAAACGTGGTGAAGTAAATCGTTAGAAGCTGAGTCGAGCAGGTAGGAAGATAATCTTTGACGACGTCGATGTTTAAGTTGTATAATTCAGTGTGGACGTCCATGGTGACTTGTGATTCCGGTGCGCAGTTGGTGAAGAAGAGGGAGTATTCATTGGGGAAGGTGATCGGGAAGGATTTGTTCGCTCAGGAGAGCGGTGACGGGGAGTCGTCGCGGAAGCTGAAGAGGAAGGTGATGACGTGGGAGTCGAATTTTTCATATGGCCCCTTTATTTTTATGATGTTATCCATAACCCCATGTTTTGATGGTGATAAAAAAAACTGACCTCTTATTTAAAATGAAAAGGTGTGTTTTGTCATCAATTTTTGTGTATATGAGTGGCACATGCTCACTTAACAGCAATACACTAATGGCATTAGAGCTAGGGACTAGCGGTGAACAAAAAGGGCGATGTCTAGTCAATGGTGATCACTTTTGAAGTTAGGGGACTGATGATGAGTTTGACCAAAGTTCAGGAACTAATGGTGCATTTAACCCTATTTTTTACCATTCCCTCCACTTTAAAATAACATAAAATAATGAGTGTATTATGTTCGAAAGATTTAGAGATTTCAATTTTAATAAAAATATGTGTAAAACATCTTACGGATCTAACAAATCTTAATCTATAATATGAACATATTTCATCTTAAATTAGTTGAAATTCACA
This sequence comes from Codonopsis lanceolata, assembly GCA_013146195.2. Taxonomy (NCBI): domain Eukaryota; kingdom Viridiplantae; phylum Streptophyta; class Magnoliopsida; order Asterales; family Campanulaceae; genus Codonopsis; species Codonopsis lanceolata. Next base: position 118,585,438 of record CM028379.1, on the reverse strand, counting down.
ATTGCAATTTCAACCCTCACGTTTATAAATGAAAAATATCATTTTTCAGTATTGAAAGTGTCATTTTTTAGCATAAATGTGTCACTTTTAACCCTAAAAGTGTGACTTTGCATTTCTAAAGAAAATTAAATCTTGTTTTCCCTTGTTTTCACTATTGGCCCTAGAAGATTCGAATTTTTCACATGGCCCCTTATTTTTATGATGTTATTCATAGCCCCCTATTTTGATGATGATAACAAACTGATCCCTTATTTGAGATGAAAAAGTATGTTTTGCCCTCAATTTTTGTGCATGTGTGTGGCACATGCTCACTTAACGGAAATACATTAACAACGTTAGCGCTAGGGACTACTAGTGAACAAAAAGGGCAATGTTTGGTCAATAGTGATCACTTTTGAAGTTAGGGGACTGATGATGGGTTTGGTTAAAGTTCAGGGACTAATGGTGCATTTAGCCCTATTTTTTACCACTCCTTCCACTTTAAAATAACATAAAATAATGAGTGTATTATGTTCAGAAGATTTAGAGATTTCGATTTTGAAAAAAATGTGTGTAAGAACCTCTTACAGATCTAACGGATCCGAATCCCTAATACGAACATATTTATTTTAAATGGGTCAAAATTCACAAAACGTAGCGCCACCCCTTTAGATTTTGGAAATTACATCGTCACTCTTCACGTTTATAAATGAAGAGTGCCCTTTTTAAGTATTAAAAATGTAATTTTTTAATATAAATGTGTCACTTTTGGCCCTAGAAGTGTCACTTAGCATTTTTAAAGAAAATTAAACCTTGTTTTGCCTTACAATTGTTGCTTTTGACCTTAAATGTGTCACTTTTATTTTGAAAGTGTTAATTTGTATCTATATATATATATAAAGCCTAGGTAGTCTAAAAATAGTAATTTTCCGCCAAAATTTGCATCTCTAAAATAGTAACTCATATTTATAACAAACATTAAATGAATCCTATAATTAAATAATACAAATTCAAATACTTATAACTCCTTGAAACTATAGCCTAGGAACTAGAACCACTGCATTCATTGCTTTGTTATCCAAACACAACATTTTATGCATACAACCGTTAGTTTTCCATTGTTACCAAATAAACTTCAGAAAAATCATGGATGACTTTGCGCAACAAATTTCACTGAAGTGAATCACAAATACTCACAATTAATTTTAACTGAATGACTAATATATATATATATATATATATATATATATATATATATATATATATATATATATATATATATATATATGATTTTATTAATGAATTTTTTTGTCTACTTCATCAGATTAAAAGTTATTAAAACAAATACTTTCGAAAAGTAATCAGATTTACATCAAATTGTAGAGTACCCAAGTATTCTCACTTGGAAAGCTACTTTGATGATCCCCCTTTATAGAGTTCTATATTTTCGAGGATAGAGATTGGGGAGAGGAATAATGAGTAAAGGGAGTGCAGAAGAAAAACTAAAATGGGAGTTGGTTCCATAAATTGGGTTAATAGTTTGTTTTTTCTTCGGTGAGATGGCAATGTTGCTGGAATAAATGTCATGACAAGAGGTAACGAGACTCAAGACAAGATATATATATATATATATATATATATATATATATATATATATATATATATATATATATATATATATATATATATACTCTAAAACGATGTCGTTTTAATATCCGTGAGTGGGGCGAAGTAACAAAGTCAAGAGATTAAATTTGTCTTTTTAATTGTTATTGATTATTGATATTAAAATAAGCCATAAACAAGGTTAAATCAATACAAATAGAATTATTTGAGTCAATTTTTAATCGATCATCGTCAATTAAATTTGTTTAGAGTAAGTTTTGTCATTCAATTAGTATGTGTTGGGTTATAAACACATCAGACCCATTTATATTTTTTTGTCTTTTAAAGGTTTGAAAAGAATATGGTGAAAATTGGGTGGGTCGATCTCTTTTGAGAGATATTCAACCGCTATCCACTATGCTTTTTTAATCGGAAAAAATATTTTTGATGTGAAATGACGAGTATACCTTTAATGAATCGAACACACTTGTGATAAGCATCAGTTCATACATTGCCATGATTCAAAATTGTGTAATTGTCATTCTCATTTCATAGAAGTGCATCGCGATTTTAAATCGATGTCTCACGTTCAAACTGGTCTATTTCCAATTCATAGCGATGCATTGTGATTCTAAATTAATGCATTGCGAATCCAAATCGATGTATCGCTACTAAAAATCCATACACTGCGATACACATTTTTTTGTATTTTTATTTTAATTATTTATTTAATTTTCATAAATTGCAATTATTGAAATTTATTTATTTTATTATTGTTAATCAACTGAAACATATATTTCTTTATTTTCATAATAATTTTAATCAAATGAATCAAATGATATTTTTCTATTCATTGAAATAATCTCTTTTTTTAGTTTGTTTTTTTTTGTCTTCATTTTGCTTGATTATAATTTAACTGAGTGTAATTTGATTGAAATATATATATATATATATATATATATATATATCCGTGCGTTTAACGCACGGGTATAAAACTAGTTATAAATGAAAACGGTCACTTGTGAAGTTATAGTGTCACTTTAATAAAGCATTAAAAGTGGCATTTTAAAACATTAAAAGTATTACTTTTTAACATTAAATATGTCAATTTTCATCCTAAAAGTGTCACTTTAAATTATATATAAAAACTGTCAATGTTGGCCTTAAAAGTGTCATTTTTAACACTAACATTGTCACTTTTAGCCCTAAAAATGTAATTTTGCATTTTTATAAAAATTATCACATTTTTCACTTAAAAAGTCTCACTTTGGCCCTTAAAAATTTTCATTTTTACCCTTAAATGTGTCACTTTTGATCACGGAGTGACATTATTATACTAAAAATGAAGTTAATTTAGGACTAAACTACAAAATCTGAGCATTTAGGAACCTCGGTAGCAAAGTTTGGAAAGAAGGATAACACCAAAGCATGATTTAAAAGTTGGAAGGCAACAGACAAATTAATGAAACATTTCAATAATTTGTTGCGCATTCCGCCTCCGTTGAACCGTGTCTTTTATCTGGGTCGGCCCATGGGTTCCAGCCTATTTTGCCCAATTTCGTACGTGTTTCCTCTCATTTTGACCTTTTTTTGTTGGGTAACCCGCGGTCTTCTTTAATAGGTTACCCGCTCCAACAGTTTTTTTAATCATTTTTTGAGCTTTGTGTTACGGGTTTGGATCTGTAAGACCTTCCTACAGGAGACCTACTTTTCGATTTTTTATTTTTTATTTTCTCTCTTACACCACTGCTTCCCTCTATTGTTCTCTTATTTTCCTTTTTCATACAAAATAAAATAAAATATCAATTTCTAAACCCGGGCAACAAGCACATCCTACATAAATTTATTTTTTCAATATATATTTTTTCTTTTATTCCCCTAAGTGAATAAGGATTGGTTTAAAAAAATTCTAAAAACAAACATATATAACACCCCTTATGTAGGATGTAATTTTTTGAAAAAAAATATTAACTTTTAGATGTTCTAAAAGTAAATAAGAATAACCATTAAGACAAAGTGATGCGGAATGGAAGCATGTAAAAAAAAATGGGTCTTGTTGGTAACACACGAACGGGTGAAAAGTGAATCAAGGTTATGTTTGGTAACGTACGAACCAATGAATATATTTTTAAAAGAATAATCAAGACTTTTACCACGATAAATCCTTTCAAAATAAGGTCGAACACCTCAAACCTCAACTAACCTATAATTCACTAGGAAGAAATAATTGGAATCTACAAGATAAAAGAGAGAACTCTAATTTTATTGAAAATAATAAATTAATTCGGAATTACAATGAAACATATTTTTATAGGACTAGACTAGTGATGCTTAGAAAACAAGTTAAAACTTTCTAAAAAATAGCCTAATTTCTATTAGTAACATATATAGGACTTAAATTCATCACTTAGATTCCTAAATCTACTTATAAGCATAAAAATATTACTCTATTAAAAATAAATACATAAATTAAAATAAAATAAAATAAAATAAAAATACTCAAACTTAAAATTAAAATATATTCAATCTTGTTCTACGTCAAAGGAAGTATAATTGAATTTGAAGTTTCATGTGTTTTTCAGGCTGTAATTTTTGTGTTGTCGTCAAATGAAAACTTAATAAAAAGGTTTAAATCTCAATTTGGTCACCCTACTTTCGGCCAAAAGTCATTAAGCTCACCCTACTTTTTTTTTTCTTAATTTAATGACTCTACTTGAACATAAATATCAATTTCATCATTCCATCCAAATTTTTTGTTGAAAACTTTTAAAAATCCTAAAATTCCAAAAATACCCTTACTAATATTTTTAATATAATTTTCAATTTCCTCATTTCTGGAGTTTGGTTCCTCTAGTATCAGTATCTTCTGAGTTTGCAGCCTGAGTCTGACGAGTTGCTTCCTCCCCCTACCCAACAATGAGGTCATTGGTTGTTTGGCCAATCTCAACTATGGTCTCACCAATCACCGATAATACTCCACCTTCACTACCAGCAGCTTTTCCTTCATTTTTTTTCGTTCTCGGAAACTCTTCCAACTTGATGGTGCTTCTCCCTCATTTCAGTCTCTGGTGCTCCTTCAAAATCCTCTTTCACCTGTTCAAAAGGCTTGACAAGTTATAAAGCCAGTTGTTTCCATTCCTTCCCTCAATTTCTTTGTTCATCTTCAAACCTCAACCTCACTCGCCCTTTGTAATCTGCCCATGGCCAACCTCACTTTCTCCCATATATGCTCTAGCTGCCCCAAACCAGCTCGCCTCTTTCGCCAGCGAAGTATTCTCAACCGCGCTCTCATCCTTCACCCATCTCCATCTTTCTCCTTCATCTTGTCTTTCGCCGCCCCAAAACCCAAGCAACCCCGTTCGCCCAAGCCTCCACCAAACCTCCCAACTCATATGCCCCAAATATGGCCGCCATCCTCAATTGTCGGCCATCTCCTTCGTAATCTCCACAGGCCACGCAAGGCAGGGATCGACCCCACATCTCTCTATCTCCAGTTTGTTCATCAACTTCAGTTTAGATTTGTCTCTCCATTCACCCACAGCCGGCCAAACAACCCCGTTCGCCCAAGCCTAAAGCCTCCACCAAACCTCCCAACTCATATGCCCCAAATATGGCTGTCATCCTCAATTGCCGGCCATCTCCTTCGTAATCTCCACAGGCCACGCAAGGCAGGGATCGACCCCACATCTCTCTATCTCCAGTTTGTTCATCAACTTCGGTCCAGATATGTCTCTCCATTCACCCACAATCGGCCAAACCTCCGAAACAGCGGCCCCCATCTTCACACGATCTCCCCTTCCCTTCAAAACGCCCGCCTTCTGTTTTTCATGTCAATTCCATCCATGTTGTGGGGAAAGGGCATACGTGGGTTGTGAGGATGCGCTGTTCACAGGTTGCTTTATTTTTTTATTTTGAACCCTCAACATTTCACATTGAGAGTAAAACCCTTCAACTTAATAAGGGCATTTTGGTCTTTTCAATGATTTCCATCCAACATAACGGGAAGAAATGACTCGAGTGACCTTATTGAATGTTGAAGCCAAGTAGAGTGATTAAATTGAAGAAAAAAAAAGTAGAGTGATCTTAATGAATTTTGGCCGAAGGTAGGGTGACCAAATTGAGATTTAAACCTAATAAAAACTCTCATTGTGAGTATTTTAATTGTACTTAGAGTTAATACTTTCGTCATTTCGAAATAATTTTTTTTTAATATAGTCTTGTGTTTAAATTACTCCAAAAGCTTCAAATCTCTTTCACCACTTTAAAAATATATTAAAACATGATATTTATCTAACATATTTTATAAAAACTATTTAAAATTTGAAATAATATAAAAAAATTATGATAGTTAAAAAAAATTCACCTTTTAACTTTAGTGTCTTTTGAAAATGGTGGGCGTAACCATCGAATTATCATTTTCTTCTAAAAACACATCACATTTCTTTATGAGTAATGTTATGGGTACTTAAAGAGTACGATATGAGCATGAACCATCAAATTGCGAAATCGAATCGAATCGGTTGGTTTCGTTCGATTTTGAGTTACAATTGTTTGGTGTAGGTTTGGAACAATTATAAATTGATCAGTTCGATTCGGTTTGTGGTTTTTTCTACCGAATCGAACTACCATTTTAATATATGTATTTCTTTATTTATTATTATCTTTATATTATATATTTATATTATACACACATATAGTTACATATTATAAGTATTTAGTAATTCTAATTTTTAAAATTCTATATTTTCCAAAGCAGTACCAAAGACAAAGACCAAAGTAACAAAACTCTAATTCACATTCACGCATTACACTTCACACTTAGTCATGTACAAATCCAGCGGTTTGTTTGTTGTTGTTTTTTTCCAAACTTTCATTGTTTATGTTTTTTTGTAACTTGTACATCAATTTGTTAGAGAAGTGTGAGCGGTAAACGTGACTACGTGTTTAATTGGAAGTATGATTATGCTATTTTTTATGATGTATAAGTAATTATATATTTTTTTTGAAACCGAGTTGCCAGGCCCAAGTCCCCCTCATGTGCCAAAGGCATGACCTTGTGTCATGTGCAAGACACCTTGCAGGACACGTGTTTAACATGAGAGCACACTACATCTCCATCACAAGGGGCCAAGTGATCAACGGGCAGAGGTCTTCGCTCGGGCAACAACACGAGCAAGACAAATGCCCGACACGAGAAGAGTCCTCCACCCTGCTACAGGGGGCCAAGTCACCAAGTGCATAGCGAATAGATTATTCTCTCCTGAGCGAGCTTGTTGTATCTCATCGAACTGATTTGTAACGATTGCTAGACGTGGGGGTTGATGGCATAAAGGGCACCCCCACGATCCAGTCATGGCTTAGTAAATGCCCTGAAGTTATTACTCGACAATTAATGCCTTTACACAACAATCAGTGCCACCAGCTCGGCAGTTACCGTCATTGGGTATATAAACCTCATTTCGAACATGTGACAAGGTACATACACTTACACTTAGCCTATACTCTATCAAATTACTTTCTCTATAATGTGTTATGCCAATTCTCACAATAGAGGAAATTCGCAGGGAAAACCTATGTCTTAATCCGAGTGTTTCATCTTTCTTGATAGGTTTAGGATTAGATTACCTTGAAGCTAAGATATCCTAAACATGTTAGTGCCCCAACAAACCTTTTGTATCTTTTTGGATACATTAGAAACCATAAAACTGAACCAAATCGAGTGGTTCGGTTCGTTTGATTCCAATATTCATGCGTTTCGATTCGGTTTGAGAAATTTTGAAATTGATAGGAGTGGTTCGGTTTGCCGAAACCAAATCAAATCGAACCACTTACACTCATATTAAAGAGTATCAAACATTACATTGTATGTATTGTCACATGATATGTCAATTAATGCGTGTAGAAAACAAAATTAAAAAATCAATACTAATGGCCCACGTAACACTTCATTCGGTGCAAAAAATCTCCATAATATTACTCTTTTATTATAATTTCACTTAAAGCATCACGATGCAACCGTGTATTTGATCATATGTGGTCGTGGGTAATTAACACCCTCAATTATATCATTTTTTTCTAAAATGATATTATACTAATTCTCATACTGGAGGGCATTCGCAGGGAAAACCCTTGCCTTAATCCGAGTGTTTCATCTTTCTTGACAAGTTTAGGCTTGGATTACCTAAAGTCCAGATATAGATATCTGAAACATGTTGGAGGCCCAACAACCCTTTTATATATTTTTGGATACATCAGAAACCATAATTAGAAACCATAAAACTAAACCAAATCGAGTGGTTTGGTTTGTTCAATGCCAATCTTCGTGCATTTCGTTTAAGTTTGAAAACTTTTGAAATTGATAGGAGTGGTTCGATTTGCCGAAACCGAATCGAATCGAACCACTTACACTCATATTAAATAGTATCAAAAGTTGCATCGTATATATTGTCACATGATATGGCAGCTAATACGTGTAGAAAACAAAATAAAAAATCAAAATTAATGCCCCACATCAGGTAACACTTCATTCGGTGTAAAATTTTTGATACTCAGTAGGTATCCATAACATTACTCTTGCCTTATAATTTCACATAAAGCATTACCAATGCAACCGTGAATTTGATCATACGTGGTCGTGGGTAATTAACACTCTCAATTATATGTGGCAATTATTTTCTTTTCATTCGCATTCAATGAAAACGAACCTCTCCAATGCAAGTGCGAATTTTGATCTTATGTGGCATGCATCCCACTACTTAAATGATATTAGACAAAAAAAAAAAAAGAAACAACCAATGGAAAAAAGTTTTCAAAAAGAAAAATGCTGACTAGGATGTATCCACACTCTTAAGTAGAATGTGAAAATTTGACATTGTTATCTACAATGTAAAAATTGGATGACACGTTATATTCTAAAGAGACTAAAGGCAAGAGATAAATTGATAAATTACTTTTCACACTTTTCATTGCTTGAGAGTTTGGAATAAATCCATAATTACAAGAGAGTTTACACTAAAGTATAACTCTTTTATTTACAAAAATGTAAAGGACGAAGTATAAGTCACGTTGGTTTGAGTTGTTGTGATTCCTTCTCATTCGGTGGATGATTATCCTTATCATGCCCCCGCAAGATGGACGGTGGTGAAGAGAATCCTATCTTGAGCTTGATGGTTTGAAATCTGGGACGTCTGAGAGGCTTAGTGAGAGCATCAGCAAGTTGATCAGCCCCGGAGATGTGAGAGACCCGTAATAGACCACCTTGAACTTGTTCACGAATGAAGCGATTGTCGAGAGCTAAATGTTTCAATCGGGAGTGAAAAATTAGGTTGGAACATAGACTTGTTGCACCAATGTTGTCGCAGTAGATGACGGGTGGGTTAGAAAGAATGCTACCAAGTTCAGTGGGGAAAGAACAAATCCAACGAATCTCGGCAACAGTTGTAGCTATAGACCGATATTCAGCCTCGGTGGAAGAACGAGCTACAGTCCGTTGCTTTTTTGGAGCTCCAAGAAATCAGATTGGTGCCAAGGTAGACTAGATAGGCACTCGTGGAGGTAAAGTCGTCCTTGTTGTCGGCCCGGTCAAAGACGGAAAAGGCATGAAGGATAGCAGGAGACGTGTGGTGGAGAGTTAAACCATGATCCAAAGTACCACATAGATATCGAAGGAGACGTTTAACAATAACCCAATAATCATCAGCGGGTTTATGCATAAATTGGGATAATTTATTCACTGTGTAGGCTATATCTTGGGCGGGTTAAAAAGAGATACTGGAGGCTGCCAAAAATTATTCGGTATTCCGTGGGGTCTGATAATGGTGTTCCAGATTGAATATTGAGAAGTGGAGTAGAGGCTATGGGTGTAGAGGCTGGCTTGGCAGTAACGGGCATGGCGGAGGGAGGCTTCTTGTAAAAGAGAGATAGTTCTTTGTTGATAAGCTTTTCATGAAGCTCATCAAACGAAATGGGTGATTCCCGACTATTGACAGTGTCAATGATGGATTGATAATTGTCATCAAAACCATCAAGAACCCGCTTAATCATGTCTTCGGTGTTAAGAGGCTTACCAAAGGCTGCAAGTGCATCCACACAAGTTTTAAAAGACTGCATATATTCAGTGATAGATTGAGAACCCTTGGTGACATTTTTGAGATGGTCACGAAGTTGTTTAATGTGACCACGAGTTGGGCGAGCGTAGGTGTTTGCAAGGGTTTGCCATGCATCATTGGAGGTTTGAGATTGGGGAATGAGAGAAGCAATGATGGGTGAAAGGGTGCCAAGAGAGCACCGAAAATTAGTTTGTCTTGGCAAACCCAAGTATGGTAGGCTGGATCTGGAGAGGTTTCGTTGTTGGCTGTAAAGGTGGTTGAAGGAGCAATGTGAGTTTCGTTAATAAATTTCTGAAGATCGTAGCCAATTAGGATAACTTTGATGGAGTTATGGAAGGTAACAAGGATGAGAGGTTTTGTGGGTTCATGGTTGTTAGTGATTTGTGTGGATTTGGTGGCCATTGGAAGGAATATCAAAAGAAGAGAAAAAAAGAGTTTATTAATGGTTTGGCTGGAAACGAAGCTCTAAAACCATAAAGAGGCTAAAGGCGAGAGATAAATTGATGAATTACTTTTCACTGCTTGAGAGTTTGGAATAAATACATAATTACAAGAGAGTTTACATTAAACTATAACTCTTTTAATTACAGATAATGTAAAGGAAGAAGTATAAGTCACATTGTTTTGAGCTGTTGTGATTCCTTGTCATTCGGTGGAGGATTATCCTTATCATATTCACGACTTTCATCCGCATTTGGATTGGGGAGGTTTTTTCTTTCAAATGAGGTATAAATCTTACATGGTATCAAATTATTTTCACATACATATTAATATAATAATATTGGTCATGCTCTTAAGCTACTAAACTTTACGGCAAAGCTTTTCTTCATATCCTTCCTTCATCAAATGACCATGTTAGGTGATGTGGTCACAAGAGTGGGAAAATAGAAGAGCATAAATGTGTGTGATTGTGTTTTATTTACTTTATTTAATACTCCTTTCATCCCAAGCAAAATAGTCAACTATACTATGTTGGAACGTTTGAATTAAAGACTCGATCAAATTTTAAAAATTATGTCTACAATCTTCATAATAATTCAACTTTATCCTCTACACTTGAAATTAACATATTGGTTATACTTCAACTCTAATGCATGTTATATATCCATTAATGATTAAACATTTTGAACATGTACTATTTGAGAGAAACGAAGATCTCAACTCGAAATAGAGGGAGTATAATTTCTTTTTAATAAGATTGAGAAAGCCAAGTATGGCAACTCTTTTTTTTTTTGGGAAAGCAGGGCGGCACCTGCGAATTTATTAAGATAAAAGAAGATACAAACTTAAGGGGGACAACCAGCCTGACCCTTTGAACGGGGGGACAAAGGAGCCTTACCTCAGAAAAGGAAATACATCAAAAAGAAGAAATTAAGCAAGTCTAATATAGGGGGTGTTACAAGCATCAAGTAAAATAATCCCTCTAGTAGAACGGGGAATGTCCAATAAATCGTGGAAGACTGTGTCCGAGCAAGTGTCACAAGCAAAATTAGCAAGGCTATCAGCGGCCTTGTTGGCTTCACGGTAACAATGACCGAAGGTAAAACGCATTTCTGTTTGGAACCTAGAAATGTTACGAACAAAATAGGAGTGGACCCAGGAAGCTTGTGGCCTTTAGAAAAACAGTCAAAAATAACCTTCGAAAAAACCCTGATCATAAAGCCATTTCACACCAAAGTAAAGAGTTGTAATTTCGGCAACCATATTCGAACCAATATCATAAAATTGGGAGTAAGCAAAGATGCATCTACCCGTAGAGTCACGGATGATCCCACCTCCACCACTAACACATGGGTTACCTCGACTGGCACCATCAGAATTGAGCTTAACATGGCCTGAAGGGGGGTTTAGCCAAGCAACATGATGAATCAAAACCTTCTTCCTATAGCCATGCCTTACGTTGGAATGAGTTAATAAACTGGGGAGATAGTAGTTGGATGCGGAGAGAAAATGATGGAGATCAATAGAAATATTCCTTATGACCACAGCAGGAGGAGGCCTGTGATTATCATAAACAGCGGTGTTGCGAAATTTCCAGATGTGCCATAAAATAATAGAGGCCAGGGAAGCAAATAAAAAGGAAGAGCCATGCGATGAAGCCACCACGAGAAGCACTTTTGCTAAATAGAACCTGATTGATTGGGGACCCCGAAAAGGTTTTGGAAGTGCAGCCAGATGGAGGAAGCGAGATTACTAAGCAGAATAAAGGAGCTTAGGCTGAGGATCACGAAGCATGGGAAAGACGGAGGATAGGGAGAATTTACCAGAGGTGGAAGCAGTCCAAATGAGGCAGTCTTCAGAGTCATTAATTGTAATCATTTGGTTCCTAATAGAGTCCAGGACAGCAGGAGGCAGAACTGGAGCATTATTGAGATTAGGAGGAGGCCGAAGTAACTCCCTCACCATAGAAATAGAACAACCTTGAGGCTTGTTAATCTGAGAATGAAAGAGCCAGTTATCGAACCAGGGAGAACATAGGTCGTGACCAATGATCCAGAAAATACATGGATCTACAATTGCTCAAGCTTTCAACATACGTTTCCAAACGTGGGAACCTTTGGAGGCAGCAACTTGCGAAGGATGATGATCTGGGCAATATCGAGCTGTTAAGAAAGGGTCCATAAGTTCTTCGTAGTGCGAAACCGCCACCAAAGTTTGACTCCAAAAGCCTTGGTAATATCGGACATGCAGTGAATGCCTAACCCCCCCCCCTTCAGCTTTAGGACGGCAACATGTATTCCAGGAAATCTAGTGGCTCTTGTTCTTCCCGTCCAGATGACCCCAGAAAAAATTCGAGCACATTCTGTCTATTAATTTGCAAACAGACGCCGGAGGATCGATTGAAGCAAGCTGATAACTAGAGATGGAGTGGAGCACATGATTAATAAGAGTGATATAGCCAGCAGAGTTGAGAAAATGCCCAGACCAAGAGGTAATCCGATTCTGCATTTTGAGAATAAGAGTATCAAAGTAATGGCGCTTTTTACGCCCGAAATAAAACGGGCAGCCCAAATACGTAATTGGGAGAGTGCCTGCACTAAATCCCAAAATGGAAGATAGCAAGGAAATATGATCAGCATTAACAAGAGGGGCCACAAAAAAAGGAACTCTTTGAAGTATTAACAAGCTGACCCGAAGCTTCTTCATAGTCTTTAATCACATCTTGATGAAGCTTAATGGACTGTTTGCTACCATTGCAGAAAATTATAATGTCGTCGGCAAAAGCGAGGTGAGAGAAGACAGGACAGCCACTGATGGAAGAGTAGATGGAATAAGAAACTTGTTGCTGCAATTTATTAATGTTGCGACTAAAGTAATCAGCTGAGATGATAAATAAACTTGGAGAAAGAGGGTCTCCTTGACGAAGGCCACGAGTCGAGGAGAAAAAACCAGAAGGGCTCCCATTAATGAGGACTGAGAACCAGTTGTCTGAGAGAAGCCGGCAAATCAGGTCTAAAAAAATCTCATGGAAACCAAATATACGCATTACAGCGATGAGAAAAGGCCACAAAACTCTATCGAACGCCTTGGCCATGTCAAGCTTGAGAACAACGTTGAAGCCAGTTACCTTTTTCCCTAAGAAACACATTAATTCTTGGGCCAATAAAATATTGTCTTGGATAACACGGCCTTTAGTGAAGGCGCTTTGATTATCTAAAATAATATGGGGGAGAATGGAGGCGAGCCGAGAAGAAAGAATCTTAGAGATGACCTTGTTGCAAAAGTTGCAAAGGCTAATAGGCCGAAGATCCTTGAAGGAAGCAGGTTTTTCTACTTTAGGGATAGCCACAATTAAAGTGCTAGACCAAGACCTCGGGAGAGAGAAGCCGGAGAAGAACTCAAGAATAGCTTCGCAAAGATCTTTCCCAATGATTTCCCAACAAGACGAATAAAATTTGCCGTTAAATCCATTCGGGTCTGCTGCACTATCACCGCTTAACTGGAACACAGCCTGTTTAATTTCCAAATCAGATGAAGGAGAAATGAGAAGAGCATTCCAGTCATCCGTAATTAGACGAGGGATAATATCAACGTTGAGAGAAGGATTATAAAAGCCATCTGATTGAAGTTGATCTGTGAAGTACTTGACTGCCCCTTGTTTAATAGCCTGTTCAGAATCAAGATAATTGCCCTCCATGTCTTGAATAGAGTGAAGATAAAGACGACGTTGTTGATGCTTAACCGAGGCATGGAACAACTTCGAATTGCCTTGGCCTTCTTTCAGCCATTTAAGCTTTGATTTTTGCTGCCAAAAGTTCTCTTCGCGTGAGAGACAAGATCGAAGATTGGGTTGGGCAGCCATAAGAGCTTCCCTATTAGAAGGAAAAACGTTGAGCTCGAAATAAAGCTCTTTCTCAAGCACATCATCTTCAGCCTTGCGTAGATTGTCAAAAATGTTACCGAATATATTTTTGTTCCAAATCTTTAAGGCTTCTTTGACACATTTGAGCTTGCGAGAGAAACGAGTCATAGGCCGACCATTAACATGACAATTCCAAGCATTAGAGACCGTAGCTTTAAATGCAGAGTGGCTAGTCCAAGTATTGAGGGAGTGAAAAATAGAAGGACCCCGAGTAGCCGGACTGGAAAAGGTAGCAAAGAGAGGAGAGTGGTCGGAGCAAGTCTGATTGAGATGAACTATTGAAGAGGCTTGGAAGGTGTCCAACCAGACTGTGTTACATAAAGACCCGATCAATCCTTTCATGTATAGTAGCATTGCCTTCTCGCTTATTCCACCAAGTGAAATCGCTTCCAATGTAACCTAAATCAGATAGGTCCGTGGCAGCCATGCAAGCATGAAAATCTAGAGCTCCAATGCGATCCCATCCTTTCCCACCAGATTTTTCAGAAGGATGAAGGATAACGTTGAAATCCCCCACAACAATCCACGGGGTACACTGAGAAGAAGAACTAATGTGAATCAGGTCATCCCAAAGATCTTTCCTATCTTCAATGTTACATTTAGCATAGACACAAGTGAGGAGAGCGGGCGTTGGCCATGTATAATGTTGAATATGAAGAGTGACTTGTTGAAGAGATTCATTAATTAAATGACAATTAAAAGCAGAATGAACAAAAATCCAAATAGAGCTAGTAGAATTGGAAGCGGAGAACCTGAATCGCAGACGGCGAGTAATGAGGTTTACTTTTTCCATATGCAGCATAGGTTCAAAAACAGCAACTATCGAGATGTTGTGAAGTTTGATGAGGAACTTGAGACGGATAGCTCATGGATCATTACCAATACCCCTAATATTCCAAAAAAGAGCTTTAATATCCATAAAAAACATTAACTTGAAGAACATGCCGATGGCTTAGAAGCCTGGGATCGAGTGAGCCTGGTTGAAGGAGGAATGAGAGGCTTTTGCTTGGGATTTAGAGGGAGCTGGGAAGATTCAAGGTTAAGGCCATTACGAGAGGTGTTGTCATCTTCTTCTATTTCCAAAACATCCAACACCGCAAACCTATTAGGAGAGGTGTGAATGGCAGAGGGGGAAACATTGTTGTCGATGGTTTGAGTCGAGTTGGTAGCACCAAAACTGGGGGGTACAATAGGATGTTGGCCATTAATGTTAGGAGATTCACTTGGGGTTTTAGATGGGCCAGGTTGAAGGTAGTCTGATTCAGTTTCAGGAGGGGGATCTTGAGGCAAAACCGAAGAAGGATATTTTGATTGTCAACAATGATGGGACTAGGAGCTTGGGGGGGAGCTTTCTCACTTATCGTAGGGGGTGCACTTCTTTTGTCAATCGGGTCATTGAGGGGGTTAGCTTGGGAAGGAGCAGGCTGCATGCCATTATCACATGCAGATTTTTTGGGTGTCCAACGTTGGCGAGGAGGAGGGTTTGGCTGGAGAGTTTCGGACGATTAAGATCGGGGTTTTTGATCCTGCAACTGATTTCTTGGTGTCCCTGATGAGAGCAGTGCGAACAATAGACAGGTTTATTTTCAGCCTCGATAGGCTGCCAGAAGCTTGGGTAAGAGTTACCACAGTCAATCCATATTCAAGTTGGGCAAGGATGAAGTAAATCAATTTCGACACAGATACGGGCGACGCTTGGCCGAGAGAGATTGGTTGTTGGTTGATCAAGCATGAGTGGCTTACCAAATAGAGAGGCTAAGGAGAATAAAGTTGTTTTATTGAAGAGGTGGATAGGGAGGCCAGGCAAAGAAAACCAAACCGGGACGATGGAACTCTCGACATCAGGTATGAAGTTTGGTGACCATTTGAAGACACACATAGGGTATTTTCTAATGTACCAATGATCTTTGATCCACAACCTTTGGTAATCTTCATTGTTACTTGTTTGAATGAGGACGTGTTTTGGGTCCATGTGGCCTATAGTGAAAGCAGATTTAAGACCTATTGTGTTAAAGTGTTTGCGAGTATCTTCCATGGATGGTCTGCCATGAGAGAACTTCCCTACTAAGGCAAAACGAAAAGGGGCAGCCAAGGATTCAATGACTTCTGGAGAAAGCTTAAGTGAAGGCTCACCTTTGTAGGTAGAAGGCGGGATGGAAAAGGGAGAGGGAATGGATGTGGGAGAGGAGCAAAGGGCTACCGCAAAGGATTTTGGAATGGAGGAAGAAGGAGGATCAGGCGGGGTAAGATGAACCACGGCCATAGCCGCCAAAGAAAGAAAACCCTAATAGAAGAAGCACAAATCGCACCTTTAGTGTGTGAGAAAGTGTCAAGTATGGAAACTCGTTTTGAGGCAATGCACCACAATGTCACCACTAACAAGTATCAATGGAGAGTTTCAAAAAGTAACATTGACGAATCAATTTTAAACATTGGCTCCTGCGAGATGTGAAAAGGATATAAAAGAGGAGAGCATGATGGAAAGAGAGATGAGGGGACCGGAGAACACTGAACCTTTGTCGTTGGATTGAGGAGAAAAATGACTTGGTTGACTTAAGGAGTAGTAGTAGATTTTGAGAATGGGGGAAGTAACCTTAGGAAAGTCATGTTAAACCTGTAGAAATTAATAAAGTTTAGGAATTAGTGGCATAGCATTTCCATTGATTAAATCACCTATTTGTAGGGAAAGTTACAATTAGGGTTACACTTGGAGTAGGGTACAAGAAACATTTATAAGGAAGGTAACATAATAAAGAAAGAACTATACAAGTTAATTACCACTAACTAATAATTACAAATAAACAAGAATAAATAATAAATATATTATTCTCTAATATGCCCCCACAAGATGGACTTCCGAGAGGAGAGACCAATATTGTGAAGTAATTGATGAAACCGTTGGTGAGCAAGAGGCTTGGTTAGGGCATCGGCCAACTGATCGACCGAGGAGACATGTCAAACTCACATAAGCCCATCCTGAACTTGTTGCCGGATGAAATAAAAGTCCAAGGCCACATGCTTCATGCCAGTACGGAAGACCGGGTTCGAGCGGAGACTCGTGGCGCCCACATTGTCACAATAAATGACTAGTTGAGTCGAAGAGGTTAGATCAAATTCGCCAAGAAGAGACACAATCCACCTGACCTCAGCCGCAGTGGCAGCCACTGCCCGGTATTCATCTTAAGTCGAGGAGCGAACAACAGTGCGCTGTTTCTTGGAGCTCCAAGAGATCAAGTTACTTCCAAGATAGACAATGTAGACACTGGTGGATGTGTTGTCATCCTTGTTGCCAGCCTAGTCAGCATCAGTGAAGGCATGGAGAGCAGGAGGAGACTGGCGATGAAGGAGGATACATGTATTAATAGAGCCACAACGATACCGAAGAACTCGTTTGACCGCATTCCAGTGCTTAGTGGTGAGCCTATGCATGAAGTGAGATAGTTTATTGATGGCAAAGGCAACATCAGGCCGAGTAAGAGACAAATATTGAAGACTCCCGACCATTGCTCGAAACTCTATCGGATCTGCGAGAGCAGTGCTCGTATAAAGAGTCAATGTAGGCGAGGTAGCAAGGGGCGTAGCTAATGGGCGACCATCGGTCATGCCTGTGCGAGCAAGAAGATCAGCAATGTATCCGTGTTGGGAGAGCAGAAGACCACTTGGACACTTAACAACTTCAACCCCAAGGAAATAGTAAAGATCACCAAGGTCTTTGAGCGAGAAGCGACTAGCGAGGAATATGAAGGTCTGAACTGTAGCGGGTTGGTTCCCAGTGATGATGATGTCATCCACATAGACAAGGAGATAGATGATGTTTCCTGTAGTACGAAGAATGAACAGCGACATGTCGACCACCGAGTTTTTGAAGCTGGAGGCAAATAGAAACTGACGCACCTCATTGTACCATACTCGGGGAGCCTACTTGAGACCATAAATAACCTTGTGAAGCCGACACACATGTTGAGGTTTGTCATTGTCTGTGAAACCAGGTGGCTGAGCCATGAATACCTCCTCTAATAGATTACCTTAAAGAAAGACATTGTTCACATCCATTTGTCGAAGTTCCCATCCTTAACAAACAGCCAGCAAGAGAACAAGACGAACAGTGGTCGGTTTAACCAGGCTGAAAGTCTTGTGATAGTTAACCCCTAGTCGCTAGTGAAATCCCTTGGCCACTAGGCGAGCTTTGTAGCGATCAATGGTGCCATCAACATGTCTTTTGATACGGTAGATCCACTTACAACCAACAAT
The DNA here is from genome assembly GCA_013146195.2 of Codonopsis lanceolata. NCBI lineage: Eukaryota > Viridiplantae > Streptophyta > Magnoliopsida > Asterales > Campanulaceae > Codonopsis > Codonopsis lanceolata. The sequence continues at coordinate 118,567,132 of CM028379.1, read as the reverse complement.
ATTGCGAGCATCAGTCGAAAGGACCAGATCCCAAGTTCCATTACGAGCTAGTGCATCATATTCCTCAGACATGGCCTGACGCCACTTTACATCTTTTAGAGTCTGGGTGATACATGTTGATTCATTATCCGCTGCTAGTTGAGCCGAAAGACTCAGTTTGGTGAGTGGTTTGTAGATGTTGTTCTTAGAGCGAGTAACTCAGCAGGCACATGAACATGGTTAGCGGGCATGGGGCAAGTAGGCATAGTGCTATCCTTGGGCATGGAGCTAGTTGTCGAGGAGGGTTGAATAGCCGACACAAGACTAGTAGCGGACAGTGGAGAGGGTGGTTGAGGTTGGTGTATAGGCGAGCTGAGATCAACCATATTATGATTAGTGCTAAGAAAAACTGGTGGAGAGACACTGGAGCGAACAGCTAGCGGTGTGTATGAGTTCGAGAGCAGTTCATGAGGAGGTAGCTAAGAGACACTAGTGTAGGTATCTGTGCGAGTAGGGCAGGTGGCCGGTGTGGACATATGAAAGGTAGACTCGACAAATCGATCAGGACGCGAAATGAATAGCTTGGTAGTGCTCGGATCATAACAGAGATAAGCACTCTGAGTGAGCGAGTAACCGAGGAAGACACACGGAGTGGAACGAGCAGCTAGTTTATGAGCGGAGTAAGGGTGGAGCCAAAGGTAGTAGAGACAACCAAAGGCACAAAGTTTGGAGTAGCTGGCTGGAGAGCTAAAAAGTTTATGGTAGGGAGACTGGTGAGCAAGGGTGGGTGTTGGTAGCCGATTTATTAGGTAGGCCGCTGTTTGGAAGGCAAACGACTAAAATAGCAGCGGAAGGGATGCACGAGAGAGGAGGGAGAGATCAGTTTCGACAATATGGCGATGGCGACGTTCCGAGAACCTATTGTGCTCCGGGGTGTGAGAGGGAGAGGTGAGATGAGAGATGCCATGGGCGGACATGTAGGCAACCATGTCAGAGTCCTGGGAAAGCCCCATGTACTCTTCTCAATTGTCCGAGTAAAGAGTGACAATTATGCCTGGCAATTGTAACCCATTACCCATTAACCCACCCAACCCAACCCACTAATTACCCAACCCAACCCATTAATATTTTTTGGTTGAAGTGGGTAACCCGTTTCAACCCAATAATATTAACGGGTTGGGTCGGGTTAAAGCGGGTCGGACCCGTTGCCCATTTCGACCCGTGACTTTTTATGCTATAAATTTATGTTTTTTGGGGAGAATTTTTTGGGTTGAGACGAGTCAACCCGCTTTAACTCATTACCCGTTTCAACCGAACCCATTTCAACCCATTTGACATTTAGGTTCTAATGGGTTTCGACCTGTTTCAACTCATTACCCATTCTAACCTAACCCAACCCACCCAATTGCGAGACCTAGTGACAATGTTTGTTTTAAAATAGTTTTTGAGAAGGCTTTAAGCTTAGATAAGATGGTGGCAACCTCATACTTGAGTCTGAGCGGGTAAAGCCAAATGTAATGAATATAGTGATCAACAAAGATCACATAGTATTTGAAACCATTAATAGAGGGAATGGGGAGGTCCATACATTAGTAGACACAATAGTATTTTGATGAAAAATAAGTTTATGACTTTTATTAGAGAGACAATCATTATAATGAATATGAGGAGTGCGAGCAGTGTCTAATGCTAAACCTAGGCTAGAGAGTATCTGACTTTGGACGGGCCAGACCAAGGCGATGATGCCAATCCTGGTGAGAGACTTTGGAGCTGACACAAGCAGAGGGGCGAGGATAGGGAACTGTGGTTGGCCATTCATACACACCATCCTTAGACTGTCCGATCAGTAGTATTCTCCTTGTCATTAGATCCTTCACATGAAAAGAAGATGGTAAGAACTTAATAAACATGTTATTGGATATGCAGAATTGAGATACATATATGAGATTACATTTCATATTGGGAACAAACAAGACATTTTGTAAAGTAAAGGTGTGTGCAGGTATGGGGAGGATAGAAGAACCAATTTTGGAAATATGTACGCATGTACCATCACCAATGACCATGTCATCCTTGCCCGTGTAGTTGGAGTAAAGATGGAGGTTGCCAAGTTCGTTGGTAACATGGTGAAAAGCACCATTGTCAAGAAGCCAACCCAGAGTCCCTGTGTCCGTTGTGGTTGCAAAGGTGTGTGCCTATGGATGCCTTGTGTAGTTATTGGCAGGGGATTGGAGGTAGCGAGGCGGAGATGGTAAGCGACCATGTTGATTCTAATTCTAGATTTGGTTAGTCATCCACGATTCTATTGTACGATTGGCTAAAAGGTCTGCACGTACCGATTAGTGTGGCAGCTGTCTTAGAATCAATTTTTTTAAAGCTGTTTTAGTGTTAGTCTAGGCGCGGTTTTGCAAAGCCTCTGACGGCCTTGAAGGACCCATGAGACTTTGAAGTGCGCTCGATGCTTGATCAAGTTAAGCCAATTCATGATATTATGACACGTGGACACCTAGTTGATATTTTTGAAAATATCTAGTCATTATGTCTTCAATCAAATTTCACTTTCAAAGTCAACTCGCATCTGACAAGCATCGGTTGTTTCTGGCGAAGGCGAAGACATTACCGTTTTGGCTAAGAAGACTTTCAAGGCTGAGCACGCAAAAGTGAAACATTACTCAATTTGGGAATGTCTTCTACGCACTCATCTCGATATTTGTGGGTACATTACATCTTCAAAGCGCCGTTGCATTCAATGCAATTAAGCGTTGAACACAGTTTACCTGCATCAATCCAACGGTCAAAGATCTCTTCTAGTATTTATTCAAGTCTTGAAGATCGAAGAACAACTCTTTGCGCATTAACTCTCAAGCTTCATCTTCATCACTCAAGCATTCAAAGAGATCAAAGGACAAGGACTAACACTTCACCAAACTTTAAAGGCTGCGGATGCCATCTTAAATTAGTTTTCGACTTCATTTAGTTTGTCTTTAAGCTGTTCTTTAATTACGCGCGTGAAAGAACAATTAATCATTGATTGTCTCTCTCACCTTTATACTTGGTTAAAAACTCATTTTGTACACGATCCATTAGAGATCTAAATCATAAACCTAGTGGATAAACAAGTGCACTTTTAAAATCCAAAGCTAACCACTTTGGTAGTGGATGTAGTACTATTCACGATGCGAACCACTTCAAATTCTGTGTCTTTGTTCAAAGCTTCTTATTACTCTTATTAGCTGGCTTAGCTGTTCAAGTTACGCACTACCTACTTGACACTCTTAATAATTCGAAATCTATTTTGTTTCATTTGCCTAAACACTTCTATTTAAACCTCTCTAGAAATCATTAAGAAGTGTTTACGAAAAGTTTTATAAAAACATAACTAGGCTATTCAACCCCCTTCTAGCCTAGATTGAGCCTATTTTGGGACCAACAATTGGTATCGAGCTTAATTCTTTGAAAATCCTTTTCAAGCTTTACCTCTTGAGAATAGATCCTATGGCTCACTATATCTTTGCCTACTTCAAATACCGACCACGTCCCATATTGGGCGAAGGCCATTTCGAAGTATGGAAAGATAAGGTTATGAGATATATGAACTCTATTGACAATCGGTTGTGGCAATGTGTTACGGCGGTCCTTATATTCCAATGAAACCCAACCTACTTCTTTGAAGTAGCAGTGGTCCTCTGAGATACCTAAATCTATGAGCGAATGGGCGGAGCGAAGAAGGCTTGTTGAACTCGGCAACAAGGCTATTCATATTATATCGGCTACGTCGACACAAGCACATATCAACAGAATCATCGGATGCAAAGCGCCAGAAATGTGGGAAGCCTTGGTGGAATATCTTGAAGGAGATCTACCCACGAGACAACGGGAAGTACAACTATATTCAACAGTTCGACTCATTGAGAAAAGATCCTAAGGAGACTCTCGGCAAGCCTACAGAGATTGTGAGGTAGTAAATAGTTGTTACTCTTTAGGAAAAGAATATAGTGTTAAAGAAGTAAATATGAGATTTTTAGCTTCTTTAGGAAGTTTGTGGCATGTAAAAACCACAATAAAAGAGTCCAAAGACTTGAACTCCATACCTCGAAGTTTGTATGCGAGTTTAACAGTCTATGAGCAAGAATTACTTCAAGCTCAAGAACAGGACAAACATTTTAAACTTCCTCTTTTTGCTGCATCTCTCGAAATTCTGCTCAAGAAAGTAAACCATCTACTTCTTCTTCAAATGAGAATGAAATTCTCTCAGCGAGCAATTTGCTATGTTAGTTAAGAAGTTTCAAAAGTTCTCAAAATTTAACAAAAGAAACAAACCCGTGACTTTGAAAAGGCTGAAAACTCACAATAATGAGCTAGTTTGCTACAATTGCGGGGAAACTTTGTCACTTTGCTTCTAAATGTCCTAAGCCTAAAATATGAAGCCTATAAAGGAGACCTTCTAAATCATTTTCTAAACATGAGGTCTTAAGGTAGGGACTTAGAAAAAAAACCATGTATCACTTGGTTTGAAGCGGTTCGATGAGGATGATAGTGATGACTCACACGGCACACATTTTATTTGCACGGTTGCTCTAGAGTCACCTCCCATGTTTCCGAGGGTGAAGTTAAATACTCTCCTTTTCAAGCTAACATAGAACAATCTTAGAAGAGCCTTCAAAGAAGAAATCTCGAGGATGCTCATGCTAGAGGAATTCAATGAATTTAGGAAGGCCTATGTTAAGTTAGCTAAAAGTCATGAGAAGCTGGGAACTGAGAAATCCATGCTGGAAACCGAGTTAAAAACTCTCCATGGAGTCCAGCAGGAAAATATCAAGTTAAAAGAAGAGAACAAGTTTCTCAATGAAAAGGTTGCTTGTCTTATTGATCATGCCAAAGAGTTATCTGCTGAGAAAGAAGAGTTGCAAAAAACCATTAACTCATGGAATAACTCAACGGCAGTCTTTGATCAAATTCTTGGAGATCAGAAGCCCTCAACAGATAAGTCTGGGCTAGGATTCTCTGAAAATACTTCTGGTGCAACCTCTGAACAAGAAAATGAACATTTTACAGTGAATAGTAATATTCCTGCACAATATCAGAAACCTAACAAGGGTAAAGAAGGAATTGGTTATACTGCTACTCCTTATAAATACCCTAAGGTTCAAATTATCAAAAACAGTGAAGCTTTGAAAGCAAAGCAATCATCTGCTGGAGATAAATCTGTTAAAGGAGGTGCAGACTTACAACAGCCCTCCACCAGCACTTCTGTGAAAGCAAAGGCTGCTGTTTCAGGGCCTACGAAAAGTCTGCTCAAACCTATCAGATTCATCAACAGTACTACAGATGGTGCTACTGCTACACAGAATGTTGATACCAAGCTTAAAGGAAAAATGCATGAGGTATCAAAGTCTACCATCAGCAAACATTCTTCTGCTAAAGCAAAGACTGCTGTATACAGACTCAAGAAGCCTCATACAGAAGCCTCTAAGCCTGCCTGCTGTTAACAA
>CM028379.1:118396168-118561561 GCA_013146195.2 Codonopsis lanceolata | reverse complement strand
TCTCGGTTGATGACTTTTTCATAAATCTCATCGAAAGATATCGGTGTGTCCCGGCCTTCAACCACATCCACGATATGGTGGTAGTCATCATCTAGTCCACCGAGGATGATAGGTCCCCATGGTCAAGTGGTTTGCCCAAGGTTGTAAGTTCATCTGCCCGACTTTTGACAGATTACATATAGTCGGAGACCGACTGAGTGCCCTTGGATGCTCGCTTGAGGTAGTCTTTAACCTGCTTGATGTGGTCGCGAGCCGGGCGAGCATAGGTGTGAGCCAGAGTTTCCCATGCTTCATGAGTAGTGGCGACCTGTTGGATCATAGGAACTAGAAGAGCAGAGAGGAAACCAATAAGAGCTCCGAACAGGAGTTTGTCTTGCCGAATCCAGGGTTGGTAGTGTGGGTTTGGGATTGAAATGTCCTTGGATGATTGAGCATCCTTGGCTAGGACAGTGGGAGGCGGACATGGGTGTGAGTCGTCTATAAACTTGTAGAGGTCATAGCCAATGAGGGTGACCTCAACTTGGAGTTTCCGAGCAATGTAGTTAGTGGATGTGAGTTTGGTGATGTTTTAGTGAGAGATGTTAATGAGGTCGAAGGTTTGTGAGGGATCAAGGGGGTTTTTAATGGTGAGGGAGTAATTTTCGGTAGCCATGGCGGAGAGTGGTTAGGGCGGTGGCTAGAGGAAGAAGATGAAGATTTAGGAGCAAAGCTCTGATACCATGTAGAAATTAATAAAGTTTAGGAATTAACGACATAGCCTTTCCATTGATTGAATCATCTATTTATAGGGAGAGTTACAATTAGGGTTACACTTGGAGTAAGGTACAATAAACATTTACAAGGAAGGTAACATAATAAAGAAATAACTATACAAGGTCATTACCACTAACTAATAGTTACAAATAAGCAAGAATAAATAATAAACATATTATTCTCTAATAAAATGTCCTTAAGGGCTCGTTTGTCACGACTAATAGTTGTTTGCTGATAGTTTTGACTGTTGGTTGAATGACTTATGACTGATTTGATAATAGACTATTTGTTGCAGCCGTTGAAAAGCGCCTTATGAATATATTTGTTAATTAAGTTGAAAATTATTTATTTACTACAAATTGACCATAAGCCCTAAATTTTCAAATCAACTAGTCCTTGACTAATGAAAAAATCTAACCTTTATTTTAAAAACTCAACATGGGTTGATATTTAATTAATATTTATTTACTTAATCATACTTAAAACAATAAATAAATATGTAGCTATTTCTACTCCATTAGTATGTGTACTCTTTTACGTTTAACTTTTATTATTTTCTTGCCAATTTTTAATATGAGTAGTCAAATATACGGAAGTTGAAAATGTTTATCCTATAAAAATGAATAAATAGTTTATAATATTTCTTATCCGACATGAAATGCTTATTTTTTAAAAAATCTTGAAATTAGTATTCCTAGCCCTTTTATGTATTTAAGAAAAAAATGGTAAAATTGTAATAATAAAAATTTATTAATGAATAGTTGTCTATGCGCTTTCAAGAAACTAAAGAAGTTTAATATTTTGACTTTTTGGCTTTGATTTTTTAATGTATAAAAGGTGGTGTACCTAACTTATTGGTTTTTATCTTATAAGTTGAAAGAAAAAAACTTTAAATATGACTTATTTTAAGCTAAAAGTCAAAAATCACTCCATAAAAGCTACAACAAACTTGCACCAAGTAACACGACTCTTCCATGTTTTCAAGTAAAAACTTTGCCATAGAGTGAATCAAATTTATTTTATTTTTTCGTTTTTAAAAATGGGCTTAAAATAAATATTCAACCCAACTTAGAAACACAAGGGTGATTAAAAGCAAAAATATTACAATGAAATGTTTATCAAACAAGCAGTTGGCATCCTCATCAAAGAGAGTTTAGAACTCTAACTTATTTATTTTGGAACACATTAGATTGTAACATGTAAATATGTAATGAACATTCTATTGTATTATTATATAGAATTAAATAATATTTTGGTCCTGGAAATTAGAGAAAATATTAATTTGATCCTCGGGCTCTAAAACATATTCACGTGGTCCCTTAATTCGTTTTTTCGGATCAAATCCCCCCCCACGCCGTTACCGTTACATTTTCGATCTTTTTTTGTAATGGCAAGAATACCCTTATTTAAAAAATATGTACAAGGGTATTGTTGTCATTTCTATATTCATTCATCATCTTCATTAAAATATTCATCACCTTTTAGCTCAATCTGTGAAGAGCTCAAGTAATTGGGCATAGTGCCTGAAAGCATACCCCCTACAGAAAGGTTACCATCTCCGACAACTTTAGTTTCTTTCTTTCTCTCTCTCTTTCCCTTTATCTCTCTTTCAATCTCCATGAAGCAACTTCTTCCTTCTTCCATCCTCCACATCGAGAAATCGGTCGAGGTGAGCAACGACAAGTGAATGAGTTTTGAGGGAAGAGTGCGCATGAGTCATTGGCGGTGCAAGTAGGCGCTAAGGCGGAGTGGAGGCTAGGGGTGTAAATGGTTCAACTTAGTTTGACTTGGAACAAAATACGAGCTAAAACATATGTCATCGGTTTGTGAAAAATCAAACCGAGCTAAACCGTTTGAAGTCTTAAGCCGAACTGAACCAAAGCACAATGATTCAACTTGGTTCGGCTCGATTTCGTAGTTTGGTTTCATGGTTCAGTCAACTTTCAAAAAATATTATGGGATTTCAACTTTTAAGGAAACCAAAAGAATAAAAATAACAAATTATAGAAAATAACAAAAAATCAAATGTAATACAAATACATAATAATTAGATGTTTCATAGAATCTCCAAAATTTAAATAAAACAACTTTGGAATAAAGGGATTCACACATGAACTCATGAAACACTTAATAGTCAATATATTGAATCCAAAAAATATAATAAAAGTACTTGTTGTCAAGCTAAGACATGTATGTAAATTTTAAAATACTAGAATGAAAATGTGCTTTGAAAGGGCTCCACACAAGAAGATTAGAAGAGGACGAGAAAGTAGAGGAGACCGGAGAGGACGAGCAAGCTTAAGAGTCTATAGGTCAAAATTCTAAAAGATTGCTGGTTTGGTGGCTTAGCTTGATGATTCAGCTCCATGATTCGACTTGGTGGTTCGGCTCGAAATGGTTTGGTTTGGTTCGGTTCGATTTGACTTGACTCGAAAGGTCTAACCATGAGCCGAACTGAACCACTCGGTTTTGCAAAAATACAAACCAAACCAAACCATATATGTCACGAAACCAAACTGAATCATTCGGTTCGACTTGGTTCGACTCGACTTGGTGATTTGGTGGCTCGAATTGACACCCCTAGTGGAGGCAGGTGGCGGAGGAGCAGGAGTGGATAACAAAGAGCGGAGTTGCAACAGATTGAAACAGATCTGAGTTTTTATCTTCATAATCTCAACCCCAAACTCGAGCCCTAGCTCATGTGTGTGTTCATTCAAGGAATCAGAAAAGGGATCTGAAATTGAACCCGAATTGTGTTGTCGAAGGTGTTCAAATTGACACCGCCGATTTGAACACCGCCGACACCATTGATATCATTACTGCTCGACCAATTGGTTGTGGAGTTCATGAGCCGATAGACTCCATTTCATCTTCATCTCTAACTTTAGCTTGTTTCTTTCTTCCCTCTCTCATTTTGCTAGCTTGGCCACACCTCCTGTTATTTTCTTCTTCACTTTGTTAAATAGTAAATACAATCAATCCAACTTTGAGTCTCATATCCAAGAAGAACCCAATCGAATATCTACTAAATTTATCAAGAATTCCAACTACAAACTCTATAGAACTCATTTTAGAGTTTTTTTAGCTCCAATTAAGCCCACAATGGGAGCCCAAACCAACTCTCTATCTCCAAAACCAAGTAAACCACTCTTCTAATTTGAAGAGTTATTTTACCTTGAATAGTAACATTTATTTCAATTGTGGTGTGGAAATAAAATTACTAAAATATAAATTTTAAAAAGTAAATTCCCTTGATTGGCATATATTTTTAGAAAGTTAATTGAAATTACTAAAATATTAACTATTTTGTTCCAATTGTGGTGGAAAAATATATTTGTTGTTAGAGCATCACCAATGCAACCATGTATTTTCATCATAGGCTGTGAATAATTAACACCTTCAATCATATGTAATAATTTTTTTTTCTCTTCATTCACATTCAATTAAAATAAAGCTCTTCAATGCAAATTTGGATTTGATTTTATGTGAAATGCGTCTCACTACTAAAATGAAATTTGAAGAAAAAGAAAAAAAACAACCAATAGAAAAGGTTTTAAACAAGAAAAAATGTTGAATCAGATGTATTCACACTCTCAAGTAGAATGTGAAATATTGACACCGTTATTCACAATGTGAAAAAATTGGTTAATACATTGACGTTATATCCACAGCTGTATTGAAGAAACTTTTTTTTTTTTCAAAAAATGTATAAACCTTATGTAGTACCTAATTTATTTTCACATTTACATTAGCATTGGTAATACTCTTGGGTGGGTTTGTTATTTGAAATTTGATGATTTTAGAAAGTTGTATTGAAAGTGCTTATTGGAGTAGATTGTTTTTGGAGTGTTGAAAAAATGTAAATGGAACAGAAGGTGTTAGAAGAGTAGTTGGGGGAGTGACCGTTGTGGATGCTCTTACAACGTAGCTTTGTTCTGATAAAATTGCACGATTATATATTTAATATTTACTCACTCCGGTCTAGGCAAATAGTCCACTATTCTATTTTTGGTTGTTTCCCTTAAAAAGTTCACTTTCAAAAATTAAAGCATAAAAGTGTCATTTTATTATTTATAAGGGAAAAATTATATTTTTGACCATCGTGCTATTCGCAGGTAACCGATTTGACCAACCATTTTATAATATCCTAAAATAGATCAATATACTCAGTAATTAGATCTGATGTGGTCCTTGCCGTTAAAATCTCATTCAATTTTGTAACAGAGCTATTGATATAGACTAACAGAGGTATTTAATGAAGGGTAATTTTGTCCTTACCATAAACCTTATGTTCTATATATCAGCCACAATTATTTTTCTCTCTTCCTGTCGATCTTTGTCTCAAATCCAAGCTTTGGTTGTGCCGCCATCTCTTTATCTCCGGTAATCTGATGTGGTAGCATGGGGTCAAGACATCATCAACCTAGGAGACTATGAAGAAATGCATGGGCATGGTAAATGGAAGACATGACAGCCTTGGGATGAAGGGGGATTAAGAGTTACAAGAGGATTAAAGGGCCAAAAGACCGTGGGCATGTCAAAACGGTTCAAGCCGCATTCAAGGTGGAAGTGGTTCACGGGCTTAGGGCACGGCTACAAGGGAGATAGAGCTTGGGCTCGAGTGGACAAGTGGAAAGATGACACGGATCAATGGAGCCTTGCACTGCACAACATGCAAGGAAGGAGCGGCCTAGTTTCTTGGAAAGGGGTGACGCCCACCATGAGTTCTATCTTCACAAGGAATGTTGGATTAGGAGTCAAATCTGCCATTAGTTATTAGTTATTAGTTATTTTATTTCCTAAATAGATTAGTTTCCTTTTATTGTTTTAGTTGGTTAGGAAGTCTCTTATTAGGTAATTAAAGGAAATCCCGTTTTTGGGAATAGGTCCTTTAAGGACTAGGATTTAAGTTAGGTAGTTTCCTATTTTAATTGTTAATTAGAGTCCCTTAAGGACTTAGAAGTTGTTTTACTTTCCTTATAGAATTAGGATGTTTTTGTAAGCCTTTATAAGGCACTTTAATTCATGAAATAAAGCAGATTTGGTTTTTAGAGAAAAGAAGTGATTCTTTCAAGAACAAAGTTGTTCTTTTCAAACCGATTTATTCTTCTCAAGGTGAGTGAAGCCAAGAGGGAATTGATTTAGTCGGTGAGCCCGTTTCTATCCTTTTTATTTTCTTTTATTTCGTGGCAGCCAAGTGTTCAAAAGGCGTGGGACTGTTTTGGGTTTTTTCTTGGTAATTTCGGCCAAGGTCTTCAATTCAGGTGTGAGGGTTTTCAAACCAATATTGGGCAGTTCATAAACTATTTCTAACACTGTTTTGGGACAGCTTGACCATAAAAAACGTGGACTGCTTAGGGCTGGTTGGTGAGTGAAGTTGGGCAGTGAATTCATGGGTTTTTGTTGAAGAGTTGGGCAGATTATTCCTTGTATTAATTCTATAAACAAGGTTAGATTTTTGGGCTGTTATTGAGAGTTCTTAGAAGGACTTTTGGAGCAGTTTTGTGGCTGATTTTGGACTGTTTCGGGACTGTTGGTTCAGCCATAGGGCTGTCCAAAATTGTTGGGCAGATTTTGTGATTCAAGCTTCCGCGTTCGTATCATAATCCCTCTCCCCTCCAACCGCAACCTTCATTATTCAGCAAATTTCGGCAATCTCTTCATCTCCGGTAACGTATCAAGGTCATCTCTACCTCCCTCTGTCGCAGCGATCTCACCGACTGGCTCTCTCAAGTACGCCCCCTCCCCTTCCTTTTCTTCTTCTTCATCATTCGGTTACATATCCATCCATGAAGTTACATATAATTAACTGTTTGTTCCTACTGACCATAGATGGTTGTGTCGCCATCTCTTCATATCTGGTAATCCCTCTCCCTTCTAACAGCAACCTTCATCATTCTGCAAATTTCAGCAATCTCTTCATCTTCGGTAACGTATCAAAGTCATCTCTACCTCCCTCTGTCATAGCATTCTCACCGCCTGGCTCTCCCAAGTAGGTCCCCCTTCCTTTTCTTCTTCTATGTCATTCGGTTACAGATCCATCCATGGAGTTACATATTAACTATTTGTACTTACTCACTAGAGATGGTTGTGCTGCCATCTTTCTAACTCTCTTTCTGTGTGATGCGCCTAATCTCTGTCCCTTCTCTCATCTTGCTCTAACCTCAAGCTACAGTCTGTAGGTCCAGATCTCTCCCCCCTCTTTCTCATCTCTAGCCATCCACGCCTAGGAAAAAGTAACCTCTTCTTTGTTTGGTAAATTCGGTGGTGGTGGGTTTAACTATGTTAGTGGGGGTTGACGGAAGGTCGGAGAAGATGACACATTATTATTTTCTTTTTATACTTTTGTTTTTATATTTTCAATAAAGATGGATAAAATTACCCCTTATTAAATACTTCTGTTAATCTACATCAATAGCTCTATAACATAATTGGATGAGATATTAACCGCAAGGACCACATCGGACCTAATTACTGAGTACATTGTTCTATTTTAGGATACTGTAAAGTGGTTGGTCAAATCTGTTGTCTACGAATAATACGATGGTCAAAAAAATAATTTTTCCTATTTATAATGAGTTACTGAAAGTATCATTGTTTTTGAAAGTGTTATTTTATTACTTTTGAATCTTTTTTTTTGTTTTTGTTTTTAATCTAGTTAACAAGAAATAAATAATGCATAGTAGTTTCCAATTTTTTAGGAGAAAGTCATTTTTGGGTCATTTTGCCTACTTAATTTACTAGCATGATTTTCAATGAGATATCTCAACCTACTAATCTATATATATGTGTGTGTCTATATATATATATATATATATATATATATATATATATATATATAATGACAATGGTAGATTTATCCCTTCAAGATCTCACTTTTGAATTATTGACTTTTGAGTTATCATTCCATTCTTTCTCTCTCCTATCTTCTCTCTATTTTCTCTGGTTGTAGTTCTCTTTCTCTCTTCCGTCTACCCTATTTTCTCTCTCATCAACATCATCTCCTCTCTTTTAATTATTTTTTAAATATTTTTCTTTCTTTAAACATAAAAAATAGTAACTAAAACAAAAATAATAGTTTTAGAGTCAAGAAAACAAAAATATAAGATGTTAGTAAAATAAAAATAATTTATGGAACAAACCACTATAAAAATAAAAGCTACAAATTCAACAAAACGAAAATAATCTAATTTATGAGGTTAGTAAAATAAAATAATTTACGGAACAAAAGTTTGAAACAAATTCTTAAAAATATATATGTAAAACAAAATACGTTAGTAAAATAAAAATATTTGATGAAACAAAATTAATAGTTATGAAGCCAATAAAAAAACAATTTGAACTGAGGTTACTAAAATAATAAAAATAATTTACGGAACAAAAGTTTAAAACAAATTCTTAAAAATAGCTATGTAAAAAAATACATTAGTAAAATAAAAATATTTTATGGAACAAAAATAATAGTTACTGAGTCAATAAAACAAATATATTTTAAACTGAGGTTAGTAAAATTATAAAAATAATTTATGGAACAAAAGTTTTAAAAAATTCTTAAAAATAGTTATGTAAAACAAAAATACGTTAGTAAAATAAAAATAGTTGATAGAACAAAAATAATAGTTACAGAGTAAATAAAACAAAATAATTTAAACTAAGATTAGCAAAATAATAAAAATAATTTACGAAACAAAATTTTTCAGTAAAACTAATTCTTAAAAATAAAACAAAAATAATAGTTACGAAGTCAATAAAACAAAAAGTATAATGGAAGTTAGTAAAATCAAAATAATTTACGAAACACAAATAATAGTTAACGGTAAAAATAATTTTGTTATTTTGATTTTAGATTATTTTCTTATCAGAAATTTCTTTATTCATAAAATTGAAATATAATTTAATAAAAGTAATCATTCAAAATGAATAACTTATTTAAGTTCAGATTTTATTTGCAGAGGGAAAAATTCAAATTTGTTCGAATACATTCATTCTACAGAGCTTTTGAATAGTATAAAGTGTTCGGGGTTGTCAGGCCATGAATTGATACTTAAAATTGATGTTCCAGTAATACTATTGAGAAACATTGATAATGATGCATGGTTGTGCAATGGAACAACACTAATCATCATAAATCTTGGGGATCATATTGTTGAAACAATTTTTTTGACAGGAAGAAATATTGGAGAAAAGGTTTTTATCACAAGATTGTCATTAACTTCATCCGATATAAGACTGCCTTTCAAGTTCTAGATAATACAATTTTCATTGCTGGTATCATATGCAATGATAATTAACAAATGTCAAAGTCAATAATTGCACGTAGGTCTCTTTTTGAAGAAACCAGTATTTAGCCATGGACAGTTATATGTCACAGTTTCTAGAGTAACAAAATATTTTGGTTTGAAGATATTGATATGCGGTGAAGATGAAAAACCAACTAATAAGACAACAAATGTTGTGCATAAGGAATTTTTTTAGAATCTATAATGATTAGTGATATATTTATGTGTAATTGTTAATAAACCGATTCTTCTTATTTTATCCTTTAAGATTTTTTTATCATTTTTATTTTGTTTATGTACGCTTTAGTTGACGTGCGTTTAACGCACATGTTAAAGAAATCTATAATATAAAATAGCTAGGATTATACGCGTGCCATTGATTAGGGCTAACTATTGGCTAGATTAATTTTTTTACTGAGATCCTACGGTCATGATTTACTTTTTTTTTTCCTTTAAGCGTGTGACGACAGTTTTATTCTTTGCGGTTAATTCTATCTCATCTGCATTCTCCGCGTAACGCAATTCTTTCCGCAACACAATTCTCTCCACAACGCAATAGTGATGGCTAGGAGAGCTAGACTCGGATGCTTCAAATACTCTTCGGCTGCCGCCGCTGCTTTGGACTCGTCGGACCTGTATCATGCCTCTAAAAACCTTTTTTCCAATCTCACTTGCACACACTCTCTCTCTATATTTTTTTTTCTGTTGCTTGGTAAAGGGGGAGCGGGAAATTTGTGTTCTGCGTGAAAAATTCCATCTCTTCATCAATCTGCTCTCATCAATCTGTGTTAGTCAATTGCATGGTAAATGATTAAACCTTTAATTAGGTGGGTTAATTTTTTTAAGAATAATTTTGATTTCTATTAATTGAATTTGATACTATTAAGGTGGTTTAAATTGATAATTGAGGAGGATGACTTTGAGTTTCAATCTCTAAGCTATATGGAGGTGGTGTGTTAAGGGATGCTGTAATCTGTATGTGGGAGAATTTTTTTTAAAATGGCTTAATGTGTGGTGGCTTATTACTATAAATTAGTCCTATTTACTCTTTTTTTAGGAAATGTTTGGTTGATCTCATTTGCGCATAGCTCACTCCTTTTGCAACTCTCCTTTGCAGCCTGCTGACTCATTCCTCTGCCATCGAGTCCTCCTCCCATGCTGTAAAATCTGTAAGTTTCTCTCTAATCTGTGACTTTAAAATATGTGTTTTATTTTTGGTTTACTTCTATTGATTGAATTTGATACTATTAAGGTGGTTTAAACTGATAATTAAGGAGTTTAGCTTTGAGTTACAATCTCTAAGCTACATTGGGGTAGTGTGTTAAGGGATGCTGTAAGCTTAGCTGTATGTGGGGGATTTTTTTTAGGGCAAACAACTCAAATGGTCCCTGTACTTTTTGGGTTTTTGTCATTGAACTAATTTTTTCAAAATTTTCCTCCAGGTACTCAGTTCTTTCCACTACTAGAAAAATGACCTTTAGCAACAGAATTTTCCGTCGCTAATGGCTCCTCAGCGACGGAATTTTTCCGTCGGTGGCCCGTCGGTAATCACGCGTCGCAGATGTCCGACGAACCAATTTCCGTCGCTAAAGGTTAATAGCAGCGACAAAAATTTTCGTCACTAAGGGCTTTTAAAAAATAATTAAATTTTAATTTCAGCGACGGAAATTTCCGTTGCTAAAGGCTTTAAAAAAATAATTAAATTTTAATTTCAGTGATGGAAATTTCCGTCGCTAAAGGCTTTTAAAAAATAATTAAATTTTAATTTCAGCGACGGAAATTTCCGTCGCTAATAATGGAAAAAATTTTAAAAAAAATTAAAAAAAATACACAAAAATATCATTATCAATTTTTGTACCTGATAATATAACAATTAATACAAAACTGAAGATAAAAAATAAACAATAATATAAAACCAATTTAAAAACATCAAACTCTAAATGTTATTACATCGAAGTACCAAATATATACATACAAAATCAAACAATGAGGATTAAATGTATCTCCCCCATTCCGAGCACTCTATCTCCCCTCTTTTTACGTCCTTCAAGCGTGATTTCTTTCCAAACCTGATGATTAAATGGAAAGGGTTACGCGTAGGATCAACATCTTCCTCCAATACTGTTGTCTTATATCCAGACTGTCAATAAAACAAACAAATATTATCATATACACAAATAAATTTACATATTCAAAAAAAGTATTTCAATTAAAGTTTACTTACAAATATAGATGATGATCCATGGCCGGTCCTGAGAATAGGCTCACTAGGCAGCCGCCTAGGGCCCCCGATTTTTTACACTAAAAAAGGGCCTCCTAATCTCACTTTCTACTTAATAAATAAATAGTAATTTGATATGGATGATTATTTTGTTAATTAATCAATAGTTTAAGTTTTTAGATTTTGTTTACTCTCCTAGTCCCAAAATTATTGTCATGTTTTCCTTTTTTGAATGTCCCAATTTTTTGTCTAGTTTAAAAGTTTTTTTAGGACAACACTTTTATCGTTCGATTTTTAATTGTTCCTCCTACTTTAATTATGAGTTACATGAATATAGACTTTAAAGAAAACTACACATCATACAAATATTAATAATGAAGTCAATTGTTTTTCATTAATCCATGTGTCAGATCAAACAAGACAACTTTGAGACAAAGAGAGTATTTTTTATTGTGAATAATTTTGTGTTTAAATATTTATTAGTTAGTGTGTCTATGAAAGTGTATTGTTTATTGATTTCTTTTTTAAAAAAATGCTTAACGTTTTGTTAGCTTTTAAAAGAAATTAAAAACATGGATGTGAGACAAAAAACAAAATGAAAAACAATTGATATGGTCTCGAACCAAAGATTTTAATATTTTAACATGTATATGGTTGGGGCCTCATTTATTGAATTTGCCTAGGGCCCTCAAAATCTCAGGGCCGGCACTGATGATCTATCATCAACCCACTGCAGAGGGTCATCGACGGAGGCACCAGGCCTAGTATGTGTACTAACAAACACATCAAGAAAACTAACGTCGTCATATTCCCTTTCCTATAATCATTATAATTACTTTAGTTAAACCAAACAATATAATTTCATAACATTTACACGAACACACCCTGTTTGGTTTCGAAGTCAATTAAAATAAAACAATGGATTTCATAGCATCAACATGGCTACTCAGCTAACAAACGTACATAAATCGATGTTTAAGCATTAATACACTAAATTTACACTAACACCCCCTTTATTTCTTACCATTTACACTAACACCCACCCAACGTACATACAATTATCTTCTTTGGTTTCAAAGTCAATTAAACTAAAACCATGGATTTCATAGCATCAACATGGCTACCCAGCTAACAAACGTATATAAACCGATGTTTAAGCATTAATACACTAAATTTACACTAACACCCATTTATTTCTTACCATTTACACTATCACCCCTTTATTTCTACTAACATGATTCTCACTTCTGTCAAAAAATATTCCAATAGTTCACTAATTAAAAGCTCTTAATCACTTTTGGTTCCTTTATCCCGTAACCTAGAACAAAAGCTTAAGACAATAGGAGCTACAAGTTTTCAGTGGAGACATAAAGAACAAGGCAACTAAAGAACAAAAAAATTCTCCATCATATTTAGTTTAAGCAACTAAACACAATGATTTAATTAAACATGTATAGCATCAAGTATAAGCTAAGGAATTGAACTTTTTTTTTTTTTGCAGGTGGTAAAGTTTTCGGTCTTTAGTATTTTCCATCGGCTATAAAGGCATAAATTCCAAGAGCATAAAATTGAAGGCTGAGAAGGAGGATACCTTACAACTGATGCATCCTGACAAGGAGAATGCTACTTATACAGAAAATAAAGAAATACAAACAGCACTAAAGAGTTGTATGGTACCCAACTATTGGTGATTATACCATCCAACTACTATGCTATCTATAGTTTGGCAAATGTTGCATCAATTCTTAAAATAAAAAAATAATAAAAAAAACTCCCTAAACAGGTTCATGTAGAAATGACAAACCTTAGAAAACAATAACTAACAATGCAGTAAAGCATAATCTGCAACAACTAATAACTAATATCAAGAAATTCGTACCCATAAACCATTCAGATACATATAGGTAACTGGTAACTAAGCTTTTGGCATAATATCTATCAAGCAACTTATCAAACAATTACTGAGCAAGACAACAGTATAACAACAAACAATTAACATACAAAAATGGGTACTCATAAAAATGAGCATTTATGTATATGTACTTGAGCTTTTAGCATTCCTATGGGCACTCATAAAGATGGGTACATTATTATCTTCTGGGAAGAAAGCAAGACATGTTGCTGTGGGCGGGGGAGACAAAACAGTTCTCATTCTCTGCATTTATTTAGTAGAAATGAAGAATGGTCAGTTGGATACTATTAGAGTGAATAAGATTGCTCGTTGGCATGTGTATTACACCAGTTTGCTGATAGTATACTATTCTCGTTCGGGTTACCTTAAATGATGTTGTGCTGAACAGTGAAATCGCTCCTCTAGACGCCGAAGCAACATAACAATCGTTCTTGGATAGCGCAAAACAAGTCATGGCCCTCTCATAAACAGGTTTTCATGCATCACTATTAACAAGCATGTTATCATTGGCGGAAGTAACCACGCCAAAAATAAAGACTTGAAATTTTTTTTCAAAATTTTCTGATTTTTTAAAATATAAAATTACAAAACTAAAACTAAAATAAACTAAATAAAAAAATTAAACTAGATAACAAATAAATACAAAAATAGGTAACAGATAACAGGGCCACTCTCCAAATATAGCATTATAAGCACAAAGCAATTCCACCCCCAAACTTAAATTTCACATTGTCCCTAATGTGAATGAAATATAGAACCAGGGGTAACGAATGTCAATTCAACTCAAAACACCCAACAAATTCAAGAATCCCAACCCACTTTTCAAAAATTAGTCAAAACCATTTAATTTAAGTATAACCAGAGTATACTTAACAACATTGCATCCAATTTTCGACAATAATATTTCCAAGCTAAAGCAATTGAACTTACAGAAAAGAGCACCCCTAAATTTTTTCTTGAATGCCTGACTAAATCAAACAGATGCACTCAGCAGAGAAATCAATTTTAAAATTTTTTTTCACAATCAAACTGGTATAGATCATCAAATTCTGTTTCAAAGCCATTTGCACAGTTAGAACCCAAAAGAAATTCATTTTAAGTAATACTTTCCTATTGTAAATCAAACACACCACATCACCCTTAATTTTACTAAGAATTAAGAGCGCGCAGGGCTGCCCATTATTACTCACCAATACTAAATTTCCAATACCGAACCAGTCATTTTTTTTCTTCGAAAAAGTAGTTACCAGACATCACTAGCCAATGCACTAGAAAATTGCAACATTTAAATCAAAAGATATCATCAATTTATCTAGGTATAACTAGAGTATACCAAAATAGGTTTCAACATAGTACTCCCTCAAATTTCAGCCTTTAGCAAACAAAAATCATCACACCCCTCTCAATATTAAATTTAAATCCAACCCAATAATTTGCTACTCACAAACTACCTAACCCCCAAGCTTGCAAAGAATTCACAAAATATTACTCCAACAATTCAAAAATTAAAAATATCCAATCAGACTAAGTATGCCAAATCAAATTTTAAGTGGAATTTAATAGAGACCAAATCCCTCTACCACAATTAGCAAAAGAAAACTACCTGGAAATGCAGAATGACAAACAACATAGACTTCCCAAGATCCAATCAACACAAAATCAACAATTAACAAAGTATAACCAGTGTATACTTTTCAATAATTTCAGCAAATAACCGACAATTAAATTCCCAAATTCTTTAATTAAACTGGCAGAAATAGAAAGATCTTACTTGAATTTTGAGAAAAAGGGCACCAATTGAAGCCCTAGACTTCAATCCGTTGAAGCAGCTGTAGAGATTGGATTGGGTATCGGTGGTGAATTTAACGCGACTAGGAGCTGCGGCAGACAGGCGGCTGAGCTTGTTGGATTTGAAGGCCGGAGCAAGCTGACATGGTGGCTGGATGTGGTGATTCAGTAGATCGCCAGTGAAGGAAGCCGGCGGTTGAGATTGGGGCTGGGACTGGAAAATTGAGGAGGAGATGAAGGGGGGTTCGCCGGATTTGAAGGTTGGGGCGAACTGCTAGCGCAGGGGCGGTGAGGAGGAAGAATGGAGATGGGGGCGAAGGCGGCTGTGAATGAAGATTTGGTGATGGCGATGGAAACAGGATATGAAGAACATGAGGGGAGAATAGCAACGGAAAGGGCCGACGACAGTGAGAGAAGAGATGGCGAACGGTGGCTTGAAGGGATCGTCGGGTCTTATAGATGAAGGGCGACTGAGAGATGAAGGGCGATGAGAGAATGCCGCTTTGCTTTGAGCTTGTTGCTGGGCCGATGGTTGAAGACTGAATGGCGGCTGGGTTATGGATCAAATTGGTGATGGCGACAGGTCTTCATTATTGGAGGAGGCTGCTGTTGGGCAGCGCTTCAATGAAGCTTGTAGAATGAGAGAGGAGATGGGTAAGGGGGGCTGGGCTTGAAAGAGAGAGAGGATTCAATATTGGGGGAAAACCTGTGAGGGCGGGAGAGGAGAGCGGGAGAATGAAATAACATGTTTCCGAAAAAAGTGTATTTGAATATATTTGTTTTTCTTGAATTTATTTTATTACATAGACAAAACAATTTTATTTGAATATTTTCTAAATTTATACTTTCAATTTATAGTCTTTATTTTGCTTTAATTTAATTTAATAATAAAAAAAGTGTGAGCGCGTTCTACGCACGGGTGTAAAACTAGTTAAATATTATTATATTTTTTGTAATATAATATTATTAAATTACCAAATACAATTTATTTTAAAAATCAACAGATTAACTACCACAATTATTTTTAAGTAAAAAATTAAAAAAATTATTCAAAATTATTTTTAAGTGAATATTTTATATATCTTCCACAATATTATACCGAGTTTTTTACCAAAATATTGTAGCTTTAATTAAATATTCCCAAACTATAGTATTTCTTAATCTAATTCCCAAATTATGGTACTTTCAAAAATACTAATGATATAAGGGTACCAAGGTGGACCGAACTGATCAGACAAGTGGTTGGATTGCAGTGGGATCTAAGAAAAATGTTGAGTCGAGTGGTGGCTGGGAGCAGGTGATAGACAAAATGCAAAATGTGGGTGCTGGTACAGAAAAACCAGTATCAAATGGGTGGTCAAAGGAAGAACTTTCTAGATCCACTGGTTGGGGAGGAATTAAATCTGCGAAAGATATTGATCAGCCTGGGTCAAGTACTTCTTGGGGGAAAAAAGTTGTTAATGACAACCAACCTTTGGTGGACCGAAGTGAGCAGACCACTTGTTGGACTGTAGCCAAATCTGAGAAAAATCCAGACCAGCCAGCATCAGTAAAACCCGGAGGCCCGAGGTTGAGACAAGTGGTTACGTTACGTTACGTTATGTTACATTAAGTTACGTTACATTACGTTAAGTTACGTTACGATACATTACGTTACATTAAGTAACGTTATGTTAAGTTACGTTACGTTAAGTTACGTTACGTTAAGTTATAACATTTCGCCAATAGGCGTAGCGTGTTTTCATGTTATAATGGTCTATCGTACTCCATTATACCATTTCGCCAATAGACGTATCGTGTTTTCATGATATAATGGTCCATTGTAGTCCATTATAACATTTCGCCAATAGGCATAGCGTTAAGTTAGGTAAAGTTACGTTACGTTACATTAAGTTAGGTTAAGTTACGTTACGTTAAGTCACGTTACGTTACGTTACTTTACGTTACGTTAAGTTAACTTACGTTACGTTATGTTACGTTACATTAAGTTAAGTTAACTTACGTTGCGTTAACTTACGTTACGTTAAGTTAAGTTAACTTACGTTACGTTAAGTTAATGTTAACTTAACGTTACGTTATGTTTTCATATTATAATGGTCCATCGTAGTCCATTATACCATTTCGCCAATAGGCGTATCGTGTTTTCATGTTATAATGGTCCATCGTAGTCCATTATAATATTTCGCCAATAGGCGTAGCGTGTTTTCATGTTATAATGGTTCATCGTACTCCATTATACCATTTCGCCAATATGCGTATCGTGTTTTCATGTTATAATGGTCCATCGTACTCCATTATACCATTTCGTCAATAGGTGTAGCGTGCTTTTAGGTTATAATGGTCCATCGTAGTCCGTTATAACATTTCGCCAATAGGCGTAGCGTTTTCATGTCATAATGGTTCATCGTACTCCATTATACCATTTCGCCAATAGGCATATCGTGTTTTCATGTTATAATGGTCCATCGTACTCCATTATACCATTTCACCAATAGGCGTAGCGTGTTTTCACTTTTCATTACGTTAAGTTAACTTACGTTACGTTAATTTACATTACGTTACGTTACGTTAAGTTAAGTTATGTTAATTTAAGTTATGTTAAGTTAAGTTAAGTTAAGTTAAGTTGTAATGTGAATATTTTTATTTTTGTAATTATATTGATGCTAATCATTTTAATTATTGATATTATATTATTAAATTAACATTTCAAATATTAATTTAATAATAAAATACCATTCATTAAAATGATTATAATATTTCCTATATATATATATAAAGGGATTTTACAAAAACACAAATATTTCAAAACATTATTTATTTACAAAAACAAACATTTCAAAACAAATATTAATTTCAGCGACGGACAATTCCGTCGCTAAAGGTCACCTTTAGCGACAGAATTTTCCATCAATGGAATTAAATTAAAATTAAATTCTGAAAATATTTAGCGACGGAATTTTCCGTCGCTAAAGGTGACCTTTAGCGACGGAAAATTCCGTCGCTAAATATTTTCATAATTTAATTTTAATTTAATTCCAACGACGGAAAATTCCGTTGCTGAAATTAATATTTGTTTTAAAATATTTGTTTTTGTAAATAAATAATGTTTTGAAATATTTGTTTTTGTAGAATCCCTTTGTAAATTTAAAATAAATAATGTTTTGAAATATTTGTCTTTTGTAAAATCCCTTTGTATATATATTTGAATTTGCATGTGGTCATATTGTGTTGCATGTCTCTAGCACATTCCGTCGCTAAATATTTTCATAATTTAATTTCAATTTAATTCCAGCAACAGAATTTTCCGTCGCTAAATATTTTCAGAATTTAAAATTAGGGTAACTCGCTAAACGAATGGATGCATTGTCGTGAACAAATTGAGGTGTTTTCCAATTAGGGTAACCCGCTAAACGAAATTTCGAAAAAATATTTGATCCGATTGGGTTTTATCTGATCGGATTGGGTCGAGACAAAAATGTAACCAGAATCTGTTGTGCTCATCATTCTATACAACATCGTCTTGGAGAATGGCATATTCATGTAAGTTAAGTTACGTTACATTAAGTTACGTTACGTTACGTTAAGTTAAGTTAACTTACGTTACGTTAAATTTCGTAAGTTAAGTTACGTAAGTTAAGTTACGTTACGTTTCGTTACGTTAAATTACATTACGTAACGTTACATTTAGTGAAGTTAACTTACGTTAAGTTAAGTTAACTTACGTTACGTTACATTACGTTACGTTAAGTTAAGTTATACCATTTCGCCAATAGGTGTAGCGTG
The DNA here is from genome assembly GCA_013146195.2 of Codonopsis lanceolata. Taxonomy (NCBI): domain Eukaryota; kingdom Viridiplantae; phylum Streptophyta; class Magnoliopsida; order Asterales; family Campanulaceae; genus Codonopsis; species Codonopsis lanceolata. The sequence continues at coordinate 118,542,825 of CM028379.1, read as the reverse complement.
TTTTCATGTTATAATGGTCCATCATACTCCATTATACCATTTCGTCAATAGGCGTAGCGTGCTTTCAGGTTATAATGGTCCATCGTAGTCCATTGTAACATTTCGCCAATAGGCGTAACGTGTTTTCATGTTATAATGGTCCATCGTAATCCATTATACAATTTCGCCAATAAGCATATCGTGTTTTCATGTTATAATGGTCCATCGTACTCCATTATAACATTTCGCCAATAGGCGTAGCGTCTTTTCATGTTATAATGGGCCATCATACTCAATTATAACATTTCACCAATAGGCATATCGTGTTTTTATGTTATAATGGTCCATCAGAGTCCATTATAACATTTCGCCAATAGGCGTAGCGTGTTTTCCTGTTATAATGGTCCATCGTACTCCATTATACCATTTCGTCAATAGGCGTAGCGTGTTTTCATGTTATAATGGTCCATCGTATACCATTTAATAAGCGTGTTTTCATGTTAAGTTACGTTAAGTTAAGTTAAGTTAAGTTACGTTACGTTAAGTTAAGTTACGTTACGTTAAGTTAAGTTAAGTTACGTTACGTTAAGTTAAGTTAAGTTAAGTTAAGTTAAGTTAAGTTGTAATGTGAATATTTTTATTTTTGTAAGTATATTGATGCTAATCATTTTAATTATTGATATTATATTATTAAATTAAACATTTCAAATATTAATTTAATAATAAAATATCATTCATTAAAATGATTATAATATTTCCTATATATATATATATATAAAGGGATTTTACAAAAACACAAATATTTCAAAACATTATTATATATATATATATACAAAGGGATTTTACAAAAACAAATATTTCAAAACATTATTTATTTTAAATTTACAAAACATTATCTATTTACAAAAACAAATATTTCAAAACATTATCTATTTACAAAAACAAATATTTCAAAACAAATATTAATTCCAGCGATGGAAAATTCCGTCGCCGGAAATTTCTGTCGCTGAAAATAAACTGAAATTAAATTATGAAATATTCAGCGACGGAATTTTCCGTTGTTGAAGGTGACCTTTAGTGACGGAATTTTCCGACGCTGAAAGTTTTCAGAATTTAATTTCAGTTTATTTTCAGCGACCGAAAATTCCGTCGCTAAAGGTGACCTCTAGCGTCTCGTCCTCATCCTCAAAAATTCAGTTTAGTTTTCAGAATTATCTGGTTGTATTTCTCTTTCTCTTTCCCGTCTCGTCCCTATTTTCTCTCTCATCGCTACCATCTCATCTCTTTTATTTATATTTAAATATTTTTCTCTCTTTAAACATAAAATATAGTAACTAAAACAAAAATAATAATTTCAAAGTCAAGAAAACAAAAATATAAGAGGTTAGTAAAATAAAAATAATTTATGGAACTAGCCACTATAAAAATAAAGTTACAGAATCAATAAAACAAAAGTAATTTAATTCGGAGGTTAGTAAAATAAAATAATTTACAGAACAAAAGTTTAAAACAAATTCTCAAAAATATATATGTAAAACAAAAATATGTTAGTAAAATAAAAATATTTCATGGAACAAAAATAATAGTTACGGAGTCAATAAACCAAAAACAATTTGAATTAAGGTTACTAAAATAATATAAATAATTTATGGAATAAAAATTTAAAACAAATTCTTAAAAATAGCTATGTAAAACAAAAAATACATTAGTAAAATAAAAAATATTTGATGGAACAAAAATAATAGTTACGGAGTCAATAAAACAAAAATAATTTAAACCGAGGTTAGTAAAATTATATAAATAATTTACGGAACAAAATTTTAAAACAAATTCTTAAAAAAATAGTTATGTAAAACAAAAATACGTTAGTAGAATAAAAATATTTGATGGAACAAAAATAATAGTTATAGAGTCAATAAAACAAAACAATTTAAACTGAGGTTAGAAAAATAATAAAAATAATTTAAGGAACAAAAGTTTTCCGTAAAACTAATTCTTAAAAAATAAAACAATAATAATAGTTACAAAGTCAATAAAACAAAAAATTAATGGAAGTTAGTAAAATCAAAATAATTTACCAAACAAAAATAATAGTTACTGGTAAAAATAATTTTGTTATTTTGATTTCAGCTTATTTTCTAATCAGAAATTTTTGTTTTCATAAAATACAAATATAATTTAATAAAAGTAATATTTGTGTTCAGATTCTATTTGAAAGGCGGAAAAAAATTCAAGTTTATTCGAATATATTCATTTTACAGAGTTTTTGAATAATATAAAGTGTTCGTGGTTGCTAGGCCATGAATTGACACTTAAAATTGGTGTTCCAGTAATGCTATTGAGAAACATTGACCATACTGCAGGGTTGTGCAATAGAACAAGACTAATCATCATAAATCTTGAGGATCACATTGTTGAAACAAATTTTTTGAAAGGAAACAATGTTGGAGAAAATGTTTTTATCCCAAAATTATCATTAACTTCATTCGATGTAATGTCTTTCAAGATTCAGAGAAGGAAATTTTCATTGCTGGTATCATATGCAATGACAATTAATAAGAGTCAAAGTCAATAATTGCATGTATGTTTCTTTATGAAGAAACCAGTATTTAGCCATAGACAGTTATATATTGCAGTTTCTAAAGTAACAAATTATTTTGATTTGAAGATATTTTTAAGCGGTGAAGATGAAAAATCAGTTAATATGACATTAAATGTTGTGTATAAGGAAATTTTTTAGAATCTATAATGATTAGTGATATACTTATGTGTAATTGTTAATAAACTGATTCTTCTTATTTTATCCTTTAAGATTTTTTATCCTCTTTATTTTGTTTATGTACGATTTAGTTGACGTGCGTTTAACACATGAGTTAAAAAAACTAGTTAGATATTATATTTTGGGAAACATGTTTCTAATTTCTAAAGTGATGAAAACTGAATATGAGCGCAAAGATGTATTCGTTTTAATGAAAACTAGTTTCACACGTGTACGTTCAACGTACGGACATATTTATTTTTTAATTAAATTATATTAAAGGAAAGCGATTATAAAAATAAAATTAAGAACAAATTAAAGAAAATTAATATGGGCCTAATATGTTCTTGACTTAATCCATATGTATTTGTATTATAAAATTTATTGTATTAATAAAACAATTGATTACATGTAAAGGAAATCGGTTAAGTTTCGTATAAGACCATCTTACGGATCTTTATTCATAAGACGGAGCTTCAGTCTCTCACAACTCAACCCACCAACACACGGTGAGTCGAGTAAGGAGTATCCGTCTTACAAAAAATATTTGTAAAACCGTATTACATAAGTTTTTGCCAAGGGAATCTGGCCCAAAATATTTAACAGTCACTAACTTAACTCACTAAGTTCGTTTGTAGGTCTAAAGATAGCGGGCTTGGGATATCTCTTAACTAGCACAGTCTAGCTTGACCCAGTGGCGGATAGAAGCTTAAGGGTCTGGGGGAAGTTACCCCCACTTGGGTAATTTTGTCAAAGTGAATACAATATATACAATTTGCCCCCACCTGAATAAAAGAAAAGTTTTTTTTAGTTACCTGAAAGTGAAAATTTGAAACCCAAAAGCCAAAACCTTTTTCCCAAAATTTGAAATCCCGTGACCGGTGACTCCCCGTCACTCCCGTCTCCCTCTCAACTCTCGGCCTCTCCACTTCTCCAGTTTCCCTCCGACAAGCGAACGTTAAATCGCTTCAGCCGCCTACAGCTCCATAGTGACAACGCTTGTCTGTCTACTCCAGCTTCCGGCCCTCCAGTAGTCCAGCCTCTACTCCAGCCGCTGAGGCTTTCCAGCAGTCACCAGTCAGCACGAGCACGGCGGCGACAGAGGCAGTCACTCAGTTAGGCAACCCTCAATCTCTGATTCTCCATCTGCATCTGAATCTCTACGAGTTAGAGTCACGGAGTTAGTCCCTTTACCCTTTACTCAGTTAGTTACTCCTCTTGTCCTTTTGGCTTCTAGACTCTTTTTTAATTGTGATTGTGATTTTTGATTTGTGAATTGTGAATTTATAATTGTGATTTGTGAATATGTGTTTTGTGATTGTGAATTTCTAAATTATAATTGTCTAAATCAAAGTATGATTGTATGAATTTCAAAATTATAATTGTGATTTAAATTTAAAAAATTAAAATAACCCTAATTTTAAAATAATCCTAATTTGAAATAACTCCAATTGAGTATTTAATTTATGTAATTGTTGTGAATTGTGATTTGTGAATTTGTGATAGATAATATTATATAATATTGCTTTATTTACTAAATTTGTGTGTTCAATATCTTGGTAAGAAAAGTTTATTTATTTAATCTGAAATTAAGACATTTTAATTTTGGGGTTGAAGTAGTTGATTTTTGAGATTTTTTTTTTGTGTAGATTTCCAAATTGTGGTTGATTTGAAGGAATTTGGTTTTAGTGATTATGGAGAAATTTTATAAACGGAAACTAGCAGAAGAATTTGGGAATGTAGTGCATCCAAGTAGTTCATCCGTTGGTAATCAACGGTCCGCCTATTCCCAAGTTACTTGCTCGAAATAATTAGTTGATTTGAATAGTCTTCCATCAGATCCCACAGAAAGAAAAAAGATATTTGAATACAACCCAAAACAGATTGATGAAATTAGGAGAGCTTATTTGTTGAAGGGGCCTTGTCAACCTTGTGGCCATGATTTCCTTCAAAAACAAATGGGAACTAAATTGCGTCGTTTTAATTTAGATTGGTTTGATCAATATGCTAATTGGTTAGAGTAAAGCATGAAAGAAGATAAAGCATATTGTTTGTGTTGTTATTTGTTTAGAGAAAAAATCAGTAATAAAGGTGGTGGTGAAGCATTTATAAGTGAAGGTTTTTGTGCTTGGAATAAAAAAGAAAGGTTAGATGTCCTTGTTGGTGCGGTAAATAGTAATCATAATATGTCGGTAAAGAAATGTGAGGATCTAATGAGACAAGAACAATCTATTGTGGTTACTCTTCATAGACAATCAGACATTGTGAGAAGTGACTATCGAATTCGATTATGTGCTTCAATTGATTCTTGTAGATTTTTAATGAACCAATGGTTGGCTTTTCGTGGTCATGATGAAACCGAAGATTCTTCAAATAGAGGGAATTTTCTTGAATTGATTAATTTTTGTGATCATCAAAACGATTCTGTTCGTAAAGTTGTTATAGGAAATGCTCAAAAAATTATCAAATGATATCTCCTCACATTCAAAAGGATATTGTTCATTGTTTTGCACAAGAGATTGTACGAAAAATAATTGAAGAGATCAAAGATGATTTTTTTCATTAATGGTGGGATGAGTCTAGTGATGTATCTGGCAAAGAACAAATGGATTTGGTTTTGCGATTTGTTAACTCTTGTGGGAATGTTCAAGAGAGGTTTATTTGTGTTGTGCATGTGATGGAGACTTCTGTTTTGTCTTTGAAATCTGCTATTGATGATGTGTTTGCTGATATTGGTTTGAGTTTGATGAAAATTCAGGGTCAAGGCTATGATGGTGCAAGTAATATGAACGGTGAATTCAGAGGGTTGAAGAATTTGATTATGAATGAAAATCCGTCTGCATGTTATGTTCATTGTTTTGCTCACCAACTTCAATTAGCTCTTGTTGCTATGGCTAGAGAAAATGTTGATATTGCGGACTTTTTTTAACATGATTTCCTCTTTATTAAATGTTGTTGGAGCATCTTGTAAGCGTAAAGGCATTATTCGACAAAAACAAGCAGAAAAAGTGGCGGAGGAATCGAGAGTGGTTTGCTTGAGACGGGGAAGGGATTAAATCAAGAATTAAGCCTTAAGAGAGCTGTAGATACACGTTGGGGTCTCATTATAAATCATTATTGAACTTGGTTGCTTTGTTTTCTTCTGTTATTGAAGTTCTTGAAGTTGTTTCATGTGATGCTACAGATTCATCGAAAAAATCACAAGCGGTTGGTTTATTGTGATATTTGCAATCATTTGATTTTGTCTTTAATTTGCAATTGATGCTGACTGTACTTTCGTTCGCAAATGAGTTGTCATTAGCTTTGCAAAGGAAAGATACAGATATTTTGAATGCTATGACACTTGTTAAAGTAACTAGGCAAAAATTGCAAGCAGCAAGAAATGATGGATGAGAATCTCTTCTAGGCAAGATTACTGGTTTTGTAATGAGAACAAGATTGATTGTGTGGATATGAATGCTGAATATGTTAATCGTCACCGTCCTCGGCGTAAGACAAACATTACTAACGATTTTCATTATCGTGTAGAATGTTTTAATGTCATTATGGATCAGCAAATTTTAGAGATTAATGATCGATTCAATGAGATCAATTATGAGTTGCTTCTTTGTGTTGCTTGTTTGAATCCAAGTAATGATTTTGTTGATTTCAATATAGCAAAATTAGTAAGAATGACTCAGTTTTATCCGGATGACTTCTCTCTAGTTGATTATATGATGATTGAAAATCAACTAGAGACATATATTATGGATTTGCGATTGGATGACAGATTCAGTAGATTGGAAGGACTTGTTGATCTATCAACATTACTTGTGCAAACATGGAAATACTTGTCGTACCCATTGGTGTGTCGACTTTTGAAGTTCGCATTGATTTTGTCGGTAGCAACAGCAAGCGTGGAAAGATGTTTTTCTGCAATGAATATTGTCAAGACGGATTTACGAAACCGATTTATTAATTTTTAAATGATTGTCTTGTATGTTTTATTGAAAAAGATTTGCTTAAGAGTGTTACAAATGATGATGTAATTAAACGTTTTCAAATCATGAAAACGTGTAGGGGACAATTATGATTTGTAATCTTTATTAAATTTGTGCATCCGATTTGAAAAATTTATGCGTCCACCACTGACTTGTCCCGGCTAGCCATCACGTATAAGATGACGTTTAGTATAGATATATATACATACATACATTGTGAAATATAAAACCCTACTTTCTTTAACACTAATCATTCAACTCGTTTACTCCTTCCCCATAAACTCCAAGTGGACCACCTTTTGCAAGTCCAACTCTAATAATCGAAGGCAAGAACACCGTCTTTTCGAAGACTTGTTGGTATGTTCGATGTTGCTAGAAATCTTTCTCAAATGATTTATAAGTTAATTCTTTTAAAAAAAAATTATGATCCATATGTTTTGTGATTTTTATTTAATCATTTAGCTAATCCCCGGTGACAGAAGTCAAGAACATCGTCTTACCGGAGACCTGTAACAGTCACAAATAAACTTCAAGAAAAATTAGATCTGGAATTTGAACATGTAGCAATCACTGAAAAAATACCATCTAGATGTATATAATTTATTTATTTTGTTATATTATAGCATTGATGAAATAAGATTTATATAGTTTTATAAATATTTCTCCAAATATTTCATCTGTTTAAATTTAATTACTTTTTTATGTCACTTTCATTAGAATTGTCGTTTACTTTTAGATCTCGATTTTTTAACTTGTAGAATTGACCCCAAAAAAATAGATCTTGGTTTTGTTAATTTTTTTTTACTTTAATAACTTTGGATTTAATAAAATGGGGAAAAAATTAGTTGACTAAAGTTTAGAGAGTATTAATGAACACAAAAATGGAGCAGGCTCAGCACGAAAGAACACAATGGGAGAGATTAGAACGACAACGGCTTCACCTTTTGTATCTGTACGACAATATTTCCAATCCAAGAACCCGACCTCGGTAGTACTTCTCACCACCATTTTTCTTTTTCCATGCCATTGAAAGATTGGGAGGCCAAGAAAGTGAGTATTTTATATTCCAAATCATTTTTCAAAATACGACAAAATAGTATTTTTAGACTCTCTCTCTCCCCCCCCATTTATATATATTAGTAAGGTTTACGTGTGTTGCACGTGGTGTTAATGATTTTTTAAAAATGATTTCATAGTGAAGGGACCCGACCTGGGTCCTCCTACGTGGCGCGACCACATGGACTCCAGTCAGACTTGGGCAGGTCCCACCAAGAACCGAGGACCATCAACTAGCCGATCACCATCGGCGACCATAAATTACCCGACCATCAATTAACCGACCTTTATCCTCCCCAATAATCAAAGACTATTCCGAACATATGAGCAACACCCGACCACTCGGGCGAGGACTATTCGTGCTCGACCGACAACCCTTCTGCGATATAATAGACCTGACTTATATCCTGTACATAGCCTCTAAATGTCATCTTCACAAGAGGCGAACAAGCCATGCAAGCCGTTATCCCTTATCGGCTCATCAACCGCCTACAATTGACACATCACATGCTACCTGTTAACCACTCAGGAACTGCCAGCAAGCCGACCAGGGAACCAGTCCCACCATCTGGGACCCCCATCCCAATCATGATCTCAAGTCCACAACTACTATAAAAGGAAGCCTTTCCCTTATTTACTTTGCATTCTAAGACTTACAGAGCTTTTGCACACTAGTCCATACACAAGATCATTGGTAAACACCACCGGAAGCTTAAAGGAACGCCTAGCTCCGGCACACACATAACTCCTCGACATCGACTCTCACACCGAGGGTCAGATTGGGAAACCCCAACACCCTAACGGTAGTTCTATGTCAGGTAACCAACAATCAAAGAGCAAATACAAAGCCCAGATATCCTATCAACTTTGGTACCTCCGGTACCCACATACACCGACGTGAACGTCAACCACAAGACACGTCAGTTCCGGTCCATTACGTGGACTACCAGCTTAGTCACCCCATCTTTGTAGCATGATCAAGTGGTTCCGTTGCTGGGAAACTTCATACATGCACCATCAAAAACGATAATAAAGCTTTAGAAGCTATGGACCAGCAAACTCCCGCCAAGCAAAACCAACCAGGAACGAACGTACCCCCACCCTCACCCGCAAGCAAAGTAACGGGTGTAGACCTCGCCACTGCTACTTCAAAAGCATTGGGAGGAAAGGGAAACTAGGGAGATGCTCACAACATGGCAGGGGCAACCGATCAAGTGAATTCCATCTTCGATGTTGACGAGGAAGAGGCTTAGGTGGAACATTCTCGAATATAAAAAAAAAAAAGGCAAACCCACCGAGCAAGATGAACTCCTGGCAGAGGCAAAGTTCTGGGAACGCCAGAAACTTTACTTTGCAGGGATTCAAGAGGCTGAACTTAAAATGTTCGAGCTTCAAAAGAAAATAAGGGATACGACCAATGCCAAACCCCAAGAGGAACCAACTCAAGTCCTTCAAAAGGTCACCTCGAAGGGTAAAAGAAAGGAGAAGGAGGTACCTCGGCCTAGTGTAAGATCTCGGCTAGGGGATAGGATGAGCGAGCAAGCGCCCAAACCTAGTGTACAAAGCCGATTAACTTTCCCAAAAGAGTCTAAACGCTCTCACCGAACACGAGAAAAGAGCGAAGAAGGGCAGTCCAAACCGAGGACAGATGTAATGAAAAACAAAACGTGCAGACATTGCACTCACTCTCAACAATCAGGAGCAGGGTACCCAAAGAATGGTCGGAACGCGACCACCGAGGTACAAAAATCGACCAGCAAGCCATCCCTGGCTGTTGAACAGGAAGTAAAGTTCCTTCGTGGTAGACTGGAGGCCATGGAAAAAGGAAAACTGATGGTGTTACCTCCGGCCAAGAATGACCCATTTCAAGAAAGGATGAGAAAGGCCCCATTACCCGATAAAAAAGTCCCTACCTTTGAACCATATCAGGGCCTCACTAATGCTGTAGATCATATGGCTTAGTTTGAGGTCAAAATGAATGCAGTTGCTCCTGATGACGAGGATGCATGGGGAAAGATTTTTGCGGGAACACTCAAAGGGAAAGCATTGAAATGGCATACTAGTCTCCCATTGGATTTAGTTGAGAGTTGGGATGAATTTAGACAGATGTTTGTCACTCAATTCTCCTCGGCTGGGCTCTAGCCGAAGAAACAAACCGATCTGTGTGGGATACAACAACGGATTAATGAGTCCAACCAGACCTACATGGACAGATTCATGGCCATGGTGGACCAAATACCGTATATTTAGGAGGAATCAATAAAAATATGCTTCATCTCTGGCCTGCAGCAGGGACTGATGAGGCAAGAAATGATGTTGCGAGACCAAACTTCGGTTGGTGAGATGTATGCCCATGCGATTTAGGTAATCAATACCGAAGAGGCAAAGAAGGAAGGGAGCGAGAAAAAGGATGGAAAGAAGAAAGAGCACGATGGAACGCATCGAGCTCAGGACAACTGAAACAGAGGGGGGCGAGGATCCGACCACAAGGAAGAGGATAATCGAGGAAAGAATGTGTGGGATAACATTGACTGGACTCCACTCACGACCAGCCACGAGCATATAATGAATGTCCTGCTCGATCAGGACAAGATTGACAGACCGTGGCCGCTGAAAGAAAGTTGGTATCCCCGTAACCCCAATAAACGATGTGCTTACCACAAAGACATCGGTCATACAACCGAGGAATGTATCAACCTGAAAAAGGCCATTCAGAAGTTGATTAACAAGGGTGAGCTCGGGAGGTTTGAGCAAAGAAGCAGCGATCAGAGGGAAAGACCGAGAGAGCCGGAAAGACATCAGAATCCTCGGCCAGATAATGGGGGCCCGAGGAATGTGATCAACACCATCAGGGAGGTAGCACCAAGTGGGACTAAGTTGAAACACATGATTTACAACTTAAAGCATGTGGTTTATATGATGCCATGATCTGATGAGGCAGGGGGGATTACTTTTTGGCCAGGTGAAATAGCTGCCAGTGAGACTGCTCGCCAACAGCCCTTAACTCTCCGAGTAAGAATTCACAACAGCGAGGTGAAGCGGGTGCTCGTGGAGATAGGGGCAGGAAGAGACATATTGTATTACGCTTGCTTCGGGAAATGGGGTTGGGGGACGTCCACCTTAGACCTAGCAGCGTACAATTGGAAGGTTTTACCGGACATAAAGTCGCGGTAAAAGGGATCATCACTCTTTCGGTGATCCTTAGAGAAGAAACTGATACTCCTCGAACGAAGGAGGTTGATTTTTTAGTGCTCGACCTACCATCTCCATACAATGCCATACTGGGCTCGCCTTCTCAAATGAAGTTCCAGATAGTCGCGTCCATGGCTCATCAAAGAATCAAATACCCTACTGAAAAAGGGATAGGCATGGTTTTAAATGATGCAGCGAGCACCCTGGAATACATTTATAAAGAAAATACGCCAAGGAGAAAATGGTAATTTCCATTCCTGAAGGGGAAGTGGTTGAAATTAGCAGATCAACCAAGAGGCTCCGAGAAACAGAAGAGGAAATAATCCCAATATTTCCTGAGCCAACTCAGGCCTAGCAGTTAGAGCGAGCTGGGAACGCCAGCTCGCACAAAAGATCTAAGACACAAGTTGGGAACGCCAGCCCATTTGGGAAATGGGGAAAGCGAGCTGGGAACACCAGCCCACTCGAGAAATGGGAAAACAAAGATCTGGTGATTGGCATGTTGGCTACCACCGAGCATGAAAAGAAGAACCAAGTCGCCACCAAAGTAATCACTATTGAAAAAGCCTGGATATTGATCATCGCCCATTCATCGAGCCTAATGACGACCTGGACGAAATTGTGATTAACCTTGATTTCCCCGAGCAGAAGGTCCGAGTAGGAAGAGAAATTCCTAAGGAAGAGCGAGCAGAGATCATCAAGCTGTTAAAAGAAAGCTTGGATGTGTTCGCCTGAGGATCGAGGATATGGAAGGCATTAGCGAGAACGTCGTTATGCACCAGCTGAGCATTGATCCAGACTTCATTCCTATACAGCAAAAGGCACAGATCTTTTCATGGGAAAAACAGATAGCCATCAAAGAAGAAGTGTCAAAGTTGCTAAAATCAAAGATTATAAAAGAAGTCTTGTACGCAACCTGGATTGCAAATGTGGTTACGGTGAAGAAAGTAACTGGGAAATGGCGAATGTGCGTGGATTTCACCGACTTCAATAAAGCTTGCCCCAAAGATTGGTATCCATTACCCAGAATCGATCAGCTCGTGGACTCCATATCCGGGCACAAAATCCTCAGTTTTGTGGATGCTTACTCAGGCTATCACCAAATCAAGATGTGGTTGGCCGACTAGATACACACAGCACTCCGAGCAGCTGGAGGATTGTATTGCTATACAATGATGCCTTTTGGCCTCAAGAACGTCGGGGCTATAGACCAGAGAATGGTGAATAAGGTGTTCGCGACTAGTTGGGTAGAAATGTAGAAGCTTACATTGACGACATGGTTATCAAAACCAAACACTCCGACCATGCCAAAGACCTGCGGGAAACTTTCTCGAATCTGAGAAAGAACAAAATGAAGCTCAACCCAGCTAAGTGTGCATTCAGAGTAACAACAGGAAAGTTCCTCGGGTACATGGTCAATGAAAGAGGAATTGAGGCCAATCCAAAGAAGATAAAAGCCTTAACTACCATGGACATTCCATCTTCGATCAAATATGTCCAACAGCTCAATGGTCGAGCCACTGTCCTCAGTCGCTTCATTGCTAAATCAGCGGAGAGAAGCCTACCCTTTTTCAAGATATTAAAGGGAGGCAAGAAATTTGAATGGACCGCTGATTGTACCAAGGCTTTTGAAGAGCTCAGGGGATATCTCGGTCGACCACCACTCCTCAGGATCTCGGTACCAGAGGAGAAACTATATGTCTATTTGGCAGCATCAGACTCAGCAGTCGTTGCAGTCCTAATCAGAGAGGAAGACAACGTCCAAAAGCCAATCTACTATGTTTCCCACGCATTGACAGACGTTGAAGGGAGATACTTGGAGGTCGAAAAATTGGTCCTCGCTTTGATCATTGCTGCACGAAAGTTAAAAGCTTACTTCCAGGCACACTCGACTATAGTGTACACTAATTTTCCTCTAAGAAAAATTATGCACAAACCGGACATGGCGGGTAGAATGTTGAAATGGTCGGTAGAACTCTCCGGATATGATATCAGTTATGAAGCCAGGAAAACGATCCAAGCACAAGTTCTGGCCGATTTTATTGCTAAAACTTCATTCACCCAGCTGAGAGACGAGGAAGAAAAAGTTCAAGAGGGAGTCACCCCAGTGACCACAAAAGCGACCATGGCTGGCGGGCAAACGAAGACAAGGCCTCTTTCATATTGGACCTTGTTCGTGGATGGATCTGCGGGAGTAGAAAGAAGTGGGGCCGGTCTCTCGCTGATTATTTCAGATTCAGGAGAGTTGGATATGGCCTTAAGATTCCAGTTCAAAACTTCAAACAATCAGGCCGAGTATGAAGCCTTGGTCGCTGGAATCGAGCTCGCACTAAGCTTGGGGGCCGAGGACATAGTAATTTACAGTGATTCCTAACTGGTGGTAAAGCAGATACTGGGCGAGTACGAAGCAAATCACTCAATATTGGCCAAGTATCAACAATTGACGCAAAAATTGTTGACCGTCTTTAAATATTGGGAACTGGAGCAAATCCTGAGAGATGGTAATTCCCGAGCAGATTACCTTTCTAAGATCACATCCTCGGAAGCTGAGGAAGTTCCTCCTAACGTTGAACTTATGTTTCTCAAAAGTCCGGCCATCAACCAGGAGGAAGTAATGATCGTTGTGGAAACTCCAAAATGTTGGATCGACGACATAAAAAGCTACATTGAGCAAGGCATCTTGCCAAAAGGGAAGAGTGAAGCGCAAATAATCAAAAACTGAGCATGCAGATACTCGGTCGTCGGAGGCATGCTATACAAACGATCCAATACCAAACCTCTCCTTCGATGCATATGACCAGAGACGGTGAATAAACTGTTGGCCGAGGTACATGAAGGCGAGTGTGGGGGACACCCAGGTCCGAGGACTCTGTCAGATAAGATGAATTTTCACGGCTATTATTGGTCGAGCATGAGAAGGGACGCAGCGGAGTATGTGAGGAAATGCGACAAGTGCCAAAGATATGCGAACATTCCACGGCTACCCTCAGTCCTGCAAACCCAGGTGGTCGCAGCGTGGCCTTTCGACATGTGGGGAATTGACCTAATTGGTCCTTTCCCCAAAGTAAAGCATGGATGCGAGTATGTAATTGTTGCAGTGGATTACTTCACCAAATGGATAGAAGCAAAGCCACTTGCTAGCATAACCGAGGATCAAGCAATAAAGTTCGTGATACGAAAGCATCTTATGCCGCTTCGACTCCTGATGATCAAGCTCCCGACCATGGCACTCAGTTTTCAAAGAAATTTACAGCGAGCTGCGATAAACTGAATGTTAAACGCAGAATGTCCTCGGTAGCTCATCCACAAGACAATGGTCAGGCAGAGGCAGGGAATAAGAAGATCATGCATGCTTTAAAGAGAAATTTAGACGAGAAAAAGGGAAGCTGGCTAGAGCAGTTGCCAATCGTCCTTTGGGGGATCAGAACGTCAATACGGGGATCCACTGGCGAAACCACATTTGCACTAACTTATGGCTCAGAAGCAATGACACCAGTTGAATTAGCTCTCCCGATAGTTCGGGTCACCTTCTTCGATCAACAACAGAACAATTTGTCCAGACAGCTCGACCTGGACAACCTCGAAGAAAAGCGACTAGAAGCCCGTCTCAGAATGATCAATTATAAGAAGCTTACCAAGATTCATCATGATAAGAGAGTAAAACCAAGAACTTTCTTAGTGGGTGGTTTGGTCCTAAGAAAGATTGAAGCAACGGGCAGAAAGATTGGAAGAAATAAGCTATCTCCAAACTGGGAGGGTCCATTCAGAATAGCTAGCATTGTGAAAGAAGGAACCTATAGATTGGCAGAACTAGACGGCACACCTTTCAAGAATCCTTGGCATGCAGATCATCTCAAAGCATATTATCACTGATGTAATTTATGTAAAAGACCGAAGTTGAATAAATGACAAGTATTTCTTCTAAAAAACGAGTATCTGTTCCTGCTTATTCCCATTCTCGAACGGAGGTGGGAATAGAGCCTATCCTCGGTATGCAAGGAGGGCCATCAAAAATGAGAAATGAGTCAAGTGCTCATTCCTATCCTCGTATGGAGGTAGGAGAAAGACCTCATCCTCGGAACACGAGGAAGGCCATCAAAAATGATAAATGAGTCGATTGCTCATTCCCATCCTCGTACGAAGGTGGGAGAAAGACCTCATCCTCGGAACACGAGGAAGGCCATAAAAAATGATAAGTGAGCCAAGTGCTCATTCCCATCCTCGTACGGAGGTGGGAGAAAGACCTCATCCTTGGAACACGAGGAAGGCCATAAAAAATAAATGAGCCAAGTGCTAATTCTCATCCTCGTACGGAGGTGGGAGAGATCCGAGGAGGGCCATCAAAGAAAAAGACGACCATTTTTGAAAATTGTTGAAAGTTTGTCCTCGATATGCGAGGATAACTAGAAACAAACAAAACAACAAGTATAAAAACCAAACAGAAATTGGAAAAACATTCATCATCATATATGACTGATCCAAAGGGTAAACCGATCAAAATGTTAATATAGCAAGCAAATCGTTAATTACATTTCTAAAATATCAAAATAAAGATTGTTTAAAACAAACGGGCATAGACGCCCCATCAAGCTCGACGCAGCGAGTAAAACTATTGCTCCGGCTCATTAACCACTTCAGCATCACGAGCGAGGGAGGGTAGACCTCGTTGCTCGGTGGCTATTGATTCGTTCTCGAATTCAGCACGGTTAGACTGCTCGCCCATGAATTGCCTCAGCTTCAGCTCGGGTCGAAGTCCACCTCCTCACCTTGCTCTACGACCTTGATTAAAGAGAGAACATCCAGGGACCAGGGGGTCAGGGGTTCCCATTCCTCAAAACCAAGTTGGGCATCCTTGGCGTGCAACATCTTTAGCTCGTCCTCGTCGAAGGGGATCATCTCATGACCTTCCCGAGTGGCATCCCCGATGAAGTTCTCACTGCCCCACTCTATGATAGTCTTGAGAGTCATCCCGGAGGCAGCAGCTACTCGGAGCATGTGGCGAACTCCTCGATCATAGTACGGGAGGACCTCCTTATTATAGACCTCTGTACCTTTGAAAAGTTCAAAAGCTGAGGTCCTCACCTCTTCGATCCGCCTTTCCAGGTCAGCAATCCTCGTCATGGATTCAGCCGCCTCTTTCTTAGCTAAGGCCTTTGCTTGCTCGGCATGAGAAGATATCTCCTCGGCTCTGCTGGCCCTCTCCTCATCACTACTGGCGCGAGCCTCAGCGAGCTCTTTCTCTTAGGCCAGGGCGATTAATTTTGATGAGGACTCTGCCATCTCGGCCGCCTTCGAGGCTTGGTCAGTCTCTCCAAGGACGCCAAGCGACCTTTAAGGATCTCTATTTCATCTTGGTCAACCTGGGCTTGAGTCTTGACTTTTTTTACTTCGGCTGCAGCTTGATCGGATCGGGTACTCAGTGAGGTCACAAAGGAGCAAAGCTACAAGGAAATAGTAAGAACAAAAGTTAGAAACAATACATTTAAGAAAGGAAATGAAGAGAAGAAAAAGAAGGTAGTTACCTCACTAACACAGAGCCCAATGCGTCCCATGGCCTCATTCGTCGGCAGAGAATTGACGACCCCGACCATGTCCCTCACTTGGGCTCGGATAACTATCCCTTGCCCGGCCAAGGCCGTAGGGGCGTCCTGACAAGACACATCAAAATTCTGCAAAACCGGGATGTCTGCGATATCTTTGCCGAGCTGGATCCCGACAGCTTTTGTGGTCGGTGCCACAAAGTCGTCCCTGTGCCATGGGACCGTCTCTTCGCTGGCCGAGGAAGATACAACCTTGCCCTTCAATTTTTTGGCAGTAGGGGCGCGAGCAGACACCTCTTCAACGTTTTGCTCGTCCTCCCCCGATACGTCCTCGATCAACCGCCTTTTCTTCGAGGCAGTGGCGGGAGCACTCTCGATATTGGCGGGCCTAATAGCAGGGGCAGGAGCAGCGGGTTCAGGAACTTTCTTGGCCGGGGCCTTGGCTGGGGCCGGGGCAGAGGGTTTGCTTTTCCGGTTTGTGATGACCTTTGGAGGTGCCCGACGAGGGGCTGTTGTTGTTGTAGAAGGAATGGCCGAGGATCCGGTCCCCTGGTCATCAGTGGGCAGGAGATAAGCCTTCCTGGGATCGGCCTTTGCCTCCCTCAGAACCTTTCGTCGGGCTTCCCCTTGGGTTTGCCTGGCCTTCTTGCCCGATAACTCGTCGATATCAACAATCATACCTGAAACAACATGGAGATCGGTTAGAACGAGCAAAATGTTAGTAAAAAATAATAAGAGAATGAAAACAAGTGAAAAGCGGTGAATAGCGATGAATACTTCCACAGCCTTCAAGGTTGAATATATTATCTTTGCATTGAGGACAGTCCAGTTTAAATTTATTCCCCTCATGCATCGACCACCCAGGGTACTGTACATATTCTGGGACACCGCATCGAACCTCCAGCCCTTCTAGTCTTTTGGTCGACATACCGACCATCCTCAACGGAGTTTCATCATCGGTTATCGAACTCCAACTGAATACCCGGGCGGGTCCAGTTCCCCGGACTCCAAGAAAACTCTCAATGGCCGTCCGAGCAGAATCCTCATACTCGTCCAGAGTCTCGGCCGGAGAAAGTGACTTGATTTCAGCAGCAAAAAGCCAAGGAACGGGAAAGTTCCATCCAACATTACTCTCAACTATCAAAACTTTTTCGTCCCAATGCCCCGTTTTGCCTGGAGGCTTGGCGAACAAATTAATTCCCCGGTTATGATGTTTGCACTGAAGCCGGTTCAAGGACTTGGTCACAGCGAAATACGTCTTAAAAAGGGGCAGGGTAGGCTCAAACCCTAAAACCCGAACACAAGCGGCAAAAGAAATCATATACCTCACCAGGTTCAAGGAAAGGTCGAGAGGATGGGCACCAGCCTCTTCGAGGAGCTCGCAGATAACGGGATCAAGGGGCAATCGAAGACCCACCTCAAAAAAGGAAATGTAAAAACCTACTTTATCCTGCATATTCCTCAGCTCGTCCATACCAATTGAATTGTGGGGAGCAGATCTGCGGAATCTCTTGCGACTGTGATTATACTTCTCGTCCCATCCCGTCACATCGCTCGGCCATACATTATTTTTCCACTCCTTCTGCACTCTACGAGCAGGTGGAGTATCGTCGGCCTCTACTGACCCCTCTTCAACATGAGTAGCAACCGAGGAAGTTTCTCCTTGTTTCTCCTTAGCCAGGGCCTTATTCTCCTCCACTACCTCCTGGGCAACAATCTCCCGGTAGTATTGGTTGAAAAGATACCTAAGGGCCTTAGTTTTATCCGTGCAAACTAGCATAAACGCCCCAGCCGGGATATCCTCGGTTGCATACTTTTCGTCAACAAGAGTAGGTAAATCCTTCATATTGTATCCCCGCCGACCAACAACGGCATCGCTTGGCTCGGCCTTACGAGCGACCAAGCCCCATCGGATTGCGAGTACAATCTTTTCGTCATCGGTGATCGAGCATACACTGGGTCCGGGCTAACGTGTTTGGTCCTCATACTCGGTTTAAAGGCAGTCGAAGAGCTGGGCGAGGAAAAAGAAGAGGTTTCGCTCGGGGTAAAGGTAGGGACAGAAGGGACAGGTCTCATAAAGACTAACCCTAAGTCTAGAAATTAGAAAACAAGGAATATCGAACAGAAAAGGAATAAGTACCTATGAGTAGAAATTGAGCCTGAACGAGGAAAACTCTAGGAAGCCTAAACGAGGATCTGGAAAAAGGGAGAATCGCCGAGATTAACACCGGTGTACCGGAAAGAGAAGTAGCCACCGAAAAAAGCAACAAACCTAGAAATCACTTAAGCTGGGCTCAAAAACTATGAAATTTATATCAAATGACAGAAGGGAAGAATGCGAACTTGGAAACTAGGGTTATAAGACAAAGGAACGGCTGGAAAGAGCAGAAATGGAAGAAGTAGCAGAGTCGGGTTTTTTGCCTTCACAAAGTTCACAAAATGAGAGGGAAATTTCGGGAAGAAGGAGGAGTGAACAACAAGCCGGGAAATTTCACCTTTTATACAAACCCGATGACATCGGGTCGACCCGACCAAAAACACACGCATCCTACCTAACCACTCCTTGACTGACACGTGGCAAGCTGCATGCACATAAACGGCTGCAAACCGACGACGTTTTGATAAAATGGACGCCGTCACATTTATGAATACTAAGTGAAATGATTACCTACGACTCCTCGTTTACCGTGCATTTAATGCATAGGGCAGACCAATTTCCTAGGAAAATTTCACTAATGACTCTGAAACACGTCCTTGACATCAAAGTGATCGGGCTCAACTGAACGAGCAACAAACTGTCAAGGTCAAGGAGCGATTACAAATAAAGATGGACGCAAGGCCGAGGAACCATAGCGAAGATCAATGACACTCAACCGAACAAAATACTCGATTATACCTTCCAAGCTAAGAATAAAATCCTCGCACTTGGAAACTCGGGGGCTATTGAAGGGACCCGACCTGGGTCCCCCTACGTGGCGCGACCACGTGGACTCCGGTCAGACTTGGGCAGGTCTCACCAAGAACCGAGGACCATCAACTAGCCGATCAGTCGATCACCATCGGCGACCATAAATTACCCGACCATCATCGGCGACCATCATTGGCCTTCCCTTTCTGAGCCTTGGGGTAAACATATGGTACACTTGAGTAGCCAAGTCCATTTTTACCCTTGTTGCCGAAGGTCTGTTCGGAGAAGGAGATATCATAAGCAGTCTCAGAGGTTTCACCTTTCTCTGTGACAGAAGATCTTGTATGCCGAACTGGGCTCATCATTATAGCCTAAGCCAGATTTATCTCCATTAGGCTGTTGGCTTGAAAGGATTCCTTCAAAGGTTTCCTTAGAGTTGTTCCAGGAGTCAATTGTCTTTTGCAAGGTAATCTTCTACAGGTCTAGCCCTTTGATGTGCTCAGTAAGGCAGTCAACTTTGTCACAAAGGAATTAGTTTTCTCCTTTTAACTTGATACTTTCCTACTGACAGCTATTGAGAGTTTGAATCTTAGCTGCCAGTAGAGATTTTTCAGCAGCAAGCTTTTCAAAGTTCTTTGCGAGTTTCACATAGGCTACTCTGAAGGAATTGAACTCTTCAAGCATTTCTTGATTATCCTTGAGCAGTTCTTCCTTACTAAAGTTTTCACAGTTGATCTCACCTTTAACGAAGGGACTTGGTGAGATTTCGACTTCATGTTCAGAGTCATAGGTAGGACCTGAATCATGAGCTATTAAGCATATGTTAGCTTGCTCACAATCGTCCTCTTCCTCTTCTGAATCAGTCTCAAACCATGTAGCAACCTGTTTTTCATCAATATCTTTAGCTAGCATACCTTTATGTTTTTGAAATTTCTTATACGAAGGCTTTCGGTATGCTTCGAATTTTGACTTTGGACATTTAGAGGCGAAATGGCCAGGTTTTCTACAGTTATAACACACAAGCTCTTCGTTAGATGAGCTTTCAGCAGTTTTTCTAAAGGGCTGCTGGTGTGTGTCCTTCCTTCCATATTTTGCAAATTTTTGAAACGTTTTACAAACATAGCAAATTGTTCATCTGAAAGAAAATCGTCTTCACTGGCGGAAGTAGAAGGTTTGTTTTCAACTGGGGTTTCTTCTTAAACCATGGCTGGCAAGGACAAGGTTTTGAATTGCTTGCCCTGCTCTAGAGCTTGACTAACTTCGAGCTCATAAACCTTTAAACTTGTGTAAAGACTACGAAGAGTCATTTCGTTTAAGTTCTTAGATTCCTTCATGGCGGTAGTCTTAACATGCCACATACTACCTAGAGAGCCTAGAAATCTCATGTTTATTTCCTTTTTGTCATAAGTTTTACCAAGAGAAAAACATCTATTTATTACCCCGCTGAAGCGATCGTATGCTTGTCTCAAGGTCTCCTTGGGATCCTTCTTGAAAAAATCGAATTGTTGGATGAAGGTATATTTTCTGTTGTCTCTAGTGTTTTGGTTTCCTTCCAAGTATTCGGCAAGAGCTTCCCACATCTCTTTTGCAGAAGTACACCGGATCACTTGTTGGTAAGTGCTGGTGTCTAGTGAGCTAGTTATGATGTTGATAGCTTTACTATCTAGCTCTACTAGCTTTCTATCGTCCCCAGTCCATTCTGATTCTTCTTTTGGTACTTCAACAGGATTTCCAGTGATGGATGCCAGAAGATTTGCCTTCATTGGTACATGACGTCCTGCTAGTACGCATTTCCATAACCTGTTGTCAGTAGAATTCATAAAACATATTATCTTATCCTTCCAAACATCGAAATGGCCTTCGTCCAATATTGGGACGTGGTTCACATTTGACGTGGGTAACATGTAGTGTGTTTGTGCCATTGCATCGTGTCTCTCAAGAGTTTAATCTTGGAAAAACAAGTTTTCGAAGAGTTGGGCTCTGATATCAATTGTTAGTCCCAAATGGCACAATAATAAGCTAGAAGGGGGGGGGGTTGAATAGCTTATTAACACTTAAATCTTTTCGTATAAATTCCTAAAACAAGCACTTGCAATCTATTGAAAAGATTGAAGTAGCGGAAGTCTTGTAAGGAAGACAGTTCAAGTCTGCTTAGGTGAAGCACTAGGTAGACTTTCTTTGAATACTCAAGTTTGCAGCTGAAGTGATAAGTAAAGAGATATGAAACCGTATGAAGCAATAAGCAACAGTAAGGAAAGAACACAAGTATTTTGAGATGGTTTGCACTATAAAGAGTGCTACATCCACCACCAAGACAATCAACCTTGGATTTAAATGTGCACTATGTTTTCCACTAGTTCTATTACAAAGAAGTCCAATGGATCGTGTATAAAATATTTGACTTGTGTTTGGGGGTTGGGAATTGAATATCTGGACAAAACAGAATATTCAATGTGCAGAAGAATAGTAGAAGAAACAACAATAAGAAGCAAAAGATTAAATGTTGATGCAGATCTTCTTGTTGTTGTTGAGGACTTCGTTGATCAATTTATGATCTCTTGAATGCACTGAATGAATAAAGCTTGATGTTGTTGGGAAAATTCAGAGCATTGTTTCCTTCAGACTTTAATGGCAGTATTTATAGCTGGGCATTCTTGAGATCGTTGGAGAAGACGAAGAGAGTAACAACTCTATTAGGTTGAATGCATTAAATGCATGGAGCTGACTTTGTAGATTTCGTCTTCACTGATACTGAGCAGGGAATGGCAGAGAGTTGTTGCAGCAACTAGCATGTGAGAGATTAGAGTTGCAAACCTGCAATAGTTGGTACAGTATGTATGTGTCAGTCTGTTCACCTGCTCTGTCACTTTTCAGGAGGCGAAAGTCTTCATGCTTTTCGGAAAAGCTGGACAGGCGTGTCTGAGAAGTCAAGTGTTGATAGAAGATTGGTTTAAATCAAATTCAAACTGATAAAGGCTGAATTTAATTAATCCACTAAAAGCTTGATAACTGGACATGTCATGCTTGAATAAGTGCAGACAAGGTCTGTCGCTGGATGCTGTATGAAGTCTTCCGGTGAGAACGTGTGAAGTGTAAAAAACTATTCTAAGGCAAAGTTCTATACACAGTTGCCACGCTAACTGGTACGCAACCCAATTAACCACTAAGCATAGAACCTAATGTAATGTATGAACAAATGCAAATCAAGATACAATGAGAAACAACAATAATGAAAATCGTTAGTAATGTTTGTCTTACACCGAGGACGGTGACGATTAACATATTCAACATTCATATCCACATAATCAATCTTGTTCTCATTGCAAAAACCAGTAATCTTACCTAGAAGAGATTCCCATCTATCGTTTTTTGCTGCTTGCAATTTCTACCTAGTTACGCCACTTTTTCTGCTTGTTTTTGTCGAATAAAATCTTGATGCTTACAAGATGCTCCAACAATATTTAATAAAGAGGAAATCATGTTTAAAAAGTCCGCAATATCAACATTTTTTCTAACCACAACAACAAGAGCTAATTGAAGTTGATGAGCAAAACAATGAACATAATATGCAGATCGATTTTCATTCATAATCAAAGTTTTCAACCCTCTGAATTCACCGTTCATATTACTTGCATTATCATAGCCTTGACCTCGAATTTTTATCAAACTCAAACCAATATCAGCAAACACATTTTCAATAGCAGATTTTAAAGACAAAGCAGAAGTCTCCATTACATACACAACACAAATAAACCTCTTTTGAACATTCACACAAGAGTTAACAAATCGTAAAACCACATCCATTTGTTTTTTGCCAGATACATCACTAGACTTATCCACTATTAATGAAAAAAATCATCTTTGATCTCTTCAATTATTTTTCGTACTATCTCTTGTACAAAACAATGAACAATATCCTTTTGAATGTGAGGAGATATCAATTGACAATTTTTTTTTTAGCATTTTACATAACAACTTTACGAACAGAATCATTTTGATCAGTACAAAACTTAATCATTTCAAGAAAATTCCCTCTATTTGAAGAGTCTTCAGTCCCATCATGACCACGAAAAGTCAGCCCTTGGTTCAATAAAAATCTGTAAGAATCAATTGAAGCACATAATTGAATTCGATATTCATTTCTCACAATGTTTGATTGTCTATGAAGAGCAACCACAATAGATTGTTTTTGTCTCATTAGATCCTCACACTTCTTTACCGACATATTATGATTGCTATTTACCGCACCAACATGGACATCCAACCTTTCTTTTTTATTCCAAGCACAAAACCTTCACTTATAAATGCTTCACCACCACCTTTATTGCTGATTTTATCTCTAAACAAATAACAACACAAACTATATGTTTTATCTTCTTTCATGCTATACTATAACCAATTAGCATATTGATCAAACCAATCCGAATTAAAACAACGCAATTTAGTTCCCATTTGTTTTTGAGGGAAATCACGACCACGGGGTTGACAAGGCCCCTTCAACAAATAAGCTCTCTTAATTTCATCTATTTAGTTGGGGTTGTATTTAAATATCTTTTTCCTTTCTACGGGATCTGAAGAAGACTATTCAAATCAACTAATTCTTTCGTAGCTGAAGTAATGAGAATAGACTGAAACTGTTGAATACCAACATATGCACTACCAGTTCCAAATTCTTTTGATAGTTTCCATTTAAAAAATTTCTCCATAATCACTAAAACCAAATTCCTTCAAATCAACCACAATTTGGAAATCTACACAAATAAAAAATATATATCATAAATCAACTACTTCAACCCCCAAATTAAAATGCCCTAATTTTAGATTAAATAAATAGACTTTTATATTGAACACACAAATTTAGTAAATAAATAAATAAATAAATAAATATATATATATATATATATATATATATATATATATATATATATATAATCTAACAATGACATAAATTAAATACTCAATTAGGGTTATTTCAAATTAGGGTTATTTTAAAATTATGGTTATTTTAATTTTTAAATTTTAAATCACAACTATAATTTTGAAATTCATACAATCATATTTTGATTTAAACAATTATAATTTAGAAATTCACAATCACAAAACACAAATTCACAATCACAAATTTTTAATCACTATTATAATTTAGAGAGTCTTGATTCTTATATCTTAAATAATACCTCGTGTAGTTGTAGAGCACTAAGAGTCTAAGAGGAGTAAGGGTTGGGCAGTGGGCAGTGGAGATGGAGATTGGAGTCCTCAGTAACTCACTCTCGTGTCCGTGTCGTCGTCCTGTTGGTCGGAATCAGAGGCTGGAGCTGGATTGGTGTAGCTTAGAAGGAGGCAGGGAGTGACTAGCGAGTGCGAGGAGCAGAGGCCCGAGGAGGAGGAGAGAGCTGGAGGGAGATCCTGAGTCGGAGAGATCGAGAGCGAGAGGGAGACGGAGGGAGAGGTCGATAGTGAGAGGAAGACGAGATTTCAATTTTCAGATTTGGGAAAAAGGGTTTTGGGTTTCAAATTTTCAGACAGGGAGTTATGGAAGTTACGGTAAGTAAAAAAAAATCTTTTATTCAGATGGGGGCAAATTGTATATATTGTATTCAGGTGGGGACAAATTGTATAATACAACTAATTATTTAAAAAATTATTTTGACAAAATTACCCCCAAGTCCCCATACCCTTAAGCCTATGTCTGCTTCTGTTTGGAGTGTTAGAATCACATCTGTCTTTATATATAAACAAGATTTTCATACTCGTGCCTATGGCATAATACTGTCAGTATATCTGATTTCATCAATTGAATTAATAGTGTCTAAATAGAAGATGCAATTTTAAAAAAAATATTACATTTGAGGGGTACATTGCTTCAAATGATAGTTGATGGATTGATGTTTTATAAGGGGTGACTATTCAGAAGATTAATCACATGGTGTGACTTTATAATGTGAAGATAAAATACAGGGAGAAGAAAAAGTGGTGACTGCTCATAATATTAATTGTAGGGGGCGACTTGTAATATGAAAATAAAAAATATGGAGTTAAAAATGGATAACTACTCACACATGTGAATGTGAGGGTGAATCTTAATCGTTAATTTTTTTAAAGATAATTTTATCTCAACCTCTGAATAGCTCTAGTCAATTACCTAACTGTTTTATAATATAGATATAAAAAGATTTGACGTTTTAATAAAAATTTGACAATTTAAGTTTTTCATAGTGTTATCAAAATCATTAAACGCGTAATTCAAAGTATGTTTTTTGGTTTTCAAAAAAATAATACTGAAAATTAATCAATTTGACTTTAAAAAGCGAAAAAAAAAACAATTATTATGAATTGATGGAGTAACAATTGACACTTACGAGCTATTGTAGAAGGGTTCGCTTTTGGAATTTTTGTATCAATGGCAATATTGAATCAATGAATGTCAACGCAACGAAAACTTATCACTTTGAAGAACTAAAAAATCGAAATGAGATTGTGAATTTGTGATTATGTAGTTTTGCAACAAGGGATGGATTTCTCATTGCTGACTTCAAGCTCAAGCTCAATAGTCAATAAGTAAGTCTATTGTAATATCGTTTTATGAATCTTTATTCGCAAGACGAAGTTTCACTCTCTCACAGTTTAACCCATCAACACATGATGAGTCGAATAAGAAGGATCCGTTTACAAAAAATATCCGTAAGACCGTCTTACACAAATTTTTACTATAGTCAATAGTGATGTCTTCGGCAGTAGCTCTGGTGGCGCGGATCATTGGTGGGATAGGAGATTTAGCATATGACGATTTCATAAGCAATAGTAAGAATTATGGGTGACAATTGGGTGTTAATAAATAGCTTTGGGTTAAACCATTATTCATTAGCCTAATAGATAATGGTCTAACCCAAAATTATCCATTAACATCCAATTACCACCCCTAGTAAAATATCTCTGACTATTAACTCAAACTTCTCTTTCTCTTGTCTGAAGAAAAATTGTGGGCGAGCGGGTGATTGTCAACAACATTAATATATACTTCCTCCGTTCTTGTCAAAGAATCAATTATTATATTTTAAGATATTTTACTTAAATGATTTACTTTCAAAAATTAATGTATAAAAATATTATTTTATTACTAATACACTACTAAAAATATTATTTTTTTAAAAAAAATAACTTTCTCGTAAGGGATAGAGTATTTCAAGTTGGATATTGTCATCATGTTAAATAAACAGCATCTTATTGACTTTATTGTAGTACAAAGAAAGTTAAAGATTAAGAACCGTGACAATTTTGTATTTTTTATTTGTATCTTTTGTTAGTCATTTAGATATCGTTTGGTAGCAATGATTAATGCTAGATATAATTAATAAATTAAATTGTCTGATATTTTGTATAGAAGGGAGAAAATGGTATTATTAGTGTCCTCACTAAAAAAATTAGAATTAATATTTTTTATTTCAAAACTACCCACGATATATAAGTGAAATTTAATAACGAGAACACTAATAATACTGAGATTAATAATATTATTTATGCATTCCGACTATCAAATAAGTCCTTTGATTACATAATTAATTTGATTACATAATTCACTTCAAGATAGAATGTATAGTCATTAATGGACATACATGTTGGAGAATCATTGAATATCACGAAATATGGCAAAACACATGTCTAACTTTTCTAAGCATATTCGCATATCATCGATAATGATACCAATTGTATCTCCAAATACCATGGCTACACTCCGCTACTCAAGCCTAGGTAAGTACGGTAGTTCAAGCCTAGGAAAGGAAGATAAAAGAGATTCGAAAAAGAGATAGTACGTGAATTTGTACCTATGTATAAATGGACAAAGGTGAAAGGTAAGTATAAGAATTTTACTATAAAAAGTGTTAGTATTAGATTCTCCCACCCCTCCGTTTTACACAAAGCAATTCATTATTCTTTTTAGAGATATTTCACTTAAAGAATTCATTTTTATAAATTAAAATATAAAAATGTTATTTTATTATTAATAAATTACTAAAAATATCATTTAAAAATAAATTAATTTTCAAACGAGAACTCTTTACTGAAAACAAAAAGAGTATATGATACAACTATACAAGTATTTCCCTACATAAATATACTATGCGAACTGATTTTTGTTGTATAGGATTTTTCCAAGCTAAAATATCATACACGTAAGGTTTAATCGCAAAAAACCCTGATCTATTTTACTTTTTTCGTTTTGAATCATGAATTGCTTTTTTTTTTCTTTTTTTGCATGAAAAACCTCAACCCAAGTTTTTTTTTTCAAATAAAACATTATGTCCAAAACTCGTTAGTTTTGTGTGGAAGGTAATTTGACGTTCGACGTGGCCGCCTACATGGGCTGGACGAGAGTCTTCACATCCACGTCATTTTCCCGTAAAAAAAATTTTATTTTAAACTATGTCATATTTTGAAATTTCAAAACCATCGATTTTTTATCAGATTTTATTTTAAATTTGATTGTAATACAAACCCGGTATAATTTTTAAAACTTTACAATGACGTGGACGTGAAGACTCATGCCCAGTCCATGTAAGCAGTCACGTCAAACGTCCAGTCACCTTTCTGTTATTAAACTAACAAATTTTGGACAAAAGATTTTATATGAAAAAAAACCTTAAATTGAGGTTTTCCATATATATGTATATATATATAATTCAAAACAAAAAAAACTAAAATAGGTCAACCTGCAAGTAAACAAGTAAAGTAGGGCTTTTTTCATTAGTGCGGAGAAGAATATAAAAGCTTTTTGATGGGCCAGGAAAATAAATGACAAGAGAATTGCCACGCGGCCAACTATTAGTGGCTAAAAGTGTACTTGGAATGCATCCACTATACATGGTCCATTCTAGACAAATGCATCTGTCACAATCTAATAATCTATGAACGGAAACGCGACAAAGAAAAAAGATTGGTAAAAAGTGGGATGAAGCGATCATAGAAAATAGAAATCAGGTGGCAGTATGTCGGTACCAATATGTGTGGAATTGAACCGGAACTGGAAACATCGTTCGGAGCTGGTTAATTGTTTCTTAAAACTAGTTTTACATCTGTCTATTAAATGCATGAATATATTCTTTTTTAATTAAATTTTATTTAAATAAAACAAAAACAACAAATAAAATAAAAAGAATGAATCACAACAACTTATATAGATATCAATAAATCTCCATGATTCATGAACAATAAACACTAAAAGAATGAGTAGACTGCTTGATCACGCCACAATGATGGGGTGACTAAGCTGGCAGTCCACGTAATGGACCGGAGCTGACGTGTCCGGTTCTTGAAGGTCACGTCGGTGTATATGGGTACCGGCGGTACCAATTTTGTTAGGATATCTGGGCTTGATGGTTGCTCTTGATTGATGAAATACCTGAAAGGAAGACTACCATTAAGTCTTTGGGGTTTCTCATTCTGACCCTCCAGGTGTGAGTCGATGTCGGGGATATAATGTGTGTCTTGGGAGTTAGGTGTTCCCTTATGCCTCCGGTGAGTATTATGAGAGTGATCTCTTTGGTGTATTCGTAAATGCTGAGGATACTTTGTTAGTCTTTTGTGCAAAGTAAAACTTACCTTTCTTCAAGGGAAATGTTTCCTTTTATAGTAGCTTAGATTTGGGATCATGATTGGTATGATGGTCCCTGATGGTGGGAGTTGTTCCCTGGTCGGCTTGCTGGCGGTTTCTGAGTGGTTAGTAGGTTGCGTGTGATGTGCTAATTGTAGGCGGTCTAATGAGCCGATAAGATAAGGCGGCTTGCATGGCTTGCACAGCTCTCGTGGGGAAGGCACCTGGATGCTATGTACAGGCTACGGGCTAAACCTGTCTTATCCCAGATGAGTTGTCGGCCGAGCATAGGTGGTCCTTGCTCGTGTGATCGGGTGTTTATTCATGATCGCCGATTGTGCTCGGCAGGTCGGTGGTCGCCAGTATTTGATCGGCTGGTTAATGGTCGTCGATGATGATTGACTGGGGGATGGTCCTCGGCCTTTGGTGGGGCCGGCCCAAGCCTGGCTGGAATCCATGTGGTCGTTCCACGTAGGGGGACCCAGGTCGGGTCCCTTCAATAGCCCCCGAGTTTCCAAGTGGGAGGATTTATCCTTAGCTTGGAAAGTATGGTCGTAATTTATGCTCGATTTGCCTGTCACTGATCCTCGCTGTGCTTCCTCGCTTTTGCGTTTATTTCTGTTTGTGGTTGCTTTCTCGATAAGCTCGATTGGCTGTTCGTTTTTTCGTAGCCGATCACTTTGCTGTCGAGGATGCATGTAGGAGTAATTAGTGGAATTTTCCTAGGAAATTGGTCCGCCGCATGCATTAAATGCACGGTTTTCGAGGAGTCGTAGGTAATCATTCATAATTACTTTTCACAAAATGTGACGGCATCCAATTATCGAAACGTCGTCGGTTTGCAGTCATTTCGTGCACAGTGCTTGCCACGTGTTGATCAGCGAATGGTTTGGGTAGGATCCGCGTGTTTTTGGTCGGGTCAACCCGGTGTGATCGGGTTGATATAAAACCGTGAATTTTTCCCGGTTTTTTTCTTCACTCTTCCTTTTCCAACTTCTTCAGTTTCTTCAAGTTCTAAAACGGGCGAAAAAAGTCTTCCTGCTACCTTTCCCATTTCTAACATTTCCAGCCGTTCCGTTGCTCTAAAATCCTAGTTTCCAGGTTCGCCATCTTTTCCTCTTCCTTTTGATACAAATTTCGTGGGTTTTTGAGTATGTTTTGAGCGTTTTTCGGTTTTGCAGCTTTTTTCGGTGACCTCTGCATTTTCTGGTACACCGGAGCTCCGTTTTCAGTATCTGCCAATTTTCCCGATCCTCGCTCAATCTCCTGTTTTTTGCTCGCTCCTGATCTTAATCCTTTTCACAGGTACTTGTTCTTTTCCTTTCACTTTTAGTCACTTTTCGATCTGTTAGGGTTCTAGGGTTAGGTTTTATGAACCCCGTCTCTGCCCTCTCCGCGTTTACCCCGAGCGAAACTTCTTCCTCATCCTCGCCAAGTTCTTCGACTGCCTTTCAACGAAGTATGAGGACGAAGCATGTTAGCCTGGAACCAGCGTATGCTCGATCTCCGACGACCAAAATATTATACTCGCAAACCGACTGTGCTTGGTCGGTGGTGAAGCCGAGCCAAGCGCAGATATTACTGGTCAATGGGGGTTACCGCATGGAGGGTTTACCCGCCCTGTCTGATGAAAAGTATGCTAGCGAAGATATTCCAGCTGGGGCGCCTATGCTGGTATGCTCGGACACGACCAAGGCCCTCTACGATACCTTTTTAATCAATACTACCGAGAAATAGTCGCCAAGGAAGTAGTTGAGGCGAACAGGGCCCTAGCTGCCGAAAAACGAGGGGAGAGCTCTTCAGCTGCTGCCCCAGTTGAAGAAGTCTCAGCGGAGGCCGACGATGCTCCTGCACGCATGATACTGAAGGAATGGAGGAACAATGTATATCCTGTCGATGTAGACAGCTGGGACGAGCAATATAATCATAGTCGGAAAAGATTCAGGGGATCCGCCCCCCACAATTCGATTGGTATAGACGATTTGAGAGCTAGGACAGATAGGGTAGGTTTATATATTTCTTTCTTTGAAGCCGGTCTCCGACTGCCCCTTGACTCTCTTCTGTGCGAGCTTCTGGAAGAGGCGGGTGCTCACCCCCTCGACCTTTCCTTGAATCTGGTTCGGTACCTAATTTCTTTTGCCGCATGTGTTTGAATGCTCGGGTTTGAGCCGACTCTGCCCCTTTTCAAAACTTATTTCGCGGTGACGAAGTCTCTGAAGCGTCTCTAGTGCAAGCATCATAACCGAGGAATAAACATGTTCGCCAAGCCTCCCGGGAAAACAGGACACTGGGACGATAAAGTCCTTTTGGTGGAGAGCAGGTATGGGTGGAATTTTCCGGTACCTTGCCTTTCTGCCACGGAAATCAAGTCGCTCTCCCCGGTTGAGACTTTGGATGAATATGAGGAATCTGCTCGAAAGGCTATCGAGGATTTCCTCGGAGTGAGAGGGACAGGACCTGCCCGAGTATTTAATTGGAGTTCTATCAGCGAGGACGAGGCCCTTTTGAGGATGGTCGGAATGACGACCAAGAGGTTCGAGGGACAGGTCGTCCGATGTGAGGTCCCGGAGTACATCCAATATCCTGGATGGTCGATGCACGAGGGTAACAAATTTCAGCTAGACTGCCCTCGATGCAAAGACAATACATTCAACCTTGAAGGCTGTGGAAGTATATACCATTGTTTCATCGCTTTTTATTGACCTTTGTTTTTTTTGTTTTTTTTTTTGATCAATTCTGCATTCGTCCTAACTTATCCCTTCACTTGTTTCAGATATGCTCGACATAGACGCACTTACGGGCAAGTCGGCCAGGCGAGACTAAGGGGTGACTCGTCGAAAAATTTTAAAAGATGCAAAAGCCGATCCCCGGAAAGCCTACCCGTTGCCAACTGACGAGCAGGGGACTGGGTCTTCGGCCGCTCCTTCCACAACGGCTCCCCGCCGAGCACCAACCAGGGTTAATCCCCGGGGAAGAAGTAAACCCCGGCCGACCAATAAGATTCTGAGCCGCCGTTCTGCTCATTTATGCGGCGCCTCGCCTCCAGAGAGTGCTCCCGCCCTTCCCCAAAAGAAAAGGCGGTTGATCGTGGATGCTTTTGAGGAGGAAAAACAAAGCGTGGAAGAAGGGTCTGCCCGCCCCCCTGTCGGGAAAAAATCGAAGGGTAAAGCCGTGTGTTCGTCGACCAGCGAGGAGACAGTCCCGTGGCTCAGGGATGATTTTGTGGGCCCGACCACCCGAGCTGCTGGGATCCAGCTCGCCAAGGACTTTACAGATATCCCCGTCTTCCAAAATTTTGACGTTTGTCGTCGGGACTCTCCTATGGCCCTGGCATGGCAAGGGCTGGTCGTTCGGGCTCAAGTTGGGGATATGGTCGGGATCGCCAACTCCTTGCCTCCCGCTGAGGCCATGGGACGTATTGGGTTATGCGTAAGCGAGGTAGATTCTTTGCCTTTTTCCTTCTTTGTTTTTTTTTTGTTGAATGTATTTATTACTTACACATTTTGTTTTCTGTAGATTTGTTCGTTTGTATCCTCGTTGTCCACTCGAGCCGACCACTCTGCCATCGAAGCCCAGAAGCTAAAGACTCAAGCTCAGGCCGATCAAGATGAGATCGAGCTCCTGCAAGGTCAGGTGGCCTCCCTAGAGAGCGAACGTGCCAAAGGAGCAACCCAGCTTAAAGAGTCTTCGGCCAAGATGGCCCGTTTGAATGAAGCCAAGGATTCGGCCGAGGCTCATGCTAGTGTTGCGGAGAAGAGGGCCAATGATGCCGAGGAAAAGGCCAAACAGACTGAGGCGAAGACTGCCCAGGCCGAGCAAGAACTAGCCGAGCTGAGGGCCAAGGTTGCCAATTTGGAGGGACAGGTCGAGGAGGCGAAGGCCGCAACTTTCAAATCTTTCGAGAGGACTAACGTTTTCAATAAGGAAATTGTCGTTTACTACGAGCGAGGAGTACGCCATATGCTTCGAGTGGCTGCTGCTTCAGGAATGAGCCTCGGCACTATCATCGAATGGGGCAGCGAAAATTTTATTAGCAAAGCTGCTCGGGAAGGCCATGAGATGATTCCTTTCGCAGAAGATGAGCTAGAGATGTTGCGCGAGAAGGATATTAAATACAACTTGGAGGAATGGGTGCCACCCACCCCTTGGTCGCTGGATGTCATGGCCCTCACGAAGGCCGTGGAGCAGGGTGAGGAGGTGGACTTCGACCCAGAACTAAAATTAAGACAATTTATGGGTGAAGGCGAACACTCCAACCGAGCTGAATTCGAAATTGCATCAATAGCCGCCGAACAACATGGTCTACCCTCTCCCACTCGTGAAGCCGAGATTGTCAATCTTCCTGAATAGTTCTTTGTTTTTCCTCGCTGCGTCGAGTAGTTCCAGGCGAATGTGCCTTTATTCAAAACAATTTTTATTTTGTCCTTAAACAATTTTTGTTTGCTTATCTTAGTCAGTTTTATTTGAGCTATCTGAATGTGTTTTGAATTTTGAATATTTGTCCATTTCATTTGTTTTATTTGTAGTAGCTGTTCTCGCGCACCGAGGACAATCAAAGATTAGTATATTTGTTATACATATATGTATTTTGGACAGTCACTTTTCCTCGTTAATTATCCTCGGAACTTTCCCACCTTTGTATGAGGTTGGGAATGAGTACTTGACCCATTTATCGTTTTTGATGGCCTTCCTCGTGTACCGAGGATAAGGTCTTTTTCCCACCTCCGTACGAGGATGGGAATGAGCGCTTGGCTCATTTATCATTTTCGATGGCCTTCCTCGTATACCGAGGATAAGTCCTATTCCATCTCCGTTCGAGAATGAAAATAGGTAAGAACACTAGTTTTCAGGAAAAAGACTTGTCATTCATTAAACTTGTTATCCTTACAAAAGTTACATCAATGATAATACGCCTTGAGATGATCTGCATGCCAAGGATTCTTAAAAGTTGTACCATCTAGCTCGGCCAACCTGTAGGTTCCTTCTTTCACAATGCTAGCTATTCTGAATGGACCCTCCCAATTTGGAGACAGCTTATTTCTTCCTATCTTTCTGCCTGTTGCTTCAATTTTTCTTAAGACCAAGTCTCCAACTAGGAAAGCTCTTAATTTCACTTTTTTGTCGTGGTGGATCTTTGTGAGCTTTTTGTAATTGATCATCCTGAGTCGGGCTTCTAGTCGCCTTTCTTCAAGGTTATCCAGATCAAGCTGTCTGGATAAGTCATTTTGTTGTTGATCGAAGAAGGTAACCCGAATGGTAGGAAGAGCTAGCTCGACTGGTGCCATTGCTTCTGAGCCATATGTTAGTGCAAACGGGGTTTCACGGTGGATCCTAAATGCAGATGTTCTAATTCCCCATAGCACAATTGGTAACTGTTCTAACCAGCTTCCCTTTTTCTCGTCTAAATTTCGCTTCAAGGCGTGCATGATCTTCTTGTTCCCTGCCTCTGCGACCATTGCCACTGTGGATGGCCAGGGACATCTGTGTTTAACATTCACCACTCACAATTTCTTTGTAAATTTTTTGGAAAATTGAGTGCCATGGTCGGAAACTTGATCATCCTAGGAAGTCCAAAACGACAGAAAATCTGCTCGTAGGTAAACCTGATTGCTTGATCCTCGGTTATGCTAGCAAGTGGCTTTGCTTCTATCCATTTGGTGAAGTAGTCAACGGTTACTATCACATACTCGCACCCATGTTTTGCTTTGGGAAAGGGACCAATAAGATCGATTCCCCACATATCAAAGGGCCATGCTGCGACTACTGGAGTTTGTAAGACCGAGGGTAACCGCGGAATGTTTGCATATCTTTGGCATTTGTCACACTTCCTTACATATTCCGATTGCGTCTCTTCTCATGGTCGACCAATAATAGCCATGGAAATTCATCTTGTCCGACAGGGTCCTCGGTCCGGGGTGTCCCCCACACTCGCCCTCATGCACCTCAACCAGCAGATCGTTCACTGTCTCTGGTCGAATGCATCGAAGGAGAGCTTTGGTATTTGATCGCTTGTAAAGCATTCCTCCAACAACCGAGTATCTGCACGCTCGATTTCTGATTATTTGGGCTTCACTTCTCCCTTCTGGTAGAGTGCCCTTTTCAATGTAATCCTTTATGTCGTCGATCCAACATCTTGGAGTTTCAACGACGACCATAATTTCCTTATAACTGATGGCTAGAATTTTAAGGAACATAAGCTCAATGTTAGGAGGAACCTCCTCGGCCTCCGAGGATGCAATCTTGGACAGATAATCAGCCCGGGAATTTCCTTCTCTTTGGATCTGTTCCAACTCCCAATACTTAAAAAGTGTCAACAATTTTTGCACCAATTGCTGGTACTTGGCCAGTATTGGGTGATTTGCTTCGTATTCCCCCAGTATTTGCTTTACCACTAACTGGGAGTCGCTGTAAATCACTACATTTTCAGCCCCTAAGCTTAATGCGAGTTCGATTCCAGCGATCAGGGCCTCATACTCGGCCTGATTGTTCGATGTTTTGAACTGGAATCTCAAAGCCATGTCTAGCTCTCTGAATTCGGAATATTCAACGAGAGTCCAGCTCCACTTCTCTCTGCCCCTGCAGATCCATCCACGAACAAGGTCCAATATGAAAGAGGCCTTGTTTTTGATTGCTCGCCAGATGTGGTCGCTTTTGTGTTCGCTGAGGTGATTCCTCGAGCGCTCTCTTGCTCGCCTTCAGGCCGGGTGAATGAAGTTTCGGCGATAAAGTCGGCCAAGACCTGTGCTCGGATCGTTTTTCGGCCTCATAGGCGATGTCATACCGGAAAGCTCTGCAGGCCATTTCAACATCACGCGCCATGTCGGGTTTATGCATGATTTTCCTCAAAGGAAAATCGGTGTACACTATGATCGAGTGCGCCTGGAAGTAAGCTTTTAGTTTCCGCGCAGCGATGATCAAAGCGAGAACCAATTTTTCGACCTCTAAGTATCTCCCTTCAACGTCTGTCAGTGCATGGGAGACATAGTAGATCGACCTCTGGATGTTATCTTCCTCTCTAACCAAGGCTATGACCCGCGAGTCCGATGGATAGATGTATAGCTTTTCCTAAGGTATTGGAATACTGAGGAGTGGTGGTCGGCCTAGATACTCCCTGAGCTCTTCAAAAGCTTTCGTGCAATCCTTTGTCCATTCAAATTTTTTGCCTCCTTTCAAGACCTTAAAGAAGGGCAATCTCTTTTCAGCTGATTTGGCAATGAAGCGGCTGAGAGCAGTGATTCGACCATTGAGCTGTTGGACATATTTGATCGAGGATGGTACGTCCATGGTTGTCAAGGCTTTTATCTTCTCTGGATTGGCCTCAATTCCTCTCTCATTCACCATGTAGCCGAGGAACTTTCCTTCTGTCACTCCGAATGCACATTTGGCCGGGTTGAGCTTCATTTTGTTCTTTCGTAGATTCGAGAAAGTTTCTCGCAAATCTTTAGCATGGTCGGAATGCTTCGTTTTGATAACCATGTCATCAATGTAGGCTTCTACATTTCTGCCCAACTGATCTCCGAACACTTTATTCACCATTCTCTGGTATGTAGCCCCCGCGTTCTTGAGGCCAAAAGGCATCATTGTGTAGCAATACAATCCCCCAGCTGCTCGAAATGTTGTATGTATCTGGTCGGCCAACCACATTTTGATTTGATGATATCCTGAATATGCATCTACAAAACTGAGAATTTTGTGCCCCGATATGGAGTCCACAAGTTGGTCGATTTTGGGTAATGGATACCAATCTTTTGGGCAAGCTTTATTTAGATCAGTAAAGTCTACACACATTCGCCATTTCCCAGTTATTTTCTTCACCATGACTACATTTGCAATCCAGGGTGCATATAAGACTTCTTTAATAATCTTAGCTTTCAACAATTTCGACACTTCTTCCTTTATAGCTGTCTGCTTTTCTGAGGAAAAAATTCGTGCCTTTTGTTGTATGGGATGAAGTATAGGTCAATGCTTAACTGGTGCATAGCGACATCTTCGCTAATTCCCTCCATATCCTCGATCCTCCATGCGAACACATCCAAGCTTTCTTTTAGTAGCTTGATGATCGCTGCTCGCTCCTCTTTGGGGATTTCCCTTCCTACCCGGACCTTCTGTTCGGGGAAATCAAGGTTGATCACAATTTCATCTAAATCATCGCTAGGCTCGATGGCTGGCTGATGATCAATGTCTAGGCTTTCAATAGTGATTACTTTGGTGACAGCCGGGTCTTTTGTATGCCCTGCAGTAGTCAATGTGTTGACCAGGTGATCTTTGATTTTCCCCCCTTTGAGCGAGCCGGCGTTCCCAGCTCGCTTGCTCCATGTAAATGACGAGCTGGCGTTCCCAGCTTGTGTTTCGGGCCTCTTGTGCGAGCTGGCGTTCCCAGCTCGCTTTAACTGCTAGGCTTGGGTTGGTTCAGGAAATATTGATATTATTTCCCCTTCTGTTTCTCGACTTCTTTTGGTCGATCTACTGATTTCGACCACCTCTCCCTCAGGCATAGAAATTACCACCTTTTCTTTGTGGGTTTTTTCCTTATAAATATATTCCAAGGTACTCGACGCATCATTCAGAATCATTCCAATCCCTTTCTCCGCAGGGTATTTGACTCTTTGGTGAGCCATGGATGCGACCATTTGAAATTTTGTTTGGGAGGGTGAGCCGAGTATGGCGTTGTATGGGGACGGTAGGTCGAGTACTAGGAAGTCAACCTCCTCCGTTCGAGGAGTATTGGTCTCCTTACCAAGGATCACCGAGAGCGTGATGATTCCTTTTACCGCGACTTTATGCCCGGTAAAACCCTCTAACTGTACACTGCTCGGTCTGAGGTGGGCGTTCCCCAACCCCATTTCCTTAAAGCATGCATAGTATAGGATATCCCTTCCTGCCCCCGTATCTATGAGCATTCGCTTCACTTCGCTATTGTGAATCCTTACTCGCAGAGTCAAGGGTTGTTGGCGAACAGTTTCACTAGCTGCTAGCTCGCCTGGCCAAAAGGTGATTCCTCTGGCTTCATCAGATCGTGGCATCATGTGAACCACGTGCTTCAAATTGTAAATCATATTTTTCAGTTGGGTTCTGCTCGGCGATGCTTCCCTGATGGTATTGATCACGTTCCTCGGTCCTCCATTATCTGGCCGAGGATTCTGGTGTCTCTCTGGCTCTCTTGGCCTTTCTCGCTAATCACTTCTCCTTCGCTCAAACCTCCTGAGCTCGCCCTTGTCGATCAGTTTTTGGATGGCCCTTTTCAAGTTGATACAATCCTCGGTCGTATGCCCAATATCTTTATGGTAGGCACATCGTTTATTGGGGTTGCGAGGATACCGAGTTTCTTTCAATGGGTAGGGTCTATCAATCTTGTCCTCATCGAGCAGGACATTCATTATATGCTCACGGCTAGTTGTGAGTGGGGTCCAGTCAACGTGGTCCCACACATTCTTTCCTCGATTATCTTCCTCCTTGCGGCCAGACCCTCGGTCTCCTTTGTTCGAGTGGTCCTGGGTTCGATGCCCTCCATCGTGCTCTTTCTTCTTTCCCTCTTTCTTCTCATTTCCTTCTTTCTTCGCCTCTTCGGTATTGATTACCCGAATTGCATGAGCATACATTTCTCCGACCGAAGTTTGATCGCGTAGCATCATTTCTTGCCTCATCAGCCCCTGTTGTAAGCCAGAGATGAAGCACATCTTAATGGATTCCTCCGAAATGTATGGTATCTGGTCCACCATGGCCATGAACCTATCCATGTAGAGTTGATTGGACTCATTTATCCGTTGTTGGATCCCAGTGCATTTGTTTCTTGGTGAAGTCCCGCCGAGGCCGGTTAACAAACATGCTTTGAATCGTCCCAACTTTCTACTGAATCCAATGGTAAGCCTGTATACCATTTCAGAGCTTTTCCTTTCAATGTTCTTGCAAATATCTTTCCCCAAGCATCTTCGTCCTCGGGGGCCACAGCATTCATCTTTACCTCAAAACTAGCCATGTGATCTATGGCATTGGTGAGGCCCTGATATGGCTCAAAGATAGGGATCTTTTTATCCGGGAGGGGAGCTTTTCTCATTCTTTCCTGAAACGGACCATTCTTGGCCGGGGGTAATAGCATTGGTTTTCCTTTCTCCATGGCTTCTAGTCGACCTCGTAAAAATTTGACCTCTTGCTCGACAGCCAAGGAAGGCTTACTGGTCGATATTTGCACCTCGGTGGTCGCGTTCCAACCACTCTTTGGGTACCCTGCACCTGATTGTTGAGAATGGGTGCAATGCCCACATGTTCTAGTTTTAATCGCCTCTGTCCTCGGCCTAGATTCCCCTTCCTCGCTCCTCTCTCGTGCTCGTCGGGAGCGTTTAGATTCATTGGGAAAAGTTAGTCGGCTTTGAACGCTAGGTTTAGGCGCTTGCTCGCTTGCTCTTTTTCCCAACCGGGACTTTGCACTGGGTCGGGATGTGGCCTTCCCTTTACCTTTTCCCTTTGAGGTGGCATTTCGGATGGTCGGGGCTTGCTCCTCTTGGGGCGTAGTTGTAGCCTTTATTTTTTGCTGGAGCTCGAACATTTTGAGCTCAGCCTCTTGAATTCCTGTGAAGTAAGATTTTTGGCGTTCCCAGAATTTTACCTCTGAAAGAAGTTTATCTTGTTCAGTGGCTTTATCTCCCTCCGTTCGAGGTTTATCTACCTGGGCCTCCTCATCTATATTATAGACGACGCTCGGCTGGCCTCCTATTGCTTTTGAGGTGACCGGGTCAATGTTCATGCACGTTATTTTACTTGCTGGCGAGGGTGGTGGGATGGTTACTCCTGACTGATTTTGCTTGGTTGGAGTTTGTTGATCCATTGATTATGAGTTTTCACTTGATCGTCGTCGTTCCCGGCAACGGAACCACTTGATCACGCCACAATGATGGGGTGACTAAGCTGGCAGTCCACGTAATGGACCGGAGCTGACGTGTCCGGTTCTTGAAGGTCACGTCGGTGTATATGGGTACCGGTGGTACCAATTTTGTTAGGATATCTGGGCTTGATGGTTGCTCTTGA
The DNA here is from genome assembly GCA_013146195.2 of Codonopsis lanceolata. Taxonomy (NCBI): domain Eukaryota; kingdom Viridiplantae; phylum Streptophyta; class Magnoliopsida; order Asterales; family Campanulaceae; genus Codonopsis; species Codonopsis lanceolata. Next base: position 118,502,801 of record CM028379.1, on the reverse strand, counting down.
TTGATGAAATACCTGAAAGGAAGACTACCGTTAGAGTGCTGGGGGTTTCCCATCTACAGCCCTCCGGTGTGAGAGTCAGTAATCAGGATATAATGTGTGTGCCGGAGTTAGGCGTTCCCTTATGCCTCCGGTGAGTATTATGAGAGTGATCTCTTTGGTGTATTCGTAAATGCTGAGGATACTTTGTTAGTCTTTTGTGCAAAGTAAAACTTACCTTTCTTCAAGGGAAAGTTTCCTTTTATAGTAGCTTAGATTTGGGATCATGATTGGTATGAGGGTCCCTGATGGTGGGACTTGTTCCCTGGTCGGCTTGCTGGCGGTTTCTGAGTGGTTAGTAGGTTGCGTGTGATGTGCCAATTGTAGGCGGTCTAATGAGCCGATAAGAAAAGGCGGCTTGCATGGCTTGCACAGCTCTCGTGGGGAAGGCACCTGGATGCTATGTACAGGCTACGGGCTAAACCTGTCTTATCCCAGATGAGTTGTCGGCCGAGCATAGGTGGTCCTTACTCGTGTGATCGGGTGTTTATTCATGATCGCCGATTGTGCTCGGCAGGTCGGTGGTCGCCGGTATTTGATCGGCTGGTTAATGGTCGTCGATGATGATTGACTGGGGGATGGTCCTCGGCCTTTGGTGGGGCCGACCCAAGCCTGGCTGGAATCCATGTGGTCGTTCCACGTAGGGGGACCCAGGTCGGGTCCCTTCACTGCTCTTGGCCTCTCACATATGGGCTAGTGCGATGAACAAAGTGCAATTTTGTAGCAAGACATCCAAATCCTTTTCATGTTCCCATGTCCGTAGTTCGTAGAGAGCAAAACCAACCACAAGGGTTAGTTCAAGTCATAGCTACATTTGCTCTCCATGTTATCCGATGGCATGGTCAAGCATTCAAGGCACACTTTTGGACCTGCTTGAAGACCTTGGAGGTAGACAATTTGGATGGAAGAAGTTCCTCCACACCTGGAGTCAATTGTTCTAAGATTCTAGTACATATTAACGCTTGATTTCTTTGGCTTGGTCTTAGCTCTAATTGACACGCCCGAACCCCAATCTCTATACGAGTCTCGGGTCGAGCGCGTAATAAAGACAAAACACATGCAAAACCCTTTACAAATTATGGGCTAAATAAAACACGTATGATAACTGTGAATAATGTAAATTCCATAGTTTCTAAAAAGCCTAGAAAATAAAAGTCAACAAATTATTACTTGTGAACTAAACACAAACAAAACCCAATATAGAGTTTATACAACTCTATACATTCTCATCCTCACAACTAGACTAAGCAAGCCTTTTAGGAGCTACAACTCAACAGGCTGCTAGGTCTTACGTGTCTCGTCGATCACACAGGAACTCCTGATTTCACTAGATCCAATCATGGATAATTGCACACTAAAGTAAACAAACACGAGGTGAGTAATAAATCAGTAAATTACTACATGCAACTACATGACATGCTATTATACACACGTAAACATCATATCAATCAATCAAGTATAGTTGTACATATACTTGCACACATCACGTTCATCATGTCATAATGTACATTGACCCAACGTAATTAAACAAATAATCAAGATATACATCTGCAGGAGAGCTTTCCGTCTTATCATGCCTTTCAATTACCATAGATGTGTTGTTGCTGCAGTACACATGCTGAATCATGTCTGGACCGTTAGTCGTGTCCAAAACAGGTCCCTTTCGAATGACTCCCTCAGTAACATGAATCACAAACACTACCAATAGTAATATGAAGTCATTTATATGACTCCCTCGGTGACAAGAACCACATACACCATTTATAGTAACATGAAGCTTAGTTTACCAAAATTACTCGTATTGATTATTAATTAAGTTCATAAGTACGAATCGATCCCACGAGGAATGCACGTAATTCTCACTCCAACTAAGTACCAAAATTAGACTAACTAATTATATTTTAGCGAAAAGAAAATGAATTAAAATCTAAAAATATAAACAACCTAAGAAAGCAATTAAATCTAAACTAACGAGGATGTGGTTTGACAATAACAAATCAAGATAAAAATATAGGAATGCATTATTTCTAGTCTAGCCGGTGTTTAATTTAATCCTCTTTCTACTTTTATTTAACTCAAGTCTTGGTAGTCGGGCGCATTATAATATTCGCTACGGGCTCTCGCAACGTATAGCAAGTCTAGTTACAACTCCAAGCTACGGGCTCTCGCTTCTTATAATATAGGAGAAAATAGCCGCATGTCAAAACAAACACCCAATGACTATCTAAGCACGATCTCCTCTCGGTCTCACGTAACGCAAACAATTATTGTGATTTTCGGAATTAATAGGACGGACTCTCGCATCATATCCTACAATTCTAGTGATCATCTAATGGTTCGCTACGCCATTAAAAGCATGAAGAACACACAATAATAATTAAGCACATGGGTAATACTTTGCAAAAAGAAACTCTCTTTATTTTTCTACAAGTCATATTGGTAGCCGAGACAAATAAAATTGGTTAACTACGGGCTCTTGCATCTTATAATCAACCCTAACCTCCCCGACCTCGCGAATGGCTAAGGTGGTTCGATCGCGTGTCAAATCTAATCTCAATATGGCTATCGGTGTGTGTCACAAAACACCAACTATTAAATTGATTTGTCCGAAATATAAAGGTAGCTCTCACGGATCCTAAATATTTCTAAAATCATTTAATTATTGGTTAAATAATTAAAGGCATTAAGTTCACAAAATAATAACCAACATGAATGTGTACTAAATAAAGAGATAGATTAAATTAAAATATTACATTGAACATAGAAAAATAATTGCATTCCATAAATAATTGAAGCATAAACCAATTCAACATTTACAAATTTAATCAACCCAAGAAAATACAACAATTATCTCAAAAGATAGGTTAAAAGAATTAAACCAATAATCACGAATCCGGGGTTGAAATCATTTGTAGATGCTTCATTGGCCCTTGATTTGAAGCTCCAAACCTTCAATGATGGACAATTAATGGAGGCATGGACGAATTTTGGGTGAAATGGGGCTGGTGCCCCATTTTGGGAGCATGTCCCGTAATGGGGACTTAGTTTCTTTACAAATAAAGGCTGCCTGGAATAAAAGGAAGAAGGCCACAAAGGAGCAAGGCTGCCAAGGGGTATTTTAGGCAGAACAGGGAGGAAATGAGGGCAGAAATGGAAGAAATAAAAGGGCTGGGCACGGCTGGATCAGGGCAGAACCAGGGAGGATTCGCGGGTCACCCGGGTGGTTAAACAGGTAGGACTGTGAGAGGGGAGAGGGTTGAATGGCGGGTGGATGGACTGGAAGGTGGGTCGGGTGGCTGGGTCCAGATAGAGGGACGCGGGTCATCATTAGTGGAGAGGAGCAGTCAGCGGTTGACACGTGGCTCCAGCGGGGTGCCGACAACGCGCAGAGGTTTGCTGAATAGGCGGCGGCCTCCCCTATCCTTTTAAAGTGTTGCTCCGGTACCCCTTAACTTTTGGAAGTTGGCGTCGCATTCCAGCCCTTTGCCACCACTTCAGAATGGTCCTCTGTCAGCTCCATCAGCCTCCGTTAGCCTGATTTTGCCTTGGATCTCTTAATGGGCTTAACGGACATTGAACAAATAATTTCCAAATTAACTTTTAAGCCCGGAATTGTCTCAAACTTCGTGCTAAACTCCATATAAAAGCTCGATTATGCATGGAAACCTACATTAAGCACAAAAAACACAAATAATAATATTTCCAAAGCATAATTAACTCAAAAATAACACAAAATAGGAGAAAATTCCTGGAAAAATTCTTGGAAATCTTGCGTTCATCAATTATAATAGTGGCCTAGCTAGTTCTCCACTACGGCCGATAGTGGAGGATCACCAATATGAATCATGTATGCCAGTTGGACTCAATGTGATGCACAAATAAATGTTTACTTGTAATAAGCACAATCATCAAGTTCCAAGTATGGGAACTCAACACACATACCAAGTATGAATGTTTGCTCGTAAATAACATAATTATTGAGTTCCAAGTATGAGAGCTCAACACACATATCAAACATGAATGTTTGCTCGTAAATAAACACCAAAGCATGTATTTGCTATAAACAAGCATTACAACTAAATCATCTTAACGGTAACAAACGTAACGTTCGTAAGTATTAAACGTTAAACATCCCATGGGTAGGTCACTGGTTCCACCACAAACACCTACTATAGAAGACAAGTCTGTACATACTAGACTCTCTTGTGACAACCTCAAAGCCGACCAATAAGTCTATATCAATCATCGAACACATAATGACAGGTAAGCACACAATACCTTCGAATTGTAATTGTGTCCGTAGCTACTAGAAGCTAAGATCAACACATTTGTAGTTCTTTAGTTCCACCACCTCAAACCAAATAAACAATTGCTAAGTTCATAAATACTGGACATCATGCCCAATCACAAACATAGGTCAATAGTACCAATTATTTCATAAAATACTACCCGACTACTAGCGAGTATTAGAACACTATGTCTTATAACATATGTACCAAAATGGTGTACATATGATGATAATAATAGGTTCTCGACCCCACTACTCATAACTTTGCTAAACAATACCTACGAGCACTTAAACTCTTTGTATAAGTCTTGAAACATACCCATGATTAACCTACATCAGGTTAGTCATTCTCCAGTGATACTATACACAAGCTTATAAGTCCATGTTTCAATACAAGTATAGGAGCAAGCCATTGATGCCTACTACCTAGCAAAATATCCCGTACAATTAACATGTATATGATCCACACGATATTGTCCCTTAACTAACTTGCAGTTATAATATTTAAGTAGTCTCTAGAACAAGTGTTACACAGAGACCTAACCACTTTATTTTAAAGCGTAGGGATCAATTACTCATTTCAGATAACTTAGTTATCTTAAATACCGACTTTGCTAAGTCACAAACCCAATGGATATTTGCTACTAAATAGTTGTAATATTCATCAATTGACATATAATTATTTACACTCATAATTGGTACGAATCTACCCGTCATTCAGTACATGCTTACGAACGTCTATTTATTGTTACAACTTCATGTAACTGAATTTCAGATACTATTTTCATACCTTATAATCTCTATTAAAACCTCAATTTATTCACTGCCAATTATTTTCAAGACTTAATAAATTTAGCATATAAATAATATTACTTAAATACTTTAATTCTTTGTCGGAACTAAACTACTCAGTTAACTTAACCATTAGTCAACTTTAATTTGACTCCGTAAAGTCAATTACAATACTACAATAATAGTTGTAACATGTAGGGAGTAATATATTATTTACATATTTAATACTTTACTATTACACAAATTAACCATATATGATCAATTATAATACTATAACACTTTTGGGCCACAAGCTCTAATTATTTATTTGCCCATAAACATCAAACAACAATTTCTTATTATAACATCGTAATTTTTATAAGAGTATAATTATCCCAAAAATAAATTACAAACATTGTAAGAGTTAATTACGCCACTCCATATAATTTATTTCACTCAACTTGACTTCGTAGAGTCAATTATGAAACGAATCAAGTTCTGGAGAGTTAATAATTACAATCTCATACTTTTTGGGTTGTAAAATACCATTTGCAGTATCCCCCTATAATATTCCTATCGGCTATTTTACCGATTAAATAGAGTAATTACAAGTAGTGTACTTTCTACCCGTTAACTAATATAACCCCACAAAAAATACTATGTAACACATTTTATTGCATACACAAGCAAATAAGGGAATTAGTAACTTATCACCTCTGAAAAATATCAATGAAAACACAAAATATTTGGGTACAAATATAGTCCTCAACGCACGCAACACCCCTGTGAAGTCAGAATTAAAAACGGACAAGTTTTAATGTAGTAAATCTAACTTAAAAGTCAAAACCTCAAAATAATCCATCTATAGCGTGCGACAAGCTAAATGTGGAAGAAAAGATGCAAATGAGAGAAAGTCTCTCACGTTACAACTAAATAAGGGTGAATTGAGCCCAAAGCCCCTAGGCCTATAGTCCAATTGTCCAAATGTTGTTTAACAATTTTAATCAACTTCAAAGATGTGTCTGGATTGACCTACAAGTTCAAAAATTACAAATAAAGTATGGTTAGAAAGCTCTTAAAGTCTAGTTTTTAACACATCAAACGGACCTTAATTCTGAGTTTTCTATACAAAACTGTGCCCAATTTCCTACAGACAGTTTCTGACCTGTAGGAATACACGGTCCGAACTAAAAATCGAACTCGAGCTCGTGCAAAGGTATACAAAACTCATTCCAAAACAATTTCAAGTTAATTCTAAAGGTCACTTAATCATCCAGGGCTGAACTTATGATCAACTTAGCCGAAAATAAATATTTAAACATCACCAATAAATCTTATTATAAATATAAAAAATTCCAGGTGTTACACTAATCATCTATCTTAAAATAAAAAAAATAGGGTAAATTATGACTGAGCCCTTTTCCAAAACTTTGTAACCCCTACAGTACCCATTTTTTCAACAACAAAAGGTTATTTTTTGAAATATTGTTCCAAAAATAGCATCGTCACTTTTAATAGCTCCAGCAAACACATTGGATTCGAAAATCATCATTTGTTGGGTAACAAAACGGGGATCGACCTGTCTGGTCAGGTCGTGGGGGTCAAGGGGGCAGCGCCCCCAAAAGGTAAACATTTTTTTTATTTATTCAGTACGAAAATGTAATGGAACTATGTTGGTTTGAAGGATTTTTCAGTAGAACGAAAACGGAGGGGGAGGAAGAAGAAGGCTTACGGCAGAGGAGATGGAAGAAGAATGTAGAAGACATCAGGACATGGTCTGTTCATTATGATTTTTGTATCACGATGCAAAATTGGATTAGATAATATTTTATGTATCGTGGTGCAAATATTAATCATCACAATGCAAAATTGGATTAGGTAATTAAAACTTATGCATTGTGGTGCAAAAATTGTTTCATCGCAATGCAAAATTGGATTATGGAATTAAAATGATGTATCACGATGCAAAAATTGATGCAGTTAAATTTTTTTATCACGGTGCAAAATTTGATGTAGAGCGATGTACTGAGTAAGTGATCTCCGTAGCGCGTCTTCGGTTCATTAAGGGTATCGTAGTTATTTTCCTCCAAAAGTGACTTTTTTCGGTTGAAAAAAAAAAAAAGACTGTAGCAATTCGAAACTTCAAAAAGTGAATCGACTCGCAATTTATAGTACAAAAAAAAAAAAGATTTGTTGGGCCTATGATTGAGAAAGTTCTATTTCAATGTGGAATTGTCTAATTTTTCAGTTCTGGCATAACGTACAATGGGGGAGCAAAATGTGTTTTGGCATAACATGTACAATGGGGGAGCAACATTTTGCTCCCATGAGACCATCAACAACAAGGGTGCTAAACTTGTGCTTATGAGAGTAATGGAGATTCTTCAAAATAGCAAAAGTGCTTATTGGGTGCTTATTTAAGCAAAAAGGCAAACAAAGAACTAAAGAAACTCATCGGCATATGAAAAAAATTCGAACCAAAACGACGTAGCTTAGTACATTTGTTTTTCAAAGCATAACCATTTTGGCCCAAACCCAGTAGACAGGGCTGCAACCCTCTTGCCCACTTTCTGCCACCCCCTTTCCACATGACAACATTATAGTGGATCAAATATTTTTTTCATCATCGTTTTTCTTGACCAATTTTAAGTCATAAAAATTATTTATTTTTCTAAATTAAAGTACACATTTTGTTTCATTTGAATATCAGAAAAAAATTTCTATGATTTTTTGAAATAAATAACTATTTTATTTGTTGATATAAGTAAAATATTAAATTAATAAAGATAAAGATGGTGAAGTATGTAAAAGTATTGAAACTTGTGCATTGTTAGAAGGATATTTTTGTTGGGTAGCTTAAGTGGGGGAGCTTTGTTGTACATGTTCTAACCTATACATTAATTTAATAATAATTAATAAATATTCTAAACTAAAAAAAAAAACACTCTTTCAATGGTGACACAAATTTCAATAACTTTATATCAATGAATAATTTGATGGCTTAATTCTCAATTTGGTCACCCTACTATTTTGAAAAATCCGCTAAACTTACTCTACTACCATTTTTCACAGTTTGGTAACTATCTATAATACAATACACTTCAGTGTTGCACGCTTACAATTGACTTGAGATAAAAATGAGTCAGGATTTACTGTTTTACGGTGATCCAACGGCCAATATTTTCTTCAACTCTCACATGTGCGAAGGCATTTACCAATTCCCTTCTTCCGCCATTCATTGAGTGTGATTTACTATGATTTACTGTTTTACTATTTCACAACTAGGTTTTACTAATTAAACAAATATTTAATTTATAGATTTTTAATTTAGGTTTTACGAACTAACAAATATTTAATTTATATATTTTTAATTAATTTTTACGAAAATTAGTTACTCTTTTACTGAGATATTACGATTTTACAATTAATATTTTACGGTTTTACAGTTTTACAGTTTTATAGTTGCGAAAATTTGTATTTGCATTTTTTTCTTTTTAATTTTTTTCGTATACAAATTTAAAAAATTAAAAAAAAATCGTAAGTTTTTTGTAATTTGAATTTTTTTTTCTTTTTACTGTTATCGTAATTAACTTAATCAATTTAATTTTTGTCCTGCCCGTTTTTTCCGTCCCGCAATTTCGTATACAAATTATTAATTAATCCCTCTGTTCCGGGCAAAGAGGCTCCATTTGAAAGTAATTTTTTTAAGAAAATAATATTTTTAGTAGTTCATTTCCACAGTATCTGTTTCATTTATTAATAAATTCTCAAACTGTTGTATTTTTTTCTTTTTAATTTTTTCGTATACAAATTTAAAAAATTAAAAAAAATCGTAATTTTTTGTAATTTGAAATATTTTTTTTCTTTTTACTGTTATCGTAATTAACTTAATCAATTTAGTTTTGGTCCTGCTTGTTTTTTTCGTCCCGTAATTTCGTATACAAATTATTAATTAATCCCTCCGTTCCGAGCAAAGAGGCTCCATTTGAAAGTCAATTTTTTTAAGAAAATAATATTTTTAGTAGTTCATTTCCACAGTATCTGTTTCATTTATTAATAAATTCTCAAACTGTTGTATTTTTTTCTTTTTAATTTTTTCATATACAAATTTAAAAATTCAAAAAAAATCGTAAGTTTTTGTAATTTGAAATATTTGTTTTTTTTCTTTTTACTGTTATCGTAATTAACTTAATCAATTTAATTTTTGTCTTGCCTGTTTTTTCCGGCCCGTAATTTCGTATACAAATTATTAATTAATCACTCCGTTCGGGGTAAAGAGGCTCCATTTGAAAATCAATTTTTTTAAGAAAATAATATTTTTAGTACTTCATTTCCATATTATTTGTTTCATTTATTAATAAATTCTCAAACTGGCGCATGTCATCGGCATGGGCAAAAGTAACAATCTATAATACAATACAGCTTGTAGTCGCACGCTCGCAATTGACTTGAGATAAAAAGGGGTCAAGATTTATTGTTTTACAAAGATTCTACGGTCACGATTAAAAGTTATCTTCACATATGCGACACCGGTTACAAAACGGTTTTTCAATTTACTGTTTTACCAAGTTTACAAAACGGTTTACTGTTTTACGGTTTTATGATTTTTTTCACTTACTATGGTGACGAGTAAACAATAACTTCATCTGTTTAGCATTCCTGTGGAAATATTGATGAACACTGAGTACTAGCCGCCCACCGCCCCCCGGCAACATCCCATTCCCCCTCCCCGCTGCCATAAATGGATAGACCAATTCTATATTCTCATAATGAAACATACACGGATATCAACACTCTATAACTCTAACTTTATCGGTTTTATTTTTTTCCTTTTAATTATTATCGTAATTAATTTAATCAATTTAATTTTTGTCCGGCCTGTTTTTTTCAACCCGTAATTTCGTATACAAATTAATTAATTTACCGTTTTACTAAGATTCTACTGCTATTGAATAAAAAATTATTTTACAACACCAATTTCCAAATAATGTCTCTATATTTTTTAAAGAATTTTCATTATAGTTTTTTTAAAAATTACAATTTTCTCTCCTAAAATTTTATAAATAGGTTGGAAATATTCTTAATTAATGGTAGCACATGTTTAAATTAGGAAGTATAAGTTAAAGTTATTGACGAATGTTAAATTTTTAAACGAAAAATTATGTGCAGACATTCATTTCAATGTAATATTGATATATATGAAATATAAAGAATGTCTTTCTCTCACAATCTCAACCATTTTTATCACTTTTTTTCCATCCCTATTTTAATTATTGAGATATTACGGTTTACAAGACGGTTTACAGTTATTATTTTACATTTGCGAAAATTAGTTACTCTTTTACTGAGATATTACGGTTTTACAGTTATTATTTTACGGTTTTACAGTTTTACAGTTTTATGGTTGCGAAAATTTGTATTTTTTCTTTTTAATTGTTATCGTAATTAACTTAATCAATTTAATTTTTTTCCAACCCGTAATTTCGTATACAAATTTAAAAAAAATTTTAAAAAAATTTAAAAAATCGTAAGTTTTGTAATTTGATTTTTTTTCTTTTTAACTGTTATCCGGCCCGTTTTTTCCGGCCCGCAATTTCATATACAAATTATTAATTAATCCCTCCATTCCGGGCAAAAAGGTCCCGTTTGAAAGTCAATTTTTTTTAAAAAATAATATTTTTAGTTGTTCATTTCCACAGTATCTGCTTCATTTATTGATAAATTCCCAAACTAGCTTCGTGTCATCGGCACGGCAAGAGTACTAGTACTTTACAAAAAGTGTCACGTTAGTCACTGAGCTGCCTGGCCCAAAAGGCCTAAGCAATCAGTCACGTGCTTGGCACAGGATTACAATTCAGTCAAACGAGCATCCCAAAGTCAAAGCTACGAAGAGAAGATAAAATGGTTCTCATATATCACGAGCAGGATCTCCGCCTTCAGCGAGCAAGAGACATTAGCGAGCTGGGGGCTTGATTAGCGAGCTGGGAGTTTGATCAGCGAGCAGGAGCATGTAGCGAGCATGAGGCATTATGCTCGAAAATTTAAGAGTTGTTGTCAGTTGAGGACGGTTATGTCCGGATAATTCTCTATTTAGACCGTTGTGGTTAATGGGGCAGTTAATATGCCCGCCATTAATGCTATGAGTGTTAGTGGGTAGTTATGAGCAGTTACACTCTCCGGCAACTATAAAATCCCCTGAAAATGAAGGGGAGAGGTACGTGATTTGATAAAGCTAGCCTAAACTCTGCTAAATTTTATATTCTCCTACATTCCTGTGCTAATTCTCATGCCGGAGGGCTTTTGCAGGGAGTGCCCCTGCCTAGTTTACGGTGTCATTGTTTAACTGCAGAGTTGGGCTTTGAAGAATAGTGGATACGTTGAAAGCCAGGTATCCAGTTGGACAAGTCCAGTGCGTCAAGAAGATTTTGGACGCATCAGTTGGTTCCATTATCGGGAATCGGTAGCAGTTTTTCGTGAATTGGCATTCGTTTTTGGTAAGCTTTGATAATGGCAGAAACTGGCGTTAATGGTGTTAGTGGAAGTCGTCAGGAAGAGGTGCAAGTAACTCCTGGTCTTAATCAGTTGGTTGGGAACAATCCTCCTCCTCATGATGCTCGTCATCAACTGAACCAAAGGCGCGGAGTGGATTCTTTGGCTAGAAGTGTCGTAGTAGCTGTTGGTTTGGCACATGAGTTTAGGGAGGAAGCTCTTCGTCAAAGGGCTATATATTTGGGACAAATGCATCAACTCAATTTGCAGTTGATTGCCATGGGTAAACCGCCTTTACCCATTGAAGTGGACCCTTTACCAGCTTTATCAGCTCCAAGTCAAGCTGCAGGTGGTTCCCGTATTGGGGGTAATCAGCTAAATCCAGTGATCATTCCTTCTCAGCCACGTGTACAGGGGTCAAAGGGACGAGATCAGCTAGAAGGTAGTAGGGCTAGTCACAGGGTTGTGCCCAGTGTTCATTCACGGCTGGGACCACGAGTGGGGGATGATTCAGCACAATCCCGTCATCGTCGGCGATCACCTTCCCCGCGAAGGTCTCATGCTCGCAGGCTTCGTTCATCCTCGCCACGACGATCGCATGTTCGTAGTCGTCGTTCCCCATCTCCAAGGAGATCCTATGCTCGTCGGGATAGGACTCCTTCTCCTAGGCAATCCAGGGGCATTTGTCTCATCATTCTAAAGAAAAGAGGGATTTGCATCAACCAGCTGCACAAGAAAATTTACTGGTCAATGAGCCAGTTGCTCAGCTCGCTGGGGTGCCTCAGTCACAGGTGGCGCAGGACGTGGGTGTAACTCAAGCCATTGGAGTTATGGGTCCCCCATATGTCCCTCCTATGCCTGTGGTACAGCCTCAGCCCGGGGGTGGTTTACATACAACCATTAATATGCAAGATTTTGAAGAGTTAAAACGCCGCATGGAAGCATGGGAGCAGGGCAAAGCTCTAGACGGAAACTTCTTAGGCACTTCAGCTAGCCCCCTGGCACCGTGGATTGAGAATGAACCGCCAGCACAGGGGCTCATTTTCCCAAATATTAAGGAGTATACTGGGAAGACGAAGGCGAGAGACTGGTTGATGTCATTCGAGTCTCAAATAGGCTTAGTGACTTCGGATGAGGCGTTGAAAATTCGAGCTTTTGTGGGAGCTTTGCAAGGAAAGGCCTTGGCATGGATGGGAGCACTGCCACGTAGATCAATTAACAATTGGGCTGATTTGCGAGCAAAGTTTCTGGCAGATTTTAGAACTGCGGGCACATTAGCAAAGACAAGGGCTGATTTGTCGAAGGTCAAGCAAGGAGCACATGAATCAACCGCTAGCTATTTGGAACGATTCACTAAGGTGTTGGAGCAAGTCCCAGGTTTGACCGAGCAGGAGGTAACCCTATGTTTTGAAACAGGCCTGCTTGAGGGTGAAGGTGGATTGAGATCGGAGCTAAGCATGCGCGAGCCCAAAACGCAGGCGGAAATGCTAATGCGAGCTCAGAAATGGTGTGCTGGCGAAACGGCAAAGAAAGAAAAGAAGAAGGAAAACAATGATGCTGTTGAAAATTCCAAAGGAAATGGTCAGGCCGCGGGCGGAGGATATAATAAGGGCAAGTCGAGATATGACCGCCCGAGAGAATTTCTTCGTGAAGCAGATCTTACCCCGCTCAATACGTTGCGCGAGGACATCATGTATGAGATTCGAGATGAGCTTCCTCGCCCACCTCGTATGAATCCCGAGACGGCTGATACTCGGGATAGGACGAAGAGATGTGCCTATCATGACGATTATGGGCATACAACAGAGGAATGTTGGCCATTGAAGAAGGCCATTCAGAAATTGATTAATGAAGGTCGGCTTGACCGTTTCAAGAGGGATGGTGGAAACAGAGGGAATGCTCCCCGGAGAAATGCCCCACCAATCAGAGGGGTAATTAATGTCATAATGGATGAAGAGCCCACTCCAACCCAGCTTGGCAAACATATTAATTCTTTGTCGAAGGTTGTAGATCGACCCACGGCTTTGCAAGCTAGAGAGGAAGCTATACAATTTACTCGTAGCGAGCTAGCGAGTAATGTGGCAGGCGAGCCGTCCTTGATTGTTTCGGCCTTGGTAGATGGATGGGTCGTGCACAGAATCCTGGTTGTACCGGTGCTTGTAGGGATGTGATGTATTACTCATGTTTTCAAAGTTTGAAGCTAAGTGATGATCGACTCAATCCATATGCTGGAACGTTGGAGGGATTCACTAATCATAAGGTACCGGTTAAGGGCACGGTCGAGCTGGAGGTTTTTATTGGTGAAGGGAGTCGGACGCGAGTTGAGAAGATCACTTTCATGGTGATCGATTTAAAGTCTCCCTACAATATTATCTTGGGTGTGCCGAGCATGACCAAGTTCCAGATGGTTGCATCTATTCCACACCAACGTGCTAAGTTCTACACTGATCAAGGAGTGGGTGTATTGAGGAGTCAGCCCCGGGCAGTGCTTGAATATGTGCGCGACAGTCAACGGAAGAAGCAGAAGTTGACCTTGGAAGATGGCGAGCAGAATATAACTGTTAGCACCAAGGAAACGTCTCATGTGACTGTGGGGCCATCAGCAATAGCCATGGTGAATGAAGACTGTGAGATGGATAATAGCTCTTTGTCGACATTGAAGTCGGGGGCAAGATGAGCACGGGGTTGATGTAAGCTTGATTGGGAACCAAACTGGTAAAGAGAACATTTGCTCTTTGTCGACATTGAAGTCGGGGGGGCAGGTCGAGCAGCTTGGTATTGGTTCCAGAAAAGGTTGGCGAGAAGCTTGATGGTCCTTTGCCGGCACTGACGTTGGGGGGACAAGCGGAACAAGTTGAAGACATGGATGTGGACTAGCTTGACGCGGTTGAAGCTCAGGCTGAGAAAGAGGAGAAGGTGGAGTGTGATACACTCCAAATGCGAGATGAGCCAGAATTTACGGCTCAGGACGAGCTCGAGGAGGTGGTTATAAATTCTGCCTATCCCGAGCAGAAAATAAAAATTGGCAAGGCTTTGTCAGTGGAAGCTCGATCAAATTTGATTAAACAGCTTCAAGATAGCTTGGATGTCTTTGCGTGGAGGCCAGAGGATATGCAAGGCGTGAGTGAGACCGTGGCTTTGCATCGTCTCAATGTGGATCCTGCTTTTCGGCCAATTCAGCAGCGGCCTAGGATTTATTCTGTTGAAAAAGATCAAGCTATCAAGAAGGAGGTTGAGAAGCTACTCAATGCGGATATTATTGAGGAGATACATTATCCAACCTGGTTGGCTAATGTAGTTATGGTTAAAAAATCCAATGGCAAGTGGCGGATGTGTGTAGATTTCACCGACTTGAACAAGGCTTGCCCGAAGGATTGCTATCCTTTACCTCGAATTGACAAGTTGGTGGACGCTATAGCGGGATTCGAGCTCCTCAACTTCATTGATGCTTATTCTGGGTATCACCAAGTCAAAATGAATGAGCAGGATAAGGCTTTGACAGCTTTCCGAGCAGCAGGGGGGATGTATTGTTATAAGATGATGTCGTTCGGTCTGAAAAATGCAGGAGCAACTTATCAGAGAATGGTGAATAAGGTATTCAGCTCGCAGATCGGGAGGAATGTCGAAGCTTATATTGACGACATGGTGGTGAAGACTAAAGGGCACGAGCATACAGTGGACTTGGGCGAAACCTTTGCCAACCTCAGGAAAAATAACATGAAGCTTAACCCGAGCAAGTGTGTGTTCGGGGTGAAGGCTGGGCAAGTTTCTGGGGTTCATGGTGATTGAGAGGGGCATAGAGGCTAATCCCGAAAAAATTAAGGCGTTGGTCACTATGAAGCTTCCCCGATGCATCAAAGACGTTCAAAAGCTCAATGGTAGGGTGATAGCCCTTGGTCGCTTCATTTCTAGGTCGGCAGAAAGGTGTTTGCCATTCTTTAAGGTTCTTCGTGGGAACAAAGGGTTTGAGTGGACAGCTGAATGTCAGAAGGCCTTCGAGCAGCTAGTGAAGTACCTGGGAAGTCCTCCTTTGTTGAGCAGCCCGGTCCTAGGTGAAAAATTGTTTGTGTATTTAGCGGCCACAGAGCAGGCTGTAGCCGTTGTGTTAATTAGGGAAGAGTGTAATGTTCAGAAGCCTATTTATTATGTGTCAAAAGCCCTCACTGCTGTAGAGGGACGATATTTTAATGCCGAAAAGTTGGCTTATTCGCTTGTCGTTGCTGCTCGGAAACTTCGAGCTTATTTTTCTGTACATTCGATCATTGTATACACTGACATGCCTTTTAGAAAAATCCTACACAAGCCAGATTCTTCTGGTCATCTGCTCACTTGGTCTATTGAGTTAACTGAGTTTGATATTGACTATCAACCTCGACGAGCAATTAAGGCACAGGCTTTGGCAGACTTTGTAGCTGAAACTAGCTTCAAGGATTTGTGCGAAGAGGAGGTTCCTTCCAAGACAGCATCAGCAAGCACACCAATTCCAAAGTCCCGGCCAGAGTATTGTTGGGAATTGCATGTGGATGGTTCGGCCAGCAGGTTTGGGAGTGGAGCCGGGTTGGTGTTAGTTCCATCCGAGCAAGATGTAGAGTTTGAAAAAGCATTAGTCTTTAAGTTTCCAGCTTCCAATAACCAGGCCGAGTATGAAGCATTGATCGCAGGGCTCGAGCTCGCGCAGGATGTGGGAGCACGAGAAGTGATTGTATATTGTGATTCCCAGTTGGTTGTGAATCAAGTCAGAGGCGATTATGTTGTTTATCATCCAGTGTTGGTTCGTTACTGTGCGATGGTGAAGGAGATTCTAAAGGACTTCGATTATTGGGAATTTGTACGAATTGCTCGCGAGGATAATATGCGAGCAGATTATTTATCTAAAATGGCTGAAGATGAAATTCAGTCCTTGCACCCAGGGGTCATGATTGAATATTTGGAGATTCCTGTCATAGAAAAAGAGGTGATCATGGACATTGAGCCCGCTTCAAAGTGTTGGATAGATGACTTGAAGGCTTACATCGAGCAGGGGACCTTGCCCGAGGACAAGACGGAGGCTCAGACTATTCAGAAACGGTCGTGTTGGTATGTCATCTTGGATAACATACTTTACAAGCGGTCGTACACCAGGCCTTTACTCAGATGTGTTCGACCAGAGATGACTGAGGGTATTTTGGGAGAAATACATGAAGGTAAATGTGGCGGTCATCCTGGCCAAAGGTCATTGGCAGAAAAAGTTCTGGCGGCTGGTTTCTATTGGATTACTTTGAGGCGAGATGCAGAGATGTACGTTCGGCGTTGTGACAAGTGTCAGCATTACACGAACATACCTCGCTTACCCTTCACCGAGCAGACTCCTGTGGTTGCATCGTGGCCATTTGATATGTGGGGTATAGATCTTATTGGCCCATTTCCATTGGCTCGGTCGAAGTTTAAGTATGCGGTGGTCGCTGTGGATTATTTTACCAAATGGGTGGAGGCTAAACCTTTGGCGACCATTAACGAAGTTAATGTGGTCGATTTTGTTCATGAGCACATATGGTGTCGTTTTGGAGTTCCCCGAGCAATTGTATCTGACCATGGAACTCAGTTTTCAGAGAAATTCACCAAGGCATGCGAGCAGATGCGAGTGAAGCATTGGCAATCTTCGGTGGCATATCCCCAAGGTAACGGACAAGCTGAGGCCGCTAACAAACAAGTCTTGTATGTTCTCAAGCGAAATCTTGAGGATAAGGCAGGAAGATGGGTAGATGAATTGCCTTCGGCCTCGTGGGCGGTTAGAACGACGGTCAGAGGCCCTACTGGAGAAACACCTTTTTCTATGGCTTATGGATCTGAGGCTATGGCCCCGGTGGAAATGTATTTGCCTAATCATAGGGTGTTGCACTATAGTGCTGGATTTAATAGTATAGCCCGGGCAGCCGATCTAGATTTGTTAGAAGAGAAACGATTGGAGTCCAAAATGAGGATGGCAAATTACAAACAGCGAGCAAAGGCCCACCACGATAAGAGAGTTCGTGGTCGGTCATTTAATGTGGGCGACTGGGTTCTCTGTAAGATTGAAGCAATAGGTCATCGAGCAGAGTGGGGGAAACTCTCGCCGAATTGGGAAGGTCCATTTCAAATTGCCAGAACTGTTAAAGAAGGCACTTATATGCTTCGAACAGAGGATGGAAACGAGCTGAGACATCCGTGGCATGCAGATCACTTGAAGAAGTATTATTGGTGATTGGCAGTATGTAATTCATTTATCTCTTCTGTTTATTTTGCAAGTGATAATGGATTGAGTAAGCAGATGTCTTCAGCTTATAATGATTAATGCATAGCTCAATTATGCTTTCGATTTGAAAGTTGGTGTTTGAGTCAGTTGCTTTTGTTATTTTTCTTGATTATTCTCTTTCGCGAGCATGATTTATTTATGCTCGTGTAAAGGGTTGACGTTCGAGTTAATTGTTTTTATTCTTGATTATTCTCTTTTACGAGCATAAGCTATTTATGCTCGTGAAAAGAGTTGGTGTTCGAGATAATTGTTTTCCTTATGATTCTCGATTATTCTCTTTTACGAGCGTAAGCTATTTATGCTCGTGAAAAGAGTTGGTGTTCGAGATAATTGTTTTCCTTATGATTCTCGATTATTCTCTTTTACGAGCATAAGCTATTTATGCTCGTGAAAAGAGTTGGTGTTCGAGATAATTATTTTCCTTATGATTCTCGATTATTCTCTTTTACGAGCATAAGCTATTTATGCTCGTGAAAAGAGTTGGTGTTCGAGATAATTGTTTTCTTTATGATTCTCGATTATTCTCTTTTACGAGCATAAGCTATTTATGTTCGTGAAAAGAGTTGGTGTTCGAGTTGGTTGTTTATTCAATCATATATGATTTCCCTTTTTACGAGCATAAGTTGTTTTTGCTCGAAAAAAGAGTTGACATTCAAATCAGTGATTCGTAGTTAAAATGTTAGAATGCAAGCAGGCATAGCGAAATGAAGGCATTCATCAAACAAAAAAGTAAAGGAGTAGCAAATATTACAGAACCATAAAATAAATTGTTTTGAGATCAAGGCACGCAGGCCAAAAACTGAAACTTCATGCATTTGGTGGGGTGAGAGAGGCTGTTGGATTAGGATCAGTTCAGGCTGCTTGATCGGGATCAGTTGTTCCTTAGGGGGCGGCCTCGAGGATGATTACTTCATCGTCACCAGCCTGGTTGGAAGTACCTTTATTTTCTGTGGGCTGTGCCTGAGATTTCCAAATTTGAGTCATAAGCTCGCTAATGTTAGCCTCGGCAACTGGAGGAGGGGCCCATGGAGACAGGCTTTTCTCTGCATCAGCTTCAGCGAGAGAGTCTAGTTCATCTTCGGTGTATGGAGCAGTGTGACCGGTCGGTGAAGAAAGGGGTTGGTACCCCATTAAACTCGGCTTGATCTCGGCCGCTATATGAAAGTTGCCTCAGCACGTGGTTGACTCCCTGGAGGAAGAAGGGATAAGCTTCACTTTCCACAGAGGCAGCAAAGTCCTCGGAATCTTTGTAATCTTCAATGATAGTTTGTCTCTACTCCTCACTCGGGAGAAATTCTGCTTCCTTCAGTTTTCCCTCTAGGTCGGCAATCCTGGCTTTGGCTTCTTCGAGTTGAGCTTGGCTGGTTCGAAGATCCTTACGGACTCCAGAGATGTTATTTAAAGCTGACTCTTCAGACTTCTTAGAGAAGTCAAGGTGAGCCTCCAAGTTCTTCTTTTCTGCTTCGACTTTGGAAAGCTCTGTCACCTTGCTAGTGAGAGTCTCCTCGGTCGATTTCAGCTCGGCACGGACAGAGTTGACCGTCTCCTCCAGTTGATTCTTTTCTTTCAACAGTGCGGCATTTGAATTGATGTTGTCAATAAGCCGTTCATACATCATTTCCGTTTTGGTAGCAACCTGCAAATAAAGATTTAGTTGATATTAGAGGAATGTTAAAGGAGAGATGTATTGCGGGGGAAGTGTTTACCTCAGTCAGGCACATCCCGACTTCTCCCACCAAAACCGAGCTCGCTTGGTCGACATTTTTCTTCCTAATCCCGCCATGACGCAGTCTTTTTATCAGGCCAAGACCCACAGTTGCTGGGTACCCGCTACGTTTGAAGATGTTGATCTTATCAAGATCAGGCACATCAGCGAGTTCAACAATGAGGGCCCCGGCTTTCTCCCGGTCATCGGGCATGAAGAAATTCTCCTTGTGCCATGACGGTATGGAAGGGGCAGCCTCCTCGAGCACGACCTTGTCTGCCCGGCGTCGACTTCTTGTAGGACTTTGGCTCGGAACAATGATGTTGATTGCGGGCTGGGTGTTTATGGGAGTTGGGTCAGCCCTTTGTATGGCAGGTATTGGGGCAGGGAGTGTAGCTGGTTGATTGGGTTCAGGTTGGTTGCGTTTGGTACCATGACCAGTGGTAGTGGTCGGGACGGTTGGAAGAGCCGTAGTAGGTTGGGTAGATAAGTATTTGTTCCGTTTGCTCGAGCCTTTTTTGGCGGCCTGAAGGAATTTGTTAACATCTGTCAATTGCTTCATGTCTGCAAAAGTGAAAACAAGAGCATAAGAAATATGGAAGATAACAAGTTTGCGAGTTCGATGTAAAGAACAGAGTTAAAGGAGTAGACCAGTAAGAGAAAAGGGTGGCCTGCAATAGGTTCCAATTCGTGCACACTCTATACATTCGTTGGAGAACTTTTTCCCATGACATTGAACCCAATATGGATGTGGAAGTTCAGGTTCAATAACAACTCGGGGCTCGATTCCTTCCATGGGCCAATTGAGGATTACAGCCAGTCGGAGAAGAGCTAAGTCAGAGGTGAGAGCTCGCCAATCAAGTACGAAATCCTGACCAGCTCGGCCATCTCGTCCCTCCTTCACTCCGAGCAATGATCTGAAGGCCTTAGCTATCCTGGGTTCTCCAGCTCGGTAAGCATTTTTGTCATAGTCGGGGAGTCCATAGTCGTGGAGGTAAGGGGAAAAAGGCCATCCGACACTTGACTCGATCAGTAAGGCTTTACTATCCCAGTTATCTACTTTGTTCGGGCCGTCGGTGATAAGCTTAAAATAGTTCGGGTTTGAGCGACCTGTGAGACGCCCGGACTTTTTATCCAAAGAAAAGAGAAATAATTTTCTAAACAGAGTCATATCGGGTTCGAACCTGAGCAACCTGCAGGCTACTGTATAGGCCATAAGAAACCTTACTGTTGTAAGGGTCAGATCGCAGGGAAAGGTATTGGATTCATTTAGGAATTCTATGACAAAGGGGTCGAGGGGAAGGCGAAGTCCTACCAGAAAAAAGTCAAAGTACTAACTTCATCTTCAAAAGTCAGTTCGTCCCACTTGATCGAGGGAGGAATGTTTGGAACGATTTGTATAGAAGAATTTTGGTTTTGTCCAGGTTGGTAATTGCTCGAGCAGGGAAGGTTTTTTGCTCGGTCATTTTCGGAAGGGTTTTGATGGTTGCTGCTTGTTCCTTGTTCGGTTGACTGTTGGGGTTTTCGTCTGCGAGGAATCAAAGTGATCTCTTCTTGCTCGCTTTCTTCGGAGCTGGAACTTGAAGATGGTGGATTTTCTTCGGGTGCGCCATGGTCGTAGCTCCGGCCTTCAATTTCTGATTGGGTATCTTCTCTAGACATCCTACATGAAAAAGGAATCGAGGAACGTATATTAAACTTTGTTTGGGTGGTCGGGCAAACATAAATTAAATCAAAACCCATGGCAAGAGCTGATCATGAGATCGGTGAACAGGGCACCGATCATTTATTCCTCGATTCCCTTAGTTTGGTCTGAAATAGTTGGGTGATAGAAAGGAAAGCAAGATGAGTTGAAGGGATCGGAACCTATAAATCTACGCTTTTAACAGTTGGCATTGTGAGTTTAAAGATCGAATGATACATAAGAACCCTAATTCGGGGTCAAAATAATGAAAATACAGCGGAAAAGCAGAAATGGAAACTTGAGAAAGTACCTGTTCTTCGTTTCGTTGAGGAATGTTGGTTTTGAATCCTAGAAGACTGCTACAGATTGAATCTTGATTCTGGTTTCTTTGATGCTTGCAAACGCGAAGATCAGTTTCTCTCAAGCTTTGAAGTTTTTCGGATGCGATAAAGTTTGAAATGAGGAGGAGGCTTCTGTTTTTATATGTGGGGAAACCGATGTTTAGCGGTCACTCATCATTAGGGTTAGCGTTCCGAGGCTCAATTCTCGAGGCGATATTTAATGCCTTGTTGGGAAACGGGCCTGTCCCTTCAAAGAAGTGGCGGCTGACGGCTTGGCTTTCTGAATACGTTTTCCTAAAAACCTTTTCGGTAACCGTCTGTTTAATCGTTGATCGGGGATAATCTAATTCACATATTGAAAGGATTTAATTATGCTTTGGAGGATTTTATGAATTCTGAGTCCTTCTCCTTGCCACGAGCATGAATACTCGGTGGACAAGGAGTAGGGGGCTACTGAGCTGCCTGGCCCAAAAGGCCCAAGCAATTAGTCATGTGCTTGGCACATGATTACAATTCAGTCAAGCGAGCATCTCAAAGTCAAAGCTACGAAGAGAAGATAAAATGGTTCTCATATATCACGAGCAGGATCTCCGCCTTCAGCGAGCAAGAGACATTAGCGAGCAAGGGGCTTGATTAGCGAGCTGGGAGTTTGATCAGCGAGCAGGAACATGTAGCGAGCATGAGGCATTATGCTCGAGAATTTAAGAGTTGTTGTCAGTTGAGGATGGTTATGTTCGGATAATTCTCCATTTAGACCGTTGTGGTTAATGGGGCAGTTAATATGCCCGCCATTAATGTCATGAGTGTTAGTGGGCAGTTATGAGCAGTTACACTCTCCGGCAACTATAAAATCCCCTGAAAATGAAGGGGAGAGGTACGTGATTTGATATAGCTAGCCTAAACTCTGCTAAATTTTATATTCTCCTACATTCCTGTGATAATTCTCACGCCAGAGGGCTTTTGCAGGGAGTGCCCCTGCCTAGTTTACGGTGTCATTGTTTAACTGCAGAGTTGGGCTTTGAAGATTAGTGGATACGTTGAAAGCCAGGTATCCAGTTGGACAAGTCCAGTGCGTCAAGAAGATTTTGGACGCATCAGTCACTTTGTTTGTTTTTTTTTGAATAAACTGTATAAATATTTCTGAAAACCTGAAAAATACCCCCAATTAAATTATTTTCATTTTTTTTTCATACCTTCATCTTCTTCCCCTAATTTGATTTCATAAACTTTGTTAACCCATAATTACTAAGGCATGACAACAAGATCAACCTAACCTAAGATATGAGATGGATTTCAATCACTTATCAAGCAAAAGAAAATAATTCTAGCTCAATATCAAGAAACTACTAAAGCATGACTTATGATGGGAAGAAGAATTCAAAAATAAGGGTGATAAGAAAACGAAACCCAAGATAAAGAACCCCAAATTTCCAGAAAAGGGAAAATCACAACAAATCAAGCGGAAACGAAATCCATGAAGAAGGAAACAATAACGGAATCAATGACATCGATTTAACAAATCAGAGAGATGAAGAAGGAAACAACAACACCATAAGGTTCGTAACTGTAATAACTAATGGAGAGAGAGAGAGGTACCGTAGCAGAAATAGCCAGCAATTGGGAGATTAGAAGACCTTGGTCAGTACGAACTCGACGGGGGTGTGATTAGGGGTGTAAACGAATCGAATCGAATATCACAATATTCTATTCGTATTCGTGAAATTATCCAAATATTCATAATCGTATTCATTTGTTATTCGAATATTAAACTTGATTCATATTCGATTCAAAATTTTATTTATGTTTTTTTTACAAAATCTATTTATCACTAATCGATTCGAGTATTCGAATTTTCAATTGAATTAATATGATTAAAACATTTACAACATCAACTATTCATAACAAAAACCCATAATATCCATAACATTAAATATATATAACAAAAACCCATAACATACATAAGATCAAATATGCATAACATCCACAATAATTATTAAATACATAAATAAATGACAATTGTCAAATTCATCAAAAAACACTTGATAAAAATTTAACTAGCATATGTCATCCAATCATTATGTTCGCAATGTGACATGAATCGGCTCGTCCTCCTCCTAAATAAAAACTCAATGTGGGTGTTAATATGTGATTATGGTATATTGGGAGGCTGAAGCGACGATGCTGCGATGCGATGCGGTAATATATTGTAATATCCCTAAATTTTTTTAGTATTATTTTTTATATATATAATAATTGGAATAAATGTACTTGGGACTATATTGGTTTAGTGATCTTGGGCCGACATTTATGGTTTGACCTAATTTGAATGAAATCGATAATTGGACATACTTTAATTTAATAGCAAGCCAACTTAATTTTGGATACACAATTTGGGTTGTTTGGAGATTGGGCTTGAGCCCAAGTCAGGTTGCCCTTTGGAAATAATAATGATAATGATGATAATAATAATAATAATAATAATAATAATAATAATAATAATAATAATAATAATAATAATAATAATAATAATAATAATAATAACAATAATGAATGTAATTACTACTTTCAATAAGTTTAGTAAATAAGGGGGAGGCAGGGGGTTCCTTGTTGTCGCCGTTGAGGAGAAACAGAAGATAGCTCTTTAAGCCATAGTAATGAAGAAGGTGAAGAGGGGTGCTCATGGTGGGTATAAAAGGGGAGCAGTTGTCCCTAGTTTAGACATTCACAAAACGAGGAAACCAGTTGAGAAAGTAAATTGAGGGGAGAGTGCACTGAGGAAGATTCTTCGAAATCTCGGAGTGAAGGTAACATGCGGAACTTCGATCCACCGGCAGACGAAGTTGCGAGAAGGAGGCGTTGATTTGAGGTACTATGTTGACCTTCGATTATTTTTTTCTGAATTTGTAATTTTTTTTATTACAGAAGGCTAGGAGATTTGGTTACCTGTTTAAAGAGTAAGGGAGGAAGGCAAGTAGGTTCGGGAGGATGAGTTAAAATTGGGTTAAACATTTGTTGTGTGTTAGAGCCTTAGAGGGAGTATTGGAGGAGGTTCTTCTCAAAATAATTAGGGAGTAGCAGGGGAAGGTGTGCGCCGGAGTAGCAGAGAATGAAGATGAAAAAAAAGGAAGGAGAAGCAGAGGCAGTGAAAGAAGGAGAGGTTATGAAAGAAAGAAAAAAATGGGAAGAGAGAAAGGGAAGAAAGAAGAGTTGGTCAATCAAAAACAAAAACAAAAAGGGGGAAAAGGGATGGTGTGGTTACGGGTGGCAGGAATTAAAATGAAGGGGGAAATTGGGGTGTACTATGTAAAGGAAAAAAATAAAGGAAAATGAATTTGGGGTTTTTAGTTAATTGGGTGGTGGAAGTGTATTTTGGGTATTGTATTGACCCACTAGCAAGTTGGTCCCTAAACGGTAAAAAAATAAAATAAAATAAAATAAAATGAAGTTATTAAAATGTAAAATAAAATTAGTTTAATTACTTAGATACTAGTAAAATGTTGTTTAAAATAATTTAGGTTTTTTTTTGTATTGGATGTTAGATTTGGGCAATTACAAGCAGTGGTGACTTACACGTACAAGCCAATTGTTCACTACTTTTCGGTAAGAGATTATACTTCTAAGTATTTTGATCATCCTATTTTATTCGGTATTTTTTCATTATAATTTTATTGCCTTAACGTTTCTTGTAAACGCATGCTCGGCACTCGTCGATATTTGCTTTGAATTCCGTCGAACCTATTTTTGTTCATACTCCGAAATTGGAAATTTTTGTAACACTTGTGTGACTTTTTTTGAAATATCAATTCATTGGAAAATGAATTTCATATATATTTTTGGACGTCTGGTTTTTTTGGAACTCCCCCGTGATCACTAAGTAAAATAAATTGTTACATGAAATATGTAAGACTAGTGAAACGATGAAATTATTTAACACCATTGTACATGTGGTGAGGTTATCCGGATATACCTTCAGGCCCGTTGGGGTAGTCAGCTGGGTCGAATTGACCACTTAAGTGATCATGGAATCTACGTGTGTTCCTTGTTTCCAATCCGTATGGGACGGTTGGCGGCAATTGGATATCTCGTATTTGTTTTGAGCCTCATCTTGGAATTCCTGATTTGCGTTATATTTGATTTTACTATTTCTACATCTAGTTGATGCAATTACTGGTCTTATTAAAGCTATTTTACTTTTTGGCGAAATATATTTCTTGTGGTCAACTCCTCCTTAGAAATCGGAGGGGTAGTATATGAACTTGCAGGGCATTGTTCGCTCACCATTTTCTACTTTTCTTCAGGTCGTAAGTAAATTTGAGATCCTTTTGAGCTCGGGTGGATCATGTGAAGGGTGACTCGTGCAAGATTAAATTCCTTAGCTTTGACGTTCTGTTACGGTTATTAGAGTAAACAATTAATTGTTTCGGGATTGGTGGAGCTAGTTACATCTTAGGATTTGTAATAGACCGCAAAGTGTTTTGGTTAGAGGAATTGTAATGTTTTATTTTGGATATTTTGTGGATTTATATTTAGTAATGGTGAGGTGGCCAAATTGTGGGACCACGGTGTCGGTACCGAGTTTGGGGCGTTATAGAGTGGTACCAGAGCTTAGCTTAAGATCCTGAGGGTTAAAGGTTCTAAGGGTTATGATGGAATTAAGAATGAGATGGTAGAGTTAAGAATATTATTGAAATTTGGGTTTGTTTTTAGAAGGACTAATTTATCGATTGATTATGTGTAGGAATGACGCGTACCTGACAAACTGCTAAGAAGACTTGTACTAATCAGTCTCTTTCGGTACCTAGAGGGTTGTTCAATGAGGTGCATGCGAAGTTAATCCGTTCCCGTTGTGCCTTCCATAGGATGAAAGATGCTAAGGATAAGCTTGTGGTTCACCTGCGTGCCCAAATGCAAGCAGCCAAGAACGCTAGGCATTTGCTTGATTTAGTGCGCACTAGTCTCACCCAAACCATCGACGAAGCTCCAAAAGACAAGTTGGGGTCTTTCCTGAACCCCATACAGGTTGACTCAGATTTAGAGGAGGGGGAGGATAGCGAGGTGGATGACGAGATGGAGGAAAGCGAGTCCGAGGACTCCGAATCCGACGAGGAAGAGGGAGCTACAGTCGAGAGAGTACACACTAATGGTTGGATAGAGTGATTTGTAATACCTTAAGATAAGCGTTTTTATTTATGTTTAAGGACATTAGTAGCTCCTTTATGGTTTCTACTTGGTTGTGGGTTAAAGTCCCATGTTTGAACTTATTTGGATGTAATGAAAATTCCTCGAGGTTAATATAAAAAGCCTTATTTGAATGCGTATAGTTTGATTTGTCTGGTACCCTAAATCCTCTCAGTCGATGTCAAGGAATTTTTGTGAATAACCATGGCGTAATAACCATTTAAGCCTTAAGGGTTAAGCATTAAATAGAAAGATGTTAGAAATGTATCTCTACTTTATGTGTGTGTGACACTTTGTTATCCATGAAACAGTAATAGATGGCTCTTGGAGGTTGTTCGGGCGCAAGAGGGCGTAGTTGTGATCGCGGACAGACTAGTCGTGGGGGAAGAGTCGGCGAAAACTCTACCTCCGGGGTTGCGGGTGAGGAGCAACCTGGAGTCAACGTCAATGGTCCTGGTCCCTTGGACCCAACACTTATGGCTTTCCTTCAAACTCTCACTCAGGCCGTCCTGGCAAATATGGGTCAGGCAAACACTACACTACCACTACAGCCAGAACAACAACCACCACCACCACCCCAACCACAACCACAACCCCAGAACCATGCATCCACTAAGGACCCCCTTGAAGCTTTCCAAAGGCGGAAACCTAGAACCTTCTCTGGTGCGCCTGGCACCGAGAAACCGGAAGAATGGTTGAAAAATATGGAAAAAAAATATTTGGAACCATGACTTGTACCGACGAGCAGAAGGTTAAATTTGCCACATTTATGCTGGAAGGTGAGGCTGGTGAGTGGTGGGAGTCAGAAGAGAGGACTGCCCAAGCAAGCAGTGTGGCCACTTATACTTGGGAAATGTTTTGTGAAGCTTTTAAGAACAAATATTTCCCTCGTAGTGTGCGAGAACGGAGGCTGGTGGAGTTTTTCAACCTGGAACAAGGGACAATGAGTGTGGATGAGTACAATGCTAAGTTTACAGAGTTGTCAAGATATGCTCATAATTTCTTTGAGGATGAGGATCAGAAGGCAAGGAAATTTGAGAAAGGACTCAAAAGTCAAATTAGTTTCACGTTAACAGCTTTGAAGTTGCCAAGTCATACAGAGGTTCTGGATCGGGCTCGAGTGGTTGAGCAGGAGTCGGCTGAGTATCGCATGGAAAATGAAGATAAGAAGAGGAACTTGGAGGACAACTCAGGGAGGTACCGAGGACAATCTGGTGGTCAAGGAAGTAGTGGTTACGGTAACAAGAGAAGGGCCACTGAGGATAACCATTTCAAAGGGGGAGCTCAGTCCTCAAGAAATCAGTCTCAGAGTCAGTACCAGGGATCAAATTTTTATCAGAAAACAAACGACACGTGCTACACTTGTGGGGTTGGCATCCAAACAAGCCTTGCTATCGTGGTTCAGGGGCATGTTTTAACTGTGGTAAGGTGGGGCACATGATCAGGAACTGCCCGGAGCCGCTCAAAAATACTTTCAACAAGGGCTCGGGGAGTGGGGACAAGGACAAACCCCAGGCACAAGGAAGAGTTTTTTCTATGACAACTAAGGATGCTCGGGCAACCAATGATGTGGTGGCAGGTACTGTACATCTCTTTACCCGCAATGTGTATGCTTTAATTGATCCAGGTGCCATCCACTCTATCATTTATGCTGCTCTTGCACGTCACACGAAATTATCTCCCCGAGAACTAGATGTCGAGTTGATCATAGATACCCCAATCAAGGAATCTATTCCGGTAACTACAGTGTTTAGGTCTTGCCCTCTGAAACTCGGGGATAGGGAGTTTCCTGTTGACTTAATACCCTTAGACATTCAAGATTTTGATATTATACTTGGTATGGATTGGTTAGCTGCTTTCCATTCTAGGGTGAATTGTTTTGAAAAAGAGGTGGTGTTTTGCATTCCTAGTGAGCCAGAGTTTAGGTTTAATGGTTCCAAACCAGTGGGCGTTTCACGCTTTATTTCTAAACTAAAGGCAAGGAGACTTTTGAGGAAGGGTTGCCAGGGATATCTAGCTTCCATCACCGATACTCGTAAGGAAAGAATTAGCCTTGAATCACTTCCAGTAGTTAATGAGTTTGGGGATGTGTTTCCATAGGACCTACCCGGTCTACCACCAGAGCGAGAGGTAGAATTTATGATTGACCTAGTGCCTAGGACGACACCCATCTCTAAGGCACCATATAGGATGGCGCCAACAGAACTTAAGGAATTGAAGGAACTATTGGAAAAGGGGTTAATTAGGCCGAGCGATTCACCTTGGGGCGCTCCGGTGTTATTTGTAAAGAAGAAGGACGGGTCTATGAGGTTATGTATTGATTATCGGGAGTTGAATCGGGTTACAGTAAAGAATAGGTATCCTCTACCAAGGATTGATGATTTGTTTCACCAGTTGCAAGGTGCTCGTTACTTCTCCAAGATCGATCTCCGATAAGGTTACCATCAGTTAAGGGTTAGGAAGGAAGATATTGCAAAAATGGCGTTTAGAACCAGATATGGCCACTATGAGTTTCGGGTTATGCCATTTGGGTTGACCAATGCTCCAACCGCATTTATGGACCTGATAAATAGAGTATTCAAGAAGTTTTTTGATCGCTGTGTGATTGTGTTCATTGATGATATCTTAGTTTACTCCAAGACCAAATAGGAGCATGAAGAACATTTGAGAATTGTGCTGCAGATCTTAAGAGAAAAGAAATTATATGCCAAATTTAAGAAGTGTGAATTATGGTTAGAGAAAGTAGCTTTCTTGGGGTACGTGGTATCGAAGGATGAAATCTTTGTGGACCTAGCTAAGATTGAGACGGTAGTAAATTGGGAGAGACCAACAACTGTCACGGAGGTTAGAAGTTTCCTGGGGTTGGCCGGTTATTATTGCCGATTTGTGGAGGGGTTCTCGAAGATAGCAGTACCCTTATCTAGATTGACCCAGATGAATGTTAATGTGGCGACCCCGACCCCGGACCCGAGATGGAACCGCGGGCCGAAGCGCCAAACAAGACAAGACATGACAAGAAAGGAACGAACATGCAAGGACTCAAAATATTTTAAAACTGACGTGACACAACATTTCAGTCGCAAGAGAACTCGACACAAAAGGTCGGAAATTTTCAAAATCATTTCACCTGATAAAACAGTTAAGCAAATAATCCAAGTCTTCGGCGACACTACAGCCGGAACCCAAGCATAGCAGTATAAACAACAAGGAAATAAATAAGAGCTAATAGGATGCTCAGCGGAAGTCTAAACGTAGTGAACGCTAACAAGATATACAAGGCACGGCTAACACATTTGCCGGCATCAAGAGAAGTATAAGTACTACAATAGTTAATACTACAAGTAGCTAACATGAATACGCGAGTACAAGTCTATACAATCCCAAGCATAGTCTAGATGACTAGCTTATACCCATCGTCCTTGCAAAATACAAAAGAAGAGAAGAGGACTTCTAGAACCACCTCTTCAACCGCAAAAGCCTGATCAAAAGATAACTAAAGTATACGAGCACTGTGATCCTCAACGGGAAGGTCCTGACCTGCTAGGATCTAAAAAAAAGTACAGGGGAACGGGTAAGTCATAATGACTCGTAAACTATCAATCATGCATGACATGGCAATATGCAACAAGTAAGGCAAGACATTATTACAAACATGTAGATCAAGTATATGAGTTGCACATTATTGCACATAGTCACATAATATGAGGATATAAAGCTGGGCCGCTTCGTAGACCTGCAAAACAGACACCTTCATGACGTGCATGAATCGATGGGTGTGATAATACATCGATCTTCCGAGGATATTCTCGGGATAAACATGAAGTCAATCTCAATGGTCGCGTATTGGTTGGCCAAGAGAGCTCTTCCCCACTGTGGCCAGCAGTGGAGGGTGTGTGACATGATCAAATGCTGGACTAATGCAATGCCAAGCAGTATTTACTCAACAATGGTTAGTATGGAACGAGTCCGACAAGAGCGTCCTCGTTCGAGACAAGTATATAATCTCATCAATAAACAAGCAAGGTTGAGCTCGACAAGAGCGAACTCAATATATCAAGTATGCATTTATTATGTCATAAAGGTACAAGCATGATAGTCAGTCCATTTCAAGAGTCTAGAATTAGTTTTCTAGTATAACGCATGTAATAACGTCATAGGGATCGATCATTGAGCCGGTATTGTTCAATAGCTCACTATTGTCGACTCCGTTGAGTCATTTCTATAAATCCAAGCTTGTAGAGTTAAAGTACTATTTGCATTTCCAACTCTTTTCTAAGCCATCGCATTGATTAATCTAAGTCATTAATCCAATTTATAACCATAGCTAACAATAAACTCAAGTTCCTAAATTATGGAACCCTAGATCACGTTTTCCCCAAATAATGGTCGAAAGTCTAAGACCCAAGAATAATAATTATTCCTAATATAGAGTAGAACACTTTTACTTCTAGGCTTAGTGTCCAAATCAAAGCATTTGCATTCATAGTATATTATTCCCTGATTTTCGTACTCTCAAAATTACTCCAATATCATGGTAGAAATCAAGGAGAGCAATGAATTAGACATGAGAGAAGGGAAGCAAGAAGAGGTAGCATGTTATCTCTAACATGGACCTAAGGGAAATTGATAGCTTACCTCAAGCCAAGCAAAACGAAGCAAGAAAAAAACGGTCTTGGAATCGCGGTCTTGAATCTCTTGGAAGCCAACCCCTCACGCACTAATCTCACCAAGACTCTCACGCACAAGCTCGCCCTAGACCGAGAAGACAGGCGAGAAATGAGTCGTGAAATGAAGAGTGAAATGTAGTGTAGATTAGCTTGATTAAGTGTTAATGAGGAACACTTGTCAAATGATGAGTGATAGGAATAGGTTTATTAATCTTAATTAGGCTTAGATTAGGCTAATAAGACTCTAATACAAGTGGTTTAAGTCACTAATGGTAGAGGTTTAGTAAGGGTAAGTTCGTAATCAGCCAATGTTGCAGAAAAATCACGTTTTGCTGGAAATTTGCACTGTTCGGTTGTGGAGGCCGAACATCCTTCATAATGTTCGGTTATCATGGCCGAACAAAGCCCAAAATGTTCGGTTGGCATGGTAGAACGATTCCTCAGGCCATACTTTAGGTCAAACAGGTCATTTGCACGTATAACGCGTATAAGGCATGTACAACTCAAGAAGCATTAGAATGAGTATCGGGTCCTAAAAACAATTATAAATGTCTCTCAAGGTCTTGGCTAAGTCCAAATATCAAAGCCCGAGCAAGAACAAGTCAATCTAGAGCATGCAAGGCAATAGGCGTTCGATACGGCAATAACGGTTCGATCAAGGAATGCAATCAAGTCAATCATGTTAGGGATACTACTAGCATGTTAAAAACATATTCTAATCATGTTAAACATGTATGGAAGACAAGTAATTCAAGTAGGTTTCGGGTTCTCACAGTTAAGTTTATGTGGACAGATGAGTGTGAGGCTAGTTTTCAAGAGTTGAAGAATCGGTTGGCATCGGCTCCGATCCTTACCTTACCATCTGGGTCAGAAGGATTCGTGATCTACAGTGATGCATCGTTAAAAGGATTAGGTTGCGTCATGATGCAGAACGGCAAGGTAATTGCCTATGCTTCCCGACAACTCAAGAACTATGAGAAGAACTATCCAACTCATGATTTGGAGTTGATAGTTGTGGTGTTTGCTTTGAAAATTTGGAGGCATTATCTGTATGGGAAGAAATGTGAGATTTATACCGACCATAAAAGTCTTAAGTATATGTTCACTCAAAAAAAGTTAAACATGCGGCAGCGAAGATGGTTGGAACTACTTAAGGATTATGATTGTACGATACTATACCACCCTGGGAAGGCCAACGTTGTGGCTGACGCGTTGAGTCGAAAAAACCAAGGGAGCTTGGCAGCTATGATCACTAAGGAAAGGAGAATTTTAGACGACCTTGAATCCTTAGGAATTGAAGTCAGGGTTCCAGGCGGTAAGGGACTTTTGACCGCAATGAGTGTGCAACCATCACTGTTAGAAAAGATTAAGGCAGGACAGGCTGTGGACCCAAAATTGATGAAAATCTCGAAGGGCCTCGAAGAGGGTCGTCATTCAGATTTCCTGGTTAGTATTGATGGAATTATACGTTTTGGATCCAGAATTTGTGTCCCCTCAGACCCATAATTTAAAGAAGGAAATCTTGGAGGAAGCACATAACTCGAGGTTTGCGGTACACCCCGATAGTACTAAGATGTACCGGGATGTGCGTGATACCTTCTGGTGGCACAACATGAAAAGAGAGATCGCGGAGTTCGTTTCCAAGTGTTTGGTATGTCAGCAAGTGAAGATCGAGCATCAGAAGCCAGGAGGGTTATTGCAATCATTGTCGGTGCCCGAGTGGAAGTAGGAACATATCACCATGGACTTTATGATAAGGTTGCCTAGGACCTTGAAGGGTCACAATGCTATATGGGTTATTGTGGACCAGTTAACCAAGTCTGCACATTTTTTGGCTTTTCGGGTTACAGATTCTTTGGAGAAGTTAGCAAGGATGTACGTTAGCGAGATTGTCAGGTTGCATGAGGTGTCGGTCTCGATTGTGTCAGATCGTGATACAAGGTTCACCTCCAAGTTTTGGGCTAGTTTGTAAAAGCGTTAGGTACGAGGTTGAGCATGAGTACGGCCTTTCATCCACAAACAGACGGTCAGTCAGAACGGACCATACATACACTGGAGGACATGTTGCGGACGTGTACTTTGGATTTGCAGGGCAGTTAGGATGATCACTTGTCGTTGGTGGAGTTCACATACAACAATAGTTATCATGCAAGTATTTGAATGGCACCGTACGAGGCTTTGTATGGACGGAAATATCGATCACTTACCTGTTGGGATGAAGTGGGTGAAAGGAAGTTTACAGGACCCAAGTTAGTTCAAGCTACATCGGAGAAGGTGCAGTTGATCAGAAAATGACTTCTTATGGCACAGAGTAGGCAGAAGTCGTATGCCGACAACCATCGTCGTGGACTTGAATTCGAAGTGGGGGATCACGTGTTTCTAAAGATTTCGCCCATAAGAGGAGTTATGAGATTTGACATTAAAGGTAAGTTGAGTCTGAGGTTTGTTGGATCATTTGAAATACTCGAGCAGGTGGGAGAAATTGCCTATCGACTTGCTCTACCACCTACACTCTCCGGAGTTCACAATGTGTTTCATGTGTTGATGTTAAGGAAGTACATGTCAGACCCTAGTCTAGTGATTGTCTGTGAACCCTTATAACTCCGAGAAGATTTGAGCTATGATGAACAACCTGTCCGAATTGTGGATCGGAAGGACCATGTTTTGAGGAAGTGGACTATTCTTTATGTAAAAGTACAGTGGAGTAACCATACCGAAAGGGAAGCCACTTAGAAGCTCGAGGAAGAGATAAGAGAGAAATACCCTGAGCTATTTGTTTGACCAGGTACGACAAGTTTAGAGGACTAAACTTATTTAAAGGGGGTGAGAGTGTAATATCCTTCATTTTTTTTGTATTATTATTATTTTTATATATAATAATTAGAATAAATGATTTGGGAATATATTGGTTTAGTGATCTTGGGCACCACGACTTAACTACTCTCAACATTTATGGTTTCGAGCAAAGGTATCATATATATAATTAAGTCTTTCAAGGAATTAACGGTCTATGTCCCTCATCTTGGGATGACATTTATGGTTTGGCCTAATTTGAATGAAATCGATAATTGGGCCTTCTTTAACTTAATAGCAAGACCACATAATTATTGATACACAATTTGGGTTGTTTAGAGATTGGGCTTGAGCCCAAGTCAGGTTGCCCTTTGGAAATAATAATGATGATGATGATGATGATGATGATGATAATAATAATAATAATAATAATAATGATAATAATAATAATAATGATAATAATAATAATAATGATAATAATCATAATAATAATAATAATAATAATAATAATAATAATGATAATAATAATGATAATGATAATAATAATAATAATAATAATAATAATAATAATAATAATAATAATAATAATAATAATAATAATAATAACAATAATAATAATAATAATAATAATAATAATAATAATAATAATAATAATAATAATAATAATGATGATGATGATGATGATGATGATGATGATGATAATGATAATAATAATAATAATAATAATAATAATAATGATAATAATAATGATAATAATGATAATAGTAATAATGATAATAATGATAATAATAATAATAATAATGATAATAATAATAATGATAATAATGATAATAATGATAATAATAATAATAATAATAATGATAATAATAATAATAATAATAATAATAATAATAATAATAATAATAATAATAATAATAATAATAATAATAATAAATGTAATTACTACTTGCAATAAGTTTAGTAAATTAGGGGGAGGCAGGGGGTTCCTTGTTGCCGCCGTTGAGGAGAAACGGAAGATAGCTCTTTAAGCCGTAGTAATGAAGAAGGTGAAGAGGGCTGCTCATGGTGGGTATAAAAGGGGAGCATTTGTCCCTAGTTCAGACATTCATAAAACGAGGAAACCAGTTGAGAAAGTAAATTGGAGGGAGAGTGCACTGAGGAAGATTCTTCGAAATCTCAGAGTTAAGGTAACAGGCGGACCTCCGATCCACCGGCAGACGAAGTCGCGAGAAGGAGGCGTCGATTTAAGGTACTATGTTGACCTTCGATATTTTTTTCTTCTGAATTTGTATTTTTTTTTAATTATAGAAGGCTAGGAGATTTGGTTACCTGTTTAAAGAGTAAAGGAGGAAGGCAAGTAGGTTCAGGAGGATGAGTTGAAATTGAGTTAAACATTTGTTGTGTGTTAGAGCTTTAGAGGGAGTATTGGAAGAGGTTCTTCTCAAAATAATTAGGGAGTAGCAGGGGAAGGTGTGCGCCGGAGTAGCAGAGAACGAAGATGAAAAAAAAAAGGAAGGAGAAACAGAGGCAGTGAAGGAAGGAGAGGTTATGAAAGAAAGAAAGAAAATGGGGAGAGAGAAAGGGAAGAAAGGAGAGTTAGTCAACCAAAAACAAAAAAACAAAAACAAAAAGGGGGGAAAAGGGATGGTGAGGTGACGGGTGGCAGGAATTAAAATGAAGGGGGAAATTGGGGTGTACTATGTAAAGGAACAAAAAAAATAAAGGAAAGGGAATTTGGGGTTTTTAGTTAATTGGGTGGTGGAAGTGTATTTTGGATATTGTATTGACCCACTAGCAAGTTGGTTCCTAAACGGAATAAAATAAAATAAAATAAAACGAAGTTATTAAAAAGTAAAATAAAATTAGTTTAATTACTTAGATATTAGTAAAATGTTGTTTAAAATAATTTAGTTTTTTTTTTGTATTGGATGTTATATTTGGGCAAGTACGAACAGTTGTGACTAACACGTACAAGCTAATTGTTCACTACTTTTCGGTAAGGGATTATACTTCATAAGTATTTTGATCATCCTATTTTATTCGATAGGTTTTCATTATAATTTTATTGCCTTAACGTTTCTTGTAAACGCATGCTCGGCACTCGTTGATATTTGCTTTGAATTCCGTCGAACCTATTTTTGTTCATACTCGAAATTGGTAATTTTTGTAACACTTGTGTGACTTTTTTTGAAATATCAATTCATTGGAAAATGGATTTCATATATATTTTTGGACGTCTGGTTTTATTGGAACTTCCTCGTGATCACTAAGTAAAATAAATTGTTACGTGAAATATGTAACATTAGTGAAACGATGAAATTATTTAACACCACTGAACTAGTGGTGAGGTTATCCAAATATACCTTCAGGCCCGTTGGGGTAGTCAGCTGGGTCGAATTGACCACTTAAGTGATCATGGAATCTATGTGTGCTCCTTGTTTCCAACCGATATGGGACGGTTGACGGCAATTGGATATCTCGTATTTGTTTTGAGCCTCATCTTGGAATTCCTGATTTGCGTTGTATTTTATTTTACCATTTCTACATCCGGTTGATGCAATTATTGGTCTTATTAAAGATATTTGACTTTTTGGCGAAATATATTTCTTGTGGTCAACTCCTCCTTAGAAACCGGATGGGTGGTATATAAACTTGTTGGGCATTGTTCACTCACCATTTTCTACTTTTCTTCAAGTCGTAAGTAAATTTGAGATCCTTTTGAGCTCGGGTGGACTATGTGAAGGGTGACTCGTGCAAGAATAAATTCCTTAGCTTTGACGTTCTGTTATGGTTATTAAAGTAAACAATTAATTGTTTTGGGATTGGTGGAGACAGTTACATCTTAGGATTTGTAATAGACTTCAAAGTGTTTTGGTTAGAGAAATTGTAATGTTTTATATTGGATATTTTGTGGATTTGTATTTAGTAATGGTGACGTGGGCAAATTGTGGGACCGCGATGTCGATATCGAGTTTGGGGCGTTACATATATTGTCATGTTCTAGAGAGAGAAAGAGAGAAATAGACACCATGGAGCGTGGCCGACGTGTAGACAACCTGGTCGGAAAGATTACTGGGTAGAGAAGACTCACTTCGGTGAAGCAGTGATGGGGTGGGAATATGTGAGGGAGAGCGAAGGCAAGGCTTGAATATGAAACAGTGAAGTGGGACTGTCAGTCTCGTCGTCGCCGACACACACACAGGCACACAGAGTGGCATCAGAGATGGTCAACCCAAATTTGTGATTTCTAAGTATAATTTAGATATGGAGATTCACTTTTGACCCTTCAATTATTAACATTTGCTAGTAAAATCTCTTTACATTAGTAATGACATTTCAGTCTTTTCAAATTCAAAAACTTATGTCCAACAAAACTAACGACATCCATAGTTTAGACCAAATTGACACTTTTGATACTGTTATTAAACTGTGAAAAATGGTAGTAGAGTGAAGTTAGCGGAGTTTTGGAAATAGTAGGGTGACCAAATTAAGAATTAAGCCTAATTTTATTTATGCAATTTAAAAAAAAATTAATTTGATATCTAAATGAAACAAACCAACTCTCAATTTATAAATAAAAATGTACACATTTTATAAAATAAATAAATAAAATTTTGTGTGAAAAATGACTAAAAACCGGAGAAAAAGAATTATTGGCTTGCTAAGCTCCTCTAGAGCTGGTAGCATCATTTACTTCCCAAAGTGCCTTTTCCTATTTAACTACAAGAGATACCGGGGTATTTACAAAAATGGCCAAGTCAAAGATGACTTGGTCATTTGTAACCTCACTTAAAAAAAAAAAACTTTTTTATGGCCTGATTTATCGATAAACCACTGATAAACCACGATTGATTTATCGGTCAATCAGTAAAAATGCACCCCCTTAACATCCGAAATCACTTGTTGACAGACCGACCACTTGGTCGATCAAGTGGTTTACCGTGGTTTATTGATAAACCAGTGTAAACAATTTGGTCGACAATTGGTTTATCAATAAACCACTAAAACCACTTGGTCGACCAACTGGTTTATCTAGTCGACCACTGGTCGACCAAGTGGTTTATGGTTAAAGGCTATATATGTTCATCAACCAAGTCAAATGACCGTATTTGACTAATGCCACAGAGGTACCTATGGCTCCACCATTGTTTTGAAGAATCTGCCCTTTACTACCCCATTGATCCTTTGTTGTAGGTGCTCAAGAGGCAGAGAAACCCCAAATTCGTGAGTTTGGAATTTTCCAATCTTTACTCTAGTTTTGGGTTCTGTAAATCTAAGACAAATTCAAGTTCACTACTATTACACTTGAAAAACTTGAGATGTGTATGTGAAGTAAAGTGCTTGGACTGAAGCCCAGTCCAGTCGACTGGACGTTTCTTCGGTTATTGTGGGCCGTCCCTCATGTGCCCTAATGGCCTCGTAAAATAAAAACAAAACCTAGGTCATAAATAGTTTAATGAAATCTTCATTTCATTGCGTCTCTCTTTGAGTCTTGAAGCTCAGAACATTCAAAGGTTTGTTATGTTTAAAGTTGCAGTCTTTTTAGGGTTCTCTTACTTTCTTGTTAGGATTTTGTTATAACTGTTTAATTGCATGACCATTTTGCATCCTAAGCATAGATATAAAGACTTAGAATAGTTTGAATAAGCACAAGTACTGAGGATCTTAAATTACTAAGTTTTCAGATGCCTTCTATTTCGACGTGCTAAATCAAATGATGGAATCCGCTTTGCAGCTTAAAAATTGATTCTGTTTTCTGCTGCCTGTAATGCCCTCACATTGTCTGATGAAATGCTTTTTTGCTTAGGTTAATTCCGTTTGTCCTTTTCGGAAATATTGTATTGATTCTTGAGCATATAGCATGCCCTTTGTTCGGTTTTACGCGAGTTATAAATTCAAATGATAAGCAATGCCATTGCATAGTTTTTTCATGGTGCAGAACGATTAACTGTATTGTACTTAATTTTACCCTCCGGCCTCCACAGTCCACACTGCTTTAACCATCTTGGGCATGCTCAATCTGTTTTGGCAACTCTAAAAATACTTGTATATCTCTTAATTTTTAGACTTTCTAAATGATTCATTGATTATTTATTTATTTTTTATGATTTTAACCCCAATCATGTCCAGGGCTGATGGATATACATAATAGAATCACATTAGCATAGACACATGTTAGCCTTTTAATGTGCAAATGTGGTTGTATTGTTCTATCCATATTCCTAAGATTATCTCCTGCTTGGGCACTTTGGTTTTGATCAAGTTTTAAGCACATGGTTGTGTTTTTCGACCATGCTGAGCTCTAAGATTCATGATTTTTGATAACACTGAACCAACAATTTTATTACAAGTATGTGGTATGCATGTTTCAGATATGCTAGGTGGTTAATGGAGCTGCTTTTGTTATCTTAATACTCTTCTATGGCAATGGAACAGAAAATGAAAAAAAGAAGAAAAGAAAAGCAAGTAGATGTGTATATATCGGAATGGCATTGGTAATGCTTTGGTTGTTTTAATCGGTATGTTGTTCTGCTTTTATAGCCTTTTCTTTTACATTGTTGCTTGAAAATCATGATGATGAGATTGAATGTTGCTCTTGGATCACATGGATGTTGTACTCCTAGTTACATTCATTACTTCTATCATTTGGACAAAGATTATATCATTGAAGTGCACATTTCTTCAGAATATTGCTCATATGTATCAACTTCATTATCGCCTGTGATAAACTTTTGGAATCAGGGACATTATCTTATTAGCCTGTGATAAACTTTTGGAATCAGGGACATTATCTTATTAACTTGCATTACGATGAAGGTTTCAGTCTAAAGATATGTGAATACTTCTTTGTTACTTCTGCAGTTCTTTAGATTGATTTGGTGACAATTCAGATATCATTACTCTAATTTGTCTGCCCTGACAGCGTTAGCTGACCTTTTTGTACAAAAGAAGATATACCGATTCTTAGTTAAATGTTAATTTCTCATCTGTTTTTCCTGGCTGTTTGTTTTTTTTCCCATCTCTTGTTCACCCTATTGGAGTGTTCCTTCCATCCTTTGTGCTGTTTCTCTTCTTGTTAGAAAGGATAATTATTGAATATATTGATGTTTATTTGTGTTGGAAACATTATCCTTCCTTGGACCCTGCATGATATCTGTTGCTTTTGTCATGCATGCCATAAGCTCCAGTACTGACCTGCTACTTCCCAGTGGACTTAAAATTCATGATTATAAGTTTTCTACTCTTTCAATCAAGACCCCTTGGGAATGCTGTTGCGATTATGTTATAAAATCTTATTTGTCGAGATCCCTCACTAACACACCACGATTGAAGTCGTGTATGTTGTTAAGTTTGTCTTAAATATTCTAACAGTTTAAGTCTAATATAAAGATTAAACTTAAGTTTCAGATTTATTCATTCTCTAGTATATACGGTTTGATCAAATTACTGTTATAGCACAAGTACTTAGCATCTGTGACCTCAAGTTCTGCAGATGGCTATTCTTTCATTGTGCAATATTAAATGATGGGATGCGCTTTGCAGCTTGAACTTTATCTGTTACTGCTGCCTGTAATACCCAAACAATCTTTTCATTTACTCTTTGTAGCTGACACCATACAAATTTTTGTTAATCATTGTTTCTTTCTCTTTGCTTTCTACACTTGGTTAATCGTAAGTGCAATATTAAATGATGGAATGGAATGATAATTGTAGTGCGCCAAATGAACATTTATGTATTGGGTTCTAACTTTCCATGGGTTGTTTGATCATGTTGTAGACAAGGCAGATTTGATGAGACAGGATAAATGGGCTTACCTTAATCCAAGTTGAAGGTGCTTAATGGACATTGGCCTCTCGGATGCTTTAGTTTTTAAAGGAAAGACCTTTACAAGGTGCTGATGATGTGGGCCGGCTAGTTGTATAGCTAAGTCCAATGTTAATTGATGGTGGAGAATAGGCTTGATAATTGTAACCTATTACCTATTAACCCATTCAAACCCAATCTAATCCATTAATATTTTTGGGTTGATGCAGATAACTCTTGTTTTGACATATTAATATTAACGGGTTGGGTTGTGTCGTGTTAAAATGGGTCGGACTTGTTGTTCATTTCGCCCCGTGACTTTTTATGTTATAGATTGATGTTTTTGAGAGAAAATTTTGGGTTGAGACTGGTCGGCATGCTTTAACCCATTATCCGTTTTTATCCGATCCATTTTGTTCTAATCTATTTTAACCTGTTTGACATTTGGATTTTAACGGGTTTTGACATGTTTTAGCTAATTAATCATTCCAATCCAACTTAAACTTAACCATCAATCAGATCTAGTGGAGAATAATACTCGCCTAGTCAAATTCTAGGGATAATGGCTGACCAATCAGTTCCTCCGACAATTCTCTTTAACTAGGATAGTGAAAAGAAAAAGAGTTTTGGGGAAATATGACAAATCTTAGTGAAGGATTCGTTGCAAGAGTTGTTTGGGACTGGCGAATGGCGAATGGGGAATGGCGAATGGCGACTGGGACTGTGACTGGGAGGAACCCCAAAACCCCCCTAAATTAGCGAAATTAATGTAGCATGCTGCATCGATGGATTTGGCGTGACATCTTTCATATTGGGATATTTGGATTGGAACAGCCGCCGAGGCAACTTTCGTGTTCCCATTATGACAGTAGCCTGCATGCTGCTTGCTTTCTTTTGGAAAGCCATTAACTTTGGCTAGTAGTAGTACACTAGTAGGCTGTGGTCCTTTCTTTCAACTATTCATAAAGTCTTTTTAAGTCTTCAAACGGTCCCGGCACCACTGAACCGCCTATTTAGTACTCCCTTGTTCGAGAATGGGAATATATATGTTTTTTAATAAAATATTATGGTCTTAAAATAAGTATTTATTTTTGTATAATTTTATATATAACCTTGATTAACTATCACGTCGTTGTACCCACCTATAATGGTATTCCCTCCGTTCTTAAATAATCATTCTAGTTAATCCGGTGCATAGTTCAAGAAAAAATAATTGATTATTTATATTAGTTTAATGTGTAGTTTCTTTTAATGTTCATGTATATATGGTTCATAATTAAAGTAGGGTGAAAAAGTAAGGATAAAGTGGTAAAAATGATTCTACTAAAAAGGTAAGTTTCAAACTAGACAATTCTTTTGGGATGGGCGAAAAAAGGAAAGAAGGACGATAATTTAGAGACGAAGGGAGTATAAGATTATTTTTATACACTAAAAGACATTAAAAATATGGGTTTGACTATTTATACCCTAAAGTTTGTTTTTTACACCATATTTCTTTTAGTTAGATGTTATATCTTGTGCTAAAAATTACAAAAAAAAAAAAAAAAAAAAGATGTGAAGAGCAATTTTTAGGATGTAATTAATTCTACCCCTAAATTTTTTGTGTACACCATGAAACTTTTAAGTAATTTTTGTGAAACACTTATAGTTTGACACTTATTTTGAGGCTACTACTATAGGGAGTATTTTTTCCCTGCCATTTAACCGCAATAAATACCCATCTCCAATTATATACACAGACAGCCAACTGACCCATTACTATTGAAATTGCAGCTTTAAGTACATGAACAGTGAAGAATTGAAGGGTGAATCAAATTAAATTGAATTAAATTAAATCTTAGCTCATGAATATCTAAATAAAATAGAATTTAATTTTTATTTGATTTGGTTTAATTTAAATCAATTTAAGCTATAAATCAAAACCAAATTAAAAAATTAAAACAACCTGTCATGACATAAAACTACAGTGTTTTGGTCTTTAAATGCATTAAACGACAATATTTCAAACAGAAAAATTCAAAAAAAAAAAAATTGTGGTCGACAAGTCCTTCATGCGCCTAACAATGGAGATGACATGCTTTCTGTGTGTCACCTTCTAGTTGGTTCGTGTAATTTCGTAATTATCTACTTTTTGAGTATTTTTTGTATTAAAAAATGTTCTTATTTTTTTTAACTTCACATTTTTATCAATAATAAATAAATAGGGACATGTTTGCCTTATTTGGACAC
This sequence comes from Codonopsis lanceolata, assembly GCA_013146195.2. Taxonomy (NCBI): domain Eukaryota; kingdom Viridiplantae; phylum Streptophyta; class Magnoliopsida; order Asterales; family Campanulaceae; genus Codonopsis; species Codonopsis lanceolata. Next base: position 118,459,544 of record CM028379.1, on the reverse strand, counting down.
CAAACAAATTTTTTGGGAAATTTGATATTTTCTCATTTCTCTCCATCCTTTCTCTCTCTAAATTTCATATAATTAACCCTTTTTCAATTTGTTTTTATTAACTAAATTGATACTTAAATATTTTAATTGTTAGTATTACAAATTATTAATATTATTGACAGTATTGTTAATTGATTATTATTGTCATTGTATTTTCATAATTTGCATTACAGTTATTGTACTATTGTCGTATTTTCCCTTTTAATCGTTGTATTTCTATTTAATATTTAAATTATTATAGTTATTTTTAATTTATCAATGAATATTAATATAAATATTATTCGAATTATAATAAATAAATTATATTTCGAATTTAACATTATTATACTATAAAAATATTGAATTATTGTAGTTATTTCAAATTTAATATTATTAAAATTAATAATTTAGAATTATAAAAAAATATTATTATAATTATAAATAATTAATTATTTTGGATTTAATAATTTCTGCAATATTATTATTAATTGTTAATATAAATTGAAAGAAAATATTAAATTAATGTAAATAAAGATGGTGGAGTATGTAAAATTGTTAAAACTAAAGATAGTAGGGTATGAAAAAATATTGGATTATGTACCACTATTGTATGAGTTTTTTTTTATTTGAATCAAATGAGTATTAAATTAATTATTTTATTAATTTTTAATAGATTGTGTCTGATTTAAGTTATTTGATTCAAACGGTTGTTCATGCTCATACAACAACTAAATTTATTTTAAAGGCATCCAGAGCCTGAAGTTTTTGTACTAGTAGTAATCTTCGAGCCGGGTAGATTCATGGGGGCAGTAAGGCTCTTTCTACCAGCTAATCTGGATATTATTAAAGCAGTGCTCAAATTCTGCTATTAGTAATTACCTCTTTCTTAATTGAAGATTGAAGCAACTAGCAGTGCAAAGATGGTCGTTCCCCATTTCTAAGGCCTCGTACAACAAAGCTTTCAAATTGGAGAGCTTAAGCTCATTTTTTTACTATTTTATTACAAAAATGTCATTAAGCTCCTCAATTAAGCTCTTCAACAAAAATATCCTTACAACAATGCACAAATTTCAACACTTTTATATATATCATCCTCTTTATCCCCATTAATTAAATATTTTTATAGAAAAATGGTTAGAAACTTAAAAAAATCATAACTTTTTTTTTCTGATATCCAAATAAAACAAACTAAGTCTCTATTTATAGGTAAAATTTTAATCTTTAATTCATAAAAAAAAATAAAAAAAAAATAATTTTTATAGCCTAAAATTGGTTAAAAACAAAAATAGAGGAAAAGTAGAGTTGTTTTAGTCCACCTTGGAAACAGTGGAAAGGGAAGTGCAGCAAAGGTGTTCAGAAGCATGCAGGGTTGTCGGCGAGGAAAGTTTGCAAAACGGTTGAGAGTTTCGGTGACTTTTGTTATAAAACAATGTCGTTTTGGATGGAAAAAAAATCTGAAGCGGAGGAGCTTAAAAAGCTACTGAAATACCTTTTGTTTAATTAGGTAATTGTTTAGCTCCCTTGTTATTTTGCAAGAATCTGATAAGTATTTCTTAGGAACCTCTGTTATATGTAGTCTAATGATTCTAATGTATATATGAATGATGTTATTGCCGGGGAAACGGGTGCAAAAATAAAAGTAGTCGTATCAAAAAAAATGGAAATTAAGGAGAGTGAAAGGGTTGACTGTTGAGGCATCAAGTATTCACATTTTGTTAAAAAATGTTTTTAATAATGATTTAATGGTATTGATTTTTGGTATATATTGATTTCATAATGTCTCATTTCCCTGTGGAAGTTGTTGACTCATGAACCTCCCATTTTACAAATATTAGTACCTCCGTTCCATTTAAAAAGTTATCATTTGAAACATCAAAATATTAAACAAATATATTAATATTATTAGAGTTAATTATGATTATAAAAATATGTAAGTATAAATAATGTGATTTCAACATAAATAAAAAATAAAGATGAAATGTTATAAAATTATAAATATAATTTTAAAAAATAAACTTTTAAAATAAAATATTTCAAAATAATACATGGATTATTTGTCTAAAACATATAGGGTGGCATTGGGGATTTTGTTTTGGAAAGATAAAGATGATGCGAATGAGTTGGCAAGTAGTATATTGGAAGGATTGACGGAATATCAATTGGCTTACTTCGAAAGAAAAAGAAAGGATTAATTAGAGTGGGGAATGATATTTATGTTATATTGGGAGACAAGTGAAATTAAGATAAATTGATGCAGACACCGCTAGCTGTCCTAACCATGCTTTTAATGTCGTACTAGTCTTGTCCCACACCCACTCCCATCTCCAGGGATCGAAAACAAAAATACATTTATTTCTATTTCCGTAGTAACACCTTCACATCATTTTCCTTTCTTACTAATAATAATATTGCTACTTCACTCCTCCACTACCCACATAAATTGCTTCCTCATCTCCTCCCCCCTTTTATATTGAAGTTTTCTACTTTTTTTTTTTTGTCCCAAAATATAGAATTTGTTGTGGTGATGACTTTATAGTGATAACTTTGTTGAATGAATTTTTGATTGCGTGATAGGCATTTGTTTACAATTTGTTGAAAAACTTATGAGTCGTTATAATTATTTGTTAAAAAAACTTGAAAATTAGTATTCATATTTTTATGTATATTTCATAAAAGGATGAAATGAAGACAATCAAATATTTATTAATGAATAGTTGTCTTCATGTTTAAAAAAAAATCAAAAAAACTTAAAATTTTGGCTTTTTGGCTTTTGGCTTTTCAATGCATAAAGGGTGTTGTACCTTACTTATTGGTTTTTGGCTTATAAGCTGAAACAAACACTTTAAATATGACTTTTCAAAAGCCAAAAGTCACTCCAAATAAGCTGCAACAAACGAGCACATATACTCCCTCCGTCCCTAAATTATTGTCCTGGTTGACCCGGCGCACAGATTAAGAAAAAACAATTGACTTGATTATTTATATTGGTTTAATGTGTAGTTTCCTTTAAAGTCCATGTGTATGTGACCCATAATTAAAGTAAGGTGAAAAAATAAGGGTAAAGTGGTAAAAATGATGTTCTAAAAATGTAAGTTTCAAAGTGGACAATTATTTTGGGACGGACGAAAAAAGAAAGGAGGACGATAATTTAGGGACGGAGGGAGTAATATTTTGAGAGTTTTCATATAGATCAATAGAATATATTAAAAGATTAAACTGTTTTTATCTAAATATTAATGAAGTGTTTTTATATTATTGTTTAAAGAATCAAATATGAGTTACATAATCAATAAATATGAGTAGAATTAAAAAGAAAAAAAGAAAAAAAGAAAAAAGTTGATTAAAAATTATAAAGTGTCATCTATTTTAAAACAAAAAAAAACTCTTCTAAAACATCATATATTTTGAAATGGAGGGAGTTTATAATATCCAAATACCTTACGGTATTTATTTTTCAATATAAAGACTCAATTTTCAAAAAATATATTTTCAACCTTCAATCTTTTTACTTCACTCTCTATATATGTTAATAACTATCTTTACTGTTTATAGGCTTTCTTGTAAGAGTAATGCTAGAGCCACTTAATGAGTACTCAAATTTGTTCACCAAATGATGTGGTTTCCAATGTGTCATTTTATTTGACATTTTATGGGCTCCACTATAAGTTAAAAAGTTATGTTAATAATATGACACATAAGATGTCACATCATTTGGTACCTAAAATTAAATGCTATTAGAGTGGCCCTAGCATTACCCTTCTTTTAAATGTAACTAATTCTAATATTATACTTTAAACATTAATTTAATGTGCATGTAAAACAAAGAGACTCGAGCATATCAAAAGTCAGTGTTCATAGATATGGTGAGGAAAATGGGGGCCCGAAATTGGTCGACATCTTCTTTTTGTCAGGATATTTTCGTGCCTTCTATTGCTGGCAAAGATAAAAGGAATAATTACAAGCCGGTACATTTTTAAAAACATTTTTTCAAATGAATCCATCTATTTTTTACACATTTCTTTTAGGTACAATTTTGAGGCAAAAATACTTGTCTACCCTTTGCACTCAATAACATCGTGTTTTGGACCGTCTATTTCAACTCCCAGCCTTTTCCTCTTTCCCCATTGCCAACTCCCAAATGAATGCAAATTACAAAAATCTGAAATCCCCAAATACCAAATCTCCTCAAACCCCACTCCAACTCTCCTCCTCTTCCCAAATCTGAAATCCCCAATTCCGACCTCCCAGTTTTTCCTCCCTCAGTCCGACGGCGAAGGCAGCGCGCACGGCGGCAAGTCGGTAACAGCACGGCAACGTCGGCAAGGCAGTAGGCTCCAACTCGAAGTCTCGAACTCGCACAGGTCCCGTGACTCCCGTCTCCCTCTTGACAGTATGCAATAAGGCTTCACATTTTCGAATAAAAAGACCAGCAAAAAGAGAGAAAAAACAAAAGAAGAAGAATGACAGCGCAATAGAATAAGGTAGCGTGATTAAATAAGCATATCATAAAATTGTTCATAAGCTTGCAACCAGTTAATTTTGAGAAAATTCTAACCGATTTTGATGGAGGTGACACGAAGGCCGCAAGCTTTGAGAACGACACCGATCTTAGCGATTCGCCCGCCCACCCCTCCCGTCACCAATCGTACTTCATTCTCTCATCATTTGGTTCTCTATGGTTGGGCTTGGGGTTCTTCGTCCAGTGTGGGCAGCTTCAAGCGCCTGCCAAATGTTTGTGTTAATGTCCGAGCGGGAAAGGAAAAGAACGAATAGGGCTGCTAGGCAACACAGGATGATGGAAAAGAAAGAATAGGGCGGACCCGAGTCCGTAGTCAAGTCGCTCTCGAATTTTAATGGGTTGGAATTTTAATGGATAATTTGCACAGCCATGAAAGTAAAGAGTGATTTAGATCAATTGTTTGAGCTTTTGAATTTGATTTGTGAATTAATGGGTTTTTGATGCCGATTGATTTTCTGATGCCTGTGGTTTTCTGATGCCTAGCGATTGATTTCGATGCGATTGATTTCGATGCAGCATAATGGTGGGCATCAGCATTTTGGCATCAGCAATCTGATGCCAAAACTTGGCATCAGAGTTTTTGGCATCAGCAATAACGGTGGGCATCAGCAATAATGGTGGGCATCAGCATTTTGGCATCAGCAATCTGATGCCAAAACTTGGCATCAGTGCAATGATGCCTACAATTTTGGCATCGAAATATTTTTGGCATCATTAATCACGATGCCAAGGCTTCACATCGAGTTTTCATTAATGGCATTTTTGTCGTTTGGCGAAGCAATTTGTAGTTATATGAAATGTCCAAAAAATTGATGGTCCTAGATGAAAAGATGTTTTCAAAATTGTACCCACTTGAAATTCCCCCAAGATAAAACCCATCTTTATTTAATTGGGGCCTAGCAAATCAATTAATGACTGGCTTGTGCATGTAATGACCGGTATCTTTTGAGGACCCGCGTAAAAAGACAAAAATGGGCCTTTAATACTATAAAAATTCGATTTTTAGATAAATAATTTTGACTTTTCATTATTCAATTACTAGTTAAAAATGTATTATACTTACAAACTTATAAGAAAAAAAGGTAGTACTCCCCCGTCCTCAAATTATCTTGACGCACGGTTTAAGAAAATATATTTAACTGATTATTAATATTAGAATAGGGGTAATCTTTTCTAATAATCTTCGATTTTTAAAATGATGTGGCATCTTATGTGTCATATTATTAACATAATTTTTTAACTTATAGTTGAGCCCATAAAATGCCAAATAAGATGACACATTGGAAACCACATCATTTGGTACCCAAAATTGAGTGCTATTAGAGTGGCCCTAGCATTACCCAGCCTGATTTCCTTTAAAACCCATAAATATATGGTCCAAAAATAAATAAGAAAAAAAATAAGGATAAAGTGGTAAAAATGATATCTTAAAAAGAAAACTTTCAAAGAATACAATTATTTTGAGACGGATAAAAAATGAAAGTAAAACAATAATGTTGGGACAGAGGGAGTATTAAATAATTATTGAAAACGATTATTTTACACCGATTTAAATAATTTGCAACAAAAATAATATAATTCCTTTTCTTTTATTTCATTTTTGTTTTCATATGAATATTTTTTTGGTAAAATGTTTGACTACAAATTCAAGTTATAAAAAAACACACAATCAACTAATAAAGTTAAAAATTAAACAAATATAAACAATGAAAATAGTAGCCAAAGAGTATTGATCGTGAATATATAATTACACAAGTATATCAATTTTAAGCAATTTATATTTTTTTATAACCTAAATAAAAAAAATTGATCGTGAAGTAACATTTTAATTTTGATAAGTAAATTTAGTAGACCTAGAGTAAATAAAACTTAGATAATATGTTTGAATCAAACACAAATACAATAGTTACCATGTAAATAATTTACTTATCATAGAGAAATTGGTAAGGCAAAGGGCCCATCCTTTAAAAAATACTCCGTATAATTTTGAGAGAAATGTTAAAGACTTGCGCGAGGGGCCGAAGTGTCGTTACGGTAAAGGAAAAATATTGTTTGATAGCGACGACATTGTCATGATTGGTCCGGCATGTTCGACTTGACCCACTCCCTTAGTCCCTTTAGCGAGTGGCACCACCCTTTTACGGCCACCTGAGCTAGTTTGGACCACTCCATCCATGTTCTATTTTGGTCGAATTTTGGGTCCGTCTCCTTTTAATTATTTTCAACTTTTACATTATTATTTTTATTAAAAAAATAATCATCTGAAAAAAAATATTTTTTATGCGAAAAAACGATTATATCATTAATGAAAGAAAAATACGTGTCCATTAGACACGTGGTGCATCACAAATCTAAAATCGATGCATGACAATTCAGGCACGCCAAGCTCCCCTATATATTTTTGCATTGAGATTTATTTTACTGCATCAATTGTGTATTGGGATGCTTGGAATTTAGATAAACAAAGACGAGTACAAATTAGAGTCTCACATTGCATCACAACTGTACACTTCCCCATATTTATTCAAATCTCACATTCTTTTTTCTCCGTAACTTCCCAGGAATCGAACTCAATTAAATGTCAGAAAAATCTTTCTTTGTTCTTCAAGCTCATAAAAAAGAAAAAAAATTCAAGCATAGACAACTACAGAGCAAGAATGCAAGGGAGGGGGGGGGGAGAATCTTGAATCATTGGCAAATAACTTGTCACCAATAAATTTTCCTGAAAAAATCGTAAACTAAGGATAGCCTTCAAAATGAAATTTCTTGAAGACTTGCCAGAGAAGTCAGAAGACTTTAAAGAAAGACTCATAAGATCAATGACGATTCTGAGGAGACTATTAAAAGAAATGTTTCTCTTTCAATTGATGCAAACCAACTATGGAACACCAAGAGGGAGACGAAGTGATCGGTCTCAAGAAAAGGAAGACGAAAGATTAAGCATTATTGAAATAAATTTACGAAAGTTGACTTACGGTTAAAAAAGGAGATACTAAGAGATTAGATATTTGAGAAAAGTGAATCGACCTGCAATTTGTCATTTTATTATTTATGTTACTTTTCCATCAGTTAGCCTTATTTTTAAACTTTCCTTATATTGTGTTTTCTCTTCCATTTAGGGTTTCTTTATTACTCACTCCATCCTTGATAATGTTTCTATTTCTATTTTTGGATGTACCAATTAATATTCGTGAAGACTTTTTGATGTACTTGTTATCAACCATTTTTTCCAATATATTCTCAAAACTTTATTAATATTTAACAAAACACATCCTAGAGAAACCTAACTATTTAGAATAGTCGGGGGACTCAATCTAATGCTAATCACTATTATCTAAAAACCAATAAAAATGAACATAATGAAAAGAGAGATGCAGAATCTTCCCGAGAGGAGTGTCTGTGTAAACAATAATTGGATGTGTAGAAAAATAAGCCCGAAGTTTCCGAGCAACAACAAGAAGCGAATAAGCCAACTTTTCTGCATTAAATTGGTGCCCTTCCATCGCGGTGAGGGCCTTAGAAACATAGTACACAGGCTTTTGGAGATTACATTCTTCCCTAACTAGGACGGCGGCTACAGCCTGCTTTGTGGCCGCGAGGTATACAAATAAGTTTTCGCCCATAACCGGGCTGCTTAACAATTGATGTTGTCCCAGGTACTTCTTCAACTGCTTGAAGGCCTCCTCACATTCAACCGTCCACTCGAACCCCTTGTTTCCCCGCAGGACCTTAAAAAAGGCAAACATCTCTCTACTGATTTGGAAATGAAGCGACCAAGGGCAATAATTCTGCCATTAAGCTTTTGGACGTCCTTAATGCACCGAGGAGACTTCATTGTGACTAGAGCCTTTATCTTCTCAGGATTCGCCTCAGTCCCTCTCTCGTTTACCATGAAACCAAGGAACTTCCCTGCCTTTACACTGAACACACACTTGCTCGTCTTGAGTTTCATGTTATTCTTCCTGAGGTTGCCGAAAGTTTCCTCCAAATCGACGGTATGATCATGCCCTTTGGATTTCACGACCATATCGTCTATGTATGCCTCAACATTTCTACCAATCTGTGAGCTGAAGACCTTGTTCACCATTCGTTGAAAAGTAGCTCCTGAATTCTTCAAGCCAAAAGGCATCATCTTGTAACAATAGAGGCCTCCCGCTGTTCGAAATGCAATCAATGTTTTATCATTCTCATTCATCTTCACCTGGTGATATCCTGAATATGCATCGATAAAGCTCAAGAACTCAAAGCCCGTTATGGCATCCACCAGCTTGTGGATGCGAGGGAGAGGATAGCAATCTTTCGGGCAGGCTTTATTGAGGTCAATGAAGTCCACACACATCCTCCTTTTCCCATTCGACTTTTTAACCATAACCACATTGGCCAACCAAGTGGGGTAATGAATTTCCTCAATGATTTCCGCGCTGAGCAACTTCTCGACCTCCTCTTTGATCGCCTTGTCCTTTTCTGTGGATTATACTCTAGGCAGTTGTTGAATTGGCCTAAAAGCTGGATCCATGTTGAGGCAATGAAATGCAATGTCCTCGCTAACCCCCTGCATATCTTCTGGCCGCCACGCGAACACATCCAAGCTGCTCTAGAGCTGTTTGATCAAATTAGCTCGAGTTTCAACCGAAAATGCCCTGCCAATCTTTATCTTCTGCTCGGGATAAGAATAATTGATAACAACTTCCTCAAGCTCGTCCTGGGCTGTAAACTCGAGCTCATCCCTCATCTAGAGCGTGTCACATTCCACCTTTTCCTCTTCCTCAGCCTGAGTTTCTGCCTTATCAAGCTGGTCCAGCTCCATATCTGTAGCCTACTCATCTTGTCCCCCCGACCCCATCGTCGCCAAAGGACAAGTAATATCCTCCGGGCAACGCCTCTCGCCCTGTGCCGAGTTCTCTCCAATCACCGCAATCGTCAAAAGACCTACAGTCACATGAGACTTCTCTTTGTTACTAATAATAACTTTCTGCTCGCCGTCCTCAAGAGTCAGCTTCTGCTTCTTCCTTTGAGTATCCCGAACATATTCCAACACTGCCCGGGGCTGACTCTTCAAGACCCCCACCTCATGATCTGTATAAAACTTGGCCCGTTGGTGAGGGATTGAAGCAACCATCTTAAATTTTCTCATGCTGGGCACCCCCAAAATTATATTGTAGGGAGATTTCAAGTCGATCACCATGAAGGTAACCTTATCCACCCTGATGCGAGTACCCTCGCCAATGAAAACTTCGAGCTCGACTGTGCCTTTAACCGACACCTTGTGATTAGTAAAGCACTCCAAGGTCCCTGCATAGGGTTTGAGGCATTCATCTTTCATCTCTAGGCCTTGGAAATAGGAATAATACATCACGTCTCTGCACGCCCCTGTGTCCACCAAAATCCTATACACGACCCAGCCATCAACCAGAGCAGAAACAATCAAAGACTGCTCCCCAGCCACATTACTCACCAATTCACTGCGAGTAAACTGTATCGACTTCTCCCCTGCTTGCAAAGTGGTCGGGAAATCCATCACCTTTGACAAGGAGTAAATTTGCTTGCCGAGCTGGGTGGCCAACACTCCTCTGTCGTATGCCCATAGTCATCATGATAGGCACACCTCTTGGTCCGGTAGTGAACATCCACTGTCTCTGGATTCATACGGGGAGCACGAGGAAACTCATCCCTGATTTTGTACATTATGTCTTCCCGTAATGTATTAAGCTGGGTGAGATCACCTTCTCGGAAAAACTCCCTTTGGCGGTCATACCGCGACTTATTTTTGTTATATCCGCCCCCTGTACCCTGGCCGCTATTCTTGGCATTGCTCCCAGAACCCCGAGCCTCGGTGTTTTCCTTCTTCTTCTCCCATTTTACGGTCTCACCCGTGCACCACTTCTGAGCCCGCATAAGAATTTCCGCCTGCGTCTTTGGCTCTCTCATACTCAGCTCCGACCTCAGGCCACCTTCACCCTCGAGCAAACCCGTTTCAAAGCATAAAGTGACCTCTTGCTCGGGCAAACCAGGAACTCCCTCAAGCATCTTAGTGAACCTTTCCAAATAGCTGGAAGTCGACTCATGAGCCCCCTGTTTAACCTTGGACAAGTCCGCCCTTGTCTTTGCAATAGCTTCCGATGTCCCAAAATCGGCCAAGAACTTTGCTCGTAAGTCAGCCTAATTATTGATAAATCTTCGTGGGAGAGCTCCCATCCAAGCCAAAGCCATTCCCTGTAACGAGCCCACAAAAGTTTGGATTTTCAATGCCTTATCCGAGCTCACCAGGCCGATCTGTGATTCAAAAGACATCAACCAATCCCTTGCCTTAGTTTTCCCTGCGTACTCTTTGATGTTGGGGAAGTTAAGACCTTGAGCTGGAGGAGCATTCTCAATCCAGGGGGCCAAAGGACTAGCTGAAGTGCCCAAAAATTTTTCCATCCAGGGCCTTGCCTTGCTCCCACGCTTCTATTTGGCGCTTCAACTTTTCAAACTCCTATATATTAACGGTTGTAGGCAAACCACCCACGGGGTGAGGTAGCGCCCCGGGCACAAGTGGGGCCTATGGGGGACCCATAGCTCTCATAGCTTGAGCTATGCCCACGGCCTGCACCACTTATGTCTGGGCCGCATCTGCTGGACCATTTTTCTGAACATTTTGCAGAGGCAACTCATGTCTGCCTCTGGAATGGTGTGACGGCTGAACCTGTGACCTTCCTGGCGAAGGTGTTCGTGGATGACAAGCATATGACCTCCTGGGCGATGGAGTGCGATGCTTGCGAGCATGCGATCTATGCGGAGACGGTGAATGAGGTCAGCGAGCATGACCTTCGGGGAGAGGGGGATTTTTGACGACGACGAGACTGAGCTGAATCCTACCCTACCCTTGGGCCCAAACAGGAATGAATACTTGGGGCAACCCTGTGACTGACTCGCATCTCTTGCTGGCTAAGCCCATTGTTCGACTCCCGCTCGCATAGTTGTAAAGGAATCTGAACCGGGTGTTGAGGATTGCTCCCGGATCGAGACATATTGGAGGCATGACTAGGAGCGGGAATGCTTGGAAGTGGCTCCACTTCCATTGGCAATGGAGGCTTGCCCATAGCAATTAACTGCAAGTTCAATTGGTGTATCTGCACCAAGTATATTGCCCTTTGGCGTAAAGCCTCTTCCCGGAATTCGTTAGCCAGGGCCAATAGTAGCAACGACACTCCTGGCCAAGGAATCCAGACCCCTTCGCTGATTGAGCTGGTGACAAGCATCATAGAGAGGTGAAGGTGGTAGGTTGTTATCAGCTTGAAGATTCATGCTGAGTGTGGCTGTGTGCACTTCCTCCAACTGATTTCCACCATTAACACCGTTCGCCGCCATGACTAAAACTGGTAATATCGTCAGAAAATAAAGTTGCACTTGCAAACGTTTCCCGGCAATGGAACCAACTGATGCGTGCAAAATTATCCAAGGACACACTGGGCTTCTTAAACTGGATATCTGACTTTCAATCTATCCAAAATCTTCAAAGGGCAACCCTAAAAGTCAAACACAAACAGTGAACTAGGTAGGGGCTTACCTTGCAAATGCTCTTCAGCGTAATAATTAGTAATCATTCAATTGAGTAAACAATTTGACAGAGTTTGGCCTTAGTCAAGAAATCACGTACCTCCCTCCCTTGATTGGAGGGGTTTTATAGCCTTCATAAAAAGTTGAATAACTCCCCGTTAAATGTCGGAGCGTGTTTGGCGGGCACATTAACTGCCACGTCCAACATAACGGCCTCATCCTGAATGTGGAAGCGAGTTTCTCGGAGGTAACTGCCCATGTTCAGGATGACCGTTACTTGCATAACCAAGCATGGTAAGCTTGCTCGTTGTACACTTGCCCGCTAGGTGCTTAGCCCCGAGCTCGTTGTACGCTTGCCCACTAGGTGCTTAGCCCCCAGCTCGTTGTACGCAACCCCCAGACTTCTGAGAAATAAATGTTCGGACTTCATATCATGATGATCAAAGTCTGGCCACTGCCCACTTCATAACTTTGACTTGAGCTGTGGAATGCACGTGTTTCGCTCATGACTAAAAAAAAATGTGACAAGCACGTGACTTATGTTTAGGCCTATTGGCCAAGACAGTTCAATACCATTTTTACGAATTATTTTTATATATTGATTTTGTTTGTAATTAATTATATGCACATGGACTCTGTCTGACTTATGAATAGCTTGCCAAGAAATTTGATTTCTACATTATTTTTGTGTAATATTTAATAGTTATATGGCTTTGGTAATCAATTAGTTATATGTCATTTATATGTCATTTCCGAATTTAATTCTCCAAATTAAAAAAAGTAAATTCAATTGGAATAGTTTCTGTCAACATCATTAAATGACATTTCTCAAATTCAATTTCAAAAATAAAAATAAAAAATTGACATAAACAGAACATAAGTGATTTCATTTTTCAAAAGTGAATTTTGGCGGGAAATTTCTAAAAATTATGCACTTCTGTTTTTATATATACTATGACACAACCGTGTAATGCACGGTTCAATATTGATATAAATAAAGTTATATAAAATTTTAATGATAACCATATATCTGAATAATTATATGAAAAATCATGAGTTCAATATGCATATAAAATAAATTATAGAAAATTATGTTAATAAAAACAATAACCTTTTTAACATAGTTTTAAATTGATTTCAAAGTAACATGTCTTTGACCAAAACAGTTTACTTTGTACAATAAAAATTGAAGTTAATCATATAAAATTGTAATTAAAGCACTCGTACGATGCACGAAGCCTATATTCATATCAATACAATAGTAAAAACTTTAGTGCTAATAAAACACACAAATTATTGCAACATAAAGATTATGAGTTCGACATGTAGAATTGAATATCATAATCTTGTAACATTACAATTAATATTATTTTGTTTGGCTCTCATGTAGAGTTCAATTAAAAAACTAAATGTATAAATAAAATTAATAGAAATAAAAAAATTAATGAAAATCAATAGTATTTAGGTTTTAAAATGTTTTCCCTTTGGAGAAAAAAATCAATTTATAATTTTATATAATAAAAATATTATGAATTTCAGTTCAATTCAAGTTCTAATATTTTTTCTGGATATAAACAATAAAATTTACATTGAAGCCCATAATTCCAATTCTAAACAAAGGAATTGAGGTTCACTTTCTCTCATTCTCTACCCTGGAGTCTCAACAAAATTTAAATTCACTGATGTGTTTTCCGTATTAAAAAATGATATTAAAATATATACAAATAAATATATATAAATAAAAGTTACATTAATGTTAAAAAAAATTGATAGCGCATATAATATCAGACAAATGACAAATTGTTTGTGATATACTAACATGTTTTGTCATAAAACCTTAAAAACTACACTTTTCAAAATTGGTAATTTTTACAAAATAATTCAAGTGTTATAGTTCAATTTAAAAATCAAACATAAAGAAAAAATAATTAAAATAATATATAACCACGGAAAATAAAATGTAGGAGATAGGTTAAGGAAAATGAACTAGAAATTCACACAATCGATGGATAGACATCGAAAAATTTGGTTTAAACAGTGCTGTGGATAACTTTTGGACCGCGACTCGATAAACACTCATAAAACCACGTTTTTTAGTTGATGTATATATATAAAAAAACACTTTTACCCTAGTTTCACCACACATTGCAAGAAAAAATTACGCATTTTTTTCAGCAATGGCGAACCTCAAGGTTACCACCTAAAGAAAGTCCGGCAACGGAAGCTATGACCATCGACTTACCGAAAACTTGTTGGTATGTTCATGTTTCCAAAAATATTTCAAAAACTTCGTTTAACTTTAAAACTCGTTTATTAATTTTAATTCATGATTTAGTTCAACTAACAAACAAATTCGATCTGAATGTTGATTAATTTCATCATTATCACTTTTTTTATATTTAAATTTTTTAACATGTATAAGTAACTAAAAAAATCAGAAATTATAGGATTTCTAATTTTTTACATGTAGCTAGATGTCTCAAAAAATTGGTCATATCTCGATTTATAGATTTTTTTTACAATAATAACTTTGGTTATCATGAAATAGAGAAAAAATTGTCAGATTTTGGTATTATTATTAATTGATTGTCTGTGAATTAGTTTTACTTTAAAGTGTGTGTATATGATTTAGTTTCAAAATCATTGTTTTATTCCATATTTATTTTTCCTAGCCTGTATATTGATGCAAAGAAATTAACAAAAAAAAAACTTGGTTTTGTTATCTCTCATGTTTCTACTATGCATATTTTTCGTAATATACTAAATAAGAATGTGAAGAGGTTTTGGAATCATTTATCCAATCAACCATAATAATTACATTTTATATTTTCAATTTCCAATGTAAAAAGTGGCTTATATATAAATTAGAAGTGTTTCTAAAATTGGAAAGTCACTTTTGACGGGAACTTTCCAAATCTTGTTCCTCTCCTTTTATATATGTATAGATATAGTTAGCTGTCTCAAAAAATTGGTCATATCTCGATTTATAGATTTTTTTTACAATAATAACTTTGGTTATGATGAAATAGAGAAAAAAATTGTCAGATATTGATATTATTATTATTAATTGATTGTCTGTAAATTAGTTTTATTTTAAAGTATGTGTATATGATTTAGTTTCAAAATCGTTGTTTTATTCCATATTTATTTTTCCTAGCCTGGATATTGATACAAAGAAATTGGCAAAAAAAACTTGGTTTTGTTATCTCTCATGTTTCTACTATGTATATTTTTCTTTATATACTAAATAAGAATGTGAAGAGTTTTTGGAATCATTTATCCAATTAACCATAATAATGACATTTTATATTTTTAATTTCCAATGTAAAAAGTGGCTTATATATAAATTATAAGTGTTTCTAAATTTGGAAAGTCACTTTTGGCGGAAACTTTCCAAATCTTGCTCCTCTCCTTTTATATATGTAAAGATTATTTTTACTAATCACAACACACACACACACACACACACACACACACACACACATATATATATATATATATATATATATATATATAAAGTCTTTTAAGTCAAAATTGTATAATAGTCTTCATAGTTGTGAGATAGAAAATATATGTGCTTATTGATTTGATACAAATAAATGATTATGTAAAAGTAATAAAAAAAATCAAATACTTTTATTAAAAATTATGTAAGCTATCAATTAAAAAAAGCATATTAAGCTAATGAAATAAAATGGAGTAGCAAATATTAAAAAATGTATATTAAACTTGAGTAGACTTTGTTTTCTTTTTTGTCTTACCAACTCTTAATTTCTATCTAAATATTCATACTAAAATTATAAATAACAATCAAATATTATTTAAACCAAATGAAATGGGGCAGCAAATATTAAGCTAATGAAATGAAATAGAGCCAACTGTTAATTTAATAAAATGAAATGAAGCAGCAAATGAAGAGGGTACAATACAATATGTTGATGTATTTTCGGTGCAATTCTTGACAAAATACAAAAAAAATAGTAAAATTTTAAAAACTTATATTCATTATAATTATAAATAACAATCAAATATTATAAATCTAAAACAAAATAATAAATACGTTCATCATAATCAATAATTTTTATGATTATTTGTTTATATTTATATTAAACTTTCAAAATAACTTTCAAAAAGTAATTTAGCCTATTGTTAACAAGCCTTGGCGTAAACAATTTGATCTAAGTTTGATTCTTGGTAACATTAAGTTTCATATGTATCTATTATTATTTTTACAGAGGTTGCCAGTGGCAGTGGGTGGTGGTGGTTGCTGGAGGTGGGAAGTGGCGAAGGCAGGCGGTGGTGGTGACATTTGTAGATAAACCTAATGGTGGTGGTTATATTATACGTATTAGTGGATAACGTTAATGGATAGCTTGGTTAAAACTCATAATTATAAATTTTGTTATTGGTCTTTAACGGATGTATCGGATTAACATTCACTTAAGTTATTAAGTGTTAATGGATATCATCTAATAAATCTTTTATAATAGATATAATGGATAACCCAATAGATAAGATACAATTTTGCCACCCCTAAATCAGGATATTGTACACAATTAAGTTAATTAAAAAAAGGCCAAAATATGAATAAAACCCCAAAGTAACCACTCAATCCCATAATGCCCCCTAATGTTAAAATTTTCCCAACTTCATACACAATCTTACTATTTGTCCCAGTTAGGACCCTCCCGTCAATGATCGTTAGAAATGCTAACGGATGAAGGGTTATTTTGGTCATTTGATTCGGGGGGCAAAGTGGGATTTGGTTATAATTCATCATTTAATTGATATTTAGGATATTTTAAGTGAAAATTGGTTTTATAATTCAAAATTATTTGTAATTATTAAAAAATATATAATTCAAAATTATTTTAAAAATTAAAATATTAATAATTGAGCTAGACCTAAGATCAAGCACTTGGAGTGCACCAAGACGTTGACCCAACCAATCCGTAATTAACTGGCAACCTAAATCCCGACGAATTAAATGAAACTAAAAGCATTAAATTGGCTAAAAATCCACAAATTGTGGATTGCCACGCCCAACCCGAGTTTGCCTCAACCCCGACAAGTTAATGCCAACAACTGGCACACAGTCCAGTTTACAACAAAGAAGGAGAAATAATATATGATTCACGTTGAAGAAAATGAAATTCTAGAGAGAAACGTGAACCGATAGTTTCCGGCGATGGTTAAGCCGTTGGCACATTCCGCCGATTTCTCCATAAAATTGAAGTGTCACCCGTAAAGAATCGATTCCACGGGTATAATGAAGAAATTGTGAAATGGGTACTGCGAAGGGGGAGGGGCGAGGACGATTTTCTAATCCCGAAAAATAAGTTTTTGACAACACGTGTTTTTCCCCACTCCCATCCTCTTTGTTTGCTCTCTTTCTTTCTTTCTTTCCTACTCCATAAACAAACATTTCTAGAGAGAGAAACATACAGTGGAGTATGAGAGAAAGCGTATCAGTATCTATGTGCGCATTGACGGGAGAGAAAGATTTGTAGATAGATGTTTGTATTGCGAGGATTAAAGAACCTGTTTGGAGCTCGATCGACAGTAAATTAAGGTTGCGAAATGTCGGAGGAGAAGTCGCGGACGGCTTTCGGTTGGTTGGACAAAGTGAAGCGTAAAGTAGTAAGAACGAGAAAAAGGGACATGGTGATCTTCACTACTTGTTTACTTTACAAACCTTTCTGCTCCACAATTTGAGATATCTAGGTTAATTACTGTTAATTTTTCTAGGTTAATGGAAACTGGTTTTTGAATTTGGGTTTTGCAAGATTGGGAGGGAGGGGGGAGGGAGGGAGAGAGAGAGAAGAGGGCGTGAGTTATGGTGTGCTGGATTGCTAATTCGACCTGGATGGGTTGTCCTTGTCGCCGGTTGTCCAGGGAGGAAAACAGGGATTCGTCTTTCCAGAAATGAAGTATAACCAAATCCCACTTTGCCCCCCGAATCAAATGACCAAAATAACCCTTCATCCGTTAGCATTTCTAACGATCATTGACGGGAGGGTCCTAACTGGGACAAATAGTAAGATTGGGTATGAAGTTGGGAAAATTTTAACATTAGGGGGCATTATGGGATTGAGTGGTTACTTTGGGGTATTTTTCATATTTTGGCCTTAAAAAAACATTCGAAAAATGGAAAGGAAACACTACAAGAACGTTCGACAATAAGATAAGGAACTTTTCAGAATGTCGGTAGTAGTATAGATGCATACCTAAAATCTATTTTACAAGATCACCAATTCAACTGTGGATTTGATACTACTTGGTTGTAGGTAATTTACACCTTTAATTATATGTGTTATTTTTCTCTTTTTATTCACATTCAATCAAAATAATCTCTTCAATGCAAATGTAGATTTAATATTATGTGATATGTATCCCACCATTAAAATACTATTTGACATAACAATAAAAAGAAAAAGAAAAGAGAATAACCAATAAAAAGAGTTTTAAGAATAATAATAATGACTATGATGTATCTATACACTCAGTAGAATGTGAAAAATTGACATTATTATTCACAATATGAACAAATTTGGTTGTCACATCATATTTACACTCGTCATCCACATTTGCATTCAAATGATTTTTTTCTTTAAAAAATGATGTAAATTTTAGGTGACATATATATTCTTTCATATCCATATAACCAAGGTTATAAAAATCGTTAGGCGGCCGCTAGGCGGCACACTAGCGCCTAGTGCCTAGGGGATTAGTCGGGGCGTAATCGGGGCCTAGAATTAATGTATAATTACCATTTTTTTGATAATTTACATCAAAAATCAAACACATTGATTACAATTTTTTTTATGTTTGTCATTTTATCAAACACTTGTCTATAGTTGTAAAATGAACAAAAATATACAAACCTACCATTAATCTTAATTCTTAATAACCCCAAAGCAATAAACCAACCAAGTTTATAACTAAAAGCAAAAAATAAAAATAAAATTACTCTACCTACCTATTGCTCCTAAAACCCATAGTCTAACATATCATCCCTAATCCCTTCTAATTCTAAATTCTGAGTCTCGAGAAGTCCCCCTTCTTCTTCATCTTTTTTTCTTCTTCTTTCTTCTATCTATCTGGCAGACCGGCAATCTTTTTTCTTCCTTTCTTTTTTTTCGTCTCTCTCTCTCTCCGACAGACCGACTCTTCCCATTCTTTCATCCTCCAATCTCTTTCCTCCTAGATCTAACCCTTTAATCTATCCTCTCTCATCCCACCGAATATCCACAAAATCAAACCCCTTTTCTTTCTACCTCCCTCTCTGCCTCACCATTACCACTCCCCTTTCCTTTTCCAGTTCGTCCCCCCTTCCTTCTCCGGTCACCGCATGCCACACAATTAAAACGATAAAAATAAATTAAGGTCGGCGAGGTTTGAAGTAGACGTCGACTTGATCGATTAGGCGGTGACTAAGAAAGTCGCGGCGGTAGAGAGGGGCCTAGCGTCTAGACGGGACATAGGCGGAGCTAAGACGGAGAGTAATAGAACACTACATATAATCATTGGAGATACTTTAAGAGCTTTGTATTAGCTTTTGCTTTTGTACTTCGATTTGTAAGTTGTTACCAATGTTCTAAAAATCGTTAGGCGGCCGCTAAGCGGCACACTAGCGCCTAGGGGACTAGTCGGGGCGTAATCGGGGCCTAGGCGAGGCCTAGAATTAAGTCATAATTACCATTTTTTTTGATAATTTATATCAAAGATCAAACACATTGAATACAAATTTAATTTTTTTTATGCTTGTCATTTTATCAAACACTTGTCTATATTTGTAAAATGAACAAAAATATACAAGCCTACCATCAATTCTCAACAACCTCAAAGCAATAAACAAGCCAAGTTTATAACTAAAAACAAAAAAAAAAAAAATTACTCTAGTTCGCCCCCCATTACCTCCATCTCTACCTCACCATTACCACTCTTTCTTCCTTCTCCGGTCACCGCATACCACAAAATAAAAGCTACAAAAATAAATTAAGGTCGGCGAGTGGTCGATTAAGCGACGACTAAGAAAGTCGCGGCGGTAAAGAGGGGCTTAGCGCCTAGACGGGGTCTAGGCGGGGAGTTTTAGAACACTGATTGTTACTCCATATTGGAATATTAATTAAAGCTTTGGAAGACATGTTTAAAAAAAAAAAACCAGTCTACTATAGGGCTTTTGAGGTCTGATCACCCAAATATACTTTGTTTCTAATCGAATGCTCAACAACTTTTTTGTTTCATATATATCCCTTTGTCGTTAAATCAATAATTTTGGCTGTTATTTCAAGGGTATTATAGGAAAATCGTCTTATATTAAACAAAAGTAAACTTTGAGGGCTCTCTTGTAATTTTCTAAAATAAAAAGTAACTAATCTATTAAAAATATCAAAATTTCAAAACACAAACTTGACATGTCTCCCCCACCAGCTCACCACTACCACCACCAGCCTCGCCACTACTGAACATTACCTCTAACAACAATAAATGAAAAAGAACAAAGAGCTGCCTTTCTCGCTTTTCGCTTTCTATGGAGAACCCAACCTCTTCAAGTTTGGTGTCCCTACCCATGTAAGGCGAATATCAAAGTTTAATATACTCCGTAATACTGTAATAATTTTAAAAAATATATATCAAACAAATATCATGACATAAATACAAAATTAAAATATTAATAAACAATAATTTAACAATACATATTATGATATAAATATATGGTCAAAATGATGGGTATCAAAATTAAATATGATACTAGAGGGGTATACCACACCTAGTTTTGATATTAAACTTTGATATTGATTTTTGCCATTAGACTTGCCCTAAAGAGTATGACAAAAATTTAGGTAAGTCGGTCGTATATATATATTTTTATAAGATGGATACTTCTAGTTATTCGATTCACAGTATGTTAGTGCGTTAAGTTGTGAAAGAGTAGATTTCATTTTACGAATTAAGATCCGTAAGATCTTCTTACATTTACATGAGACTTAAATATCCAAATTATGGGTTTTAAATTATCTATCTCAATCTTTATCACATTCTTTGTTATATTGAATTTAAATTGTACATCTTCCTTCTTATTTTTTTTATAAAAAAATATATAGAACTGAGATTCAATGAGATAGAAAATGTATAAGGTTAAATGATTTGAAGCCCAACTTACGGTACAAGATTAAAGACGTCAAGTTGCTGAAAGCAATTCGAAGAAAGCTTAACTGGCACATTTCTTGAACAAACAATGTAATTTAATTGCATATATATAAATATATGCCCATTATTCTTAGAATTAGATTTTTGTCCTCTGGAGGTATAGATTTTTTTTACACAAACGGTTCTTGAATCACTACATGATCAATCAAAATTTCAAAAAATTAAGACAAAGGACTGTGAGTGACACTTACCAAATTCCAAGTGTCGTTTGTATAAAAAAATTATATACTGCCGGTGAATAAAAATTTTACTCTTATTCTTACCGTATATATTAAGAATGAGTAATGTTTTAATCCGGTGTAGAATTGTTTTTACACCAGCGGTTATTTGAACATCACACATATCAATTATAATTTTTGTGTTGACTTCTTTAGATTTTAGTTGATCATGTATCGTGTTCCAAAAACCATTTATATAAATGAGATTCTACAATATTATTGGATGAAAATTTAAGAATTATTATTAAACGTAGCTAGTGTTATCATATCGTATAAACTAACAAAAGCAAGGAAATAGTAATTAATCAACAATTTCAAGGTTAAGCATGACTTTGGGTCATATTGTAGAAACTACTTAGGAAAAATGTTTTTTGGGCTACCCTACTTTTTAAAAATATTTATATAGGACGACTCTTTTTGTAAATTATTTGGTCATGGCATCAAACTAGGATTTCGTCAACAGATTACCCCATTTTGAGCTTCAGTTAAGTTTTCTTGTAAATTGGGTATACAATACCCATTTCATTCCTATGGTAAAGTAATTGATATGAACAACTATGTCAAAATAGATGTTTCAAGCCATCATATTTTTTCAATATATTAGTATAGGCTATCCTATTTTTTCAAAACATTCATATTGAACAACTTTCATTTTATTAAAAAGAAGAAGAAAAAGAATGAATGGAAAGTTAAACACATGATTTATATTTGATAATTTTATCACAACTGATAAGAAAACAAGTGCGATTTTAATTTAATAGTTTCTCACCATACGATAAACGTTAAGAAATTTAGTAATTTCTTAAATTTCTTACGATATGATAAACTTTAAGAAACTCAATAAGTTTATATTATGGTTAATTACATAAAAAATCATGATCTATTTTAGTAGTAGTAGTAGTAGTAGTAGTAGTAGTAGTCATGAAACTAACCCCTCCTTGACGGAAAGTTTGAATTGAAAAATAAAAAAATAGGTGGAGGTTTATTGGGTAAAAAAAAAACATGATTCAACTTGAAAAAACTAAAATTTGTCAAGTTTTTTTTTATGCAATTAACCCTTTATATTACTCCGTTCTAGGCAAATGACCCACTATATTTTGAGATGTTTTACTCTAAAAGTCCACTATAGAAAATTATGCTTACAATTTCTATAGCATTTCACATTTACCTTTCACTTGTGTTGTAATAACATTTTATGTGTTTAACTATATTTGTAATTATGACTATCTTTAATGATATTAACATATCTCTTAATAATATAGACTTTTCAAATAGAGACAATTTGAGTGGAACTAGGGAGTATAAACTAAAACCCCCACATATTTTATTAATATTTTTGGCAAAATTATCAAATGCAAATCATGCATTTAATTTTTCATTTTTAATTAAATGGATGTTGTTCAATACGAATATTTGAAAAAATTCGGGTGGCCCGAAAAATATATTTTACAATAGTTGTTCACACCAATTAGTTTATTAAAAGGGTAAAATAGATATTTCTTACTCACTTAACAACAAAATTAATGAATACTTAAAAACAAAGCAATTAGTTGATTAAATAATAATTTAGTGATTTAACTGAATAATTTAAGATTACGATGACTTATACAAAAAATATTCAAAACTAAGGTGGCCCGAAAAACAATTTTCCCATACTAATTAATTATAGGAAGATTCCACTGAACGATTTAACCTTGGTACTATAGAATCACAATTTTAAGAGATCACGCTAACGTTAGCCCGATTGACATCTCTAATTATCACATTCATGTCCGTGGAAGGACAATGAATCAATGATACAACAATGTTTTTATCATCTCTGTCTCTCGTTTCTACGGTAAGAAATGGGAGGTGTGTAACGTCCAAGAAACATAAACTATCATTTTTCAAAAATTAATGTGATGTTTTGTTATTCTTACTCAAAAAGTTAAATATGAGTTACGGAGTCAAATAAATATGAGTAAAATTACAAAAAAATAAGAAAATTCCTTACAAATTACAAAGTATCATCTATTTTAGAACAAAAAATTCTTTCAAAACATCATATATTTTGAGACGGAAGAAGTATCTATGATACAATATAGCTCATAGTCGTACATGTGCAATTGACTAAAGCTATTTAGGGGCTGAGATTGATTCATTTACTAATATCATACGGTCATTATTACATCCCGAATTTACATGTGTGAACGGCGGTTGAGCAACTATCCTCTCTCTCTCTCTCTCCAACTCCTCTCATTATTCACGGTTGGTGGCCGTTAATTTTTCCTCCACCAAACTCACGTCCCTTTTCTTTTCGATATTTTAATTAATTAATCAATTTTATGCAAAAAAATTCATAAATTTTGTAATTTGAAATATTTGTTTTTTTTTTAACTGTTATCGTAATTAACTTAATCAATTTAATTTAATTTATGTCTAAGTTTTGAATATTTCTATTTTAATTTTTTTCTTTTTAATTGTTATCATAATTAACTTAATCAATTTAATTTTTTTTCAGCCCGCAATTTTGTATACAAATATTTTTAAAAAAAATAGTAAGTTTTGTAATTTGAAATATTTGTTTTTTTTAACTGTTATCATAATTAACTTAGATAAATTATAAGTAAATATTAATTCATTTTCACATTATCTGCTTTATTTATTAATAAAGTTATAAACTGGTGTCGTATCATCAATACAAACAATAGTATTAGTAATCTTACGAAATATATCAGTTTTATTTATTTTATTTTCATATTGGTATAAATTACATCTTACACCCCTCCCCCCTTGCCCCCTCGCTGAGCACATACCTACCTACCGGCCAAAAGTGTTGGTGTAACACCAAAGTGACGTGCATCAAACAATAAAAAATGTTCCATTTGAGACAAAATATATTGTTAAGTGATTAACCTTATTATTATTATTATTTTGTTGCGCTTTTTCGTAGAACTTTTGCCAATAATTATTATGCCATTGATTATGAATTTATGACGTGATGTCTCCGGTCCAAACACAGGCACGAGAGAGGCATGGGCATACCAACCTAATGGACAGAGCTAACAAGGTATCGAGCAATGAGTAATACAACTCCCGTCTAAAATTGATTGGGCACATGCCTTACCTACCTGACCAAGGGCCATGCCCGGGGACACTTGCCTCAAGGCAAAGAATCAGACTCATCTCGCCCAAGCCTGGTCGGACAAAGGCCTTACCGCCTGACTAGGAGCCATACCCGTGATTTACACTTGTCTGCAATGGATCTACATCATCAAGACCAGGCAGAGCCTTGCTCGCCTGGGCATGAATCAAACATGAAACCTCAGAAACTTGTTCTCCAAGACAAGTCAAGGGTCTCCTTATTCGAGTAAGATACTTACCTTATCTACTCTTATATTTACACGGCCAGCCGCCTATTACACTTATAATTTAGAGATTTCCTCATAAATTGGCTAGGAAATTATGGAAGTTGAATCCTAGATAGATTCAATGACATTGGGGGCCTATAAATATCCTTCCATAACTCATATATAAGGTACACATTCTTTCTTGAGCCTCAAACCTCTATCAAATTCTCTTTTGACACACTCTTTCTTAAGCCTCAAACCTCTGTCAAATTCTCTTTTGACTTTCTCACACGATACTTACTCTCACGCCGGAGTGGTTTCGCAAGACCAAACATTGCACTCCCACTAAGGTGTTTTCGTGATTTTAATCAGGCTCAAGGAAGTAGATCAAGCTCAAATATCCTACCCATCATACAAGCAGTCCAAGCTGCATTTTTGTCACATTAGTTTGGTTTCGCTTCCGGGAAAATCAAATTTTCAAAAATTTCTCCAAGTTTTTGGGTGAATCTTCCGATAATCTGTCCTATTGCATGGCTGGCAAGGGTAACAAACATCACGCCACTGCTAGTAACCACCAAGGGCACCTTAAAAGGTGCAAACGAGGAATCAGAAGGTTACAGCCTGACACGCGGCTCACGGTGAGAATTTTCCATATGTTAAGGAGCAACTGTCTCAACATGCCAGCCAAAACCAAGCGAGCCAGCGAAATGCTCGCCAAGTCATCAACGAGCAGAGGGATGCTCGTGCTCAGGATCTCAGGGTCTAGCTGAAACGTCAGCGAGAAAACGATCAGGGAAGTCAAGTAAGCTTGCTGTAGACACCCCAATTTCGTACCCCTGGTATGTGACATGACATAAAATATGAAGACCTGTTAAAACATTAACAAATGTCAAGTTACAGGGTCAAAAATACAAAAGGACAAAGCAAGATACGCAAAAGAGTGAAATGCAAGGTTCAAAACATCAAAAAAAGAAACTTGGAATAGTGCTGGCGCCACCCACATGAAATTTGGGAGTGGCGCCCAGTTTTGTGGTAGGTGGCGCCCAGTTTCTTCAAATAGTACTGTTCCCTTGCCGTAAAATGCAATTCTCTCAGCGGCTGGTACAATCGACTGATACGCGAAGAAGGAATTTTAATTCCATCGGTGTCCTTTCTCCAGCCTATAAATAGAGGCTTCGGGTTCGCCTTCAGACACACCAATTCATCCGCAAAACTCTCCGCGTCCTCATTACGTTGAAGAAATAGAGAGCGAAGTGAGATAGTGAGTGATCACCTCAAAGCCTTGAAACCCTGTCAAACCTCTTCCAAACACAAAACCAACTGGTAGAAGTGAGCCTTAGCCCCCCCAGCTAGGTATCCACCTTATTTCCCCGGCCCAAAAATCATAAAGTAAGCCGTTACTTTGCCCGAGTAAATAGGCTAAAATCACCCGAAATAAGCCGTCATTATGCCCGAGTGAGTAAGCCAAAACCACCACAAATAAGCCGTCATTCTGCCCGAGTGAGTAAGCCAAAAACACCACAAATAAGCCGTCACTCTGTCCAAATCGCAGCAGCAGAAGCAATAAAAAACTCCTTCTCCCGAGAAGAACAGAGCGAGCACACTCCGCTCTAAAAGGTAATAGCCTTTAAGGGCGTTTTATTTATAAAGTTGTTATTTAAAATCCGGCCCAATGTAGCAACTATAAGCCGTTGTAATGCCCGGATTAGATTAGGAAATATTATGTAAAAGAGTCGTTATAATAGCCAAATATTTTTAAATATATTTGTAATTATTGTAAGGAAATAGCTGCAAGTCTGTAAATAATGTAGCCACGGATGTATTTGTTTTATTTTCCCGTCTTTTAATGTTTTATTCATTTGCTAAATAAATATAACAATAAGCATACTTTAGCAAAAAACTATTTTGAGACCGAAAGGGCGAGTTGGGTGCCTAGCACCTTCCCAACTCGTAACTTAGCCTCTGAACCCGTTTTCTATCTCTAGTTTTCTTTTTTTTCTTTCTGTTTTTGCTTTATTTTTGCCTTAAAATAAAGATGGCGACTTTAAAACATTTTGGATCCAGTGGGGCCTCGCAACATCTTTCCTTGCACTTTTCTGTTTTCCCTAAAAAAGGGACAATGAGAATAGAAAGGTGATGTATTCCTATATCCTGGTATCCCCTAAATAAGGGATAACTTGATGTAGAAAACCCAAAGCACTCATAGTGATCCGAAATAGGCCATAAGGCTATTTTCATAAAATCCATAGTGGGGGCGCCGCAACATTCGTTCCTTGCACTTTCTCGCTTTCCCCTAAAAAAGGGAGAATGAGAATGGAAGAGTGATGCATTCCTATATCCTGGTATCCCCTAAAAAAGGGATAACTTGACATAGAAAACTCAAAGCTCCCATATTGGATCAAAAATCCACTAAAGGTAACCGAGGCGCATTCAAACGCGCTACTTTGACAGCACTCCTCTCGCACTTTTGATTTCGTCCTCCCCTAAAAAAGGGAGGGTGGAACGAGCAAGTGGATGTCCCCGCATCCGCACGCACGCCGCACCCTATCCAAGGGCGCGGGCGCGGGAGCACAGCCCCTGAACCACAGCGACTGGGAGATCGCTTTATTTTAAATAAAATGGAGGCGAGACTCATAAAAAAAACTTTTTGTTTTTATTTGTTTTGCTAAAGTATGCTTGTTATATTAATTTATGCATTTGAATATTGCGTTCCTATACATCCGTGTCTATATTTGTGGATATGATCCTCCATCTTGCAGCAGTTTCGTTCCGATAACTGTTACATGTATATTTAAAAATATTTCTTTTAAAAAAATTCAAAAAAAACAAAAATATAAAAAATATATTGCTTCATTTTCAATATAAAAAATATATTTACAATAAAAAATGCCGGGCAGCACAATAAGAGGGCCGGGGTTTTATTTTTAATATTGCTTCATTTTCGGCTCTATATTATTATTTTGTTATGTTTATTATTCCACAAAATTTGTACATATTTGCATTCATTCTGTCATTTTATTTTGGGGACATATGACAAATTTGTAATTAATAGGGATAGATAGATTCCCCGCTTTTCTTTCTATTTCTTAATGTGATGTGCTTGCTTGCTCATGCTCAAACTAAAAGGCCGAGAAAATCCATAAATAACAGCAAGACATGTCATATCTGTTTTATTTTCTGCTTTTATATCTTTTTTTTTTTGCTTTTTAGATACCGCACACACGCGCACATGCATATAAATATATTCCAAACTGCTACCCTACACCATGGCCAGCCTACCCCCTGCGTAAGCTAACGTTAGATTGCATATAGATTCTCAGGACACTTCAAAGACCGACCGATTTTTGCATTTTAAATTGTGGGTCAGCCCCTGTCAAAAAAAAATGTGCAAGTAAAAAAAAAAAATCTGCACAAGTCAAAAGAAAAAATGTGCGCAAGTCAAAAAAAAAACATTGGGGCTGATTTATTATTTTCTAAATGCTCGACCTAGACCATTTCAAATGGTAGATCCCGAAAAGAGTATAGGCCCTTCGCCTGGGATCAATCCGATCTCGGGGAGTCGAAAGGCAGGTGGAATACGTTGGTCCTATACTCTGGAGAAAGAATCCACTGTTCCAGGAAAAGTCCTGGGACCGTCAAAATAAAGCAGGTGCTTATCCGGTCAATTGTAGGGGAAATGAATAAATAATAAAAAAATATTAATAAAGGCACGCTGTACTCCAAACCCAGAAAGCCTTCAGCTAGCCTTCTGATACCTCCTCCATAACCCATTTTCCTCAGAAACCTGGCCCGAATTTGGAAGGGCAGAGATAGTACTGGCCGGTTGATACGGGAAATAAGTGCAGAAATCAGAACAGAGGATATCGAGATCGATAAGACAAGAGGCGAGTAACTAGTCCGAGAATGATCCGAAAGCAAGATGGCGGCCAGAAAGTGAGCGAGCTATGGAGTACATGGGCTCCGTGCGCTCGACTCTAGCAATGCAGGAATGGTTTGACCAAAAGTTGGGTGGAGCGACTGATCGTATGATGAGCCAAATGGCTAGTCTGGTGCAAAGTTTAAAATCCAATGGTGAGGTAATCTCTTCCCCTGCTGTCCCCCAGGAAGCATCAACATCTCATGTGCCTCCAAACCTAAACCCTCAACCAAACACTAACCCATCAAATACTGCCGATACCCCGAATCCCAATCCTCCACCAAGTCTCTACTACCCAAATATCAGCCCTTACCTATCCTATCATGCATATCCTTCCCCAAGCACCAAAATTCCCCAAAGCCCAAGTGACCTCCCCAACCTACTCCAGAACAGCCCATATATAGACTCACAAAGTTATAACCCGCCGGGTCAAGTTATAACTTATGTACCTTATAATGATCCTGGCCGCCCAGCCGAAACCATCCAGAATCCACCAGCCCAAAATCCTTATCCTACCCAAGTTCCACCAGCCCAGAATCCACCAACCCAAAATCCGTATCCAGCCGAAAATCTTTATCCAGCCCAAAATCCTTACCAGATACCGCAGCTAGAAATTAACCCAACCTTTCCTAATCCTTCCAGCATATACCAAAAGCCAACTCCCCGAGCCACCAAAATGGAGGCCGACATGGAAAATATGAAGGCCATGATACTCAAACTTCTCAATAAAGGGGAATTTTCTACGCGGGCACTGACATTACAACCTGCAGCAGTATTGCCTTTAAAATTCAAAATGCCCGACATAGAAAAATTTGATGGGACTGGATGCCCTATATCCCACTTAAAATCTTATTACACTGGCATGCAGTCAAGGGGAGCTAGCTTTGAGGCTATGGCTTCCAACTTTCACCTCACCCTAATAGGGGCTGCCAAACAATGGCTAATGTTGTCTGATAGCAGCACCATGGATACGTGGGACCAGATAGCTGAAGCGTTCCTGGAAAGGTACAAAGACAACACCGATCCTGAAAATAAAAAAGACCTTGAGTCGTGCACCCAAAGGGAAAAAGAAACCTGTGCTGAGTTCGCAGTCAGGTGGAAAAGAAAGTTGGCTCAGACCTTTGCACTGATCCGCCGAGTCATGCGATTGTTCATCAAAAACCTCCACCCATTTACCTGGAACATATGCGGTATCTCCCTACACCAATTTTAAAGAAATAGTGGAGATAGGAGCCCGTATTGATGAAGATATACGGACGGGCAATTACAAGTCAATACGCCTCCGCCTCTTTCCGTTACTCTAAAGGAAAGATACCAAGCATGACCTGGCCCAATATGGTAGGGAATGCATCAGCCACTTTTCCAACCCAAAGTTATGCACTGTTCCATGGTCTTATGGAGCAAACAGGTCTGTCAACACAGTCGGAGGGAATAATGGCCCGAACATAAATTTCAGAAATCAGAACCAGCATTATGATGAACTGCAAGCCTCCCAGTCTGTGATCCTGTAGGGGATAATGGCACAAGGAGTGTTAAAGCCTATGAAAAATTATAAGCCACCAAACCCCCTGCCAGACACGGAATCATGCCCAAGATCGTGAATATCATCAGCGCAGTGGTCACCTCACCGATAAATGTTATATACTCAGAGATGCTATCCAGGATCTTATAGATGATAAGGTTATTGAAAAGCCTCCTCCCAGACCAAATATAGTCAATAACCCTCTACCTCAAATCAACATGATTGAGGTTGATAAAAAATTTTGTGTACCCGAGTTCGAAACAAATAAACACCCATTACCATATATCCTTGTTCCTTTCTTTCCATCCCCATCCATAAAAGAGCCTAGCTGCAATATGCTCTTTTGGGACACTATCCTGGGTAGCCAAAATACGTGTAATGTTGGAAAAGCCACTTGGGTCGGTGGGGATGTTAGCCACCTTACCCGATCTGGCCGAGCCTACCAACCAAACCTGGAAAGAGGTGATCACTCTGACAGAGACGAAGCGACAGCTTTCTGGGTATGATAGGAAGAGGCACTGATTATGAGAAGCTCCCTACTGAGTTTGAATCTATTTCTAATAAGCCTCTGCAGAACTAGTATATTACGACCAGCCCGCTTTTGACGCCCGCAGATCTGGTGGACCGCTTCGGATATATTATCCATATTCCTTTCCCTAGCTTTACGGATTGGTCATCTACCGATCCGCTCCCTGAAGTTGAGGATCTCAAACCCCAGGTCCTCAATAATGTAATAAACCCTGTACGGTTTGCTTTTAATGATAATCTAATTGTCTTTGCTTATTCCTTAGTTGCACTTACATTAAAAGACATATTAAATAATAATTATAATAATGAGTCATTTAATGAAATGGACCCAAAAGATAAAAATTATTTGCTTGAGCTTGCAAAGTCAGTTGAGCACCAGGAACAACATCATTCATCAACAACAACTGAAGACTTATCCACTATCAATCTGGGGCTGGACAATGAAATCAAAGAAATCAAAATCGACAAATACCTGCAAGGCTCTAAAAAGGTAGCACTCATTGATAACCCTAAAGAGTTCGTAGATATCTTCGCCTGGTCCTATGAAGATATGTCAGGGCTAGATCCAGTCATAGTCAAACATCGGATCCCCATATATCCGGATGCTCGACCAATCAAGCAAAAGCTCTGCCAGATTAAGCCGGAATGGTCACTACAAGTTAAAGAAGAAATCATGAAGTAGCTAGACGTCAATTTCATTCGGGTAGTAAAATACCTGATATGGCTGTCCAATATAGTGACCATTTCCAAGCCCAACGGGAAGGTCCGAATCTGCGTAGACTTCCGCGACCTCAACAAGGCGTCGCCCAGAGATGACTTCCCTTTACCCAATATCAATATTGTGGTAGACGCCGTTGCTACTCATGAAATCAGATCCTTCGTCGACGGCATGCTGGGCTATAATCAAATCAAAATGGCAGCAGAGGACCAGGAGAAGACCTTATTCACCACCCCTTGGGGGACCTACTGCTATCTTGTCATGCCATCTTGGCCAAAAAAAAATGCTGGGGCTACTTATCAAAAGGCTGCCACCACTCTCTTCCACAATGTGCTATATATTGTCAAAGAGATCCGGTCAGGAGGTGCCATACTCCTCACAAACTAGGAAAAAGAAGACCTTGTTCAGCCTCCAATCTCAACGAGCTTAAAAGGTATTATGCTTGAGCCACCCTATTTGGGAAGTGCTTCCCTCTCCAGCTCGCTACGTTGAAAACCCGAAAGGGCGGCCTAGGTAAAAATTAGAGCAAATAAAAAAAAAGAAAAAAAAAAGGAGAAATAAGGGCTCGCTAGGCTGAAAACCCGAAAGGGCGACCTAGGCAAAAATTAGAGCAAATAAAAAAAATGGAAAAAAAGGAGAAATAAGGGCTCACTAGGCTAAAAACCCGAAAGGGCGGCTTAGGCAAAAATTAGAGCAAAATAAAAAATATATATATAAATAAAAAGGAGAAATAAGGGCTCGCTAGGTTGAAAACCCGGAAGGGCAGCCTAGGCAAAAGTTAGAGCCAAGTAAAAAATATATATATCAAGAGAAAAAAGGGGAGGGAAGACACTCTTTGAAACCTCGACATCCTACCTCCAGGCTTCAGCATGCAAGGGGCTCGACTGACAAAAGAAAAAGAAGAAAAACCACGACAGGAAGCTCGCAATAAAACACTAAAATATAAAATTTTCAGGTCCTAAGGTGCAACTTAGGAATAATTGCTAAAGAAATTTAGGTTATACATTAATTGCTGTACATATATATTTATTGCCTATATCCCCCCTTGTTTCCCTAGAAACTATCCCTTCTTTTGCAGCCTAAGCCCTAAGGTGGTCCATCAATGTCTACGGCGTCCGCCTAGCCGGGCCCATATACTTCTTTTGCAAGGCACGGAAAAGGCTCAGTCTCATCAAAACGAGAAGCACCAGAAGTGTCCCCGTCTTATTCATTATCCGCACTGCTGTTGTCCTGAAACAGCCAGATGACTTGTGTTCTGACCATTCACTACTGCCCTGTCTGATTGCGAAGAAAAATGCAGGGGCTATGAGAATAGCCTTATGTCAAGTGTAGCCCTACAACAATTATGTGGCCAAGAACAGGAGGAGGTGACTGCCTTTTCCTCTTCCCGCATATCATGAAGAAAAAAAAAGAAAAAAAAAAGGGAAACCCGCTCGAGCCCGAAGGTATATTCCTTTAAAATCCGTTTCTGAGATACAGCGTGCCATTACCCATTAGATATCGGTATAGCTTTGTTTTGTGCGTGCGTTTTGAGTCTACATTTTTTATTTATTTATTTTGCATCGTATAAAATTATATTGCATCATAAATGTTTGTACAGGCTTTAACCAAGCAAAAGAAAAAAAAACAAAAAAAACAAAAACAAAAACAAAAACACAAAAAAACAAAATTTTTTTTTTGCATCTAAATAAACACTTTTGCATTCTAGGCATCATAAAAATGTATTTTGTTCTTTTTTTAAAAAAAATATTTACTGCATTATCGTATGATAGAATAAAAAATGTGCATGCATCATGTTAGTAAGCAACCTATAATTTTTATTCATTACATTTGCATCAAATAAAAGTAATACATGCATCCATGATTCACATTTATTATCCAATAAGCTGCATTAGGGGTGCGCTAAAAAGAAAATAAAATGCCACCATTCATAAAAATAAATATTCTCATGGCATTTACTATGTCCCTGCAGTATAAGCATGCATGAAAAATAAATTTTAGGGTATAAAATATACATGTTTTGTCCCATATTCATCCGAGAATATGCCCGAAAATGTGTTCAGGAAAAATTGAATTGTATTCCGAAAAGTCCGTTTGTGAACACATAGCATGCAAAAATATGTTTTAGCCTAGAACATGCATCATATAGCCACATTTGCATTTGTAGTATAAATCATGCATAGTAGGGTCAAATAGTGACCACTAGTTCAATCATGCATCGCAAGAATAAATTGAATAAATTTCATGCATCATTTATGCATAAATAGGACATGCATAAGCATTATTAATAAAGTTAGGAATGCTTCAAAAGTGCCAAACATTGTCAAAATCTAGCAGATCTGAAGTATATCCAGGCAGATCCAAAAAAAATAAAAACAAAAAAAGAGGAATATTGAAAAAACAACAAAAGAGGAATATGAAAAAAACAAAAAAGAGAAAGAAAAACAGATAATAAGCATGCAAATAAAGAGAAATGACGAGCATGCAGAATAAAGAAAAAAAAGAGAAAAAAAATGAAAAAGAAAAAATCGGGAGAGAGGAAAATGCATGTACAAGAAAAAAAAGGAAAAATTTATAAGTGCATGCAACAAAAGAAATGCGGCGGCAGAAGAAGAAACTTTCAGCTGAAGCTAGAAAATGGAGCAAAAAGAAACAGTAGTAAAGAAAAGATAATTTCAGCTGGTACCAAAAGATGCGGCAGCAAGGAAAGGAAGTTTCTAACCAAGGTTAGAAGGAGCAGTAAAGAAAAAATGCAGCAGCATCAAGAAAGATTTTCCAGCTAAAGCCGAATATATAGCGGAACAGGGAAAAAAATTTTCCAGCGGAGGCTGGAACAGTGACAAAAGAAAAATCCCTAACAAAGTGCAGCAGAGAGCAGCAAGAAGCAACAAAGCAACAGCAGCAGCAATTTGCTGCATGGGCACGACAAGGGTAAGAAAAGGAAGATATTTATCCTTTTTTCAGTTCATTTGTATGATGTTTGGAAACTTTCCTTTAAGGGGCACGCAGCCCCGAATTCAGTGAGAAAGGTCTTGTTCTCCGTTGAAGGCTGAGTTCCTGAGGAGGCAATGCATTCAATGCATTTTTCGTTGTGTTGGAAAACTTTCCTTTAAGGGGCACGCAGCCCTGGATTCATAGGGAAAGGTCTTGTCCTCCGACGAAGGCTGAGTTCCTGAGGAGACAATTAATGCCGCACAGCCGCAGGCGAACTACGATTGGTCTGATTCCTTGGCTAAGGATATGTAGGCAGTCTATCTCGGTAGACGCGACCAACTACAACACGTTATCATTACCTTTGCAGCACACATTTGATAAAGATTTGCAGCACTTGCTCATTTAACATTGCAGCACTTGCACCACCGCAACATTTGATCCCTGGCTGAATGAACTACGTCTCGGTCTGATTCCTTGTATAAGGATACGTAGGCAGCCTATTTCGGTAGGCACAACCGTTGCATGAATAATAGTTTAGGTTTTGGCCGAACTATGTTTGGTCTGATTTCCTTTATTAAGGAATACGTAGGCAGCCTACATTAGTAGGTCCGACCATCAGAGCACTTAATTTGAATATCTGCTTAAAAACTGCGATAACCTGCTATAACTGACTAAAAATGTCTAGGATATGGAGGTTTGTTTCACATTATAAGTTGTTGCATTATAACTGCTACCTGTTGCATCTCTCTCCCCCGTATTAATTGCGCGAAATTGGAGAGTCTATTTCTTATCAACGATGTTCGTCTACTCAGTAAGCTGCGGGTTACCCGTAGACTCCATCGTTGAAGGGCTCTGTAGACACCCCAATTTCGTACCCCTGGTATGTGACATGACATAAGATATCAAGAACTGTTAAAACATTAACAAATGTCAAGTTACAGGGTCAAAAATGCAAAAGGACAAAGCAGGATGCGCAAATGAGTGAAATGCAGGGTTCAAAGCGTCAAAAAAAGAGACTTGGAATAGTGCTGGCGCCACCCATATGAAATTTGGGAGTGGCGCCCAGTTTTGTGGTAGGTGGCGCCCTCTTCAAATAGTACTGTTCCCTTGCCGTAAAATGCAATTCTCTCAGCGGCTGGTACAATCGACTGATACGCGAAGAAGGAATTTTAATTCCCTCGGTGTCCTTTCTCCAGCCTATAAATAGAGGCTTTAGGTTCGCCTTCAGACACACCAATTCATCCGCAAAACTCTCAGCGTCCTCGTTACGCTGAAGAAATAGAGAGCGAAGTGAGGTAGTGAGTGATCACCTCAAAGCCTCGAAACCCTGCCAAACCTCCTCCAAACACAAAACCAACCTGTAGAAGTGAGCCTTAGCCCCCTAGCTAGGTATCCACCTTATTTCCCCGGCCAAAAAACAATAAAGTAAGCCGTTACTCTGCTAGAGTAAATAGGCTGAAATCACCCGAAATAAGCCGTCATTCTACCAGAGTGAGTAAGCTAAAACCACCACAAATAAGCCGTCATTCTGCCCGAGTGAGTAAGCGAAAACCACCACAAATAAGCCCAGAGTGAGTAAGCCAAAACACCAAAAATAAGCCGTCACTCGCCCAAATTGCGAAGCAATAAAAGACTCCTCTCCAGAAGGACAGAGCGAGCACACTCCGCTCTAAAAGGTTATAGCCTTTAAGGGCGTTTTATTTATAAAGTTGTTATTTAAAATCCGGCCCAATGTAGCAATTATAAGCCGTTGTGCTGCCCGGATTAGATTAGGAAATATTATATAAAAGAGTCGTTATAATGACCAAATATTTTTAAATATATTTGTAATTATTGTATGGAAATAGCTGCAAGTCTGTAAATAATGTAGCCACAGATGTATTTGTTTTATTTTCCTGTCTTTTAATGTTTTATTCATTTGCTAAATAAATATAACAATAAGCATACTTTAGCCAAAAACTATTTTGAGACCGAAAGGGCGAGTTGGGTGCCTAGCACCTTCCCAACTCGTAATTTAGCCTCCTAACCCGTTTTCTATCTCTAGTTTTTTTTTTTTTTTTCTGGTTTTACTTTATTTTTGCCTTAAAATAAAGATGACGACTCTAAAACATTTTGGATCCAGTGGGGCCTCGCAACATCTTTCCTTGCACTTTTCCGTTTTCCCCTAAAAAAGGGACAATGGGAATAGAAAGGTGATGTATTCCTATATCCTGGTATCCCCTAAACAAGGGATAACTTGATGTAGAAAACCCAAAGATCTCATAGTGATCCGAAATAGGCCATAAAGCTATTTTCATAAAATCCATAGTGGGGGCGCCGCAACATTCCTTCCTTGCACTTTCCCGCTTTCCCCTAAAAAAGGGAGAATAGGAATGGAAGAGTGGTGCATTCCTATATCCTGGTATCCCCTAAAAAAGGGATAACTTGACATAGAAAACCCAAAGCTCCCATATTGGATAAAAAATCCACTAAAGGTAACCGAGGCGCATTCAAACGCGCTACTTTGACAAAGACTCCTCTCGCACTTTGATTTTGTCCTCCCAAAAAGGGAGGGTTGGATGTCCCCATTGCACCCTTATGCACGCGAACCCACACTTGCCTAGACAAACCCCTGACCAACAGGCTGCTACTCTATAAGTCCAAGCAAAATATTATAACAGAATGTATGCTCTCAACCAGCAACTACTTGCCTTGGGTCATTCCCCGGTCCTAATTGCAGATTTGATGCTACCCGCTCTCAGCAATCTAGCACTTGTTGGTGGTGGCCATGCCTCCCAGCAAATGCCCGCTCCGAGTAGACAAATCCTTTCCATTATTCATGTACAATCAGAGTAGGCCAATAAGGTGCAGAGGGTAGACAATCAAGCGGAGAGCAGATATGGCCGCCAAAATCCCTCCCACAGACATCACCGCCGACAAGATCACCATGCACGAGAAGAGCCATAAGTGAAGCCCGCGAATACCAGGCACCGACCAAGGCATGGTGCCGGGAAGTAAACTTCTTATGAACCGACCTTTTGCCCACCAGCTTCCAAACGCTCCAGGCGAGCGCGTAGTTAGAAATCAGAACATGCCCGCTCATCCAGGCTCACTGTGGACGCAAAAAAATGCTTGTCCAAGCGGATGAAAGCCATAAAGCGAGACATGACCAAACAAATGGTCAATTTAGTCGTGGCCAAGCCCAGTTATGGAGCCTCAAAGCTACTGGAGGGTAGTCCGTTCACTCCAAAGATCAAGAACGAGCCACCCGCGCAATGAGTTACTTTCCCATAATTTGAAAAATATTTTGGGAAGACACGGGCAAGTGACTGGCTCAGATCATTTGAGGCACATATTCGAATGGTCACAGATATAGAGGCTTTGAAAATGTGAGCCTTTTAGGGTGCTCTTTAGGGCAAAACACAATCATGGTTGGGGAGAGTCCCCCGAGGATCTATTGGTAGCTGGGAAATACTCCGGGAAAAGTTCTTAGAGGAATTCGGCACGGCGGAACCTATACCTAAGAACAGATTTGACCTTGGCAAGATAAAGTAGGGCGAATTTGAGTCCTACAGTAATTATCTTAAGAGGTTCGAGGAGATGCTCAATCAAGTGACGGCCACCAGTGATCCAAAGTTCATATTCTGCTACCTCAACAACATGAGGGCAGACCCGCTAAAAACTATATTGTCCATGAACCCGAATGTGTCAAAGGCGGAACTGCTGGCAAACTCACACATGTTCTACTTGACGGAGAATACCAAGGGCGACAAGTCCAAGAACAAGGACAAGACTTAGGACAGCTTGAGCACGCCAGTTGACTAGAGCCAGAGGGCAACAACCGCTAGCGCAGAGATAGGAGACGCACATCCACTCCTGGACAGAGATTCAGGGAATCATAATTTACCTCGCTGAAAACTACCCAGGTGGAGATCATGTTTCAGGTCGGGGATAGGTTGTCAGTGCCTTACCCGCTGGACCATGAGTTCGCCCACACTTGGGACAACACCAAGTACTGTGACTACCATCATGACAACAATCACACTATAAAGGAATGCAATTTGTTGAAGCGAGAGATTCAAAAGTTGATTAATGCGGGAAAGCTAGACCGCTTCAAAAGGAATTAAGGTAATGGCAATAATGCCGGTAATGATCGTCAGGAAAGACCCCCTAGAGGAAGAGGCAGCCAGACCCTTTAAATACAAGGGGTGGTTACGTGATTCAAGAGGAACTCCCATCCAACACTCATATCGGGAAACATATATACTCCCTATCCAAAGCTATCAACGCCCCAGCAGTACAGCGGGCAGGGGAACCTAATATCTACTTCACCCGTAGCGAGCTAGCGAGCACTCCTTTAGCATCCGAGCAGCTGCTAGTCATCTCTTGCCTTGTGAATAACTGGCAGGTTCATAGGGTGCTGCTTGACACATGAGCGTGCAGAGATATCATATACTATTCCTGTTTCAAAGGATTAGAATTATCGGACACCCGGCTCAAGCCGTATCTAGGAAAGCTTGAAGGTTTCACCAACCATCAAGTTAGTGTCAAGGGAACCATTAAGCTGGAAGTTTTCATGGGCGATGGAGCACAAACTTTGACAGAGATGATAACATTTTTGGTGATCGATCTTAAATCTACCTACAACTGCATTCTTTGTGCCCCGACCATGGCCAAGTTCGAGATGGTCACCTCCATCCCTAACCAAAAGGTCAAGTTCTATACCGAGGATGTAGTGGGTATCCTCAACAGCAAGCCGCTGACAATGTGGGAGTATGCCCGGGATTCCCAGTTGGAAGAAACAGAAGCTGATCGTGGACATTCTCGAGCAAGCGGCCACAATCCCTGAAAAGGGGACCACAACCAGCACTACACTGGGCTCAGTCCCCATTAACAATATTGAGCTCAAGGAATCCTCTGGAATAGCAGACCTTATGGAGGTCGATGATACCGAGCACGCTTCAAGACCAACGGTCTCTCTGTGTGAGGCCCGGTGTCTCACTGCACAAGATATCGAGCTAGATACCTTACAAGTTCGAGATGAAACCGTGTAACGCCCCGACGCCCAATCTCTATACGAGCCTCAGGTCGAGCGCCTAATAAACACATAAAACACTTGCAAAGATCCTATCAATTACTGGCTAAACAAATCACACCTGATAAAACATAGTAGTTCTTGTGAATAATATAAACACCACAGCTTCTAAAAAGTCGAGAAAACAAAAACCCAGAAGCTATTACTCCTGAATTAAACACAATGGTTCCAAGCCAACCAACTAGTGAAACATAATACACCAGTAAAAATCAAAGCCCAAGGTAGAGTCTAAATAACTCTATACATCCTCGGTCTCACTGCTATACAAATAAAGCCTTCTAGGATCTACAACTCAACAACATGCTAGGTCTCGCGTGTCTCACCGATCACACGGGAACTTCTGATCTCGTTGGATAAATTCCTGGATAACTGCACACTAAAGTAAACAAACATGGGGTGAGTGATAACTTAGTAAGTTACTATATGATCTATATAGCATGTTGTTATGCACATATAACCAATACATAATACACGATACACCAAGTATATCGATTCATATACTTGTACACAATTCACATTGATCATGTTATAATGCACATTGACTCAACGTAACGTAAACACATAGTCAGGATATAAATCAGTATCTCAATCTGATCTATATTTGAGCTGAATCTGCAGGTGAGCTTTTGATTTGTCCTGCTATAAACACTGTAGCTGTGCTACTGAAGAAATACACATTTATAACTGCACCAGAAATCCAGAAGAACACTGTAGATGTGTTGATGTCGCGATACACATAATATACTGTTTGAATCTAATGGTATCCAGAACTGAAAACCACAGTCATGTCTAAACCCAATAGTATCCAAGAAAACACTGACCTTGGGACTTAACCAGGAGTCTTATTATGCCAAGTTTTACCCAAGAGTCGTAGTTGTGTTGTTGTTGTAGTACATGTGCCGAAATCATGTCTGAACCTAATAGTATCCAGAACCAATGACCTTGGGACTTAACCAGGAGTCTCATTACCCCGAGTTTTACCCAAGTGTCTAGCCTTCTGTTTGTCATGCGAATTGTTATAACAAAGGCTACATCCTTGTTGCGGCCAATAACAAGGGAGAGACCCATGCAACGATTCGTAGTGATCACGAGATTTAGCTCTCGTAAAGATGACTATCGTCCCATTGTCGACACAACCACAAATGCCAGTTGGACTCAATGCGATGAACAAGTAGATGTTTACTTGTAATAAACACAACTGTTAAGTTCCAAGTACGGGAACTCAACACACTTACCAAGCATGAATGTTTGCTCATAAATAAACACAATTGTTGAGTTCCAAGTATGAGAGCTCAACACACATATCAAA
The DNA here is from genome assembly GCA_013146195.2 of Codonopsis lanceolata. Classification (NCBI taxonomy): domain Eukaryota; kingdom Viridiplantae; phylum Streptophyta; class Magnoliopsida; order Asterales; family Campanulaceae; genus Codonopsis; species Codonopsis lanceolata. Next base: position 118,418,707 of record CM028379.1, on the reverse strand, counting down.
CATGAATGTTTGCTCGTATATAAACAACACCAAACATGTATTTGCTTAAAACAAACACTATACACAAATCATCTTAATGATAACAAATGCAACGTTTGTAAGTACTAAACGTTAAACAACACAAGACTAGGCCACTGGTCCTACCACAAACACCCACTACAAAAGACAAGTCTATAAATACTAGACATATCATCCATATCATCCATAAACTTTATATTTTAGTTCACGACTATTCGGTACCCAAATGGTGTACATATGATGATAAGAGCAAGTTCTCAATCCTGCTATTAATAACTATGCCAAACAATACCTACGAGCACTTTAACTCTTATTATAAGTCTCGTAACATACCCACGATTAACCTCATCTAGGTTAGTCACTTTCCACCAATACTACACTCAAGCTTACGAGTCATGGATTTCAAATCAATCATAGGAGTAGGCCATAAATGTCTATTACCCAACAAAATACCATGCACAATTTATATATATTTAATTCATACAATAATGTCCAGTAACTAACTTGTAGTTACAATATCTTGTAATAGGTCCACATTGAAACCTAGCCACTTCTCTTTAAGCGTAGGAATCAATTACTTAATTCAGATAACTTAGTTATCTTAAATACTGACTCTGCTAAGTCACAAACGCAAAAGCTATTTACTATTAAATCGTTGTAATATCCATCGATGACATATAATTATTTACACTCATATTTGGTACGAATCTACCTGTCATTCAATATATGCAAACGAATATCCATTAATTGTTACAATTCCATGTAACTGAAATTCATATACTATTTTCATATCTTATAGCTTCTATTTTAACCTCAATTAACTCAATGCTATTTATTCCCAAAACTTAATAAGCTTAGCATATGAATAATATCATTTAAATTACTTTAATTCCCTACATGAACTAAACTTCTCAGTTGACTTAACTATTAATCAACTACAATTTGACTCCGTAAAGTCAATTACTCAACGAATCAAATCCTGGAGCGATAATAATTATGACTCCATAAATTACGGATCATAATTTTTATTTTTCTTAACACCCTATTTCATTCATATTAACTATTTTACCGATTAAACTGAGTAATTAATTATTATGAACATGTATACCAATTACAAGCTCAAAACAATTAACAAGTAGTATATTTTCTACCCGATAACTAATATAACCCCCACAAGCATCATATGTAACACATATTATTGCATACATAAGCAAACACGGGGATTAATAACTTACTGTTTGGCGGAATTTCTATCGATTAAAACAGGTTGGTACCCTTTAATATTAGACCGCAGCAAGAACCTGCATCTCGTACGGAGCAGTACCGGTAATTCTCGGCTCAAATAATAAAACACATACACAAACAGCTGACATGGTTTCCTCTCTACTACTCTTCCTATACTCAGCTTCAAGATGGAAAAGAAATGAAGATCTTATCCTGAGCAAACAAATAAATCTCATCATGGAAGCAGGAGGTGCAATAATATATATTAGGCATCATAGCCGACTGTCATGATGAGTCAAACAACTAGGCTGCTCGAATTACTCACCAGCATAGCTAACGTGAGTCAAGAATTGCTTGGTCACCCAATTGCCACTATTCATTCAATCCTTGTCTTGTACGGGCATATCACTAAACTTAGTGGAAAAGAAAAGAAACCATCATGTGGGACCTCACCCATAATACTTACTAAAAACCTTGTAACTTATCCGTGAAAGACATACTCACATTAGTCTGCCTATTATAAAATGACATTTTAAAGTAATGCTAGCACAATGTAACTTGATTACATAAAATAACCTATTAATATGTTTGTTATCACAAAGTCAACAAAATATTATTTAGTCAAAGTGGTATTAATTTCCTTTATTTGTAAAATGTAAAATAAATAAAATATCGGGGTATTACAACCTGAGTTCCAGCCACAAGGCGAGTTGGAAGAGATCATCATCAATCCTGCTTACCCCGATCGGAAAATCAAAATCGGGAAGGCCATGCTTCCCGAAACTCGAGCCAAATTGATCGACCAGCTTATGAATAGCTTGGATGTGTTTGCATGGACAGCCGCAGACATAAAGGAGGTCACTGAGAGTGTTGCCCGCCATGATTTGAATGTGGACCCCACTTTCCGACCAATCCAACAGCGACCAAGGCAATACTCACCAGAAAAGAAGGTAGCGATCAAAACAGAGGCCAATGATAAATGGTGCATGTGCGTCGACTTCATAGGCCTCAACAAAGCCTGCCCGAAGGACTGCTACTCGCTACCGCGTATCGATATGTTCGTCGATGCTATAGCTGGTTTTGAAATGCCCAGCTTCCTGGATGCGTACTCAGGGTACCACCAAGTCAGGATGAACGAGCAGGATAAGGCCAAAACAATTTTCCGGGCAGCCAGAGGTTTATATATACTGCTATAAAATGATGTCTTTTGGGTTGAAGAACGCATGGGCCACATATCAACGCATGGTCAACAAGGTTTTTGACTCACAGCTCGGTAGGAACATGAAAGCTTATATTAATGATGTGGTCATCAAAACCAGAGGCTGCGACCAAACTCTTGACCTGGAAGAGACGTTTGCCAATCTACGCAAACACAATATGAAGTTGAATCCAAGCAAGTGCGTGTTCGGGGTCCGAGCAGGAAAATTTCTCGGATTTATGGTCAATCAGCGCAGGATATAGGCAAACCCATAAAATATCCAAGCCTTGATCGAGAAGGAGCAACCTTACTGCATCAAGCACATCCAACGATTAAACGACATAATCATTACCCTTGGTCGCTTGATCTCCCGGTCATCGGAGAAGTGCCTCCCGTTCTTTAAAGTCTTGCGCGACAACAAAGGGTTCGAGTGGAAGGAAGAATGTGCCAAAGCCCTCGAACAGCTCAGGAAATATCTTAGCAAACCGCCCCTCCTTAGCAGTCCCGTACCCGAGGAGCCTTTATATGTGTATCTAACAGCCACAGATCAGGCTGTGGCAGCTGTTTTAATTAGAGAGGAGTTAGCCATACAAAAACATGTATACTATGTATCAAAGGCCCTCAATCCTGTTAAGGGTCATTATTTTAATGTAGAGAAATTATCCTACTCGCTTGTCATAGCTGCTTGAAAATTAAGGGTTTATTTTTCTGCACATGTAATCATAGTGTACACAAACGCGCCACTGTGTAAAATCCTGCACAAGCCCGATTCATCGGGTAGGCTACTCAACTGGTCGATCGAACTCACAGAATTCCACATTGACTACCAACCCAGGCGAGTAATCAAAGCTCAAGCCTTGGCTGATTTCCTGGTAGAGACAAACTTCACTCAGCAAGAAGAATCTGAAGTTCAAAAACCAACAAAGCCCGGGAATGAGCAGCTTCCACGGCCTCAACTGGCCTACTGTTGGGACCTTTATGTGGATGGATCAGCGAGCAAGGTTAGGAGTGGAGCTGACATCCTTCTCATAGCTCTCGACCAGGTTATAGAGTTTGAATTGGCTCTCCGATTCAAGTTCCACACCTCCAACAACGTGGCCAAATACGAGGCAATGATCGCTGGTCTTGAGCTCACAGAAGACATGGGTGTAGAAGCGGTCACGGTGTACTCGGATTCATAACTAGTAGTGAACCAAGTCCAAGGGGAGTATATGACGCATCACCCCTCCCTGGTCAATTATTGCGAGCTTGTTAAGGAAATCTTGAAAGATTTCAAGTTTTGGGAGATTATCAGAATTGACCGAGCAGATAGCATGCGAGTAGACTACTTGTCCAAGATCGCCGAAGCAAGTCTAGCATTATTGAATCCATTAGTAATGATCAAGCACTTGGAAACTCCAGCCATTGACAGACCAGTGATAATGGACATTAAGCCAGCGGTCAGAAGCTGGATTGACGACTACAAGGACTACATCGAGCAAGGAGTCCTGCCAGCAGATAAAGTCAAAGCCACTACAGTTAGAAGCTAGGCTTGTCGATACTCGATAATCGGGGGAATCCTATACAAGCGATCTAAGGTTAGACCTATGCTTTTTGTGTCCCCTTAGAGTTAACTGAGGGTGTTCTATACGAGGTCCACGAAGGAGAATGTGGCGGCCATCCGAGCCCTAGTAGAGAAATTTCTACGCGCAGGATATTACTGGATCACCCTCTGGAGAGATGTAGAGAAATACGTCCACGAATGTGACAAGTGCCATAGGTACGCAGACATTCCGAGGTTACCATCCACCATGCAAACCCCAGTAGTCGCTGCCTGGCCTTTCAATATGTGGGGAATTGATCTGATCGGTCCATTCCCCTAGCACAATACAAATACAAGTACGTAGTTGTCACCATCGACTATTTCACAAAGTGGATTGAAGCAAAGCCATTGGCCACCATATCAGAGGCGAATGTCATCAAATTTGTCCACGATCAAGTGTGGTGTCGATTCGGTCTCCCACGGGCAATCATTTTTTACCATGGCATTCAATTCTCGGACAAATTCACGGCAGAGTGGGCTCACCTAGGCGTCAAGCATTGGCAATCATCCGTAGCTTACCCACAAGGCAACGGCCAAGTAGAGGTTGGGAATAAGCAAGTACTGCATGCACTTAAAAGAAACTTAGAAGGGCGAGCAGGAAAATAGGCCTAAAAGCTACCATCAGCTTTATGGGCATTGAAGACTAATGTCCGGGGTCAAACAGGAGAAACTCCATTCGCGCTTACCTACAGATTCAAAGCTATGATCCCTGTAGAAATGGCCATGCCAAGCTACAGAGTTTCCCACTACAGCGAGCAAAACAATCAACTCGCCCGGGCAATAGACCTTGACCTGCTTGAAGAAAGAAGGCTGGAAGCGTGACTAAGGATATTCAACTACAAGCAGCGAGCAAAGGCTCACTGATGAGTTCATAATTTTATATATTTTTCCCCATGTTTTATTCCCAATTTATATGATTTTCGTATTTATTTTTCCCAAAGAATTGTATTTATTGTAATTTTATTGTGTTTAAGGTACTTGGGCATGAATTCAAGCTTTAAAGGATTAATTCATAGCAAATTGGGAAGATTCAAATCAATTCTTGAAGTTTGAAGTTATTTAATCAAGGTCCGTTAGCTTTCCGTTAAACATGTATAAAGCAAATGACTGAATTGATAGAAGAAAAGGGCTAACGGATGCTAACGGACGTTAAAGGAAGAGCTAGCAGAACTAACGGAGGCTCTTTGGACTAATGGAGGACTTAAATGAAAGACCTGGGAGAGGCTGGAAAGCGGCGCCAATAAACTGAAGTCCAGGGGCACCGGAGTAACTTCTAATTTCCTAGGGGAGGCCGGCGCAAATCTCCTAAATTCTGTAATCCTTGCGTTGTCGGCCTAGGAAGCTGCCACGTCGCCCCTCCACTAAGGCTGACCCGCGGTTCCCCCTTCATGGATCAAGTGCACCCGGCCCAGACCCGCGTCATCTCTGTTCTTTTAACCCGCGTGTTGGCCCAACTTCCTCTCAGCCTCCAGCCCATTTCAGTCCCAGGGTCAACCCGCGAATCCCTTATGGTTCTGCCCTTTCCAACCCGCGACCCATCCCCTATTTTTTCTCCATTTTTGCCCCTAACTCTTTCCTGTTCTGCCTATTATGCCCCTGCCTCCTCCAATTGCTTCCCATTTTAATCAGGCATTTTTCATTATTCAAAAAATGGGGGAGAGACACACGGCTGGAACAAGGAGAGAAAAGGAAGAAGCATTTTTCTTTCATAGTTTGTTCATCTTTAATTAGGATTTTTTCAAGGAATGCAAAAGAACTTCCATCCAAATCTCCATTGAAGTATTGTATCTCCTACTCTTTATTTTTAATATCATTATGCAATATTTTCTTGGAGTATTTGTGTGTGATTTCTTTTACACTATAAGCCAAATATTTATTGTTAGGATTGTGATGAATCTCTAAATTTAAAGCATGCTCTAATATTTTTCTTTCACTCTCAATATCACTTTAATTTATTTTAGGGTTATTATTTTTTTGTGTTTAATGCTTCTAAATTATTTGATCAATAATTGGATGATTTTAGAATTGTTTTGGATCCGCGAGAGCTACCATTACTTTTCGGACTGAGCAATTTAGTTGTTGGTATTTTGTAGCATAGAGATATAGCACAAAATCCAATAGTCATTTTAGAGAACTTATTCTTATTGCAATTTACACATTTATCTATAAGATGCGAGAGCCCGTAGGTAGATGTGTGAATTAGGGTTGCTATAAGATGCGAGAGCCCGTAGCGACGAAATTTGTGTTCTCGGCTACCCTAGATGAATTATAGAAAATTGAAAGAGTAGATAAATTAAGGATGTGGATAATTTGAGTGAAATTACAATCCTAACATTTTCATCCTTGAGAAAACTCTTCATTAATTGCACGTAGTTGGTAATTTTTATTTCCTGCTTATTTTTATTGTTTTAGTTTCAATTGCATCGCTAAAAATCGATTGTTTAGATAAAGTCATTAAATCCATAATTTTAGTAATTAGGAAAATATACGCTATAATTGTCTCTGTGGGATCGATACTTGTGCTTACGCACTATATTACTTGAGGACGACCGGGTATTCTTACCCGTTGCGATTTTCACCCGTCAATTTTTTGGCGCCGTTGCCGGGGAATGATTTAATTTTTGCTCCTATATGCTAATATAGATACCAAGCGAAGTTGATTGTATTTTGAGCATGTTTTTTTATTAGTTTATTTGCTTTTGCATCTATATGTTTTGTATTTTGAGTCGCTTTTCGAAGCCCTCCCGAGTTTGTGGGTTTGTAGGGAGGTGTAAATAGTGTCCCCACACAAAAATATTTTCTTTTCTTTTTTAATTGCATTTCTACTATTTTCTTTTGAGCTTGATTTGATACAGGGGTTTAGCGCTTTATTGTAGAAGCTGCTTGTAGAGATTAATGGAGTGGATCTTTTCGGCCCGGACTTCATAAGAGATCAGCTTTGAGGGAGTTTTCTTTCTTTCCCTTCTCCTTTTACTTTAAGTTTAGGGAGTATGGTTTGGTTAGTGAACTTCGAAAATTCTGAAAATCTTGTGCTTTATACGCCCCAAATTATTTATGCTTTGATCATTCGTCTCTCCATTTTTGGCGCTCTTTGAGTTGTACTTGCATTATTTTCTTGGAGTCAATTTTGAGATTACTATATGCATAGTTGAGGATATGTTTGTGATTCATGTGGTAGCATCACCTCATTCATAATAGATATTGCCCAAGTTGATGATGAAAATATTTTTATGCTTTGCTTTAGTGATGGTTGTGCATGTCTAAGAGTATCATTTTGTGAGTCTAAATGCCGAGAGTTATATTTTGATGATTAAAAGCTTGGTTTGGGCATGCGTGTATGACAAGAGTATGATATAGGCCATCTTTGGACCGTTTGTGCCTTTCTCTATCCTACCCATTTATCTCACAAAAATTCCTAGTGTCCCCGTTGAGCTCATTTAAAGAATGGCGTGTGCCTAGAGCACATAATGACCCCCATTCGACTTCATTTCTTATACCCGCATTATCTTATCCCGTGAACCTATACACTTTTGCTGTCGCCCTTCAAGAGAGCATGATTTGGAATGAATTATTTAATTTTTGTAATCTTGTTGGGAAGTGTATGCTTTAGGGGTGTGCATGGGCTCTAAACACACGGGCTTTGGCATAGCCCAGTATGCGCCCATCTAGCCATGGGCTTCAGTTTTCAATGCCCAGTATAGTGGGCTTCATGCGGGCATAAAATTGATGGGCTTTCATGGGCTTTGACGGGCATTACCTGGGCACGGGCTTTAATGGGCTTATGGATTGAAATTATATGTTTTGATATTTTTATACCTATCAAACCTTATGCCGTCTTCCCTTGAAGGTTTGGAGAAAATGAAAGAACTAAAGAATTGATGAACAATAACATTGTACACCGAAGTACTTATCAGACGAAGTGATTAGTGAACTAGTGAATGCTAGTGCCACTTTGTCTACTATATATATATATATATATATATATATATATATATATATATATATATATATATATATATATAGTATATTAAAGTAGTAGGGTTTATAAACTTTTTAACTAATGAACTAATATGAATGAACTAAAGTTTTTAACTTTTTATTTCTTTAAGTAAATAGTTAAGTAAAGTAGACACAAGTAGTAGTATTATATTTATATATTAAATATAATTATTAAAAAAATAAGTATTGTAAATAGATGGGCTGCCTGACGGGCATTAAAAAATAAGAGCAATCTTGCAGCCCATGGGCATCCCTTACTTTAAAGTAAGCGATGGACACTTTATGGGCATGGGCATTATGGGCATGGGCATTGCGGGCAGTGCGGGCCTTATGGGCTGATGGGCGAGTTTGCTCACCCCTAGTATGCTTCATGAAGGTTTTGTGTTCATTATTGTTGATGTTGGGGATTTGAAAATTGTTGTTGATTGGTGGTGAAAAAAAAATGAAATGAAAAAGAAAAGAGCCCCCTTGGAAAGCAATGAAAAGAAAAATCAAAAGAAAAGAAAAGAAAATGTAAAGGGTGGGCACAAAAGAGAAAAAAATACCATAGTTCTTCATTTTCTCAAGGAGATATAAGGGTGGTACTTAATTGTTTGTGGTAGATGAGACACCTTTTTCAACCCAAAGTTTAACGTTTAAGGGGTTGTTGAAGTGAGTTTGTGGTATTTGAAGAGTTGTGCTTTCATGAAGCTAGTCATAATGTGAAGTCTTCAAATTTTTTGCTCTCCTGACTTGCTATCCTATCCTTCATTTGTAGCCCAAACCTTGGCCGAACATTACAAGCTTGAAAAGTCCTATTGATATTGTCATACCGTTTGTTCTTGCCTTGCCTTGTGCGAATTTTTTTTAGTTAATGACTCTTTCGGTTTGACTCGCATTTGTTATCTCGGTTGACCGTTCAATCTAAGCTAGAGCATTGCTACTTTTGGGTAGAGAAAAAATGTTTTATGGTATGAATGATTGTTTGATAGCATATCAATCAATTCATACCTCCATTATGCATGTTTATAATCTTGGATTGATCTCTTAAATGGTAATGCTTGTGGGATCTTAATTGAGCGCCGACTTCATTTCATTTTGTTCTCAAGCATTTTTATAATTCATTTTCTTTGCTCGAGACGATCAAAGCTTAAGTTTGGGGGTGTGATGAGGGCAAGATTTCCACGAGTTTTTCCGGGAATTTTATGTTATTTTATGCTATTTTTGAGTTAATTATGCTTTGGAAATATTATTATTTGTGTTTTTGTGCTTAATGTAGGTTTCCATGCATAATCGTGCTTTTATACGGTGTTTAGCACGAAGTTCAAGGCAATTCCGGGCTTTAAAGTTGAATTGTAAAGCATTCGGTCAAAGTCCGTTAAGTTTGTTAAAAGATCCAAGGCAAATCTGGGCTAACAGAGGTTGAAATCACTAACGGAGGACCAATCTGCAAACCTGGAAGAAGTCTGGCCGGCGGCGCCAAAGTCAGGAACATCAGGGGCACCAGAGCAAATTTCAGAAGTTTAGGGGAGCCGGCGCAATTATCAAAAAGGCATGTGTGTTGTCGGTTGACTGCTGGTGACACTTGTCACGCTCTGCCGCCCCATCACCACTCAGCTGACCCGCGGTCCTCCATCCGGATCCCGGTAGCCCGCGCGTCCATCCGGGCCATATCCACTCCATTAGCCCACCTTATCACCCATTCCACCTCACAATTTCCAGTCCATTTCACCCGGGTGACCCGCGAACCTCTCCCTAGTTCAACCCTGACCCTACCGCGTGCTGATCGATGTATTTTATACGTCGATTTTATATGCTTCTGTGACTTGAATTAGGCTATTTCATGAGTCTTTTGAGTACTAATATATGTTTTTGGTGAGTTTTGTAAGTTTCGGGATTGTTCGTGAAAATACGCGAAACTCGAGGGGTTGTAAGTGCAAATTACAAAGAAAGAAAAATTGAAGAAAATAAAGTCGTCAATCGGACACCTTGCGGACGCAAGGTGCCTCGGCTGCTGCGACCGCAAGGTAGGCGATATCGGTCCTGAAGCCGGCAATCGAAGAGCCAAGAAGCACACACTTTGGAGACCTTGCGGACGCAAGGTATCCGGCACTGCCGCAAGGTAGGCGAATCGAAATTCGGGTTTTCACACGGTCATTCGATTCAATCACAACTCCCAGTATATATAGAAGTCGGATGCCGAGCCTAAGAGGAGGGCGGTGGAAGCTCTCTTTACATAGATTTTAGGTAGTTTTAGATTGTATAACATAATTAGGTTTTGTAATTTCAAGTATTGAAGATCAAATCATGTCTTCCATCATCTTCATGTGTGTTCATCGTCTATGATGAACTAAATCATCCCTAATCTAGGAGGTGGGAGGTAACTTGTATCGAATTTATGTTTTGATTCTCATATATATGTCTATTCAATGCTTGTTGATTGTGTTGTTTATCAATCCCTTTATTATTTCGCTTTGAACAAATGAATGTAATCGCAAATAATAAAGGCTTAGAGGTGCGGATACCTGCATGACCAAGTGCATATGTCGTACAACGGCTCACCAACACAATAAATTGGACCTATCGAGCACGAGAGTGATAAGTTAGGACCGGTTCTTACATGATCTAGGTGACAGATAGATCATAAATCTAGGTGACGACTAGATTACGTTCTGTGCTTAGGATATGGAATGGATGAATTTTGCGGGGAGGGAGGCGAACCAATTGTTCAACAGACCATATCTATTTTTAGTGAGCGAACCCAAGACATTGAATGACATTATTATGAATTGAACATAAAGGAGATATAAGTGAAACCCAGAATCCTAGATTTCCACTCACCATAAGATCTTCATATCTATTATTATTGTCTAATTAGTTAACATCTATAACTAGTAAATTAGAGTAGAATTAAGCATAAAAACCCCCTTAGGTTAATAATTTGCTATCTATAACCGCCTTGTTCGTGATCACTTGTCTCGTGGGTTCGACCCTTGCTTAGAGTCTATTCTATAATAGTCTTGTACACTTGCAAGGAAATAGATAAAATAAAACATCGATCAAGTTTTTGGCGCCGTTGGGACAAGCTAGTTCACGTAGTTAGTTTGTAGGTAGCGTAGTTTTTAATTTAATTTAGTTTTTAGTTTAATTTTCTGTTTTTATAAAAATAAAAATACAAAAAGATTTTATTTTATTTTGCCTTAATAGTTAGTTGTTTTTAAATTGCTTTTAATTAATTTTTATGCAAGGTCGTAGATCTTTAAATCTGAATTGGTAGACTTAGATCAAGAGATAAATATTGTTAAAAGATACCAAAGATATTTTGAAAATCTAGTTTTCGAGCACGATAATCAAGATAATCTGAATCGAGAGGATCCCTCGGTTGATCCTACAATGGAAGATAATAACAATAATCGTAATCACGAAAACCTAGTTGACCGGTCAATAGGAATCAAAGACAAGAAGAGCACGCAAGAAGAAATATGGAAGTAGTTGTAAATCAAAGAACTATTAATGATTTTAGTAGACCTTCATTAAATGTGGTAACATCATGTTTAGTATTGCGGATCTTTGTTAGAATTTCGAACTAAAAGGACATTATTTTAATGCCATACCATCTTTTCATGGGATGCCTAATGAAGATCTGTCGGTTTCTTAAGAGAATATGAATACATGATGAGTACTTTTCCTTTAGGAGGGTTAGCGAAGATCAAATTAAAATGAAATACTTTCGTGCATTAAAAGAATTGGCAAAGAGATGGTTTATGAACCTAACACCGAGCAGTGTTTTTACTTGGGCACAATTATATGATTTGTTTATGAGCAAATTTTACAAACATGCATCTCTTACAGTATAGAAAACAAATCATGTCATTCCAAAATGAACCGGTGAAACATTCCATGAGTCATGGGATAGATTTAAAAATACGCTTATTATGTGTCCTCATCATAATTTGGCTCAACATGTGTTAGTGCTTCAATTCTATCATGGTCTTTCGCCGGGTTTACAAACTATGGTTGATAGTGCGGTGGTGGTTCTATTAATAGAATGACACCGAAGCATTAGAAGAATTATTTGAGATGCTAAGTATTAATTCCCAACGAGAAAAGTGCTAGAGGTAAAAATAGGAGCCTATATCAATTGCAAGATAATTCAAATACACAAGCTCAATTTGAAAATTGGCAAATTCAAGAAGCATGTGCTCTATGTGGATTATATTCTCATGCTACTAATTTTTGTCCGTCAAGTGCTATGTATTACGAGCAGGCTAATGCTATGAATATGTACCCTCAAAGGCCAAGGAATGATCCATATTCCAATACATATAATCTGGTTGGAGGAATCATCCTAACTTTTCTTGGGGAGGAAATAAGCCTTTGCAACCTCAACAATTCCAACCTCGGCCACCACAACCTCCACGGTTGCAAAATCAAAATCAAAATCAATTGAGAATTGAAGAAGTTCCCAAGCAAGAAGTAGCAAGTAAAGGTCAAGCATCGTTGATGAAGTACATGCTTGAAGAAATCGAAAATCGAAGAAACATATCGAAAATTCAGAAGCAAATAAAAGAGAAGAAGGGAAGTTCCTAGTCAAGCGAGCAAGCTAAGTCAATCACCGTCTGCGAAGTGGTAAGGTGATAGGTGAAGAGGTAAGTGATTCGATCCTCCTTCTAATATGCATGCTTCGATAGAAAATTCGAAAAAGTAATAGAAAAAGAAATTGAAAAAGATAGTGTTAGTGATAAAGTGATTGATGATTTAAGTAATCAAGAGGTAGAAAAAGAAAAAAAGTAGAAGTAGAGTTAGAAGGTTCCAAATAAGGAACAAGAAAAAGAAAAAGAAATTCAAAATAAAGACAACACAGGTTGAAGTAGATAAAGAATTAGATCAAGAAGAAGAGGAACCTTATGTGGCTCCACCACCTTATGTTCCTCAATTCCGTTCAAGAAGACTTATGAAAAACCGAATGGACAAACAATTCACGGAAATTTATAATATGTTATCCAAAGTAAATGTAAATTTACCTTTGCTTAATGTTATTAAAAATATTCCGGCATACGCAAAGTTTTTCAAAGATCTTCACTCTAAGAAACACAAGTTTGAAAACAACGAAAAGATTGTTGTTTAAAGCGTCGGTTTTACAACCCGAATTACCACCTAAGTTGAAGGACCGAGGCGGCTTTAATATTCAAGTTTCCTTGGGAGACTCTAAAAGATGAAAGCAATGCTAGATTTAGGAGCAAGTATTAACTTGATGCCTTTCTCGGTCTATAAACAATTAGGTCTAGGAGAACTAAAACCCACTAATATGCAATTACAATTAGGCGATCGCTCGGTTAAATATCCCTTGGGTATAGTGGAAGATATCCTAGTTCGGGTTGATAAATTAATCATACCATACCGAGACTTTGTGGTTCTTGAGATGGAAAGGAAGATATGCACTAATAATGAAGTCCCAATATTGTTAAGGCGGAGACCATTTATGGCAGCTGCTAATACAATGATAAATGTGAAAAATGGTAAACTCACAATGTCGGTCCTAGGTGAAGCAGTTGAAATTTACGTGTTTGATGCTATGAATAGACCTAGTGACATGAGTGCTTGTTTTTCAATTGATGAGATTGAGAAATTATCAACGAAACTTTTGAAGAAGAGCAAGATTATGAGAGAGATAGATTTATTGTCTATGATGATAGCCCTATTCCTCCCATAAAAATTGACATTGAGGAAATTGAAAGAGAAATAGAGGAAGAAGAAAGATTAGAAAAGAAAAGCTAGAAGCTAGTAAAAGAAAGATGAAAAAGAAATAAAGGTAGAATCGAAATTAATTACGATGAGTCAAAAAAGAGTTGAAGAAAGTTATGAAATTAAAGAAGATGAAGTAGAGATTCTAAAATCTCTCTTTGAGAAATTGAAATTGAAGATATTAAGGAAGAAAAACAAGAAGAGAATAATGAGGCTAAAATAAAAGAAACAATTAAAGCGAGAAAATTCGAATTTATGCCTTCCATTAATTCTCCCAAAGTCGAAAATTAAAGCCATTACCATCCCACTTAAAATATGCATTTTTAGGGAAGGTAACACTTTACTGTTATTATAGCCGACTTATCGAGAAAAACAAGAAGAAAGTTTGTTAAAAGTTTTATGGACACATAGAGAAGCTCTAGGATGGTCTTTAGGCGACTTAAAAGGAATTAGTCCCTCTATGTGTATGCATAAAATTCATTTAGAGGAAGGTAGTAAACCTTCTAGAGAAAAACAGAGAAGACTTAACCCACACATGGAAGAAGGCATTAGGAAAGAAGTTCTTAAGCTCTTAGATGCGGGTATAATTTACCCTATATCGGATAGTAAATGGGTTAGTCTGTCCAAGTAGTTCCTAAAAAGTCGGGGAATTCTTGTTGTCAAAAATGATAAAGATGAATTAGTCCCTACAAGGACTATGCGGTTATAGAATGTGTATCGATTTGCGTAAATTAAATGCGGCAACAAGGAAAGACCACTTTCCTTTGCCATTTATTGACCAAATTCTTGAAAGATTAGCGAGGCCATGAATACTATTGTTTTCTTGATGGTTTTTAAGGTATAATCGGATCCTGTTGCACTGAAGACCAAGAGAAAACAACATTTATGTCCCTTTGGTACTTTTGCCTTTAGGAGAATGCCTTTTGGGTTGTGTAATGCACCGGCTACTTTTCAAAGATGCATGATTTCTATATTTTCGGACTTAGTTGAAAGATGCGTAGAAGTTTTCATGGATGATTTTTCGGTTTTCGGAAATTCTTTTGATCCTTTGTTTAGAAAACCTTACATCGTCACGAAAAGATCTTTCTTTGAAACTAATTTAACGTTAAGTTGGGAGAAAAGTCACTTCATGGTAAAACATGGAATTGTCTTAGGGCATGTTGTTTCAAATAAAGGAATTGAAGTTGACAAAGCTAAAATTGAAGTTATTTCGCAACTACCCCTCCCACTTCGGTTAAAGGAGTTCGAAGTTTTAAGGTCATCTTTGGTTTTTATCGTAGATTTATAAAAGACTTTTCCAAAATCGTAAACCTCTATGTAATTTGTTAGCAAAAGACGAGTTTATTTTGATAAAGAATGTTTGGAAGCTTTTAATTTATTAAAAGAAAAGTTGACTCTTGCCCCAATCTTATCAGGCCACGATTGGTCACTTCGTTCGAAATCATGTGTGATGCATCAGATTTTGCAATTGGAGCCGTGTTAGGACAAAGGGTAGATAGAAAGCCTCATGTGATCCATTATGCTAGTAGAACTCGAATGATGCTCAATTGAACTATACCACTCTTGAAAAGGAATTTTTAGCGATAGTATATGCTTTAGAAAAATTTAGATCATATTTGCTAGGATCAAAGGTGATAATCTTTTCGATCATGCATTAAAATATCTCTTAAGCAAGAAGGATGCTAAACCAAGATTAATTAGATGGATGTTATTGTTACAAGAATTTGACATAACTATCAAGGATAAAGAGGAACCGAGAATGTTGTGGCCGACCACTTGTCTAGGTTAGAATTTTCACCCTTCTTTGGGCGTCAATTTCTTGATGATCTGTCCCCATTAATGATAATTTTCTGCGATGAACAACTCCTAGCCATTAAAGATTCGACCCTTGGTATCTTGACTTTGTCAACTACTATGTGTCGATATAATTAATCGGATTTTGATCATTACGAAAGAAGAAATTTTTGGCGGAAACGAAAAATTATTTTTGGGAAGCTCCTCACTTATACAAGATTTGCTCTGATTCTTTAATAAGAAGATGTATACCAGAAAAAGACCAACAAGGTATCATGGAATTTTGCCATGGATATTCGTGTGGTGGTCATTTTAGTGGTAATAAAACCGCTCGAAAAATTTTGCAATCAGGTTTGTATTGGCCTACTGTTTTTAGAGATTGTGAAGCTGTTTTCTGAGAACATGCGACAAATGTCAAAGAACAGGTGGTATAGGAAAGAGAAACGAGATGCCCTTACATGTTTATTTAGTAGTTGAAATCTTTGATGTTTGGGGTATTGATTTTATGGGTCCCTTTCCTGTGTCCAATAATTGTGAATATATTTTGGTAGCAGTTGATTATGTCTCTAAATGGATAGAAGCATTAGCAACTAAAACTAATGATGGAAAAAGATAGTCAAATTTGTTGAAGATTTATTTGCTAGATATGGAGTCCCTAAGGCCATAATAAGTGACCAGGAACTCATTTTACCAATAAGTTGTTAAGCAGTGTTCTTAGAAAGCATGGTGTAACTCACAAGTTAGCTACACCTTATCATCCACAGACTTACGGACAAGTAGAAGTAAGCAATAGGCGGATAAAAGCGGTGTTAGAAAAGGCGGTAGGCCTAATCGTAAAGATTGGGAATCTAAACTTAAGGATGCTTTATGGGCATACCGAGGCGCTTTTAAGACACCCATAGGAATGAGTCCATATAGGATGGTATATGGTAAAGCTTGCCATTTACCAGTGGAAATTGAGCACAAAGCCTATTGGGCAATTAAAGAATTGAATTTAGATTTGACATTAGCTGGAGAAGAAAGATTGTTCCAGTTAAATGAATTAGAAGAACATAGACTCAATTCGTACCAGAATGCAAAAACTTATAAAGAAAAGACCAAAAAGTATCATGACATGGGATTAGCCAACAAAATGCTTCATCCAGGTATGAAAGTATTATTGTTTAACTCTAGGTTAAGGTTATTCCGGGTAAATTAAAATCCAAATGGTGCGGTCCTTTTAGAATAATGCAATTTATCCTCGTAGTTGATATACAAAACCCCAAAAATAATGAAGTGTTTAAAGTGAATGGACAGACTCAAGCCGTATTTTGAGCCAATGTCGGTTGAGCGAACAATTGAATTAATCCGTTTGGCTGACAATGAACCACCAAGAGACTAGGCTTGCAGTTTGGTCGAGCCAAAGACGTTAAACAAAGGCGCTAAGTGGGAGGCAACCCACTAATTTGAAAGTTATTTGTTAACTAGTTAATTTAGATATGTTTTCTCAGTTAAATTCTATTCTTGGACATTTAATTTTTAATTAAATATGCCAAAATTTAAGTTTGGGGAGAAAAACATCTTAATGTTGTATTTATATGTTGCTAATAATTTTTAGTTTAGAATTTTTGTTTAGATTTTTCATACGAGGAATTATCAAAGACATAACGGAATTAACGAAAGGACTAAGCGCAAGGCTGTTGAAAAGTTGGAAAGAAAACAAAGTGGAAGTTTACGTCCACCTTGCGGGCGCAAGGTGTGAAGGACTGCGGCGCAAGGTCCCGAATGCGAATCTCGGGCGGCGTGAAGTGTCGGACATGGGGAATGAATGAAGGAATCCCAACCGCTTTGGTGTCCACCTTGCGGACGCAAGGTGTGGCGGACGCTGGCAAGGTCCCTTTATTTAAAGCCACTTCTTTTCTTCTTCGGATCACACACGAAACTCTCATCTCTCTTGAAGCGGCGGCGGCATCAAATTCTTCAAGAATTCGGCGGATCTTCAAGAATTTCGGCACATAAACTTCAAGATACTCTCTCTCTCTCTCTCAAACCCTTCATCTCCCTCACCCATCTCCCATTACACTCCATTCCAAGTTGAAGATTTTGAAGGAAAAGAGAAGAACCACCATTGTTCTTTGTTGAAGATCGGCTCACTCACTCATTTGCATTCACTCGGATCATTGCAAACTAGTATTCTAACACCCTCTTTAATTTTATACGTGAAATATTTGCATGCTAGGGTGCTAGTTAATTTTAACGTAGATATATTTTTGCATGCTTTAGATTAAATTTTAATTTTAAAATTTTTAAAACACATTTTAATTGTTATATTTTTAGTTTTTAAAATTTTATCAAACAAAATGTTTAAGCGTAGAAATACTGGGTTCTTCATCCTCGGCCGGTTCGGGATTCGGGAGGAAGAACAAAATTTTGACATCACCGCTTCAGTGTCCTCTGAAGCATCGAAAGTACACCAACAAACTCTCCAAGTCCTTGGTGCCCAGAAAGGGATTCAAGGTGAAGATTTTGGTATTCGTCCGTTCGATGGCTCGTAGGTGGGGGCTTGTTAGATTCTCCGGGGCGCCATAGTCCCTATTGTCAAGAATTCTCGCCAATGGCGACATTGGCATGGATGGCGGTGTGCTAGACACCATGTTAATGTTAGGAATAAAGTAGTTAATTTTTCATCGAAAGCATTAACATGTCCGGCACCTCAACTTGCGCGGTTGGTGCCGATGATTATACACACACCTCGGCCAGTATCCTGTCGAGGTGGTGAATCTTGTCATTGCTCTCCACGGTGTGGAGTGGTCCTATAGCCGTAACCCACCATGGACCTCGCACCATGAGAGAGTCCTTCCTTCAAGACACGGCCAAGCAGGTGTATAAATTTGTTTGTGGCCGTCTCATGCCCTCAAGTCACCAAAACACGGTGAATTGGGAGAGAGGCATTCGACCTACACCATCATGACTAATGGGTCTATTGATGTTGGCCGTTTGATCAACGGCCAAATCAAGACCCTAATTAGAGGTAGGACGAATGCGGGGTTCGCGTTCCCGCATTTGATCACTGACTTGTGTAGGGGGCAAGCGTGAGAATGCCCAAGGCTCTGAAGGTGGTCAGGTCATTACTAGGGCCATTTTGTTTGAGCATCACCGGCGGCCGCGAGTGAGGGTTCCTCAAGAGGAGGAACCCAGAAAGAGGAAAACGAGGATCCACTCGTTGGGATCTCAACGAGGTTGGAGGCGGCTATCCTCCAAGCGATATGGTGAGTCGGCGGTTGGCACGAATGCGTCTTGAGCCAGTGAAATTTTTCGGTTGGGCCAACGGAGTTGGACAAAATTTGTCCAACTATTATGGGCCACCAGGCACGATCCCCGAGTTTCATCCTCATTCGTTATCTCCGCCCGACTCACCTTGAGTCGAGGCCCAAGTTCCATCCTCGTTCGTTAGGTGGACCCGCTATGTCCTTTTGATATTTGTCCTACCCCATCAATCCTCTCATATGTTCCTCTATTTTGAGGACAAAATAGAACTTAAGTTTGGGGGGGATTGAAAATTTTAGGTCTTAGCAGGTCCCAGCCTAACGAAGAATGGAGTTGGGCTATGTCGTTAGGGTGAAAGAGAATTGCTTTATTTGATGACCATTTAACTCTTCACCCTATTTATCCTGTTTTTATTTTTTCTGATTTTCGGAGGTGTTGCCTTGACCAGAATACACTCACATTAGATACTCGTGGGTTCCTCTTATGGGGACCCATCATCAATTGTGTCATTGTCATCACCTCCAATTTTCGCAATTTCTTAGAAAAATATATATAAAAAAAATATTTAAATTCAAAATATTCATCCTCGAGTTTAGGTGTGGTAATGCTAGTTAAGTAGTCCATGAGGAGATTAGTGCAATGAACCGCATAGTTAGTCAGTAGATCCCCACGGAATTTACTTAATTTTGCGAAACTTTTACTTTTCTCCAAATTCTTCATGCACTCACACCAGTCATAATTTTGGATTGATTAGAATAGTTTTATAAAGTTTATAACACCGATTGATCTTCAACAAGATATGCACAAGAATATGATGCATAGCCATTCGAACATGATTGTTGCATTAAATTGTAACTTAGGGTCAATTGCATGTTAGTTAGATCCCTTGGATTTTCTCATTTATATATCTCAAGCACACTTTCGAACCGTGTTTGCATGTTAGTCTCAATTGTCCCTACCATCGTCTTAGCGAATGCTTATGTGAAATCGGTGATGCTAAACACTCAACCCCAATTCCCATAGTTGATATGATATTTTGTGTTATCTTACTTGCTTTAAATATTATGTGAGCATTTGGCATTAAGAAATGATTTAGGCCATCTTTGGATCGTTAGAGCCTAAATATTCCCTGACCTATACTAAATATATCCCTAGTGTCCCCTTTGAGCCTAATGAAAAAGAATGGAGTGTGCTAAGCACACTATTTAAACCCCCATTCGACATCGTTTCTTTACCCACATTAACTTAACCCTAAAAGCCTATACACTTTTAGCCTACCCTTTGAGAGAGTAGGATTGGGTGGGAAATTGATTCTAGGAGGACCACTTCTTTTCAGTTAGGCTATTTTTCAGAAGGCTTCTTCTTTCCGTCGAAAAAAAAATAAATTAAAAAAAAAAAAATAAAAAAAAATAAAAAAAATCATGTCGACGAAAAATGAAACGGAAGAAGAAGAGTGTTAACAAAGATTCAAATGGAAGCATAGCTTTCAAGAGAAAATATGTTAGAAAAATTAGCGATTGGAATGTGATATTTTTAGAAAATCTAGTGCCCAAAACAAGTTTGGGGGGATAAAGAAGAAAAGTGAAAAGTAACACAAAGTACCCCTCCACTTGTGGTCTTTGCAGGTCCTAGCCTAAATAGGAAAACTTCCTTTTGCTTGGAAGTATGAGGGATAAAGGGTAGTCTTACTCTCTCACTTTGAATTCCAATACCTTTCCATCAAATCCCCAACACCTTGGCCTTACATTACAAGCTTAAAAGTCCTAATGATCTTCTTGCCAATGCTTATGTTGTTTTTATTGTCAAGTAAGTAACATAAAATTGATCACACACTCCATATTCATTATTATTCACCCTAAAGCTCCTTGTGTTAGCATAATCTTAGCTATTACAAGTCATTGGGATAGGAGAGCATTGTATACATACATAGAAGTGCATGGGATGGATGTGTAAATCTTTTGAATCCTTGGGACCTTTACATGCATGGCCGACCGAGGTTTGGATGGTAGATCTCATACTTCTTAATGCATGATTTTCTATTAAGCTGTAATTTTCATATGAATGTGGTGTTTAGCTCAATAAAAGCTGTTTTAGTCAAGATATTCTTTAAGGCCGGTGATCACACACACGGAGAAATTAAAAGTAGCATATTAAGAAAAGACTAGTTGGTTCTATATGACTAAGCTTGCATATATGTGGTGAGCATCAAGCGAGATTACATGCATGCCATATGCTTATAACTTGAGGATGAAACCAAAAAATTTTTTATGTTTTAATTATGGTTTGTTTGTAGTTGTATTTCAGTTTTATATTTTGTATTTATACGTTTTGTATTTATGCATAGTCGAGTCACTCGAAAGAGTCTCCTTGAGTTTGTGGGTTTATAGAGGAGTGTAAATAGTGTCACCCTCACAAAAGATTTTAATTTTTGTTATTTAGATGTTTTTGTATTTATAAGTTTATTTGTTTACCGTGGACGAGCAAAGTTCAAGTTTGGGGTATTTGATCGATGTATTTTATACGTCGATTTTTATGCTTACGTGACTTGAATTAGGCTATTTCATGCTTTTGAGTACTAATATATGTTTTTGGTGAGTTTTGTAAGTTTCGTGATTGTTCGTGAAAATACGCGAAACTCCGGGTTTTAAGTGCAAATTACAAAGAAAGAAAAATTGAAGAAAATAAAGTACGTCATTCGGACACCTTGCGGGGCCAAAGGTGCCTCAGTGCGGCCGCAAGGTGGCGATATCGATCCCCGAAGCCCGGCAATCGAAGAGCCAAGAAGCACACCGGAGACCTTGCGGACGCAAGGTATCCGGCAGCAAGGTAGGCGAGAATCTTGGCGAAGTCGGGTTTCACACAGTCATTCGATTCAATCACAACTCCCAAGTATATATAGAAGTCGGATGCCGAGCCTAAGCATAAGGAGGACGGCCGGAAGCTCTCTTTACATAGATTTTAGGTAGTTTTAGATTGTATAACATAATTAGGTTTTGTAATTTCAAGTATTGAAGATCAAATCATGTCTTCCATCATCTTCATGTCTTGTTCATCGCTCTATGATGAACTAAATCATCCCTAATCTAGGAGGTGGGAGGTAACTTGTATCGAATTTATGTTTTGATTCTCATATTATATGTCTATTCAATGCTTGTTGATTGTGTTGTTTATCAATCCCTCTATTATTTCGCTTTGAACAAATGAATGTAATCGCAAATAATAAAGGCTTAGAGGTGCGGATACATGACCAAAGTGCATATGTCGTACCGGCTCACCACACAATAAATTGGACCTATCGAAGCACGAGAGTGATAAGTTAGGACCAGATTCTTACATGATCTAGGTGACAGATAGATCATAAATCTAGGTGACAACTAGTGGATGGGTGAATTTTGCGGGGGAGGAGGCGAACCAATTGTTCAACGAGACCATATCTATTTTTAGTGAGCGAACCCAAGACATTGAATGACATTATTATGAATTGAACATAAAGGAGATATAAGTGAAACCTGAAATCCTAGATTTCCACTCACCATAAGATCTTCATATGCATTATTCTTACTCTAATTAGTTAACATCTATAACTAGTAAATTAGAGTAGAATTAAACATAAAAACCCCCCTTAGGTTAATAATTTGCTATCTATAACGCCTTGTTAAATCACTTGTCTCGTGGGTTCGACCCTTGCTTAGAGTCTATTCTATAATAGTCTTGTACACTTGCAAGGAAATAGATAAAATAAAACATCGATCGG